>OY728131.1:1590336495-1591586495 GCA_963277665.1 Viscum album
AATGAAAACATATTTTTTTTTCATGAAGCAATTGGGAATTTAAAAAACTAATGCTGTCTTTAAATATATTATGAATGGTACATGAAAATGGGAATGGAATAGAGATGTTCCCCTTAATATTCTATGTGTATCAGGAATAATTAAAAAGGGAACCTTGTAAAACATGGAATTCTCATAAAATAAAGATGAGATGATCTAGATATATTATTTTAGAATGTATGAACATTGTTTATAATAATTATATAAACATAATTCATAAATACATTGGTTTAGAGAGGGATAAATCATAACCTGAATTAAAAGGGAGGTTTGGGAGGAAAACAATTACGGTATATCCAAAATTGTAATGTACATGAACATAACATCACATACAGTAAAACTAAAAAAATTAATTAATATATTAAGAAAATTATATTCATTAACTTTATTCATTATTGTCTTATTAAGTAAATTTATGGAATTTTGATGAGTTTTAGAGTTTAATTTCATCGTTCGAGATCGTTTGTTTTCTTGGTTTTCATGATCGGTTCACTTATTTATAAGTAATGAAGTTCATGGGAAATTTGAATAATTGTCCAGAATTGAAATTATACATTTTTAATTGACATAAAAAATATTTAATGGTATTATATATTATTATTTTCTATATATTATGATGATCCATTTGATATAACTTTAATGATAATCATTGAGATCATTTTGGCAGTCTTTGATTATCATGAAATAGTTTTGTCTTATTAATTAATATCATGTATTAATATAATCATTATATAATAACAAATAAATAATAATATTAATATTAAAATATTTTTAACCATAATTATGGTTTTAGGACAAGCATGTAATTCATTAATGGAGAATAAAAATTCATTGTCTCTGATATCGGTAAATTGACACATCACAGTCGATGTTTTCAATTAGAGAATAAGAGAGAAATAAAATATGTTGATGATGGATATTATAATAAAATTATATAATTATAGTATATAAGTGATAATTTAATTATCATGTCTCTTTTAATATGACAGTTTAGGGATGGATAAGAAAATAAACGAAATTGAAAAGAAAATAATCGAAAAGAAAGAGGTTTTATACCTCTTGATTTCTCCTCCTTGATAGCCTCCTTAAAAAGATTGGTTTTGGTATTTTTATGAGACCAAGAGACTATGGACATATGGGAGAGGCTTGGGAAGAGTATTGGGAATAATTTAGAGATGGATAAAATCATGTAAGGTGTGAGTAAAACATGTGGTGAGGGGTGGTATTTATATTATTTTATAGGGGTGTTTCTGTAATATTTAATACATTTGTTTATCATTTTGGCTCAAGAATATGAGTAGTTTGAGAAGTATCATAAAATAGTTTAAAATAAAGAATTATTGTTTGAGATTAGTGTCTTATATAATACACAAATCACCTATGACTCAATAATTCATGTATTTAACATTTATCGTAAATTATCGTACTTTACTATTCTCTAAGAAATCTTGAATTTTAGAAAAAACCAAAAATTCACCCCAACCAATTTTGATGTTAAAAAATCAAAAAAAAATCCATTTTATGAAAATAAATTTCAAAATATGAGAAATAACTTTTTTTAATTAAAATCATTATTTAATCAGAAAATAAAAATTTAAAAATTATAACTGATTTATAACACTTTGAAAAATTAAATAAGGTATGATAAATTTTTCATAAAAAAATAAGACAAAAAATATTAAAATACGAATATTTTTCTGAAAATAAATTTAATATTAATTAAATATATTAATTATAAAATTTTAATTAAATATTCACGAGTTACAAAAATATCAACTTTGAATTAATAATTTTTAAAATTGTTATTTACATCTAATACGATATAATTATATCATATGTTCATTTATAAGATGAGTAAAGTTTATTTATACTTTCATGGTTGAGGTTACAATTCATTTGGAAGATTTACAATTCATAAAGGTCATAATAATATTCCTAAGGTCAAGTTACTATTTTATCAGTATACGTTCCATAACTTCTAGAAACATATATTATTTCATTAATTATTCATTTATAAGGTTTATATTGTGTTCTCTATGTGACTTTATGTGATTTATACTATAGGAAATAGTCATAAAATGGGAAATTTAATTGATTGAATTCTAGTTCGTTACAGAAGTAGTGCATTTTTTTCCATAATTTCACTGCCACAAAAATCGTTTACTCATTTAAAAAGGGTATGTAATTTATAAATGATCATGTAATTACACATAGAATTCCATATCATTGTGAACTTATCTACTCTATATCCTATTTAAATAAAAAATTTCGAGTAGAGATAAATGCCATCACTATAACCCTTTGTGAGCCTAGTGACTCAGTAGGCAGTTCACCTATAAAATTGTGAGTAGATCTTAATTCCACCACAATAACCCTATGTGAAACTATATACTCTCTATCATATTCACATGTAATATTGTGAGTATATATTAATTCCAACACAATCACCATTTTTGAATTAAGATACCCACTGACATGTTCACAAAAATTTATTATCTAATGACAAATAACACTTTTAAAAATGAATTAGAGGTAGATATAGGTCCCATACATCTCACAATACATATATTTTTATTCCACATTAAAATAAAACATTCATCATCCCATAAAGAACCCATGGAAAAATAAGTGGCTTCTTAAAACATTAAAAATAAAATAACATAAAATTAAGAAATAATTGAATATCAAAACATTAATTTTCCAAAAGAAAATATACCATAATAGTATATAAAGTGTTATTAAAATATAACTTCAAGAAAAATAAACCATGTAGGGTAAAAATAAATGAAAATTAAAATGTTTTCAGAGAACATTTTTAAATCATCATTTTACAAATTGCATTCAAATATATTTTTGTAAAGGGAAATATAAGACATTTGAAAACATTATTATTAATAGTTAGTAATAAAAGGTTCTTGAAAATACATAATGATTTTCAAAAGAATAATTGAAAATACTTTAAAAATGTTTATTTTTTAGTGAATCAATAAAAATATAAAGATTAAAAAGACATAATGTTTTCAAAAAATTAAGTGAAAATACATTAATAACTTCTACATTTAAAAATATTATTTAAAAATTTTAACATGTAAAATACATAATGTTTTCAATAAAAGAAGTTGAAATAATTTTAAAACTGGTACTTTTGAAAATAATATTTACTATGAGAAACATGAAATGGTAATAATATAACTAAAACTACATTGAGGAAATTTAATTTTAAAAAGAATCTTAAATAGTGGAATCTTGAAATATATATAATATTATAAATTAATGAATTTAATTATTCTGAAAGGGTTTAAATTTAAAATTAATATTTATTATTGGAAAATTGAAAAAAGAAAAAGAATATCAATAGAAAATGTATAGTTGATGATAAAAAATATTTATTTTGAAAGGATGGAAAAAACATTTACACATTTTAAAAAAAAGACTCTATTTTAAAACCCATATTATTAAAATGGTATAAAATATTTATTTAAAATTAATTATGGTAAAAAGGATAATTATAGGAAAAAAACTAAGATTCAAATTAGGAATGGAGATATTGGTGGAATGTAAAAGTTAGAATATGTAATTAAAATAACAGTAAAAGTAATAGAACATATCCATAACAAAATGAATTTTAACTAAATGAAAGAGTCATCTAGGTAGAATACTTTGGTGTGAAAAATTATCTCCTCATTAAACAAGGTGAAATATCAACATAAAATCATCATAGGTTAAATAAGTCAATATTTGAAGATAATAGTCAAAGTATCATGATTATGATATATAGGAAATTTAGTCCTAAAAACCACATACAACCTTGGTAACTTTTGAACGGAAACCCATGAGGGGAAAAATTAAACAGAACAATTAATATCCTAAAATATAAGAGAATAATGAAAAAAATTGAAATGGATAAGTATTTTAAAATTTTAAAATTAAACATTATGTTTAGTATAAATGTGTCTCAATGGAATCAAATTTGAGACAAAGAAACCCTAATAATTTGAGAAGTGAATGGACTGAAAGATCATATATGAGGGATTGTGAAATAAAAATTTATTTCTCATGAAAAAGTTATTTTTGATGAAATAATTCATTTGAGAATTTTCTTTAAAAATTAAATATAAACATGTTTAAAACATATAATCATCCCTCAACTAAGGCTATATTTAGACTGGAAACCCTTATAGGATAAGAAACCTTCCAATAAAACAACATTAAAAAGATATAGAGAAATTAAAATTCAATTTAAAACACCATGATAAATATTGTTCATGATATTATAAAACCAATAGGTATTATATATGAAATTTAGTTAAAATTATCTATATAAAAAATGTGTTCCTCAAATAATGAAATTTTGAGATGAAAACCTTTTCTAATTTGCTTACATAGTTGATGACACTCTAACCTGCTATAAAGAATATCTCAATTAATATCCAATTTTATAAAATTAAACGTAAATATTAACTTTTTATAATAATTATTGTATTTATTTATCATGAGTAAATTAATTAGTTATAACTTGTTATGACCACCAGATGTTAATAACTATAACTATTTTGTTAATGTTTAATAATTTTGACATCTTAACCCATAACTGTATATAAATTAATTTATTTACATATTAAATATTTTCCTATAATATAGAAATTTTATTTATTTAAGATTTCATTATATAATTTCATATGATTTTTGGTTACGTTACGCCAAAATAAGAATTAAAAAAACATATTTAAATAATTTTAGGAAATGAAAAAGTTACATTAATAATAAGTGGAATACATAATATAATATCTTGAAAAAAATATAATAATTATTATTTTATAAACATATTATAAGAATTTATTTTCCAGGTTTCACTATTTATCCATAATGAGAAATTAAATCATCATTTATGTTGTTGGTTAAAGAGACTAAAACTCGAACACACATTAACATGATTAACAAGTATGGTTAAGGTGGTGTTTCTTTTGAAATAAAAAAATTATAAAATAACCATAATGATATTATTTAGATTAATTTATTATTTTTAAACATATTAATAAAAATTAGATAATGTATGTGACTCTAAATGAAAAATGAAAAACATTTCACTGTGGAGGAGGTAATCTGCACATACTTACGATTTGCATTCATGTTTCTTAATGAGTGAGAGGCGGTGAAGGTGGATATTAAATTTAAATATAATAATAATTATTATATTTTATATATCATATTTTTTCATTATTAACACTATTAATACAATCCATGAAAGGATTTAATGAAATACAAACAACGTTTCATCATAGGGTATGTAATCCACACAACACACAAACAATATCATTTAATTTTTCTATGGGGATGGAAATTAATAAATAAGGTTTGTAAAACTAATAAAATAAAATATAAGCACAATAATGACTTATAATTCATAAAATTATTATGCAAATAATATAATTTTAAGATTAATATTAAGAAGAAAATATTAATAAGAGATAACTCTTACACTAGAGACATGTTTTTTTGGAAACACCCCTTAAAATATAATAATTCCATGAGATTATTCCAAGGTAAATTGATAAAAAGGTAAGAAATTTTTTATTTTTGTGTGTATATGTGATAATAAGTAAATAAAAATAGATTTTAAAACATGTGAACATGTTATGAGGTTTTAACATTACTTTTTTTAAATTGTAATCTTTTACTTTAAAACTTGGTAACACATTTTTGACAAATTGATTTTATATTTTATTTAAAATATAAAATAAACCATATAATCAAATATGGGTGTGATATAAAAAATTTAACATATATTTAATCAAATTGAAACAAAAAAATATTTTAGAATTAACGTTTTAATTAAATAAGAGAACGTGTAGAATTTTTTTTACATAAATACTGATATTTATACCAATATGGATTCTTAATAATATTTAATGTCGATTAATAAATAAATAAGTGTTTATATATTTATTTTTTTGTTTATAAATTATACTATATCAATAAATTAATGTATTTCAATTAAATTATTTGATATAAATTTTGTCACATCAATAAAACAACAATTTAACAATAATTTCATCACTATTATTGTGGTGATTAAAATTAATTATAATAATTTAAATTTCATCTCTAAAAATGAACATCTACATATTAAATTACATAAACATTATAATAAAAAATATTAGAAGTAATTTTTAAAATTATATTTTTTATGTTAATGAAAATTTATCTTAATATTGGAGAGTTTAACATGTACAAACACATTTTTTTAAAAAAAATTTATTTTTAAGAAAACATATTTTTGATTAGGAAATATATTTCATTTACATTGATTAAAATTAATTTATAATAAATATTCATAGTTCAGGAGTATTTATTTAATAATAAAAGTAATTGAAAAAAATTACTTCATTATATTATAATAAATTATATAAAATTGGAATTTTTTTATTAAAATATTAAAAAAAAATTCAAAATGGTGGGCATTGGTTTATAAATTGAAAATAATACATTGAAATTTTTTATTATACATTAAAATATATATTATATATATAAAAAAATGTTTGAAAATGATATATTAATAATAAGTCGAATACTTAATATAATAATTACAAAACCCTATAACAATAATTATTTGATTAATATATTATAATAATATTAGTTTTTATATTCCCATATTCATCCATAATTTTAATTGAAATAATTAATTATTCTGGTTGTTAAATCGACCCAAAGATGAACACACATTAACTCGATTGACGGGTATGGTTAAAGAGGTTCTTATATTGATATGATATCATTATTAAATAATAATAATGACATTATTTTAAATATTTTAATGCTTTAGAAACATACTTTTAAGATGATTAGATAATTTATAAAAAATTAAATGAAAAATGAAAAAAAATTTCTTATAGAAGCAGTAATCCACATTTACACACAATTAACGTTATTGTTTCTCAAGGATAGAGTGGGGGGGGGGGGTGAAGGCAGATATTAAATTGAATTTTCATTGTCATAATTATATGTTATATATCATATTCATTCATCATTAATAATATAAAAAAACACTTCAATAGATAAAATAAAATATAAATTCTGTCACTTCATGTAAGCAGTTGTCCACACAATGCACTAAAATATTATTTTCTTTTTAGGTTGATGAAAATTAATAAATAATGGTATTAAAAATAATATAACAACAAATAGTATACTCATGATACTTATGTCATCATATTATTATATTGATAATATATTTGGAAGTGTAATATTATGAAGAAAAGCTTAAGAGGAGATAACATTTATGTTGGGGACCTGATTTATCACTTGGAAGTTCCCATGAATTTCAAGGGATTAGGATTACAATGAATGAAAAATGGATTTTGTTTGTAGGATAGGTTTCTAATGATAGTTAAGAATAAGAGTTTCAATTATTAATTTAAAAAGGGATTATCATTTTTAATGGGTGTAACTGATCCTCTTATATAATAGACGAAAATACAACTTTTCGATGCACCCCTTATATTTTAATAAATCTATGACACTATTGCAAGGTCAATGACTTAAAATATCTGAAATTATTGAGTGTTGAGTGTCTTTTGGTTGATAAAGAATCATAAAAGGCATCCCAAACATGTTAAAAAATTATTTGAAGGATTTTACAATTATGTTTTTTTATTTCACACTTTTACATTTAATCATGGTGATGAGTTTTTAACTTGGTGATTGTATGTTTTATTAAAAATATAAAATAAACCAAATAATAAATTTTTTTATCGAAATAAATTTAAAATATATTTAATGTAGTTTGAAATCTAAATAAAAAGATCACCTGAGATCAAGTCAATAAAATTTGAGAAAAAACTGAAGGTAAATACAATTTCAATGAATGACATAATTATTAGCCACTAAAGTGATCAAAGGAATTATAATGACTAAATTAACAATTTAAATTTTTCAAAAATATAATATTTCCTCAAACTAGGTTTGATGTACAATTTTCACATTCAAAATAATTATAAATTTAAAAATTTCAATTTTATTTAGCTTACACTAAAATCCCATATTCAAATTTTTAAAATGAAACCACTAATTTTAAAATTAAAAATTTCTCCAAAAACACATAAAAAGACACCACATATTTATAAATATTTTATAACAAGACTCAAAATAATACACAACCATTTCAATGTAAAAATTCCACATCCCCATGATTTTTCATATTTTTTATATCCCATATTCAAATTTATTTTCCACATATAAAAAAATAATTCTAAATAAACATTGGTTAATCTAGTTCTAATTTAAATCTCAAAATGTTTTTATTTAAAAGTTTTTTTATTTAAAAAAAATTACTTTTTGACTCAGAATGACTTCTATATTTATTTATCAAAATAAACCAAACTGATTTTAAAATACCATAGTATGTTTTTAGACACCAAATATCCACTTGGAAACGAATTTTAAATACCAGTATTTCTGTAATGAAAACATTCCAAAATTCCAAAATAGTAACTTTATTTTCATTTATTTAGAAATACCTCTGTAACAGTTTCAAAAAAAATTCTAGACTTAAAATATGGTTCTTCAAAATTAAAGACTAGAGAAATTTATCCAATACAACATTTACAAATCAAAAAACGCTATTTGATGAATTGAAAAATAAATTTCATCATTTAAAACACTACTCATATTAAAATTTCATTTCAAAAAATGTCTTTCTATTCGAATGTATTTAAAATTCATATGAAATCCTTTTTAAAACTCAAGAAATTTTCTTACCAATAATTAATCCAAAAACATATCAATTTTAACCACACATCATAAGAATAACTGTTATGGGATTAGTGACTATGAATTATATAGCTTCATGTACTGGTGAACCATGTTTAAATTAGACAACTATTATTGGGAGTTATATTCAGCCATGTACACAGGATCATCCATGTTTTCTAGAGTGTGTGAGCTCACTATGTACTGAATATAAATTTCCATTTTCATCCCAAAATACAATAATTTCAAAAATTAATGTATAAAATATAAATAAAATGTATAATAATACCAAAGTAAAATTAAATACAATCAAAATCACAATCCAAGACTCAGTTCTAGACATCCCATGGAATGTCACGGATCAAGATGGGAATGAGCATTCTAGAATCTTCCCCCTTCTACCATATGAGTTCCACCTTTCACATATCTATTCTACCAGACTCACCAAAATAAAAAAGTATGGATCATTAACCAAGAACATATTAAAATTATAGGATTTGAGACAATGTTTTCTCAAATAAACCAAGGAAACACTTAGTCCGAGAACCTAAGATCGACAATGACATACCCTGGACATATAATTGATCACCTTGGGTGATTGAAAAGAACAAAAGAAAATAGATATATGAATATGGGGATAATTTTCCCTAATAAAAATAATTAATTAAGTAATATATTTCCAAAAGAAGTCCATAATGACTCATCTACAAGTTGGACATCCATATAAACTAAATAAAAAAATTCAAATTAAAGGGATTCCCACAGATGATATAACTAAAAATAAATATACATCTCACCTACATAAATTTAATGATAAATAAAAAAAATTGGCATGAACCCCAAAATATAGATGATCCATACCTGATTGATATATCTAGGATACAAGATATAAACAATAAATCAAGAACCCAAGAAAATAAAACATCATCATGACCTATTTTCACCTACCAACACAACTACTCTATGAGTGACTCGAACTAAAAAGTCCACATAAATATGTTCTCAGTTATTCCAACATAAAAATTAATTTTTAATATAAGCGTGATCATGAATTCTTAGTAGGTATACCAAAATTACACCTTGTGCACAAGTTTTAATCTTAAAATCCTTTTCAAGGTAACTGACAAATATATATAAAAAATAAGTTCATCTTTTTTTTATTTAAAATAAATATCATATAGAAAATGTATAAATGAAATTTCATTTTAAAATGATAGTTAACCATTAAAACCCAAAAAATTAGATTAAATTTATATTGATGAAATAAGAACTCATGGAATGTAAACCATCATAAAATCCAAAATCCTTTTTATCTATGAAATTTTTTCATCTAAATAGGAGAAGAAAAATCACATGAAATGTACAGATATATTAATTTAGTCATTTAAAATTATGAGACATGAAAACAATTGTCATGAATAAGCATTTTATATAATTTATTTAATGCTATAAAAATACAAATATCCCAAAAACACCTACCATGGGAGACAAATAAGTCATATAATTAAATAGTAACCTTAAGACCCTTAGATTAACTTGTGATCTGAATGAAAAAAAATATACAATGTTGGAATGAGCTACTAAGGATAAATTGAAATTTTCATAGTGGAATGGTTCCACCCATCCATAACATTAGATCCAAATAACCACTGAGGAGAACATTCATTGGATTAGAAATGTGGTGATTCCCATCTATATAACTATGACATTTATCCAAGTCAAAGTGTTTAGCTAATTATGGAAAAATTCGTAAGGACACTCAATTGACTCTTTACATCTTAGATACATTAGTTAATGTGTTATTTTTCTATTTTAAATGTGACATTCTTTATAAAAAGATATTTAATATAACCCAACACAATCAATTTTATTTATCTTATTCAAAGAATCCCTCTAAAAACAATTTTCTTCTCAATACATTATGAAACATTAAAAAATTCATATTATAAAAAAAATTTATCAATAAATACCATATATAGATTATAATAATTTAGATTTAAATTTATAAATCATAAAATAATACTTTTCTCATAGGACTAAGGTTCCAACTCGACCTTCATGCCTATTTAAGAAACAAAATCCATGAACTTTATCTAAAAATTTCCAAACATGACATTTTACTAGTTTAGAAACCAAAACACTAATTATGGTGTGTTACATGAATTGAAATATCCAGTTATAAATTTCATCGAACAGATGGCATCCAAGAAAATTTAAAAATATAATTGAGCCTAAAATTAAAATGGAAATAATTTCTCATTCCATAAGATTCTAATTAAACCAAATAATTTTTAAAAAAATATTAAACATATATGATAAGGGTCATAAACAACAAAAATTTATTTATGAATTCTTAAGAAATCATGGTTCATTTGTTTAAATCATTACTTATAGATCCACCAAACTTTTTACTAAGATGAATATTTTACATGCATTGGAAATTAATATAAGACATCCATAAAGACCCTATATAATAAATAAAAACTCATAAATACCAATCCCAACACCATAAAATTTATCCAACCCCAACCCTAGGCCTCTGATACATTTGGGTAGAAAGAAAATCAAGAATAGAGAAAGAAATAACCAAAATTAGTGAACATGATAAACTATCATGAGGTTTCCTTGATGATCATTTTTTAAATATCACAAAATCATACCAAAAGGGAAGATGGGATAAATTATCATACAAAAGAGAGGGATGAGTGTTATATGGGGTGATATAAATTATGGAAATAGATTAAATTTACATAAGGGGTAAGGTGGTAAAATAAATCATTTTTAGAATCAGGATGACATGATTCATGGCGTGAATTCATGGATAAATCATTAAACAATACTTACATAGCTTAGTTTATGGAATGAACCTGGGGTTCTTGCAATGAAAAAACTCCCTGGATAAATAGAGGCAGTACAAGATCATTTCACAGTATGTCCTACCATATACATTCTATAAATCACTTCACCTTCAATAATGAAGTTTCCATAGGGGTTCAAATACTTAGGAATAAGAAATAAACACATGAAAAGGAAACATTTAATATAGAAAAATGTTCCATACTAGAAAGAAACCCTACGACTTTGACAAGATTCATATATTTTATAGTGCAGGTGAAACATGTAAAATAATAAATATCTAACATTGTTGGTTTTTTATATCCTACATGACATGAATTTTTGAGTGTGGGTAAATTAATAAATAAAAATACAAAACAATGGATAGGGAAAAGAAGTAAATAATCAAATAACCATAATTAAAGGAAGAACTTATGTGTAACCCTACTAAAAATGAGTTCATGATCATCTAGGGTGATAAGACTATTAGGAAGATGAGGTTATGTTAGAAAAGTTCCTAACATTAATTCAAAACAGTCACAGGGTATTTCATACTTATATCAGTTTTGGTCTGAACACACTTCAGTAATGTATCATTGGGTAGAGGGACATTGGGTCAGAGTATTCATTATCTTAGTGGCATAGGCCATTTCTTGAAAAGTCGGGGTCTGATATCTATCCCTCCAATCTTACTCATATTGGGTATATTGGATTTCATATAGTTTTATGACCACATGGGATATATTCTCATATTAATTGTTCATGAGATGTATTTGAATATTTTTGAATATAGTTGTCATTAAATTATATATGTAATAAACGCTACAAGTAATGTAAAGGGTTATACATCATTATAGTTTGATCAATATAATTTAGTTGAAGGAACAAGGATTCCAAAATAAATTCTTCAAATAGTAAATGAATATAATAGGAATAAAATGGGATAAAACGGAGATAGTAAATACCCATTAAAAACTAATTTTTATATTCCATCCTATTTTAAGTCATTTTAAAACATTGATAATCCAACTAGGTTGGTCATGATAATGATTGATGCCCTCATATTATCATGTGTAAGGTAATTAAGTATTGGGTAACCAAAATAGGTCCTTTTTATTGTATTTGGAATTTTATTTCAGTTATAATTAGAATGGAAACCCAAATAGGATTAATTTATTAGATGAATAGAGTTATGTTTATCCATATGAAGGATTTGGAAACTAGATATCTAAATAACTATAAAATATTCAAATATTATTTTACTCGCATGATGACTTACCAAAATATCTACTCAATTTGATAAAATCAAAGTAGGCCCATATCATAGTGAAATATAGATCTTGTCCCATTAATGGTTATTATGTATATTAAAATGTGTTAACATTTTTTGGAAGAACATTAAAGGTCCTTATGAAATTTAAATTAAAAGTGATACTCCTAAGATAAAAGAATATGTTATAGATTAATGTCACAAAAATCATTAAACATAACCTTGAGATCAAATTGATGGGAATGAAAAACTTATTGCAATAAATTTTCTAAGAATATTATATAAACCAAAAAAATTATCTTAATAAAACATTATATGTCTCGAATAACACCATCATGAGTAACCTTCTGTTAAATTTGTTCAAAAAATGAAACTATGTGGTTACGAGAATCATATAATAATTCATTTATAGTTTCAAAACAATTATATATAAGGTAATGAAATTAATGTAATTCTCCACTCCTGTATTCAATATGATTGAGTATGTTAACAAATTAGAGAGACTGGTGGTTACCTTTAAGGCTTTATCTGGGTATAAAATTCATTCATTAATATCTATTACAAATTTTTTGAAAATTTGAATTAATTTAAAAATTCTTTAACCTATTTTATCAGAGATTTGAGAAAAAAATAAATGTTATTGTCATGTTTAGGTTATTATGCTATATTGATAGTATAATGTTGTAAAGGATTACGTTAGAAGGAGAATCCTAAATTTATCAAATAGTCTTCCATGGTCATTGAAACATAAATATAGTTGTAGGAATAATGTGTATGTTTCCATTATATAGAATTAAATGATTACTTAAAAGGGTTTTAGACACTCCATGGATACATTAGTTATTAGTGTTATAGATTTAATCTGTCAATTGGTATGGGTTAAAAAAACATATTGTATATTTTATAATTTTTTAAAATATAAAAGATTTCAAATAAAATGAATGAATTTATAATAATTATAGTTTATATTCGTGTGATGAAGTAAAGAGTTACAATATCAAATATTTCAATAATGTGGAATAAATATATCATAACAGAATCAAAATTAATGATGTATATTGGGTTCTTATTTATCTTATTTTCAATGGGATGTTATTAATACAAGATTATTCATTATGAATAGTATGAGATAATCGTAATACATTTGGATTATTATTCCTTTTATTTTATAATCTGGTTGAAAAAAGAAAAGGGAAAATGTTTTTTATTTAAGATTAAAATGATTATCCAAGGTATTTGTTAAAATATGAGTGCTGTGATCCCATAACTCTTCAGTGTTTATTTTAATGATTAAAATATTGTTATTTTTTAATATTTATACAAATTAATAGAATTATAAATATTATATAGCTATTAAATAGGTTAAATACTTCTATTTAAAAAGAAATAATTGTTATTTTCCATTAAATTTTTTTTATGTATCTTAGCATGATATTATGATGAGAATATTGTGTCTATGAGGCTAGTGGGAGTATGTTTAAACTTTGAGAAGTTAAAAATTAAAATTTAACAGATTATAGCAGTTAAAATTGAATTTGAGAATCATTTAGTATCCTAATAGTGTTTGTAGTTTATTATTACATAGAAATGTCTAAGGTTATATTTAATTACTGTAACAAAGTGAAAATAACTTGATATACTAATGAATTTTAGGATATATTGGTGATGGAAAAATAAAGAGTTACATATTGTTTCCAAAATGATCTCAATGATTTTTTTTTGACTGAAATGTTTTAAAGAGATGATTATGAACATAGAATGTGTTCCAAGTAGATTTTAAGATTTTTTAACATTTGATATTGTGATGTAAATAAGTTTATACATTATTTTTATATATTTCAACATTGGTAATATTATTACTACATCACTCTATTAATCAAAAATTATTTCATTATAGATGTTACTCACCAAAAGAGTTTTTTGGGTAGGGTTTTATTATAATATCACATAGATATGTGATAGTAATTATTTAGAGATAAAAAATGTTAAAAAAACAATAAAAGTCGAGAAAAAATAATGACACTATGGTGGTCTATAAAATGGGATAATACGAGATGGGAAATTATGTATGGTTTTTATAAAATTCTTAAATAAGACTAATAATACAGGATGTATATTATTATATACAATGCAGAATCCACTTTTTCATTCATTCACATTTGAAGCATAAATTCGGAGAAGTGAAATGATGATTATCCTACCAATGTATGAATTTGACTTTTCACTAATTGATGTTTATCATGAATTATTTTTTTATGACCTATTATGTTTATAATGGGTAGGATATCATATGAAGATAAATAATATTATTGTGAAGTAAAAAATGAGTTCTATTAATCGGTTGACCATTCATGTATACCACATGTAGTGTCATACATAATGATTTTGTATATTGGGGGTGGATGGTCAATATAAGGATTTCCTCATACATGAGGCTCCAAGTATACCATGAATGAGAAATTTTATACATTGATACCTTTATTACAGCAGCCTTGAGGCATAACTAATAATGGGGTATTTTTGTATGTTCCTAATCATTTTCACAATTGATGTTTAAATAATAAGAAATTTTCATTGAATAATTAGTATGAAATATGGGCCTTCGATTGAGAGAGACTAAACCATTTTGAAATTATACATAGATATGAAATACGCCATATATATTGAATCAATTAATTTTCATACTAATTCATTATTTTATTGAATATATAATTATTCATTCCCAATATATAATTATTTTATGATTTTATAGGAAGAATTGATTTTGATGTGTCTTAAGAGTAAAAAGGAAGAATCTGTTTCGAAGTGGATTTTGGAAATAGATAAAAAAATCACTAGATGGGAAAAAATAGAGCAAACCATTAGTCAATTCCATTAGGGTAGCTATTAACCATGATTCCATCACCTACTCAACAGTAGTTATTGGGGTGGGTAGAGGAAGAGTATAAATACCCACCATGGGGTGACACTCATTAAGAGGCATGATCGGTGTTGGGTGACCCAAGTGGAGAAGTAGTATTAGTGCAGATTAGTGCCATGGGAGGTGATGACCATATAATGATCATTTTGTATTTTTAATTATATGAATTACAAGTTAAAATTTGATGTTGGATGTATCGTAGGGGAACTGTTCAAGTTAATGAAAAGGGTATACAATGAAATAATGCCATTATTCCTGGTCTCTCTCTTGACTTGTGAGAGAGGATTTTCCAGTTATTTGTGTGACATCTATTATACTAACAGTAAAAACTACATTCTTATATGGATACTGAGCATTAAGATAAATTCCACAACCACAATTAAGGATAAATAATCCCATCATGCCTGTGATTTTCAAGCCCAATCAATAACACACCATGCATGAAAATATATTCCTGTAAGGGTACATCAAATTTTCACTTGGTGGGATAAACCATAGGTTATATGTAAGGTTTTTTGTATGATTTTAGTAATTCTATAAAATTCAAGGCAAGGAGGCAGAGTTTATAAGGTTTATTTACTTTTAAATATTTTAGAATAAATTCTTACATCATTTTTTACAATATTATACCTCATATGTGCATAAATATAACCTGTTGGATTCATGGAAGGTTCACGTTGTGTAGGTCTGTTGTCCCAAAAAATTTTTTAATGAAAACCGCGATGTTTCTTAATTGAATTGGTTAACATTCGTGAGTTTACTCATAATATATTGTTACATAGAAGCATTATAGATTATGAAATTTTGATAAAAATGTATAACGAGGCTGGATTCAGTTAAATGTTCTCATTACTTGAGCCTGAAGACTTAATGGGGTATGTTATGGGGAGTTAAGGTTGCGAAATAGTTTCTAAGATTCCATGCCAAATTCATGCATTAAACGTGATAATTGGTGGATAAGTTAATGGTTCACATCATTAAGGAGAAATTCATGTAGTGAAGGTTATATATGAAACATATATATAGTAACCTTCACTTATCTTTTTATGATAGTGTTAAAGGAATGTCTTGGGAGAGTTTGTGTTAATGTTTTTATCATGTTTTTTATTATACCTTTATAGATTTCGAGATAGATAAATAAAATATGAATATATTTGAGGCATAGAGTTGATATATTGAGAAATAAGTGGGGGGGGGGGGGGGGGGTTGTCTATAAATAGAAGACGTCGGTTGATACTTTGAAGAAAACTTTATATGCAGGATCAAGTCATGGAGTCTTCAACTTTAGTTGGAGCTACAATTCTAGGTGTGGGTTTTTTTATTTTCATCAAAACATGGATAACATGAAAGGGTATATCTTGTGTCCTAGAATTTTAATTGGGGTGGATGAATGTTATTTATTATTAATTTCAATTTATGGTGTATTTTTGTATTATTATTTTTTCTAAGACTCTCCTTTACATATATAGATTTTTTATTGGGTTTTAACAAAAGGATTTCGATTTATATTAATTAACTAGTGTATTCATTTATCATAGTCCATTGAGTGGTTTTCAATATAGGTTTAAACATGGTTTTTGGTTACACAATATACATGTAAACTAAACTACTTCATGATATGAAAAGTGGAAATCTGTGACTGGAGGGTGATCACCCATACCAAGGGAGTAACTTAATCTTTATTCCTAAAACATTATGCATATCTACTAATTTTAAAATGTTTTATTGTTTCATGAACCAAGATTTTCAATTACTGAGTACCTTTATCATTCATTAGTTCTTCAAAATTAGATATAGTTTTTACCACTAGAGAAATATTCTATTTCTATAGTTCAAAACCATGGAGATATCCTAAAAAACTCTAAATATGGGATATTTCCTTTTTTTATAAAAACCATGGGTGATATCTCCATTAATATGCGACAAAAACATATTTCCATGGTTTCAAAATCATTACAATATGTTCCATTTAGTAAAATTTGGATCTTATTGTATTTGATTTAGAACCATGCTAAAAGTTTAAATTAAAATAAATATTGACATGTCTTGAACCTAAGACCTCAAACATACAGTGAGAGACCCTTATCTACAAGTACATGTTAAAATTTTTGACATGAATTTATATTTTTATTTAGATTTTAGTTTTTAAATTCCATAAAATTTTAAAATTAATTAGATTTTATTATTATTATTACTAAATAATTTTTCAAAAAATCTGGAAACACATAACTACAGTTTGTAAAAATGTGATAATAGGTACTCTACATCCATGGTTTTTCCAATAAATGTCTATATATATAAAATATAACCATAGTTCTGGGAGACTATGCCCATAGATATCTCAGAAATATTTCTATGGCTATCTAAAACCATAACCGTAGATAATATCTATTTTTTTGATTTAAGAAAACCATGTCCATAGGTTTAACCTAAATCAATGGTTTTTTAAAACCTTGGCCATAATAGCCTATAATTCAAAAATATATGATCATATTAACTATAGAGTTAGGTTTTATCATATTATGTTTTATTTCGGTTGTGGATTCGACCATGGTACTCATATTTATTATCCAAAATCTTAGTAATGGAGATGATTTTGATTTAATGATTCTATATTTTCTAAAAATAATTACATATAGGAATTAATGATTCCCACTAGTGTAAATGTTTCTTATTCCATTTTTGGGGATTCGATCATAATAAATTTATTGGAATAGACTACGAAAAGTCCTTTCCCATATTTTTTGCTTTTCTTATTTTTTTGGGTTATTATTTTATTTTAATTGTATGTTCTTTTGTGGTTTGTTATGATTGTTAGTATATAATGCATTATGGGTTAACATATCTTGTTTTCTTTGAATGTCTTGAAACATTCATATTATGTTGATCATCATAAGGGGTAGTTACGAACAGAAGAAATATTTGTCTCTTAACCACACCCATTGATGATGATGCACTCTTCTATGTCATAGAGTACGTTTTCATGTAGTCTTGTAATAATATATATATATATATATATAATGAAGCTATACTATTAAGAATTGAAGAAGTTACCTAATGGGGAATCCATATTTTAAGAATAAGTTGAGGAAAAATTGGAGGGTGATGATGATTTTATGGCCAAATATAAGGAAAATACTAATGAAGAGGCTATATCAATGATAGAATGTTCGAAATACACCAACAAATTCTTGATAAAAAGGATAATAAGGATAATTAATAGATGTAGAAAAGGAATAATAAGAGGTTATGAATGATGAAACTATGAAAAATGTTAAATATTTTGGTAAAGAGATATTAGAAGAAGTAAAAAATAGGAGTTTTACTTGGTTTGGGTAGAACTTGATCTACATATTCATTCATTATGGTTTTATAATATTTGGTGCTCTCCATAAAAATTTTTTAAGATCATTTTATTGAATAGGAGAAGAAGTTCTACACTAGTTGAGTATAAAGTATAAACTTGTGTAACTTAGAACCATGTAACTTCTTACCATGCTATTATTTGTTGAGTACAATGCGGTAAGGTTTAACTAAATTACGAAATAAACCCTTTCTAGGAGGAAATATGATTATTTTCATTTTTTCTAACCATCCATACATATTTTTTTATTTTTAAATGAATCATTAAAGGGGTTAGTGTAAACCCTAACAATAAATCACAACCCATCACGAATATTATAGAATACAAAATTCAAATTTCCAAATCCAACACACTGCACATTCCAGTACCTCCAAGCTGCTATCCAAAAAACCAAAACATTTAAAATTTAAAACCCTTCACCCATCATGACATGAAATTGCCTTGAGACATAAACTATCCTTGATGCATTTGTCGATTTAACTATGTATCTACTGTCCATATCCAGTTTCCACCAACTAACCAGTACCATGAAGATAGCATACCCAACTTCAACACCATTATCATCACTCAAGAGTACCAGAACCATCACTGAATGGGGAAATCATGAACAAAGGATCCATGAGCAACAGAACAACAACATGAACAAATAATACATCAGAAATGACACCCTCAACGATATTGCTGATGCGCCAATCAAAACCATTTCCAAACCACAAACTGATCAGTGAACTCTTGTCAAAATTCATCAAAACCCACCAACTCCATGAGAAAGTCTCCCCAAAAAAGGGAAGGAACATTCTACAATAATAGATCTATAGAAGAAACCATATCAAAGAAGAGATTGACCTAGCACAATCCTATTATAATTTCACCATCACCATTGTTATCCTCATCGCAAGAGAACCTGAATGAAAATAAAACAGAAAACCAAGTGAGAGGAAGAAGAAATCAGAATGAAACCCTAATCATAAAAAGGAAAAACACATTAAAAGGAATTTAAAATAAAACTTCAAATCACAATTGCGAGGGAATGAAACCCTAAAATAGAGTCGAGGGATGAAACCCTAAAAGATGAAGAAAAGAGATGTTGAGAGGACCCTCACCTACCAAATCGCAATCCTAGAGCCTCGGTGTGTCCATACTCTTGGATCCGGTTGGGAGTAAAAATATGGAGATCGAGGTTAGAACATAAAAATGGTGGTTGGAGGAAGATCTATACAAAACTGGGGAGAGGAAACCAGAATAAATGAGAGGGAGAGATAAGAAAATGAAGTAGAAGAAATAATTCCACCTGGGAGAGGAAAAAACCTAGGAGGAAGAAGATGTTGTTCCCATTTCATGTTTTCTTAGGAATTAATATATAGGATATGTTTTAGGAATTAATTTTATGATATATAATATATTCTATCTATTATTTTGAGCATAATTTACCATGATAAATGTACATTCATTTATTTATTTAGATATGGTGTGTCCTTAATGATTGAAGGATTTTTTAAGAACAATTATAAAATGAAAAGGATAAGGGAAGAGCTTCAAAAGGATATGAGAGTATTTATGTACATTATTTATTTATTTTACTTCTATAATTTTTTTCAAATGAATTATTTGTATATGTTAGGGAATTTTCCTACAAAAAATTAGATTTTTGGTACATTTTTAATCTATAATACCAATGATTCTTAAAAATACCACCATACCATGTTTTATATATCATCTTTACTATTATTAATTGAGTAATATATGGGTTGAATAAGTAATGTTAAAATTTGTTTTATTAATTTTATGAATCATGATTTGATAAGATTTAATGATGTATATAAATGAAATTACTCTACATATTTCATGTTTTTATTTCCAAATTTTATATTGATTGAATTATTATTATTATAAATTCAACTAGTCCTTTAAAATTTTCCCCTTTTCTCACAGGGTTTGTAAATATATTTTTTATATTCCTTATCATACCCAATTTATTCATAGATACATGGGGAATG
Source organism: Viscum album (assembly GCA_963277665.1). Taxonomy (NCBI): domain Eukaryota; kingdom Viridiplantae; phylum Streptophyta; class Magnoliopsida; order Santalales; family Viscaceae; genus Viscum; species Viscum album. The sequence goes on from OY728131.1 coordinate 1,590,357,669, forward strand.
AAGACCTACCATAATAATTATTAATATCTTATCAAATCCATGAATAAAAAAAATCACATTTAGATGATTGGGGAATTTTTTATTTTGAGTAATTGACACATTTGACACATACCTTCCAATAGAATCATTATTTCTGGATGATACAATCCTTGAATGACCTTGATAGTGAAGATATATTAAAATCCAATATTATCGTACCTAACCAACTCTTATTATTTTTCCACAATTTAAAATGGAATAATTGTGGGGGGAGAGGATATACCATGGTTTTAATGGGATTATATTTATTTAAAAATAAAATAGTTGTAGTTTTAGAATTGGGTGTTGTGGAAGGTTTATAGATTTACTTTATGAATGTTTACCAAATAAAAAAGATAAAAAAATAAAAAATAGAAAGAAAAGAAAAGAAAAGAATAAAAAATTAATAATTGGAAAATAATTAAAAATATGATTCTAAAATATATAAAAAGATTTTATATACATCATTATGATTATTATAATAATTTTTCTTCCTTTTATTATATGAAGAGAATGAGTGATATAAATCTTGAAGGTTGAATTTTTTGTTATTTATATTTTTTATCATGTTTAATACGTTGTATGTCAACCCTCATTTTTTATCTTATTCTTTTTCAAAATAATTACCTACAAAAAAGTTTCCAAAAATTGGTTTTCTACTTTATAATGAAAGACTTCATGATTTATTTATATATTAATATGTGGTAGAGATTTTTTATTATTTTCAAGCATATGTTAATTATTCATATACTTGGTGTGTGATAAAAACAATATTAAAATGTGCATTGATTGATGAAATAATATTTTAAAGTATGTTATATCAATAATTGGTATACATACCAATAATAAATTGAATTTTTTTAGTAAAATAAAAAAGATAAATTATCATTTCACGAGGGAGAATAAAACAAAATGTAGATTTTTTTTAAATGAGTAATTTAAGTGTTATTTCTTGTGTGAATATTTGAAATCTTATTTCCTTGTCAATATAATTTTGATTTTATTAATTTTGATTCTTAAACATTAATAGGATGGGTTTACTTTGTGATTATAGATAAAATTTATTCTTTACAAATAGAATTTGTTTTGGTGTGGGAATATCATATATCATATATCATTAATTTAATTTTGATGTCAAATTAATTAATTTTATTGATTAAATAATAATTATTAAATAATATTTATTTCTTAACATCTATATAATAAATTTATTTTAAATGTGTTTTGGGAGTAAAAATATAGAATCTATTTGGAATTTGATTTTTGTAAAAGGATATTTTAATGATGAGAAGTGAAAAATGGGATATCCCTTTGCAAACACCTTAGGAGAAGCAGACCACCATGGGGAAAATATTGAGCATAACAAAAAGTTACAACATAGGCAGTGATAGGAGGAGAAAAACCCAGTGTAAAGCGATGCTAAAAGACATGAAAGACCATTATAAGGAAAAATTGATGGAGAAGTGTCCATAGTGTAACACACTAATATTTTGTGAATTATTATTTTTAAAAAGATATAATTTTTTGATAGATTACATTTCATGCGACACCATTTTTAAATGAACCATGATATATAATTAAATTATTATTATTTAATAAAACCATTATTTCATTACCATTGGATTGGGTTTTTATGAATTTTATTAAATAAATTATAAAAATATATGAACTTCTGATGTATAAAATATATAGACTTATTAAAAATTTATTAGGAATGAAAATGAAAAAAATCTATTTGAATGTAAAAGAAATATTTTTTTGAATAATTTTCTTTATGTGAGTAATATATTTTTATCTTAATAAATTATATTATTCACTATTAGTAAATTATTTTAATAAAAAATATGTGTTATATATTAAATCAAATTTCTCATCATTCATCAAAAAAATTTCTTGGAATGAAATAATAAAACATCTAGTGTTATGATTAAAAACTATATATTATTTAAAAAATGCTTTGTCACATTTTGGTGAACTTATTAGAATTTTTTTGAATCATTTGAAGAATAAAATGAAAAATGAAAATTCATTTTTTAAATCAAAATTTCAAAATATATTAGAATTAAATTATTATTTTTTCCTAAAAATATTAATTCCTTGATTAATAGAAATTTTTTTTATTAAAAACTACATTTCCCTTTAAAACATTTACAATATTCACTTTCTCAAAAATTGTATTAAATGAAAAATTAGATAAATTATATTATTATTAATCCAATTTAGGTCATTTGAATCATTTTTAAGATGAATTTTTAAATAAATTTTTTACTTAATAAAATCTTACTTTGGAAAATCACATTTTCATCGTTCTTATGTGATTAATTTTTAAATTATATTATTCCCCTTCGGTTATTTAATTTGGTAAAATGGAATTTATATTTAAAATTAAAATAATAAATATTGGGTAATAAGGTAAAATTAAAATTTTTTCATAATTAGTAGTAAAAAATGTAGAAATAAATTATTATGGTTAATAGTAAAACAGTGGTTTTCATGTTATTTGTGTTTGTGTAAAAATTATGTTTCCAAACATATATGAATTTTATTGATAAATTTTATTTTATATTTAGGATGAGAGGGAAATAATTATCCAAAAAATATTATTTATTTTTAGTCATAAAGGATAAATTAACTCTATGAATAACTAAAAAACTAGTTATCATGGTGAAAACTAGAATGCTAAAAGTAATTAAACTTCAATATTAAGGAAGAAAATGATTAAAAAAAATGAGTTTTTCATCCTAGTGGTTTTGTTTCTTGACCGTATCATCACTTCAATTTATTATTTGTTAATTTTTTAGGCACATGGGTGTATAGTGAATTCCCATTATTGAATATTTAGGGGTATTTACAAAAATGTCACTCCTACACATTTATAAAATGTCACCTCCTCCACTAAATTATTTACACCACTTATTCAAATTTCATTGACCAAACCCTTCAAAATTACCTAAAAAAATTTCTTACCCATGTTTTAGAGCTATTGGTCTTCCTAAAAAATTAACCCCATGGTCAATAAGAATATATCTGATGGATGGTTTTATAATATAGTGAGGTTTGAACGTTTATAAAGAATAATAAAACATAAGGTAGGATATTTTATTCTCAAATTATCTTATTTGAGACATATGTTATGTTATAAACCAAAATTTTTTTATGAGGTGTATAAAATAACCATTTTATATGTTATATCATTAATTTTTCTATTATCACGATATTTAATGTTTCATTTAATGTTATCATTTCATAAGGATTGTGATTTAAAATTTACTGAAGTGGTAAGTGTTTTATGTTACAAAATCATTTTTTCTCAGGATTATTTATTATCTAGTTTATGAGGAAGAAATAATATTTTTTCTCCCAATGTAATAACAATCTTTCCTATTTTCTGGTTATTCCATGGGAGTACATGTTTTCCTTTTATTTTCATCTCCTTAATAAAGTAAGTGCCCAATGGAAGGTTTTTAATAAAAATCATCAATATTTCTTTATCGATGGGAAATAATTTTTCTCCAATTTCTTTGTGTTCTCAATTTATTTTTCAAAAACAATTTATTATTTTCTGTATATTTATAATGACATTTTTACCCAGGATTTAATTTTTACAAAATAATTTAAATTTAATCTTCTAGTATTTTCCGGAAGGAGGTAAATTTAATTTTTTTTATGAAAAATAAGAAAATAGTATTTATTTTACCATACCTGACATGAAATAAATATAATTTCAAAATGACCACTGAATTATTTTAATCTTACCTTGAAGTTTTATAATATTTAAAAAAAAAGATTCATCAATTTTTGAAATTTTCAGATTTTAAAAATTGAATCTCAATTTGGAAAAGGTATTTTATGTAGAAATGTTTTTATTTTATTTCATGTAAATTTTATTCATCAATAATGAAAACCATTTGTGTTGCCAATGTATTACTTGGGATTTGAAACAATGGTTCCATATTTTCTCTTTCTCAAAATTTTTTCTGTTTATGATGAAGAAATGTTTTGGAAAACTATTTAATTCTACATGTTGTGGATGATGAATTTATGAAATGTTTAAGAGACCAATTTCCATTGAATTGGATATGATCAGATGATATGATGAATGTTTTATAATATTGTGTCACACATATGTATAGTTTTATATTATGTTATGGGTTATTCGAATATAAACCAAGGAAGGTGGTTATGTTATAACTAGGGATGGTGGTCACATTATATCCAAGTAGGGTGGTTATTTTATAACCAAGAACAATGCTTATGTTATAACCAAGGAGGGTAGTAAAGTTATAACCAAATACATTATCACGACCAGTCCTCAGGGCCTGTGCCGTGACTACCCCAAGCCCGCCTTCCATAGGCCAGGGGCTGGCGACTAGCACCAAGGCGTAAATCCCGGTAAAAAGGGAAGGAATTACCTTTGCAAAGTAAACAAGCACCACAGAGTAAGCAAGCGGAAAAAGGAAACACTAAGTAAAAACAGAGTACAACTGTAAGTGCGGAAAGTAAGTGGGCCAGTATACAAACCCAAACTGAATGTAAAGTACAACTCGAAAGGGGAAACAACAACTGTAATGTAAAAGCCGCTACACCGACCTGTCCACTGGAAATCCAACCTGAAGGGTGGGTACATATAGCTCCACTGCTCCTCGGGTCCCACCGTCCGCTCCGAGTACGTCCCGCCCAGTGGTCCACCTCCAGGTACCGTCCTGCTCTGCAAGCCTCAACCACGACCAACGCTGTCTATCGTCTACAACCAACACAACATAGTGCGGGCATAGCCCGTGCAGGGGTGAGTATAAGCTACTCAGTAGGGACCCCGAGACCCCCGAAGGTCTCCCGAAATCCACCAAGGATAAACCACAAATGGAAGATACAATCACGAAGTAACAACCGACACTGCTTAGGTATATGCCTATACATATACCTAAGTCATCAATTCCCATTCGGCTCCAATATCCGAGCCCAAGAACAACCCAGTCCACACATGAAAGCAAAACGTATACTCACACAGAATAGCACAACACAATCCACGAAGGAGAGAAAAAGTAATCCACATAGGATAGCTCAACACAATCCACGTAGGAAAGTAAATAGTAAGTCCACACAGGATAGTTCAACACAATCCACAAAGGAGAGTAAACAGTAAATCCATACAGTATAGTTCAACACAATCCACAAAGGAGAGTAACACAGGATTCAGCTCACACAGGTATATTTCGTCGAAAAGATGAAAGGGTTAATCAGATATAGATACTGAATCATCTAAGCTGGGACCCACTGTGGATACAAGACCAGCTGTCTTCATTGATTCATCTATTCTGGGACCCACATAGGATACAAGACTAGTCTTGAATCATCTAAGCTGGGACCCACATAGGATACAAGACCAGGACAGCTGTGACCCACATATGATACAAGACCAACACTCTTCATTGATTCATCTATGCTGGGGCCCACATAGGATACAAGACCAGCATTGAATCATCTAAGCTGGGACCCACATAGGATACAAGACTAGCACGGCTGGGACCCACATAGGATACAAGACCAGCACTCTTCATTGATTCATCTATGCTGGGACCCACATAGGATACAAGACCAGCACTGAATCATCTAAGCTGGGACTGACATAGGATACAAGACCAGCACAGCTGGGACCCACATAGGATAGAAGACCAGCACTCTTCATTGATTCATCTATGCTGGGACCCGCATAGGATACAAGACCAGCACTGAATCATCTATGCTGGGACCCATATTGGATACAAGACCGTCACGACTGGGACCCACATAGGATACAAGGCCAGCACTCTTCATCGTCGCAGTCCACTAAGGATCTCTGCACAGTCATCGTCGTCGAAGTCGCAGCCAACACTAGGGTTCCCGCACAAAGCAAGCTCGTTCGGGAGGGTCCGCTCCACGAGCCAAGAGGCTGATACATCAACTGACACAAAGTCCAGAGTTGATGTATCCAAAAGTTCCGTATCATCAATAGGAACTCAACGTCGCAGACGGCGCGTAAATCGGATGTCTGGTCTGAGAGTTATTGGCTTTTTCGTCCTAGGGGCCCGGTTGGTTTTTTAAGTCAAAACCAACCCGACCGTACTCCACCTGCGTCCAAACCTCGGGCGGAGTATGCCAAAATTTCCGCCTCACTTAGATGAATTCAAGGAAGTTGATGGCACATCGATCGGACGTCCGAAGCTCAAGATATGAGTGTTTCCGCTCCAAGGGCCCGGTTGGTTTCGTGTACGAACCAACCCAGCCAAACTCAAAGTATTCCAAAGCCTTGAATGTGATATACTGAAATGACAGCCTCGTTCCAAGGATCAGTACACAACAGACGGTGCGTCAATCGGAAGTCTGTATCCCAAGATATGGGCATTTGACCGAAAGTAGTCCGAAATTAGGGGGTCTGGGCCCGGCCCGGCCCGACCCAGTACCCCCCTGGGTCGGCCGAACCGGGTCAACCCGGCCCGAGCGGAGACCCGGCCCGATGATCCGGCCCGACCCGGAAGCCCAGCCTGGCCGGCGGCGCTGCGGCGAGGCGGTGCGGCCAGCGCGGCCAGCATGCCGCACGAGCGCGCCCAAGAGAGGGACTACACCCCTCCTTTATTTCAAAACGGCGGCCCCCTTTAAGGGGTCGTGCCACGTGTGCATCCCAGGGGGTGTAACCCCTCGGCTTTTCCCCTGTAATGGCCGGCCAGCGCATGGCCAGCCGGTTTCTCGCCGCGGGACCCCGCGGTCCCGCGCCTTCCGGCGCCGGCGGCCGGAGTTCCGGCTGCCTTCTTCGAATTCTCCGGTGGGTGGTTTTTCCGGCCGCTACTTCCAGAATGGTTGCAAAATCGTCCGACGCGGCATGACGACACCGCGTCCTTCCGCCGCGGCCTGACTCCATCCGCGGCCTCGTTCGTACCCTTGATGCAGCGCGACGGCGTCGTGTTTCTTCGTCATGGCCAGCATCGTTCACGTCACCTTTCGCTCAAACGCGGTGCAACGATGCATTACCGTCTTCGCTAATCAAAACGAAGAATAGAAAAAAGGGGGAGGGGTATCAGCAGTGTTTTTGCGGACCGATCCCCTCCCGTTAACTCGATAGCAGTTGGCCGAAACGTAAATCATTTAATCTTCACAATTTTTAATTTAAATAAAAATTGGAACATGGCCGTCAGATTTATCTTTCTTATTCGAAGGAAAGAAATCACCATCTTAAAAAGATTCAAACCCCTACCTCGGTTTAGGAACGGTGCACGTCAATCGAGTCGTGGAAGACGAGCGTCGCAGAGGTCGGGTATCACGGGAAACGAACGTCGATTTCATTTTCGTCGAGGTGCGTTCGAAGGGGAAACGTCGTTGGAAGTAGACGCTGCGTTCTTCGGCGGAGATGTTCTCCGTTGAATAATGGTGTTCTTCGTGTTCTTCGTCGAAGTTAAAGAAGAAGAAGACTTCCTTTATCTTTCTCTCCAAAAGCTCTCAAACAACCCAAAACTAACCCAAATAAAATAAGTTCCCAACTTATTTTATTATCACAAAAAGGCTTTTGAAAATTTAAGAGTTTGAAAATAAAAACCCACACTTAACTCACTCATGTTATTAACATGAGTTGCAAAAATAAATGAGGAGTTAAGTTGGAAAGACTTAAATGGGGGGGTTAAGGAGTTAAATGGGGGAAGGTGAAAGGTTGGGGCTCATGTGGGCCCCACCCTTTCAATTATCCACACATCAGAAGTTGGGTGTATGTGGGCCCCACCACCAACATCCCATGGGAGAAATTAACCACCTTGATAAAAAATAAAATTGATCCAACAATTTTATTTACTTCTTAATTAAACTTTATTAATTAACTTCTTCTTCCGCACAAACGCAACTACGGTAAAGGTTCCCTTAACCGATTACCGGCGTTACGAGTTCATCGGTGCCATCTGATTTCAATTCCGAGCACCGGTTCAAAAGTTAGAAATTCCCACTCATTCGTTCACTGAACGTACCTGAGCCAAACTTCGGAAATTGATTCCGGGCACACCGGGCCTCGGATTCAGGTGCCGTTAGAAACCGCGTTCTTGGAAAATTCCAAAAAAATTCAAGAAAAAATTTCCCTTGAATTTTACGGGTCTTTACATTACTCCCACCTTAAGGCTTTATGTCCCTGTAAAGATACATCATAACTAGGGAAACAAAGGTGGTACTGAAAACACATCTGAGCCTCCCGCTCCCAAGTGCTCTCCTAGAGGTTCCCGTGCTGCCATCTAATGCGCACTAGAGGAATCGATCATCCATGAAGGACCCGCTCCTGTCGATCCTCGATCTCCACCAGGACCTCCGCAAAAAGTCTCCCCATCATCAACGTCCAGCTCCCCATGGTCAATGATGTGTGTCGGGTCGTACATGTATCTTCTCAGCTGAGATACGTGGAAGACATCGGGCACCCGGTGCAACTGAGGTGGTAGAGCCAGGCGATAAGCCACCTCGCCAAACCTGCTGAGGACCTGGAATGGTCCGATGAAGCATGAAGACAACTTACCGCCTCGACCAAATCTCCATAATCCATGTCGAGGTGAGACCCGCATGAAGACGTGGTCACCATCCTCAAACTCTAGTGGCCTCCGCCTCCTGTCAGTGAAAGACTTCTGTCAGCTCTGAGCTGTCTTCATCCGCTCCTGGATGACCTGGACCTTCTCTATCGTGGCCTGGACCACCTCTGGTCCCACAAGAGCTGTTATGATTTCTTCTTTGTCGATAAGAGAAATCCGGTCTCATCCCCTGGATGAACCACGTTCTTTGCGTAATACAGTCAATCTCTACATGGATGATTCTTATCCATATCATGGATGACGTCGTAAGGCCTCGACGCTACTACCAATAGATCCAACCGTTACTCTCTCCTCCAAGGGTTGTGTCACACTGTCGGCATCAGTGTGTGGTAACTGGGTCACCTCCAGTAGATGTCTCACAAGAAAGGGTCAATTCAACAGTCAAAACTGGAACCTCTTAGTTACAACACAAAAGAGGACAGGAATGGAAACATCACAAAGGTATGCATATTTTATTATTGAAGCTCATAATACAAAGACACTGCACAATAGCAACAAGGAACTAGAATTACAAAAGACGTATCCACTAGTTCCGCTCCTATCCACTTTCTCCCAGAGCTCCATGATCGAAGGCCTCAGCTGCCTGAAGATGAGCTCTCCCATGTCCCCCAACTCCCTGCGGTCGGGGCGGACCTCCTGGTGGTGGCGGTGGAAACACCTCGAAGTGTCGTCCACCACCTGCTACTCGGCCTGCTCCTCTGCCTCGCCCGCCTGCACCCTGCGGACCTCCATGACTTAACCTCTGTCTTGGAGGTCCCTCTACCACCTACTGCTCATCTGTAAGATGAGTCGGGCAGTCTTGAGCCATGTGACCTTGCCCGCCGCATGCGTAGAAATTCCTACCCCTCGTGTAGCTGGCTCTCCTTAGTGTGCCCCACACAACCGAATCTTCATCCAGTGACTGACCATCTGATGGTCTAGCCCGTTTGGATCACTGTGTCACTTGTCTACTGCCAACTGCAGAAGACCCTGCTACGGGCCGTCCTGCGGAGGGCCCTATCACTGGAGCCTGCTCGGCGAGAAAACTTTCCACTAGAAGGGCTCTCTCCAACACCTCTACCTGCGTCGGAATTTTGATGGAGATCATCGAAGCCCTGATCTCATGCCTCATTCCCTGCTCAAAGGTCCGGGCCAGGAATAATGGGTCCCATACCATATCTGTGGAGTAGCGCGAGAGATCAGTAAATCTTGCCGAGTACTGGGCCACTGTCAAGCTTCCCAGCCGCAGCTGAAGAAGCTCCTGAATGCGCACCTCACAGAGGGTGGCTGGGACGAACTCAGAGTGAAATATGCTCTCAATGTCCATCCAGAGAAGAGATGTATTGTCATGCACCTGGAGCATCATGCTCCACCATCGATCTGCTGCTGCGTGTAGTAGGCTCGCTGCGAGGAACACCATGAGGTCTGCTAGTGTCCTCACTAGCCTGAAAACTCGTACGACTGCCTCCGTCCAGTCCTCAGCTGCCTGGGGGTCCGTCTCCCCATGGAACCTTGGTGGTCGCTGGCGCTGGAAATCATGTAGTGCACTAAGGCGACATGAATCGTCAGCGGTTGGGGCTGGAAGCATCGTTGGCTCGGCGGGTAGCGGTACCGTCGGTGCCTCTACTGTCAAAGGGCCCTGCACCGAGGCCTCGTCGCTCGGTGGGCTGTTGTCACGCTCAACTCTCGGAACCCTAGTTGGCTGCCATCGTGGGGCCATCCGGAAAAGGAAACAAGTGCACCAGGGTCTTTACAGTACACCTGGTGAGCTGACACAATTAATCACAAAGAAAACATGAAACACACATGCAATCAATGTTTTCAAGCATTAAGTCGGAAATCAGAAGTCAGGGTCCTGGTTTACGGATACGTCGGCCGCCGCACCAACACTGGACTCGCTGAACTGATAACCACACCCAATACGCTAAACACTATTGCTTCACATAGAAGAATGATCAGAGCTCCGAGTTCTGTGGTAGAACCGAACTCCTCTGATACCAATTTGTCACGACCCATCCTCGGGGCCCGTGTCGTGAATACCCCATGCCCGCCTTCCGTAGGCCAGGGGCTGGCGACTAGCACCAAGGCGTAAATCCTGTTAAAAAGGGAAGGCATTGCCTTTGTAAAGTAAACAAGCACCATAGAGTAAGCAAGTGGAAAAAGGAAACAGTAAGTAAAAACAGAGTACAACTGTAAGTGCAGAAAGTAAGTGGGGCAGTATACAAACCCAAACTGAAAGTAATGTACAACTCGAAAGGGAAAAAAATAACTTTAAAGTAAAAGCCGCTACACCGAGCTGTCCACTGGAAATCCCACCCGAAGGGTGGGTACAGATAGCTCCACTGCTCCTAGGGTCCCACCGTCCGCTCTGTGTACGTCCCGCCCAATGGTCCACCTCCAGGTACCGTCCTACTCTGCAAGCCTCAACCACGACCAACGTTGTCCGTCGTCTGCAACCAACACAACGTAGTGCGGGCATAACTCGTGTAGGGGTGAGTATAAGATACTCAGTAGGGACCCCGAGACCCTCGAAGGTCTCCCGAAATCCACCAAGGATAAACCACAAAGGAAAGATACAATCACAAAGTAACAACCTAAACTGCTTAGGTATATGCCCATACATATACCTAAGTCATAAATTCCTGTTCGGCTCCAACATCTGAGCCCAAGCACAACCCAGTCCACACAGGAAAGCAAAACGTTTACTCACAGAGAATAGAACAACACAATCCATGAAAGAGAGCAAAAGTAATCTACATAGGATAGCTCAACACAATCCATGTAGGAAAGTAAACAGTAAATCCACACAGGATAGTTCAACACAATCCACAAAGGAGAGTAAACAGTAAATCCACACAGGATAGTTCAACACAATCTACAAAGGATAGTAACACAGGATTCAGCTCACATAGGTATACTTCGTTGAAAAGGTGAAAGGGATGATCAGATATAGATACTGAATCATCTAAGCTGGCACCCTCTGAGGATACAAGACCAGTTGTCTTCATTGATTCATCTATACTGGGACCCACATAGGATACAAGACCAGCACTGAAGCATCTATGATGGGAGCCACATAGGATACAGGACCACCACAGCTGGGACCCACATACGATACAAGACCAGCACTCTTCATTCATTCATCTATGCTGGGACCCACATAGGATACAAGACCAGCACTGAATCATCAATGCTGGCACCCACATAGGATACAAGACCAGCACGGCTGGAACCCATATTGGATACAAGACCAGCACTCTTCATTGATTCATCTATGCTGGGACCCACATAGGATACAAGACCAGCACTGATTCATCTAAGCTGGGACCCACATAGGATACAAGACCAGCACGGCTGGGACCCACATAGGATACAAGACCAACACTCTTCATTGATTCATCTGAGCTGGTACCCATATAGGATACAAGACTAGCACGGATGGGACCCACATAGGATACAAGACCAGCAATCTTCATCGTCGCAGTCCACTGAGGATCTCTGCACAGTTGTCGTTGTCGAAGTCGCAGCTAGCACTAGGGTCCCCGCACACAGCAAGCTCGTTCGGGAGGGTTCGTTCCACGAGCTGAGAGGCTGATACATCAACTATCACAATGTCCAGAGTTGATGTATCCAAAAGTTCCGTATCGTCAACAGGAACTCAACGTCGCAGACGTTGCGTCAATCGGACGCCTGGTCTGAGAGTTATTGGCTTTTTTGTCCAAGGGGCCCGGTTGGTTTTTTTAAGGAAAAACCAACCCGACCGTACTCCACCTGCGTCTAGACCTCAGGTGGACTATGCCAAAAGTTCCATCTCACTTAGATGAATTCAACGAAGTCGACGGCACGTCGATCGGACGTCTGAAGCTCAATATATGAGCGTTTCCGCTCCGAGGGCCCGGTTGGTTTCGTGTACGAACCAACCCAGCCGAACTCAAAGTATTCCGAAACCTTGAGTACGATATACCGAAACGACCGTCTCGTTCCAAGGATCGCTACGCAACTGATGGTGCATTGATCAGAGGTCCGTAGCCCATGATATGAGCATTTGACCGAAAGTAGTCCGAAATTAGGGGGTCTGGGCCCGGCCCGGCCCGACCCAGTACCCCACGGGTCGGCCGAACCGGGAAAACCCGGCCCGTGCGGCGAACCGGCCCGACGACCCGGCCCAGCCTGGAAGCCCGGCCTGGCCGGCGGCGCGGCGGCGCGGCCAGCGGGCCGCACGAGCGCGCCCAAAGGAGGGGCTACGCCCCTCCTTTAATTCAAAACGACGACCCCCTTTAAGGAGCCATGCCACGTGTGCAACCCAGGCGGTGTAACCCCCCAGCTTTTCCCCTGTAACGGTCGGCCAGTGCAGGGCCGGCTGGTTTCTCGCCGCGGGACCCCGCGGTCCCGCGCCTTCCGGCACCGGCGGCCGGAGTTCCGGCCGCCTTCTTTGAATTCTCCGGTGTGTGGTTTTTCTGGCCGCTACTTCCAGGATGGCTGCATATTCGTCCGGCGCAGCGTGATGACGCCGCGTCCTTCCGCCGTGGCCAGACTCCATCCACGACCTCATTCGTACCTTTGACGCAGTGCGACGGCGTCGCGTTTCTTCATCGTGGCCCGCATCGTTCACATCTCCTTTCGCCCAAATGCGGTGCAACGATGCATTACCGTCTTCGCTAATCAAAACGAAGAATAGAAAAAAGGGGGGAGGGGTATCGGCCGTGTTTGTGCGGACCGATCCCCTCCCGTTAACTAGATAGTAGTTGGCCAAAACATAAAACATTTAATCTTCACAATTTTTAATTTAAATAAAAATTGGAACATGGTCGTCAGATTTATCTTTCTTATTCGAAGGAAAGAAATCACCAACTTACAAAGATTCAAACCCCTACCTCGGTTCAGGAACGGTGCATGTCAATCGAGCCGCGGAAGATGAGCGTCGCAGAGGTCGGGCGTCATGGGAAATGAACGTCAATTCCATTGTCGTCGAGGTGCGTTCAAAGAGGAAACGTCGTTGGTAGTAGACGTCGCGTTCTTTGGCAGAGATGTTCTTCATTGAAGAACGGTGTTCTTCGCGTTCTTCGTCGAAGTCGAAGAAGAAGAAGACTTCCTTTAGCGTTCTCTCCAAAAGCTCTCAAACAACCCAAAACTAACCCAAATAAAATAAGTTCCCAACATATTTTATTATCACAAAAAGGCTTTTGAAAATTTAAGAGTTTGAAAATAAAAACCCACACTTAACTCACTCAAGTTATTAACATGAGTTGTAAAAATAAATGAGGAGTTAAGTTGGCAAGACTTAAATGGGGGGGTTAAGAAGTTTAAAGGGGGAAGGTGAAAGGTTGGGGCTTGTGTGGGCCCCACCGTTTAAATTATCCACACATGGGATGTTGGGTGGATGTGGGCCCCACCACCAACTTCCCATGGGAGAAATTAACAACCTTGATATAAAATAAAATTGATCCAACAATTTTATTTACTTCTTAATTAAACCCCATTAATTAAGTTCATCTTCCACACAAACGCAACTACGGTAAAGGTTCCCTTAAGCGATTACCGGCGTTGCGAGTTCATCAGTGCCATCAGATTTCAATTCCGAGCACCGGTTCAAAAGTTAGAAGTTCATGCTCGTTTGTTCACTGAACGTACCCGAGCCAAACTTCAGAAATTGATTCCGGGCATACCCGGCCTCGGAATCCGGTGTCGTCAGAAACCGTGTTCTTGTAAAATTCCAAAGAAAACTAAGAAAAAATTTCCCTTGTATTTTATGGGTCTTTACATACATGTGGATATATTATAAAATAAGGAAGGTGGGACTAAAATTATATATACCTCAAATTAATTGGTTAATGGTTGACATCTTATTTGATAAACCTAACTTTAATGGTGAGTGAACATATTTCAGTAAAGGAATTTATCCACTATGATAGTTTTATGAGTTAATATTGAATAATATAATGGTTTGTGGAGTGAACCCAATCCTATATGATAATATTTTTTAGTAATAATTCACTAATATGGAAAAGGTTTTCTATAGTTATGTGAAGCATTTATGTCTTATTAAAATTTTATGCTCTCACAACTTATGTTCTTTGATTTCATTATGATTAATTCCATATGAAATTCTACGATTTATTCCATGATTCAATATTATTGTCTATAATATGAAGGGTATTTGTTTCCAAATGTTATGCTCATGTTTTCATAAACATACACTTAATTTATATTTGTATATCCCTCATCTACCATTAATGAGAATCTGAGCTCTCCCTTTTTTTGGTTCCCTTTCCTGAAGTTATGAAGAAATTTTTTAAACAGGCTATGTCTATGAATATTACTATAAGGGGAGATCTTATGGGGAAATGAATAATATATTTCATGAAATAAGAATATTATGTGTCTAGTATCCAAATACACTAAGTATTTATGATCTCTGAGTGTGTATTTGTGTAATATAATTAATATTAATATAAAGAGTTTTAATATATAAAAAACCAAATCATGGGTCTCCATAGTTGTTATTAGATAAATCCTCAATGAACATTTAAAAACTAGTGTGGGAAATAATTAGTAAGAACCCTTAATATTATCATAATTTTAGAAGAATGTCATAAGTTATGGTAAATAAAGGAATGTGTTTTTCAAATCAATTACATCCCTATATATATATATATTACATGTGGATGTGGTTCAGAAACAACTGTACCTAGGGTTAATAAATAAAAAATAGTGCATTGTGATTTGACTTGATCATCACATGGTGAAAAATAATGAGCCTCTCTACACCCATGGGATGAAAAATTCATAATCTTATCACAAACCATTATGAATTATTTATTCCCCCAATAAAACCAAAGTATACGGTTCTAGGATATATGATGCATAATGTTATTTTATCTATTATATCATGTTTAGAGTTATATGGAGTTAATATATTTATGAGAAATATAGTATATTGAATTGATTAGAAATGGTTCTTAGAAGATGGAATGATAACTTCACCAATGCACGTGATGCAAATCCTAAGAAGGATCATATGTCTTATGGTTTAAAGCCATCATTTAAGAGGAAGGTAGTCTCCAAAGTATCCTTGTTATATGAGGAAATAGTACCATGTGTTAATAAGATATATAAATAATTATCTTAGTTCTATGTCTTTGATGAATAGTATGAAAAGAAAAGTATGGAAAAGAACAACATGGTCAAAGGGAATAAGGGAAAGAAGGGTTTTCCCTGATGTGATAACTATTGAAAGAATCACATAGGTAAATTCATAAAGGGAATGTGAGTTTGATAAAAGTGTTGCGAAAAAGGACACTGAGTTTGTGATTGTAAGGGTAAGACAAATGTTCCCAATTACCAACTCTATAAGTATAGGGAGATGGGACACTTTGTGAATCAATGTCCTGAGCCTCAACAGAATGTATTCCAAATGATGTTACTGGATAAAGATCATGTTGTGATACTACGACATATGATGTGAAATTATTAATATGCCTAGCCAAGAAATATATATTTTGATGTTTTTATCACCAATTCACTGGTTATAATAACTATGGAATATATGAGTAATGTATTTTAGTAAATTTTCTTTAAAGATTTTAGGTCATATTATTAATAGCACTACAACAAAATTGAATCTGTAGCAGGTCAAAATTTTAGAAAATATATGGTCGTGGGACTGAAAACTCTTATTAGGTTCATAAAACTAAGTTTTCAATTTTGGAATAGATAGATTATATATATGGATAATGTAAATTGGACATTACTAACTACAATCAGAATTATTCTAGTGTTTTGGTTCGTGATATTTTTGAATGTCAACCCATTTATGAAATGGTTTAAATTTATCATCGAATGAGGTTTTAGAGGTTAATAATAGCCCATGATGCGTCTTATGATAAGCGATAAAGTATAGGTTTTTCAAGGAATTATAAAAGGATAAGATCATGCATATGTAATATAAATGTATATTTATACAATTATAGAGTGTAATAATCCCTCAACTCTATGAAAATCATATTAAATGTTGTTCTGTTATCATAATCTTTGATAATTTTAATGAATATTTTCATAACTGTAGTTTATGATTTTCTTTGGTGTTCTAATTTCATCTAAACATGTTTTCAATCAGTAGAAATTCAAATATTGGTTTTTTTATGCATAGGTTTTTAATTCCAATCAATTTCATTCTCTTCGAAAGAATAATTTATTAATTTATTAATTAAATAATTAATTTAAATATATTAATTATTATTATTATTTTGACCACCTCTTTTCCCTTAAACTTTTTAAAGGGGATATTCTAATAACCCTAATTCTGATATGGGTTTCTCAGAAGAAAATTTTCCAATATAAACCTATAAATTTCAAAGTGAAATATCAAATTTTTAGGATGATATTTTTGTAAGGAGGGGATAATGTAACCCCCCATGATTTTGAAAATAGATTTAATATTGAATTCCAAAACAATATGTCTCTAAAAAACCCTAATTTTATATAACCTAGCTATTAAACATAATTTTACCACCCCTATGATTTTTATTTTGGAAATATGACATACTCGTTTGTGATTAGTAAGTTATTTAGAGTCTCATATGACCAACATAATTTTTGGTGAATAGTAACATACTATCATGAATAATAATGTTACCCTTATGAATAATGAAACAACCTTATGAATAGTAAACTCACATATGATTGTATATATATAGTATTTAAGTGTTATTATGATGTACCTATGTTTTGTAATAAGTAAACAACTGTTTTATAAACTATATTTTTTAAGTAAATAATGATTTTAATTAATAATTAAATTAATCCTATTTAGAAAATTATTTTTAACAATGCACTTCATTTTTAGATTCTACATGTAGAAAAATTGTTAGGGTGGATTTTTTGGTATTTTTCTAAAATACTTGAATTTTTGGTGAATAGTAAAATACAATAATTTACAATAAATACAAAATAATTTATTTTTGAGTCATTAATGATTTTCATCTGATGTAAGAACAAATAGTTCTAACTAAAATGCACATTTTACCATTTTTGGTCATGTAATCATCTCTATTTATTGTCCTATGGAAATATAATAAACTAATGATTAAAATATTACGAAAACCCCCTCCCCTCCACTATAAGTTCAACCTCTTCCACCCACCTATCTTTACTCCTCCCAAGCCTTGTTCCTTCTCCAAATTTTGCCAAAATATACTTCCATGTTCCTCTTCCATGACCAAAATCCGCTGGTCTAATAAAAATACCAAATTCTCTTCCCTTAAGAGGCCCTCAATGAAGGTTAATTCAAGAGGTAAAATTCTTATTTTCTTTTGTTTCATTTTAATATCCCTTTGTTATTTTTTTTCATAACCTCTCTTTATCCAAATGGGATGACAACATTAGTACCATATATTTAATTGATAATTTTTATTCTAATGGGATAATTTTTCTTCATCTGTTATTTTCCACACATTTATGTTAAAAATGAAACATCGTCTGAGACATGTTGATTTATCACATTCAAGGATGATGGTGCTTTCAATTTGATTTGCCTTCTTCTAATGTGGTCATTAACCATTTTTTTGTTAAATCAGACTATTATATATCTATTTTAACTAATTTATTGTTTTTTAATCCTTATTCACTCATGATGTAAAATAATAGTACAAAACAAGGTAATTGTGAGCAAAACCACCAAATTAATCTATGAATTTATCATTAATGATTTATATAAAGATTCAACTTCAATTCAAATAAAAAATTCATTTTATAGACATTTAATCATCTAAATTTTCATTATTAACATATAAAATCAATTCAGGACTTCAACTCCCATCTTACAAGAACTGCCATACTCTTTTATAAGTGATCCAAACATGAATATTATGAAAACAAGCACTCACGGACAATGTAATTGAATCACTTAACATAACTAAAAGGCCATGAATTAACATAATAATGTCATAATAAACCAAATAAATGTATAAATGGTTTTTAAATTATTAATTAATGAACATAATTTTGTTATTTAGGTCAATAATATCAATCGAAGGACACCCTCAGATTTTAGGTAAGGGATCTCCTCTCTCTTTTATTCCAGAATACCCCCTATATTGTGTCATTTTATTCATAATTAATAATGATGGGGTATGTTTTTAAACCTCCCCCCATACTGCCATTATGATATTTAAATTAGGGTATACCCCTTTACCTCTCATTAATCCCTCACAAGAACACATGTTACCATGCTTAAATGTTTGTAAGGGTTCTTCATCTCACATCCATTTTTGTGAGATATTCTGTATTCACTGCTAATACTTGTGTATAGTGTATGTATACATCCCATTTATGTTTAATATAATTAATCTATTTATTTTAATTTTATTCATTGTATCATTTGATGATTTTTAATTTTTAGGCACACAATTCAATTGATTACAATGATTTAAGTATTTTCTACACGAACCTCCTTTTTCATTCGAGTTTCTCTAATTCTCTACTCACCTCAATGAAATTCTTATTTGTTCCTATAAACTCATCATAAATTCTATTTTAATGTTCCATATATTTTTACCAATAATAATCCTTCTTCATTTTATATAGAGTTACATGTTTTAAAATAATCATTCAAAAATTATTCCGAAATGCAAGTCTGATTCAAGGAACATTTAAAATTCTTACATATTTTTAAGTTTACTCTATAATATATTTTAATATATATTTATATTTATAAAATCAAAAACATTAATATGAAAAATTTATTTTGTTTCATTTATGGTTTTATGAAAGCCAACATGCCTTCGCATTTTAAAATCCTTTAATATCTACCTTAAGCTGCACTAACATGTTATATTTCTAAAGCTTCATTAAAAAAAAAATTTATATGACTTCTAATAAATAAGACATTATTTAAGCCTAAAATATAACTTCAATGACCATATATTTTAGTATATGTGAAATTTCTATTTATAATCTATTTTCATGACAAATAAAAATGATTTTTTAAAAGAACTCTTCATTCTAAAGTAAAAAGTATTTTTATCATCTCACATTTACTTTTAAAAGATATATGCATTGGTCACCATTTATTTCTTACTTGTGGTGGGTGTACTTAATTTCGGTATATAATATCAATAGTCTCCTTATTCTTAGGGTATTCTAGGGGATTATGATTTGAACGTTCCAGGGTGGTATGAGACACTTTGGAATGTTTAAGGATTATTTCCTCAAGGATTTTTCAACGGTATCATTTAAAAGTATCTTCATTTATGTAAACAGAATTTATTGAATATTGTACTTCATTATGGTTTATCTCCTATGATATCATACATCTTTTTTATGGAATGGTTTATGATTATTTTTACCTTGGATGACTATCTTGAAACCATTCACCATATTACTCCGAATGGTTTGTGTTTATGATTAATGATTGGGGAAAGTTATTTTCATTTCATATGTTAGTTTCAATATGAATGTGTATATTATTTATGTTTATCATGTTTCATAAGAGGACTTTTTGGACATATTAAGTGTTAGGTGAGGCCTGATACAACCCACGGTGCATCAGTAGGTCTCATGAGACAAACTATGGTCTTGGCATGAGGCCTTGAAAAATGGATATATGTGGTCTAGGAAAGAGGCCTTGATGGTATTGTTATAATTTCCTGCATTATGCATTCCATCATTATGAAACTAGTAATTGTAAGTTCATGAAGTTATTGGACTTGTTGAATACCAATGTTTAGTCTTTAATGTAGAATTATTTATTCAGCTCTTAATCCCACCATAATGTGTTGAAGTTCATTTTCAAAGGTACATGTTTTTTAGTTATTCCACATGCTTAATGTTTATTTTTGTGATATTTTTGCTATATTGATTACCCTTACTGAGAATTTGATCTCACCCCTTTCTTATGTTTTATCCTTCTAGGATATGAGGATGATTATTCTGTGAATGAATTTCATGGTTAATCTAAGAGATTATGGGATTTTATGTTGAAGTTAATATGTTTATTTTAGTTTCATGTTGTAATTTTGAAATCATTTATGTATCTTGTTTCCAAAACAACTAAACTGATCATTCCTTCGGGATCCATCTTACTCGTATCTATTCCAATGTAATAAAATAAGGCACCGACATGGAGCTTCTAGGTTATGGGATTTATAATAAATGTTATGATGTGTCACATTAATTGTAACCGAACTACATGAGTTTTGATTCATTTCATGTGGGTACATAAGAATTACTTCTTATGGGACCAATCCCAACATCAAACCACCTCCCACCTCCAAAATTGATGATAAATTATAGAGTGAATAATGGTTTGTATTGAAACCAACATAATAAAATTAAGAATAATATGAATCTATAATCTATTTATAAAAGGGAACCATCACTGTAGAAACTCACATAAATATATGTCTCTGTTGATGAAGAACCTCAGATACATACTTATGATTCTAAAATAATTACATGCTAATAATTTATTTTTATTATGAGGATTTCCTATTACACACTTCAGATTTAATAAATTATACAATAATACAACTTAAATATATAAGAGAGTATCATAGTAGGCAATAATTCCCTCAAAAGGATACGGTGAGACTAAAATCCCATCCTACCATCCTCCCAACCAACATATTTTCTAAAATGTCATTGCAGAAATATTAGTTAACACCTACCTTTTAAAAGATAATCATCAAAAACTCAAAACAAGTGAGGACATGAAACCCATCATAATAAAAAAATAGTGAACTCGACATGAATCCTTAACAAAGATTATATTGTATCCAAAATTTCTAGAACCATTCTTATATAAAATTAAATAGGAAAGAACATGGATCCAAAATAATAAATTATGAATTTTTTTTATTATTGAGATGTGGAAGTGATGGGGTTTTCATATTTGTGTTTCTCATCTGTATGAAGGAACTATCAACCAGAACGTCCTTCAATATAATGGTATACGTTCAACCAACCAAAACATATGAATTGGATTTCACACAAGAAGGTTCTTTGTGACGCCCCAAACTTATTTCTAAATTAATAACAATATTGTATGGGATTTTACATCATTTACATTTCATACTTTCATAAATAATACTTATAAATAAAAACAAGACCTTTATTTATTGAAAACACTTGAAATTATATCATTACTTCAAGGCTAAGAGAATCCAACTAACCAAAAATACCCATTAAAAGAATTATTATAACCATAGGGAGACCACCTAAAATAAAAAATCCCAAGATAATAGTGGACGTCCATCTGATATGTCACCACGAAGGAAAATATAGCCATACCCACAACAGCCATACTAAGCATCAGTGGAATGATAAGCACCATCTTCATCAAGTCATCTTGAAAGTGGAACACCCTAATTCATGTATTTATACGGCCTTGGAAACAACCCAACCATTTCCTCCTTTAGGTGACCATTGAGTCTCAAACAGCTTGAAGACTTCAAATCAATTGGGTATTTTGATGGCTTGATTTAAAATATCAATGTATAATAATTTTTCTATGTGTATAATAATGTTACTACTATAAAAATGTTTTAATAAACACGTTTTGTATATATAATAGAAGGATAATGACTTAAAATTAAATATGAGTTGAATTATAAACCTTGTGTTTTAAATACAAAGATAAGTATGCGGTTGATTTTAGTGAAATGAATCATTTTTTTGAGTCTAAAATTGTGATTTGGACAAATGAAGAAAACTACTAATGTTAAATTTTATATTTTGGCTCTACATGGTGACTTATATATATTTCAAATGTTTTAAACAGATTTTATATATTATTTTACCCTAGGATGTATAAAAACAAGGTATTAACTAAAACTTTGTCTTTGATTTATATAAATCTAGTATAATATTTTCATAATGATGTATTAAACATGGATTTATCAATTTTTGTTTGAAAACATTAGCATTTATAAAACTAAGGGAAATATTATATTTAATACTTTGTTTATTCATAATAAGAGAATTAATTTTTGTTTGAAGACTCTTTTATATGTATATGAAAATTTATTTTTGTATTTAACAAAAAAATATTTACTTTGTTAAAATATAGGTGAGTACTAAACCAAGATGAGGTCCATCATAGGAATTGAATCAAGGCCTTGATGGGTTTCTCACCCACAACCCCTGAAAATAGCCTAGGGATATGTGCACGAATGGTGTATGCTAAGTCACACAAGAAGGATTCATAGTTTTCCTAAGGGGTGCATGAGTGAGTGTGTAAAAGGATCCAGAGCATGCCACCATGTGGGGCGACACGATGGCTGGGGTGGGTGTAGAGTGAAACCACAGAACCCGGTACGGGGCAGTACCGGGAGGGGAGAGGGAGTAATCTGGATGAATACTAGGAGCTATGGGCTTATAAAATAGGTGAGAAACTCCCTTCGATTCGATGTGGGATAGGAATATTCAGCTTGGAGAAGATCTAGGCCATCTGATCATACCTTGCGCGATCTAAGCCATTCGATCTATTCAATTATCGAACACAAACAACAATGGTTTATCTACAACGTTTTTAATAGATGTCTGATCCATCATGATCTAATATCTAACATCCGAGTATTCTAAATTAATTGTGTCACTCTGAGCCATCCGATCTAATACGATCTAATTTGGACCATTCATCCATTTAAAAAACATTTTGTCTCACAAAGCCATCTGATTTACTCTCCCTACGATCTCAACCATTCTTTCCATTTAAAATTGGTGGACTCGCCTTCACTGCTGGATCTATCTCTGTTAGATCCCAACCATTCATTTATTTTCTAGTTTTCCTCTCCCGTGGAATCTTCTTCCTTTGCATGTGCCGCACTAGTGTCCTCTGCCAGTTTCCTTTCTTCAATTTTTTCTCTATTTGTGACTCTGTGTGACCCAATATTTCACTAATTTTCCACAAGAATGACATGGTAGGCCTTATTTTAATCCATGTAGGTCTGTTTTTTCTACCAAGTGACATTAAAAATATTTATATATAATTTATGTATAATATAGTTTATATATAGAATCTATTTTCACCCCAAACCTCTCATTTGTTCTTCTTTCTCAAGCCTCTAGCGAGCTTCTCCGAACCTCTTCTCCTCTTTAAAACCAGGTAAGCATTTAAAAAATCATGTCTTCCTTGTGAAAAACTGAATTACATACTTTTTATATTCGGTTATATATGTATATATTTATAACCATACACTTTTAGATAAATATATCATATGCCTGATTCTAAGACTTCTTTATTTTGTGTCTATGTAGTATTTTCAAAAAGCGAGGGATTATATTTCAAATGAAAAACATATTCATATACTTTGTATATCGGTTATATATATCTATATATAGTCCTATAGTTTACATAACTCACCTATTAGAACTAGTTTTAACTCTATTAACATTGAAATTCAATGTATAATTGATGTTTTTGAAAAACAATGTTGTAATTAAGGGTCATAATAGGTTAGTTTTCTAAAACTTATTCATATATACAAATACCGTGATTATATATAAATTTAATTATATTTAATATGTAACAATCCAGCTTTGTTTATAAGTCTTTCTATTGTTGCGAACATACTTGTATTATACATGGTATGTATTCAAATTTGTTGTGTTTAATTATATTATATATAAATTGTTATATGAATATATAGTCTTTTAGGTATTAATCTTAAACAGATTTAGTTTTCATAAAAAAACAACATTTGTAATTAATTATGTCTGGGATATGTATAATCCTAACAATGATTTATTAAACCTTGTGTTGGTTGAGAGAATCTTTTGAATACACTTTGTGTTTATATAGTTCATATTAAATTTTAACACACATTTATACAAGAACAATTATCACCCTAGTATATTCACTCTCCTTATTTTTAGAAATATGAAATAGTCTTTTAAAAATAAACATGTAAAGCATTCTTTAAATAATTATTTTTAAAGAATATGAATCTGCCATAATAAATGTTTTCAATCATCATGTTCTTTTTTTCATATATACCCATTTATCGGCAAGGGTGTTTAATATAAATTACAATTATCCTAATATTTGAATTATGTATTAGGGATTTTAGGGGTATCATTATATGTGACAAAACTATCTTGGTGTGCTTTTGTTATTGTCATATTTGCTGCCTACAATATATGTTATTTATTACCATAGCCATGATAATATTGTTTTTAACACTTATATGCATGACTCACATTGTAGATGTAAATGCTCAGTAATGTAATCAAATATAAATGAATTTTCTAGAATTAAGAACTAAATTATTCAATATATTACAAGACACTTTGAATAATTTGTATTATGATATTAAATTATTCAAAGTTGTATGGGACACATTGAATAATATGAAATGAGAAATTAAATTATTCAATGTTTTATGGGACACATTGAATAATATGAAATGAGAAACCAAGTATTATGTGACACATAGAATGATAAGTAATTTATTAAATCAATGTGGTATGATCACTTTGATTTAAAGAAACGAGGAATGAATTGGACTTATTTTGTGAGGGGTGGGGCCCACTATAGCCCCTCGATGCATCAGTAGGTCTCATGAGACAAACTAGATGTGTAATTGGCCAAATCCTCTCCCAATTGGATTTATGGTATTGGCACGAGGCCTTTACACAGTTCGACATATTCACATTCCTTATTACAAATGTAAAATTTAATTAACCAAATGAATATTAAACTAATAGAATATTCATGGTTAGAGAGCTAGTACTTATGAGTATTAGAGAAGTAAATGCTTATGGATTTATTTTTGTTTCAGTAATCAGATAATTTATCATCCAATTTATGGCTTACTGTTAGTAATGAATGAAATTGAAGTTAATATTTTATGCACAAATCAGATCATGTATTTCTTCCAGTTGCGAATTGGAAATTGTACTACAACATGTCATACCAATTAAAGTTATAATGGATATTACTTTATATGATGCAAACATTATATTTTGTATGAGCATGCCTATGATTGGAATATGTTTCATTATAACCATGATAATATTCCTTGAAATGTTCACTTGTATTTTTTGATCAATTGTTATGTTAGTTTTACTTATAACTTGTTTTATAAATAATTTTAATGAAATTTTTTAATGTTATTTCAATTTCATAATTATTTTAGTTTAAAACCACTTACTAGGAATTTGTATGCTCACCGTATGTTTTAACATAAATTTTACAAGTGTAGTAGATTTGAGTTACTTTGTTTGGTGGAAACATTATGAAGTTTCATTCTTTTCTAGTTTTGAAATAAATGTAGTAATTGTATCTGATTCTCCAGGACCTAATCCAGAAAGACCCTATCTAGTGGAATATGATGTGTGTTTTTGGACTTTATTTTTATAAAAAATAAATTACAAACCATGTTTTATTTATGGAAACTTTGCACCGGGTCTGAGGAAGTCCTAGGGTCAGGGCGTGACAGTTGGTATCAGAGGATTGGTTTAAAAAACCCTATAAAATTAAAACAATACTAAAATCATGATCACATGTTACTAAATATAAGTTTTCTTATAATTCATAGATTGAAAAAGAATCAAGACATATGTCTCTTCCAACGGATGTGTTAGAAATTATAATACTAAAATCATGTTTAAAAGGCTAAAAGATTTTTGAAAGCCTTCTTTTGTCGTGAAAACACCTATACCATATATCCAATTCTCTCCATGAACTCCAACTCCACCGAGGAGGAGGGTTAGAATACATTATGATTATGAATGATAAATTCTTGTTCTATAAATGACAAGGGAAATACTTTGAGGGATTATTTAAATGATTCACTTTATCCAAGAATGATACATCTAGGTATGAATTCCAAGAGGCTTCCCTAGAGGGCGACCTACGAGCAGCATACCTATGTAAAATTTTGACCAATGGTCCTCATGGACAAATTCTTGACTTTGGAGTACTTGAAAATGAGACAACCCGTTTACATTGTCGATGTCAAGTTCATATCGCTGTCACTCAACTTGATACTAAACATACTTCCCTCACACTAAACTATATATGTTCACATGTGGTCAATCCTAGTTACCTGGTTTGCATCTGGACCCAAGAGATTGAATAATTTAGAACCACATTGCGGATCCACTTATCTAGGAACTGGGGAAATCACCAAGATCGGTGGTTTTTTGGAGGAATTATGTAGAACCCTATTGAGATTCATGGATTTTGTTTCCAATAAATAATGTCATATGTTATGCTTTAATATATCATCTTAAAAATAAAGTTTCAGTTTTAATATTGTTATGCCTTGCTTAATAAAACATATCTCATGAAATTTTCAAATATAAGACATGAGTTCACCAACCAATATCCTACCACTTCTTATCGAACTTGAAGAAATGATAATTGCCAAGACATTCTAAGAAGAATACCAAACCAATTCAATCTTACATCTGACTTGAAAATGACTTTATAAAGTTTTCATTAGCTCAAATATCCTCCATTCATTTGAAGGAGAGCGTTAAATTTATCACTGTATTTCATAGGCCCAATTTTCAAAGTATAAGAAAAAAGGGAAGTACCACGAAGGTATTTCCCTTTGTTCTACCTTGTCAAAAAACTATCATGCCTTGTGAATATTTTAGGATGATGATTTGGAGGGTTACCTTTTGGTGTTATATCTATTTCATGTTCTATGTATTACTATGTATGTAGTTCTCTGTGGCATTCAATTTTTCAAGCACAATGTATTTTGAGATATTTATAGCGATTTGGTCCACTATCACATTTCTGATCTCCATAGAGAAAAAGCCTTCTTCTGGAAGCCCAGATTCTTTATGCATAGGTATGATCCAAGATACTCTCAGTGATATCTATGTTTTTGGGTTAAATAATTTGAGGTACTAGAAAAAAATCTAGGGATCCAATTGGGGGTATTAAGAATTTTTCCCATGTTGGATGACTTTGTGAGGGATTATTGGAGGAAATGTGTGTCTTGTTTTTCTGGGGTCTGGTACGAGAGTTTATGAATTGCGATGATGCAATTCATTGTCAGGGGAATAATGTGACTCCCTAAACTTATTTATTATTTAGTAAAAATATTTTATGGGATTTTACTTTATTTAATTTCCATAATTATAGAAATAATACGTATAAATAAACACAAGAGCTTCTTTATTTAATGAAAACACTAGAAATGATTACATTGATTTAAGGGTAAGTGAATCTAACAAATCAAAAATAAATACTAAAAGACCTATTACAACCACAGGGAGACCACTGAATATAACAAAAATCTCAAGATAATAGTGGATGTCCTTCAGATCTGTCACCACAAAGAACAATATATCCATAACCACAAAAGTCATACTAAGAATCAGTGGAATGATAAGAACCATCTTTGTCAAGTCATATTGAATGTGGAACACCCAAATTCATTTATTTACAAGGCATTGGAAACAACGTGAACATTTCCACCTTTAGGTGACCATTGAGTCTCCAACGACTATAAGACCATAAAGCCGTTGGGTATTTTGGAGGTTTAATTTAAAATATCTAGGTATAATAATTTTTCTAAGTGTGAAATAATGTTAAAACTATAAACATGTTTTAATAATAACTTTTTTAGATATAATAGATGGGTAATGGCTTAATGATTAAGATGGGTTGAATCAAAACTGTAACGCCCCGACCCCAGTTGCCCAGAGTCG
This sequence comes from Viscum album, assembly GCA_963277665.1. NCBI lineage: Eukaryota > Viridiplantae > Streptophyta > Magnoliopsida > Santalales > Viscaceae > Viscum > Viscum album. The sequence goes on from OY728131.1 coordinate 1,590,385,922, forward strand.
GTGCATTACTTCATAACATTGGCATGATCACAAGAAAGATCAAATCTCGAAAGAACGATTAGTTTAGTAGCCTTGGAAACACTAGATATATTCATAAGTTTTACATTACATCATAAAATGAAAAACTACTACAACAACATAATGTTTCCACAGTCCACACTATAATCCCCTCATAATATCCCTGCAGGTCATTCATAACTTACATCTTCACATCCTGGGAAAATAAAACATAGAAAAGGGGTGAGCTCAAATGCCCAGTAAGGATAAAAATATAGCGGAACATTCAAAAATAAGCATAAACATTTAAGGCAATGAATTACTAAAACAAAAGCCTTTTAATCTTGAACTTCAAAATAGTATGGCAAAAGTAAAATGAAATAATGCCATTTACTTGTTCACATGGATATTCTACTAATCGAATAATCACATGCAATATCAATAACCACTTTTATAATGTTGGAATGCATAATGTCAAACGTTAATTTCATTGTCTAGGCCTCATCCCAAGCCCTAGGGGTTACTTCTAACCGGAACCCAACCCGGAGTGCCTCTAATAACCGGACACCAACCCGGAGTGCCTCTAATAACCGGACACCAACCCGGAGTACCTCTAATAACCGGAGACCAAACCGGAGGGCTTACTTTTACCAGTCCCTAACCTTGAGGGCTTACTTTAACCAGTCCCCAACCTGGAGGGCTTACTTTTACCGGTCCCCATCCCGGAACATACTTGTTTAGCACATTCATCTGAAGAAAAGTTTGAAATATAACATAAACATTCGGATTAAAACTAGCATACGAAATGTCATTAGTTTCACCATAAACTATGAATGGTATAAAATATCACATCCACAGTCAAACATATCACAAAACCTTCAATACAATATAGAATTTTTGTATTATAATAAATCAACTTCAAATAATCTTAAAATCCATCGAAGGATGTTGACATAGATAAAATCAAAATTCTTTTAAAAGAAGTATCTCCTTTTATTTTGAAATCATTTAAGATCCATATAAAATAAAACATTTTCTTTGAAAATATTCTTATAAGCTTGTAAGGAAAGCTTTGACGATTTTATAATGGCGGAAAATAACCGCACCCGCCGTATAAGCTAAAAAAAAACATTCTTACCTCAATTCTGTCGAAAAGGTTAAAAAGGACCTTGTTTTGAAAACGACGGAAAGATTCCTTTATAAACCTCTTATAAAAAGTCAAACAAGGGTATAAATGACTTTAACCCATATTCTTGTAAATAGTAAAAATGTTTTGAAATACATTTTTTAAAAAAAACATGGACGTGGATGATAAAGAGATCCCAGTAGATTATTACGTATAAACAACCTCGGATAATGAAGAGATTGTGAAATAAACCCTTACCTTGAACTTTTCCTTGGTTGGGGTAGGTTAACCTCCTGTATAATGGTGAAATAATTGTTATTAAATTATACATGAATCATATATATTAATATGATATCATATATGATCTTTTAACATTGATTTGTTAATAATATCTTAGAATTATCGTTGTTTCAGGAGTTAACTTACTCATTTTCTTTTATATGTTTTGTTACATAAGCCATGGTTGTTGTATCTTATTCATATCCAGAATGATATCCAGTCCTTAAACATCATTTTTAAATCATCAAATGATAATTATACTTGAATGGATACGATGTATAATGAATCTCATCGCGTTCGTGGAGACGGTAGTCCGTACGTACGCACGAGCGACAATATCATTCTTTTGATATTAAAATAATATATAAATGGATGGTATATCATATATAAAGAATCATTAACATGTTATATTTATTATTTACATGAGTTACACATCATTATTATACCCATCCAAATAATATTATATTGAATAACAATTACACCACGACGTGGAGACGGTAAGCCGTACGTACGCACGTATGGTGACATGTTATTCAAAGGGTGGATAGAATACTAAATATGATTGTACCATATTTATAATAACATCACAGTATATGTGAGATACTGGAGTTATTATTTTAGAATGGTAAGAACAAAGTAAGAAGAAGTGGAAGAAGAAATGAACTTGGAGAAGGGTGGTGAAATCATTACCTCTTCTTCGGGTTCTTCCTTTTGATTTGATCAAAAGGGCTCCTTAGGTTGGCTTTCTGATCAAACTAAGTCCTCTAGGTTGTAGTGAGGGATGTTGGGAGAGTATTTGGGCAGAGTTTGGTCGAACCAAAAGGCTTTTAAGGTGTGAATAAATGAGAATGAGGAGTGCCCTTTTATAAGAGGGGTGAGGGGACCTTTGGAAAAACTAGAAATAATAATTTATAATAAATTCATATTCGGTTTCTAATGGCTCCAAAGTTGATTATTCAAAGGTTAAGGTGGGGATAGGTCGAAAACCACTCAACCAATAGAATTTAGACAGGTTTGGGTACTTATATTAACCTTATCTTTAAGTATTAACTCTAAGTTAATTAGTTTCACTTTTACAATGTCTCTTTGTATTTTTATATAATATGGTTAATAAACTAACTATATACATCCAAGCGACCCCCAAGTGGTCCATTAATGATTAACCTATCATTATATAAGTCTCTTGTCCGAACCTTAGATTTTTAGGAATTTAATATCAATTAATAATATAATAGTTGTTTTAAGAACTCTTTTATGTCAATTTTGACACTATTCAATAGTTGATTTTTGTGAAACTCATAACAGATTGATTACTTCGAAAAAAGTCAATTAAATCAATCCTAATATATCATATTATCCTAGAAAATTAGTTTAATTCATTAAAAGTTTCATATTATATTTATTTGGGTATTTATAATATCAATTATTTTAATTTTTCACTGTTATAGTAATTACTTCATCATCATTGTGTCATAAATAAAATAAATTATTTGATGTATAAAAATTATAAATAAAATATCATTATGTAGGAAAGCTTTTTATCTTTCTAATTAATATTTATAATCGAAAATCCAACATGTATAACACTATGTAAAAATTGTTCTTCTAAAAGATGTAAGCTTATGCCATTTTTATTTTTATTTTAGCTTTATTAATATAATGTGTCATTATCACTTACAAGTGGATCCATGGGGTCCCAAAATCGACCCAAAGATGCCCATGGTCGACCGTGTATCAACAAATAGGGTTAAGACACGTTTTAGGGTAATTTATTATTATTATAATATTATTGTTTTAACCCTTATTTACCGGATTTACCCTTAACCATGGTAAATAAAATATTTACCACAGTAATTATTCAAAATGTCTAAAAATAAAAGTCACCTATTTACACAATTTGAACATCCTGATTCCAAATATGGAATCCATTTTTCTAAATTCAAAACACAGAAGTGGCAGAAATTAATTTAAAATTAATTCCCGCTGTCAAAACAAAAAGCGTGTTTTTAAGAGATAATAACTATCAAAAGATTGACACTTGTTTATGTTCGGTTTAATTGTAAAATTATGTCCAATGACCAACATTATATTAAATGGTAAAAATATATTCTAAATATACTTTAAAACCACTCAAATTCACAATTTATCACTATTAATTATTTTGATTAAAAAAGTTGTTTTTAATTAAAATTTAGTAATTTTCACTATTCATCAAAATATGAAAGTTATCCGAAAAGTACCAAAATTTCACCTTAGGCTAAATTTGATATTCCGAATCCAAAAATGAAGTACATTTTAAAATATAAAATATATATAACTTCAAAAAGTAGGTATTACTATTCATAATGGCTAGTTTGATTGGTTGTGGCGTGTGTTAAAACTCAAGGTTGCGTACAACACACGCTACTATTTTATTCAAAGGAAAGCGTACCGTGGAAGCTTGGGATGTTTCATTTTAAATTTTTGATGTCCCCATTTAGTCAAAAAGTTTAAAATATAGTATTTAAAAATGGTTCACTATTAAAATTTGATAAAAGTGCAATACTGAAAATGAATTTGTTCTTGCATTATATCTAAGAAACTCATAATATGGATTCTAAAATTATAAGGATTACATAAACTTTAAAATTTATCTAATACTATTCATAACCTCTTTTGAATGGCTTGTTTGGTAAGTCATGGTGTAATTGAAATCGGTGTTGCGTGTAATTAAAGTTATTGAATTATTTTGAAGAAATAACACACTATAAAATCTTGGGGTGTTACATTCTCCCCTCCTTCAATAAATTGCGTCCTCGCAATTTGAAATTGTTCTTCGAAAATAAAAGGTTGAAAATAGAAAATATCTTTGTGGGAAAACCCACATCGGAAATTGGGTTACTAAAATTTAGTCTTAATATGAGGAAAAGTGAAATGAAAGGGTCGCCACCAAATTATGATCTCGATTAGGAGAACATTGGTGGAAATTAGAGACATATAATCGGTGGAAAAACGTAAATATTTATAGGTAGTGATTTAGGTCATCAATCACAAACAAGTGTATAATTGAGGTCCTTAAATTCATCAATCTATGATGATTTGAAATACCATCGGTTCAACAAAACATAGGGTATTAGGATAACAAATTTTTGACGTTTCAAAATATCTTAGTTGAAATCCCACATCGAAAAATGAATTAATGAGGCCTCTATTTAAAATAAAGAGTCGAAAGTATGAAGATTACCGAAAATAACACATACTAGGGTTCCAGGTAGGAAAATATGGATATGGAAGAGAAATCTAACCATCAATTATATGGTGGAGAGTGGTTGAGAACATGGCTATGAAAAGGCCAACAATCCCAATGCCATAAATTAGTGATGGTTTAAGGTACCATCTAGGACAACATTTTTGTTCTAAGTTCCTTTTATTAATGTTGAGGAATTTATTTATGAGATTGGCTAAGATCACAAGGAGATATACTTACATTATAATTAGAGTTTTATCCATTAATGAATTTCTACCACAAACTCATCTTTCACTCTAAAAGATAATAGAACGTAAAAAAAATTTCTATTTATACTATTCGTACAGGGTTCCAAAATAAATGAATTTATAATTCATCTACCAGATCTTTTAAAAAAAACTACATTATTTAATCCAAGAAATCTCATGGGCCAGTGGTAGGTGATACACCCTTGTCGCCCTTCGGTTGCGGGTTCAAGTCTCGCAGCCTTGCCGGACGCGACGGGTTGCCGCCCGACCTCCGGGTTGTCCTTTTATGGCAATCCAAAATAATCCAAACTAGAACTATCCAAAATACTTCTGTCTAAACTCACAGTCCAACATTCATAAGGAAGCTAAACATAATATAGATCCTTTTTACCCCGTAATAGCATATGAATACCTTCATAATGTATTACCATATTCCTTATTGATTACATTCATGGTCCCTTATTCCATATAGAATGCTGGATATACTTCATTAATCCAAAAATGTTTTAAACCCCAACAATGATGGAATATACAAATCATTAATCAGTTCCAAGGTAGTCAAGAATATCCAATATAATTTATCCAAAACAATCACATATTATTCCAAAATCACTACCTCAGTATCAGAACTATATTATGGTTTATCATTCTCTCAACCATATATTTTCCAAAAATCTATCCTGCTAATGAGTCACTTTTCTTTGTTCCACACAATCTCAAGTCCTTAATGAAATAGTACTGCAGAACAATCCTTATATACTCCATAATTATTATAACAAGTACATTGTTGATACAACACTCAATTGACATAATCAACATAAGAACTCTAATCATTCCTCTTCATCTGTGGTAGTATCATAACTTGATTATTATCCAATAATATCATTTTCGGCATAGTCTGATGAATGGGAAATAGGTTCGCGTAGTGTCCAAACTCCTTGCAAATGAAGCATTGTACATTTGAAACCATTTTCTTACCCTTGCAGTAACGTACTTTGTCCCCTTTTCCTTCACACTTATAACAAACTCCCATTCCTTTCAGGCAAGTTCCAGGGTGTTTCTTTCCACAGTTACCACATATGGGAAAATTCTTCTTTTCCCTCTTCCCTTTATCCATCTTTTTCTCTTCTATCCTTTTCTTCTCTTGCTTCCCTTCAAAGCCATAGGACTCAGTAAACTCTTTACTTATCTTATCAATACATGATATTATTTCTTCATATGATGATAATACATGGGAGACTATTTCTCTTATAAATTCTAGCTTAAGACCATGAAAGATATGATCCTTCCTTCTCTTTGGATCATGTGCATTTCTGGAGTTCTCATTCCTTCTACTGGGCGCCATTTCTAAACAATGGCATAAACTAGATCAGTTTATGAATCAAAATACGTAATCCCATACTTATAAAACACTTAACATAAATTGAACTATTTATGGATATAATCCATAATCATAAGAATGTTTTCTTTGAGGAAGTATATACTCATAATCCCTTCAAAATGATTTGTAATGAAAATGAGAGTTATCCTAAGCATATCCCCCGGGAGTGTCGAAACCAAGAGTGCAGCAAGGCCCGTTGTCGTGCACCAGTTCCTGTTCGAGTCTAGCTCAAAGCGGTGTTTTCGGGTTTTACCCCTAGGTACATCTGTGCCAGAGCCGCCTCTACCTGCTCGTATCCAGACAGGGATGTATTGCTCGGAAAACTCACAAAATCTCTATAATACCAAAATTCTAGGAAGTTCTTCTATACTAATCCTCAAAGTTCATCTTAGGTCTACGTGCTCTAATCAGAGTTTATCTAAATCTAGCTTCCAAGGTTTGTACTAAACTTCCTCTGATACCAACTGTAACGCCCCGACCCCAGTTGCCCAGAGTCGGTGCATTACTTCGTAACATTGGCATGATCACAAGAAAGATCAAATCTCGAAAGTCCGATTAGTTTAGTAGCCTTGGAAACACTAGATATATTCATAAGTTTTACATTACATCATAAAATGAAAAACTACTACAACAACATAATGTTTCCACAGTCCACACTATAATCCCCTCATAATATCCCTGCAGGTCATTCATAACTTACATCTTCACATCCTGGGAAAATAAAACAAAGAAAAGGGGTGAGCTCAAATGCCCAGTAAGGATAAAAATATAGCGGAACATTCAAAAATAAGCATAAACATTTAAGGCAATGAATTACTAAAACAAAAGCCTTTTAATCTTGAACTTCAAAATAGTATGGCAAAAGTAAAATGAAATAATGCCATTTACTTGTTCACATGGATATTCTACTAATCGAATAATCACATGCAATATCAATAACCACTTTCATAATGTTGGAATGCATAATGTCAAACGTTAATTTCATTGTCTAGGCCTCATCCCAAGCCCTAGGGGTTACTTCTAACCGGAACCCAACCCGGAGTGCCTCTAATAACCGGACACCAACCCGGAGTGCCTCTAATAACCGGACACCAACCCGGAGTACCTCTAATAACCGGAGACCAAACCGGAGGGCTTACTTTTACCAGTCCCTAACCTGGAGGGCTTACTTTAACCAGTCCCCAACCTGGAGGGCTTACTTTTACCGGTCCCCATCCCGGAACATACTTGTTTAGCACATTCATCTGAAGAAAAGTTTGAAATATAACATAAACATTCGGATTAAAACTAGCATACGAAATGTCAATAGTTTCACCATAAACTATGAATGGTATAAAATAGCACATCCACAGTCAAACATATCACAAAACCTTCAATACAATATAGAAGTTTTGTATTATAATAAATCAACTTCAAATAATCTTAAAATCTATCGAAGGATGTTGACATAGATAAAATCAAAATTCTTTTAAAAGAAGTATCTCCTTTTATTTTAAAATCATTTAAGATCCATATAAAATAAAACATTTTTTTGAAAATATTCTTATAAGCTTGTAAGGAAAGCTTCGACGATTTTATAACGGCGGAAAATAACCGCACCCGCCGTATAAGTTAGAAAAACATTCTTACCTCAATTCTGTCGAAAAGGTTAAAAAGGACCTTGTTTTGAAAACGACGGAAAGATTCCTTTATAAACCTCTTATAAAAAGTCAAACAAGGGTATAAATGACTTTAACCCATATTCTTGTAAATAGTAAAAATGTTTTGAAATACATTTTTAAAAAAAACATGGACGTGGATGATAAAGAGATCCCAGTAGATTATTACGTATAAACAACCTCGGATAATGAAGAGATTGTGAAATAAACCCTTACCTTGAACTTTTCCTTGGTTGGGGTAGGTTAACCTCCTGTATAATGGTGAAATAATTGTTATTAAATTATACATGAATCATATGTATTAATATGATATCATATATGATCTTTTAACATTGATTTGTTAATAATATCTTAGAATTATCGTTGTTTCAGGAGTTAACTTACTCATTTTCTTTTATATGTTTTGTTACATAAGCCATGGTTGTTGTATCTTATTCATATCCAGAATGATATCCAGTCCTTAAACATCATTTTTAAATCATCAAATGATAATTATACTTGAATGGATACGATGGATAATGAATCTCATCGCGTTCGTGGAGACGGTAGTCCGTACGTACGCACGAGCGACAATATCATTCTTTTGATATTAAAATAATATATAAATGGATGGTATATCATATATACAGAATCATTAACATGTTATATTTATTATTTACATGAGTTACACATCATTATTATACCCATCCAAATAATATTATATTGAATAACAATTACACCACGACGTGGAGACGGTAAGCCGTACGTACGCACGTATGGTGACATGTTATTCAAAGGGTGGATAGAATACTGAATATGATTGTACCGTATTTATAATAACATCACAGTATATGTGAGATACTGGATTTATTATTTTAGAATGGTAAGAACAAAGTAAGAAGAAGTGGAAGAAGAAATGAACTTGGAGAAGGGTGGTGAAATCATTACCTCTTCTTCGGGTTCTTCCTTTTGATTTGATCAAAAGGGCTCTTTAGGTTGGCTTTCTGATCACACTAAGGCCTCTAGGTTGTAGTGAGGGATGTTGGGAGAGTATTTGGGCAGAGTTTGGTCGAACCAAAAGGCTTTTAAGGTGTGAAGAAATGATAAGGAAAAGTGCCCTTTTATAAGAGGGGTGAGGGGCACCTTTGGAAAAACTAGAAATATTAATTTATAATAAATTCATATTCGGTTTCTAATGGCTCCAAAGTTTATTATTCAAAGGTTAAGGTGGGGATAGGTCGAAAACCACTCAACCAATAGAATTTAGACAGGTTTGGGTACTTATATTAACCTTATCTTTAAGTATTAACTCTAAGTTAATTAGTTTCACTTTTACAATGTTTCTTTGTATTTTTATATAATATGGTTAATAAACTTACTATATACATCCCAGCGACCCCCAAGTGGTCCATTAATGATTAACCTATCATGATATAAGTCTCTTGTCCGAACCTTAGATTTTTAGGAATTTAATATCAATTAATAATATAATATTTGTTTTAAGAACTCTTTTATGTCAATTTTGACACTATTCAATAGTTGATTTTTGTGAAACTCATAACAGATTGATTACTTCGAAAAAAGTCAATTAAATCAATCCTAATATATCATATCATCCTAGAAAATTAGTTTAATTCATTAAAAGTTTCATATTATATTTATTTGGGTATTTATAATATCAATTATTTTAATTTTTCACTGTTATAGTAATTACTGCATCATCATTGTGTCATAAATAAAATAAATTATTTGATGTCTAAAAATTATAAATAAAATATCATTATGTAGGAAATCTTTTTATCTTTCTAATTAATATTTATAATCGAAAATCCAACATGTATAACACTATGTAAAAATTGTTCTTCTAAAAGATGTAAGCTTATGCCATTTTTATTTTTATTTTAGCTTTATTAATATAATGTGTCATTATCACTTACAAGTGGATCCATGGGGTCCCAAAATCGACCCAAAGATGCCCATGGTCGACCATGTATCAACTAATAGGGTTAAGACACGTTTTAGGGTAATTTAGTATTATTATAATATTATTGTTTTAACCCTTATTTACCGGATTTACCCTTAACCATGGTAAATAAAATATTTACCACAGTAATTATTCAAAATGTCTAAAAATAAAAGTCACCTATTTACAAAATTTGAAAATCCTGATTCCAAATATGGAATCCATTTTTCTAAATTCAAAACACAGAAGTGGCAGAAATTAATTTAAAATTAATTCCCGCTGTCAAAACAAAAAGCGTGTTTTTAAGAGATAATAACTATCAAAAGATTGACACTTGTTTATGTTCGGTTTAATTGTAAAATTATGTCCAATGACCAACATTATATTAAATGGTAAAAATATATTCTAAATATACTTTAAAACCACTCAAATTCACAATTTATCACTATTAATTATTTTGATTAAAAAAGTTGTTTTTAATTAAAATTTAGTAATTTTCACTATTCATCAAAATATGAAAGTTATCCGAAAAGTACCGAAATTTCACCTTAGGCTAAATTTGATATTCCGAATCCAAAAATGAAGTACATTTTAAAATATAAAATATATATAACTTCAAAAAGTAGGTATTACTATTCATAATGGCTAGTTTGATTGGTTGTGGCGTGTGTTAAAACTCAAGGTTGCGTACAACACACGCTACTATTTTATTCAAAGGAAAGCATACCGTGGAAGCTTGGGATGTTTCATTTTAAATTTTTGATGTCCCCATTTAGTCAAAAAGTTTAAAATATAGTATTTAAAAATGGTTCACTATTAAAAGTTGATAAAAGTGCAATACTGAAAATGAATTTGTTCTTGCATTATATCTAAGAAACTCATAATATGGATTCTAAAATTATAAGGATTACATAAACATTAAAATTTATCTAATACTATTCATAACCTCTTTTGAATGGCTTGTTTGGTAAGTCATGGTGTAATTGAAATCGGTGTTGCGTGTAATTAAAGTTATTGAATTATTTTGAAGAAATAACACACTATAAAATCTTGGGGTGTTACAAAAACCCTTGTGTTTTAAATACCAAGAGAAGTATGTACTTGGTTTTGAAGCAAAGAAACATATTTTTGAGTTTGAAATTATGCTTTGGACAAATGAAAAAACAAATAATGTTGAATTTGATATTTATCTATACTTGGTGACTTAAATATATTTCAAATGTTTTAAAAAGACTTTATAAATGATTTAAACCTAGGATGTATAAAAACAATGTTTTATCTAAAACGGTGTCTTTGATTTTTATAATAATAGTATAAGATTTTTGTAATGATGTATTAAACTTTGATTTATCAATTTATGTTTGAAAACATTAGAATTTATAAAACTATGGAAAATATTGGTTTTATTACATAGTTTAGTCATAATAAGAGAATTCATATTTGATTGAAAATATTATTATATGTATATGAAAACATATTTTTATATTTAACATAGAATAAATCTTTACATTGTAAATATATAGGCGTATACCCCACATAGTTGAGGGCCACCTTAAGTAGACACTCAAGGCCTTTATGGTCTTCTCACTCACAACCCCTGTAAATGGACTAGGGTGCTACACACACATGGTGTGTGATAAACGACATGATCAGATAGAATAGTTAGCCATAGGGGCGCACGAGTGAGCGTATGAAAGAATCCAAAGCACGCCCTCATGAGGGGAAGCACAGTGGAAGGGGTGGGCGTAGAGCGCACCCATAGAACCCAGTACGGGGAGCTACCATTAGGGGAGAGAGAGTAATCTAGATGAAGGCCGGTAGATCCAGGATTATAAGGGAGGTGAGAAAGTCCCTTCAGTTAGATGTGAGACATGAATTTTCCGCTCAGCGTAGATTCATGCTATCTGATCACACCACACACGATCTATGATGTTCGATTGGTTTGATTATCTAACCCTAGTGACCACAGTTTATCTACTTCATTTTTAATAGCTGTATGATCCATCACGATCTATTCATGGATGTCCGAGTATTTTAAAATATCCATGTCACTCTGATCCATCCTATCTAATATGATCTAATCATGACTATTTTTCCATTAAAAAAAATACTATGATTCGCCCATAACAGTCCTATCTACTCCCCCTATAATCTCAACCATTATTTCCTTTTAAAAACCACGGACATGCCTCCACTTATTGATCTATCTCGGTTATATCCCAACCACTCATTTATTTTCATGTTTCCTCTCCTATGTCATTTTCTTCCTCTCCATGCGCTGTAACAGTAGATTCTTCCACTTTACTTTCTCTATTTTTCTCCTCCTGTGACTTTAGGTGGCCCCTTCATTCACTCATATTCTAGAAGACTGAAATGGTTGACATTATTTCAAACCAAGTCGGTCTCAGTTTTTCAACATGATTCATGAAAAATCATTTTATATAATTTATGAATAATATAGTTTATATATAGAATCCATTTTCACCACTAACTACTTAGCTGTTCTTCCCTCTCAAGCCTCCAGTGAGCTTTTCCGAACCTCTTCTCCTCCTTCTATCCAGGTAAGGGATTAATAAATATTATTTTCCCAGTGATAATCTTAATTACATACTTTGTATATTCAGTTATATATTTATATATAAATATATAACCATACAGTTTTAGATAAATCGCTCTTATGCCAGATTCTAAAACTTCTGAATTTTGTGTTTAAGTTGTATTTTCAAAACATGAAGGATTATATTTCACATGCAAAACATATTCTTATAAATTTTATATCGGTTATATATATAAACATATAGTCATATAGTTTACATAACTCACCTATTTAACCAGTTTTAAGCCTTTTAACATTGAACATCAATGTATAATTGATGTGTTTTAAAAACATTTGGTAATTATGGGTCATAAATGGTTCGTTTTCTAAAACTTATACATATATAAAAATAATGTGAGTATATATATTAATAGTTACTTATATTCAATATTTAAGAAACCATCTATTTTTATAAGTCTTTCTAATGCTGTGAACATACTTTTCTTATATATGGTATGTATTAAAAGTTGTTGTGTTTAATTAAATTATATATATATATGATTATATTTATATATACACCATTAGGTTTTTATCATAAATAGATTTATTTTTCATAAAAACTATCATTTGGATGTAATTATGATTTTAAAATGTAAAATTTTAACAATCATTTATTAAACCTTGTGTGGGTTGAGAAACTTTCATGTATGCACTTTGTGTTTATATAGTTCATACAAATTTTTAACCCACATTTATAAAAGAACAACTGTCACCCTTTTGTACTCCCTCCCATTATTTTTAGAAATATGTAATAGACTTTTATACCTTAAAATGGTAAGAATGATTTAAATAACTTTTTTAATGAAAATTAATCTGTTGTAATAAATTCTATCAATCATTAAGTTTTGTATTTTTAAATATGACCATTTGTCAGCATGGGTGTTAATTATAAATTAAAATTATCCGAATTTTAGAATAATGTGTTAGTGATTTTAGGGGATATAATTTTATGTGACAAACTTGTCTTGTTTTGATTTAGTTATTGTCACATGTGCTGCTTACCATAGTTTTCATTTATTACCATTGCCCTGAAAATATTGTTATTAACACTTATATGCATGATTTACTTTGTATATGTATATGCTCAAGAATATAATCAAATACAAATGAATTTTATGGATTTAAGAACTAAATTATACAAAGTGGTATGGGACACTTTGAATAATCTGTATTAAGAAAGTAAATTATTTAAAGTGGTATGGGACACTTTGAATAATATGAAATGAGAAATTAAATCATTCAAAGTGGTTTGGGACACTTTGAATAATATGAAATGAGAAACCAAATAATATGTGACACTTGGAGTGGTATGTAATTTATTAAATCAATGTGGTATGCACACTTTGATTTAAAGAAATGAGGAATGCGTTGGAATTATTTTGTGATGGTTGGGGCCCGCTATATACCATCGATGCATCAGTAGGTTTCATGAGAAAAACTAGATATTAATTTGGGAGAGGCCATTCTCGATTTGATTTATGGTTTTTGCATGAGGCCCTGACACAATGTTTATGGTCTTGGCACGAGGCCTTGACACAGTCTGACAAATTCACCTTCCTCATTATAACTATGAAATTTAATTAACCAAATGAATATTCAACTAGTAGATTATTCATGGTTAAAGAGATATTACTTACGAGTATTAGATAAGTAAATTCTTATGAAATGATGTTTATTCAATACTCAGAGAATTTATCTTCCAGTTTATGGATTACAGATAGTAATAAATGAAATTTTATTTAATATTTTTTTGAATGTTAGATCATGTATTGCTTCTAATTTTGAATTGGCACTTGTACTACCACATTTCATAAATGTTAAAGTTAGAATGAATCTTACTTTATATGTTCCACACCTTATATTTTTTAAGAGAATGTATATGATTCGATTATGTTTCATTATAACCCTATTAATATTTTTTGAAATGTTCACTTGTATTTTGTGATCAAATTTTTTGTTAATATTTCCTTATAAAAATGTTCTATAAATATTTTTAAAGGAATGTTTTCATGATGTTTCAATTTCATTATTATTTTATTTTAAAACACCTTACTGGGAATTCATATACACACCCTACATTTTAATATAAATTTTATTGATGTGAAATACTTTAGTTACATTGTTTGGTGGCAGCTTTATGGAGTTTCTTTCTTTTCCAGTTTTAAAGGAAATGAAATAATTGTATCGTATTCTCCAAGACCTATACCAACAAGATCCTCTATAGTGTCACATGATGTGTGTATATAGAAATTCATTTTATAAAAAAAATTACACACCATGTTTTATTTTTGTCAGGTCCGCCCTGGCATTGGGGCAGTCTGGGGGTTGGGGTGTGTCATTCTTCATCAAATAAGAGGACACTGTCACATACACAAAGCCTTTGACACTAGGTCTCAAATATGTTCATTCTCAATAACAAACTAATTATACCATACCGAACCTATTGGCTACTCAAAAATCCCTATATATTTTGAGGCGCATATACCTATCCACTCAATGATCACTGGTGTCCTAGAATCACATGACACCACTTTCAATGTAAAATAATTTTGAGTGATTATCCTGAGAATGTTTCAATAATTTCCTCCCTTATATTAGTGAGGTTGATCAATAGGTCAATAATGGACTTATCCAAATGAAACTAGGGTCCCTACTAGGGGATATTTCCACTATCAACCACTGATAATGTCTGTCTGCATCAAACCCTCTACATGATGAGGGTTCCTCCCTTGGAGTCCACCTTAGGTCACTCAAGTCCGGGCATGCTGGATGGAATTATAAGGGGAATGACCAGTGAAAAAGGTATCATCCCCGATGACCATTCACCCAAGATAATACCACTAACTAAATATGGAATAAAATCAAAAGAAGGTGTATATGCCTCTCCGCATCCACCAATCCCGACATCATAGTTTGGAGGCACTGAGGGAAATGAGAATGAAAATCATGGCTACAAATAGGGGAAGACCCATATCACTTCCCTCCCACCGGATTACTTTCAAGATATCTCGACAAAAAATTGAGGACTAGGAGAAGGAATACATCTATTCTCTTACTATATAACGGGAATTTGATCCAGTTACAGCTGCAAAAGTCACTCAATACATCCTGAAAATGAATGATGAATATACATCATTATTGTCCACATTAAAAATGGTTTCCAATAAAAAATGATCACATCAGTAATGTATAGTATTCAGGCATACAAACTTAGCTCCACATGGGATGTTTCCTAACAACATTATACAAGGGAAACTCAATATTAGACGTATATCCCTACTCCTATCCAGAAGGGTCATGGAAAAAATTCCATGATAAATTGATAGCGGGATCGGGCCCACATCCCCATTCCACATGAAGGCTATCATTTTACCTAAATTTACACGCCAGTGTAGACATAAATATTAGTGTGACCCCATGATGGGATATATATTACAATTAGAAATTAGAAAACTCTAGTGTTTTATACAAACAATACAAGGACAAACTTTCATATGGTACAACAATTTACTTGATTTGTCAGCCAAAGGATGGGATGACCTCTAACAAAAATAAATTTACCAGTCCATCTCTAAATAATAGAAAACAAAAATCCTTGACCTCTCAAACTAAAAAAAGTGGGAAAAATGATAGAGTCATAGACTTCATTTTCAGGTTGAAGGGTCTAACTTACTCCCTAAATTTTCAGTTTCTAAATAAATATTTTATGGGTATTTCATAGAAAAAATCATTAATGAGATATGAAAACCACTCATTCTAGTCAAGTAAACATGTTTATTATGATTCATTTATCTTGTTTCAAAAAGGTTGTAGGACCCCTACATGAAAAATTGATCCAGATCCCAAGATGTGTTGGTAACCCAAGTAAAAAGTATAGGAAAAGAAGAACCTTATAATATAACTCTATAAAAATCGCGTACAACATCTCCTACTCTAAATAAAGAACCTTATCATGTGAATCCTCTACCAAGGTGGTAACTTTAATAACATCATTGTCATTTGGTAGATAGGATACGGTTGAAATTATCTTAGATGGATGAATAGAAGAATGAAGTCTACTCCTTCTGGGATGTCATTTATTTATTTATTTAGATTTGTCTTATTAATAATTTAATTTACGGATGCAAGAATGCCACCAAATAAATAAATAGACTAATATGAAAGCATGGAATTTAAATAAATTCATTAGTTATAAATATTTTATACAAGCATTTTTAATCACTTAATAAATGTCCACTCTATATTAAAAAATAAAAAAAATGTTTAGATAAGAAAAACATGTGCACAGTCACACAAAATAACTCGAGTTTATATTACGTCATTAATACTTCCATCATCTTAATTAATATGAACACATATTTAATGTGTTTCTTTGAACTCCTACATGGACACTTTTAATTATGGGGAAGTGTTAACATAGATAATGGATCAACTAAAACAAATCTGTATTGGTTTTAATGGCCTTTGTCTATCTAATACAAACATGGAGGAAAGTGTTGGGGAAATATGAGTTAGTATTTTTCGACTTGGAATTCCACCCAACTGATCATGGAACTTCAAGCCTATAGTTGGAAGGAATGCATACTAAATTACATTATAATAATTTTTATGGCATCTTTCTAGATTATTATTATGTAAAAAAGGATCCATTCCACTATAATTTCTACAGTTATAAGACATTTTGAGTTTAATAGGGAGGCCTATTAGGACATGATCAAAATGTTGGAGATTTTATTGAAACCAAACCATTATAGTCTCACATAATTTATACTTAGGTGAAGTAATAATGATCATATATTTTATAATTTAATAGTAATGGGAAAATTTTCAAATACTTTATCCCAATAATCAATTTTGGGGAAAGACCATCTTTTTTCTTGATGTAACTTCAAGGAATTGTTCTGATGCCTAAAAGTAGTATTTTACCATGAAAAAAATATTAATTGTTATAGTGCGCAATTCCTAATCCACCCACTAAATATATGAGTGATGAGGAGTTCAATGTCTTTGATAAACACCAATGCGATGTGGTCGTTGTTAATTATATTATACATTCATCCATGTATAATGATCTCTTTAGGTCACATGAAGATATGTATTCATATATAATTCTCACACATATCCATAGTTTATATCATGATACTGTTAGAAAAAATTAGTTTGAGATATCTAAACAACTATTTTATAGTATACTTGGAGAAGGTGCACTATATGGTTATCATATAGTCAAACCCCCCAAGCTACATTGAGTTCATAGAGGTTATAGGGTTTGAAAAAATTATGAAATACACACATATATCATTATTTCATTAATCCCACAAATATTATCTAGTTATTCATTAATTTAATTTTTAACAACATAGAAATGTATCCCTATGATCCTATGAACATAATTTACCAAGTTAAAAAGGATTTATAATGTACAAATAATTTATTCCTTCCAAGGAATGAAACAGTGGGACATGAATTGATCTATAAGTCTAAATAGTCTTCAAAAAATCCTTCTAATATGAGAAATATCATGGGAAAAGAAATGGAACATGTTGTATTCTATTGAATATGTCATATGAAGGGCCACATGAAGAAAGAATGCACTCATGAACTAAAGTAGGGGGAAACATCTTGTGCCTTTTTATGAAGTGTAATTTATATGCTCCTACAAATTGGGTATAAGATAAAGCATGTGTTGACCATGTATATATTAAAATATCGTAACCAAGTAAGGTTTGGAAGATTTTCTAGTGTGAGGTTGACCTTAGAGCATCCAACAGATCCAAACATGTGGTTGTGTCTATTAGGGACTATTACATAACATTTACAATAAGAATTATCTTGGTTTTAAAGAATTTTATTATGATATATCTATTACCAAAAATAATTACTTCCATATTTATACATGATACATATGGATTTAATTTCAAATTTGGGGAAAATATTTTTATTTTATAAACATAGCATTTTTATGGTAAGACACATTTAAATAATGATATTTATGTGTTTGATTATATGATCCTTGTAGTGATAATGTATAACAAAAAATTAATCAAATGAATCTTTCCACACCAAACTATGAGGTTACTAGATAGGTATTGTAAATGAAAAATGATATACCATATAAAACCTATATGGATATATATATTTTTTTGAACTAAAACCTTTTAGAGTATATCAGACATGTTGATATGAAAAAATGAACAACAATCTATTTAATGGAAAAGTTGAAAGGGCCATTGATATTCTTTAGTTGGTTATACAAATTTTTGGGTTCTATTTATAGTTAAAAAATGTATGGATACTCATAATACGTAACCTTTATTGGGGATTTTAGAAGATAAGAATATATTTACTTAATGTGGTATTTGTTAGATTCATTTAAGAGTTTCATGTTCTATGAGAAAGGATTTTAGAACCATATTTGTAATAAGATTAAAAAATAAACATATAAAATGGTGAAAATTATAGTAATCAAGTATTAATTAATTATTTAAAATATTTTTTGGATTTTATCCCAAATAACTCTTTCTAATACACCATAATGGAATGGTGTAAGTGAAAGGAGGAACCAATCCTTTTTAGACATGGTGAGATTAAGGATAATTCATTGGATTCTTCTGAAGATCCTTTCTGATTATTTTATAATTTTATTTTTATATTTTTTTGAAACTAACTTATGTTAAAGTATGAATTTGAAAAATAGGTGAATGATTATGGAAATTCACAAATAAAGTTTGTTCTGAAGTTACATGAGGTCCGGAATAAAGGATTTTTACAAAGTTTCAAAAATAAAAATAAATTAAGAATGAATGAATGTAAGAAATTTATTAAGTTTATAACCATAAATCAGATAATTTTTTTATAATATCAATGTTATCATCATTGTTTATAAACTCATGTTAAATTTGTTTTATGGAATGTTTTTATTTATGTTCTTTTGATAGAAATATTAGTACAGATTTTTCTAGACATAGCTTTTTATACACAATGATTTGGACACAGTTCTAGATGGAGACCTATGGAAGTATCACGGTGGAAGTAGAGAATCAAAAACAGATTATTCGATATTATAAATTTATAAGGAGTTTTTTTTTCAAATTTTATGTTTCCAAACTCATATCTCAAAAAAAATTCTTTAGATAGAAAACTACAAGAAAAATGGAAGTGTGGATTCGATGATGTTCAATGAAGTTAAACCATGCAGAATAAAAAAAAATCTAAAAAAATATTAGAAGGATATTTTAGTCTAAATTAAGAGTTTTTAAAAGTCATAGTGGTTTTAAAAATTGTTAGAAAATGAAGACACTGGTTTTTAGTCAGGCTAATAAGGTATGAGTTTTTTAATGACAAATAAAGTAGTATTGTTTTGGTAAAATAAAGAGAGAGTTAATTTGTGGTTCCTTATATAATGTTTTTGAAAAACAATTCTAGAATGAGATTTATATTGAAGGTTGAAGATTCATAAATATAAGGAATATTTTTTGGTGAATAAGTCAGAAGAAGTAAGTAAATTTCTGGTTTATTTTCAAAGATTGTTTTTTAAAAATAAATGAACCGAAACAAAAAACTATTTTTGATATTGCTACCAGACAGTAGTTGTAGTTATATGAAGTATTTATAAGGTATAATATTGTTATCAACCATATTGATGCTGTTTAGAGGAATGGGCAACAGAAGGAGGTTATTTACCTAATAGACAACTAATATGAAGTATAAGAATCATATTGGTATAACAAGTTAAATAATGTTAAGGTTTTTTATGGAGTTATAATGTTTGAACTATGAAATGGGGACTAGACAGAGTAAACTTTTCTATATCGCGTAAAGATAAATGAACTAAAAAATATCACCAAGTTAAGTTTCATACAAATGATTTTGGACAATGTTTTATAGACAGAATGATTGTAAGAAGTTTGGAGTTTCATCTGAGACTTCATAATGAAATGATCATTTATAGTTGGTTAGAAGAAACAAATAATTCAAATAGATACTTCCAGATATTGAATTTAGATTATAAAAATTTCTAAATAAATCATTTTTATAGAACATTGAAAAGTTTTAACTAAATTTAAAGTTCAAAATGTTGATGTTCTGGATAATTCAAGAAGATTTGATAATAAACTTGAAGATTTGAGAATAGTTGATAATAATTTAAATGAATGTTAAATAATATAGAAATTAGGATTTATGAATTTTACAATATGGGAAAAAGAAATTGGTTTCCTACCTTTACTATTCTAAGAGAACCTATTAATAGAGGTGTAAAGGACATCAAAACATAGCACTATTAACTAAAAATATGAGATTAAAAAATAATTTTTTATATATAAGATTCCAATGAATTATATTTTTCTTGTTTAAGAATAATTCCAAATATATATTTTCTATAAAAGTATCTAATAGAGTCCAGTTCTGACAACTAGAGAGAGTACATCAGACAAAGGAAATAGACATGGCTTCCATGTAGAAGATTTCATTAGGACTTGATTTTTTTAATTAGATAGACCAATGGTTTTGTAAAAGGAAGAGTTTTAGAAATGGTTAATAAAATAGAGGGCATCAGACACATGGTGATTAGACATAAACAAGTCTAACCGATTTCCCAAATAGACCTTCATTGGAGAAGATTTCACAAAGTCTCCTACTTCTATTTTCGATCAATTTTTTATGATTAATTTCTAAAATAATAGGAGTAGGTATAAAAATACCTATTGAGAGATAGATAGATACCCATAGATGTTGGATCAAAATTGTTATTCACTTCTTTCTAATAGTTAATTTCCATGGACCCATGAGAGTGTCAATGGAATGGATGTAGGTTCTCACACTAAGGTTGAACCTTGTAAATATTGTGTTCCTTTCATAGATTCCTTCTTTTTAATGCATGTGAGTTTACTAATAGTTTATAAGGAAATAACACTAACATGTTCTATGGGTTATTTTTTGAAGATTATTTTTACAAAAAAATAACAACTACTTCAACCCCTCCCTATCCGTTGTTTTATGATCCTTAAAAATATAAATCTGTATCATAACAAAGTTCCCTATAGTAAATCATTATCTTTTAAAATATCAACTCTTTCAATAACAATGTTATTAATATCATTGAAAACAAAAAATATCATGGTTTAATGAAATAATTATCCAATATATTCTACCACTTAGCCTTGATGTTTTTGATGTTACTATAATTGAGTTTCCACCCATTGATAATGATTATCCTATGAATTTTACTAAAAATAGAATCTTTGAAGTTTATGACGAATTTATACATTTTATTCTTATATATCTAACAAAATATATTTTCATGAAGTTAATGGGTATTAAAAATTCTATATAAATTTGGAAAACCATGAATGTTTCTTCGAAGGAAAGACAAAAGTGAGGGACAAATAGATACAAATATTGTTAATAAATTTTCAATATATCGTAATAATAGATAAATAAATTTCATTTGAGTATTAAAATGAGTTAAAAAATTTGTGTGCAGGATTATATGTTTTGGAGATGTCTTTGAAGAATCTATAATTTCATAGAAACTTAAGACAATCTTCTTTAACATGTTTGATTCTAACTTTTCATCATGAGAAGATAAAATGATTTATCTTTTGATTAAATAATTACAATTTTTATTTCCTATTAAATGAGAAACGATCCAAATTTAGAAAAAATCGCAGGATGAAATTACTTTTAATGCTCTGAGATTATTGAAAATCTTAGATTCGGAGAATGATAAGATAATTTATTTAGATGACAAAGGAGATAAGGAAATGAATGATACTATCATATAACATATCCCAATGAACTATCAGAGAGGAAGTTCAATATATTGAGGGAAAATCCAACTTAAGTGTTATGAGTGTAAAGTTATTGGTAATTTTCCTATGAATTTCTCCACGAAGAATGCTTCTGAATTTAATGGTCTTTCGGAAGGAAATATAAAATGAAAGAAGAATGATGAAACTTATATGGCTGATAATATTATACTGGTGGTAAGAAAAAAATTATATACAAGTAGAAGAAGTAGGTTAAGATTGAAATTTAAATATGAAAAAAATAATAATATTTTTTTATAAGTTGAATGTTTAGGAAATTTCATTACGTTTTTTAATATATTTATAAACAATAATTTTCATCAACTAGTGAAGAATAAGAAGGATACAAAGGATCTTATAGAGAATACCATATTTTAACAGATCTTATAGAATGTCTACAGTATAACAAAAAACTCACAAAATAATTCTTCATGATAAAGAAATAAAGTGGGATGTATTTTAAATAATGAAGATATTTTCCTTAATAGTAAGATGAGTATATTGAGGAGGTTTTAGACCAAAAAAAGAGTACTTGAACATGGAAAGATAGTGGGATATATTAGTAAGAAACGTTTTGGTAAGGAAGATGAATTTTTTTACAGTCAATTGAAACATCTTGAGGATGAAACTACCTTATAAAAAATGAATTAAAATTTCATAACATATTTAGATCTTAAAGGTTAATCACCTCAAACATCATACAAAATTTCACTCCAAGAATCTGGTGAAATCTTCTCCCACCAAATCAAAAAAAATTTATCTGAATATAAATTTTTATTCTAATATATGGAAATTGTTGGAAAATATTCGGTGGAGAAAGGATGTGAAATATCTATCACTTAAACAGAATTTTATGATTACCCCCCAGAAGAAAATTCCCACACATCCATTAGAAAATAATGTTATAAAAATTTACGAACCATGACAATCATATTATAGGGATTGATCATATTTCAATAAAAACATGAGTTTTTATGGTTTCTAATGGTGTTGTTGAATTTATGGGCCTAATGAATATAAACTTATTCATAACATGTATTTATTGAAAAATAGAAGGAAAAAATTAGGTATTAATAGTAGAATACAAGTGATTTACCTTACTTTGACAAAAGAAGTTGGAAATAATATCATTATTTTAAAAAAAATCAAATGAAAAATTAGTACGCCCACTAATAAAATGTTTGTAGAATATGTTACTAACTTGGAAAATATTCTAAATAAATTTTATGAAATCATTCAGTATAAACTTAATATTGTATAACTTAGAAGGATATAGAAAAGATGGAAGTTGTTGAAATATATTTTTTTTGTTGAGATAGTTCTTGAAGTAGAGAAAATGAAAAAAATCATAGATCCTTGATAGCATTTCTTCATTATATATTATGTGATATTTAAAAATCATTAATGATCATGAATATATTTATTATTGAGGAGTTACCTTATGGGATTATAGGTCCTTAAAAATAAGAGGAATTGTAATATCTTATATTTAAGTAGAAACACTACAATTTAAGGATGTTTTATTTTTTGAGGTGCTCAATACGAACCTACATAGTCCGAAGAAACTTTTAGATGATGTAAAAGAAGTGACACCGAGAAAAGATTCATGTATTGTAATTTTTTTATTAATTCTGGTATTCACTAACAATTTTTTTAAAATATTTTTTTGGGTTTTGTGGAGGGATTATTTAGGTAAAATTTTAATATATTTTACGATTTTTGGGATGTTAATAGTGGGGGAACCTTTTTCAAAAAACTGAAACCCTATTGGTGGAAATCATGCAGACCCACATAGTTGGAATTTTCACTATTTGTGCACATTTTGAAAACCCATGCGCTCACCTTTTAGATAGCATAAACAATGGAAAAAAGGTGTTTATGGTTTGGGAACACAGTTTACCTAATTATGCAACCATTCCAATCTAACCATGTGTACACTATTTCCATTATCAAAAAATAAATTTTAAAACCATAAAATCCATTATTTAAGTTCCCAAAATTACTATGGAAATATAATATGATTTATTATTCAATGGAGACTCCGAAGAGGAGATGTTTTCCTCTCTAAACCCCTATCGAAACGAATCAAAGCTAAGGGAATACCGTCAAATCTCATATTGAAAATTTTCATCTTCCTGTTCTCTTTCTCCCACTATTTCTTATTTACCTCCTTGGTATTTTTATATGTCTATGTTATTGGAGGATCTAAAATCTCTTACTTTCTATTTTTATTAAAGGTTTTTTATAGGATATTTATTGATGACGTTCTATATTGGAGTTTCCTATTTCTGGATATGTAATTCATGATCATGTGATCCTAAGGTAAGTGGTTCCATTTCTCATTTCTAATAAATTTTAACCAATTTTTATTTATTTAGTTAAATTTATTTCAATTGAATGTGTGGAATTTTATTCTTATAAAATTTATTTATTTAAAAACTCATTCCCAAAAAAATGAGATTTGTGTTTGATTTGGCACAAAATTTGGAAAAACCCAAATTCCATTGAATTGGGGAATTATTAAGAATTTGGATGGAATTTGTTTAATTAGAATTGTGTAATTTAAATTGTGAAATTTAATTGTGAAATGAGATTGTGAAATTGATTTCAAATTCTTATGCGATGAAAATGTGTAGAAAATGGATTTGATAGAATGGTAGTGGTCTTCTCATTGAAAAAATAATGATTTCTTAAAAACTAATTTATTTAGTTTTAAATATAAATTCGCATATTGAAAATGAAAACTGGGTTGAATTGTATTTTGAATCGTTATGAAATAAATTTACTAATATAGTTTTTTTAGAAAACATTAAATCCTAGGTATTTAGCTAGTTATTTAGGTAGAAATTATTTGACGCTTTACAACCGAACGAAAACCTAGTGTAGAAGGTCACATATCTAATGAAGTAGTGACAAGTTCTCTTGGACCAGTGTTTGAGGGATGTGGGGATACACATATTTCCATGCTTCTCTTTTGAATGTGTGATGATCCCATAGCTTAAAACTATCACACCTCTTCGAAGATGGCCATATTGTTATCTTGGTATTGTTTTGATATATATTACATAATTTTTGAACTGATTTAAATACTCCTTGTAAATTTATATAATGTTTTTCATCTAAAATGTTCATTTAATTCATTGAATTGTATTGTTCCCAACAATTAGAATGTAAAGAATGATTTTTTAAATAATCTTTTGAAATTTTGTGCCCGTATATTTGAATTAGAAACCATTTTTAGTTTAATTAATTGTGGAGGTATGTAATGGAATCCTTGGGGTGACCCAAATAGGTTTTAACTCACACCCTACCTATTCCATCTGAAATTCGAATATTTCCTCCCTCCAGGTTTGAGCATGGGGAAATAACTACTTAGAGGTGTGAGATACTATTGATCTTTGAGGTTCGTGGTTGTATATCTATTGAAAAATGGGTTTTACTCCTATTTACTAGTACTTTGAAGTGTACTAAATTTTTTTATACTTTTTATACTTATGGTTTAGTTCTCTGTATAGAGATTTATTGTATGCATAATGACTTTTATCTCTTTATTTCATTGGGTTTATGGAAAATTCATTCCCATTATCATATCATTTGATTTCATGTTCTATTCTACATCACATAGGGATTAGGAATTCCCTTTGGGCTATGTCAATGTCAGATCATTTATCAGGTCTCTATGGTATCCAGACTAGTTCGTGAGGAAGTGGTATCAACAGTACTAGTTAAGCATCTTGTGTTGATGTAAATATATGGTTTTAGTGATCTTATTAGGACATACGAGGTAGTTTCAATTGAATTTTTGGCCATCTCTCATCGAAAAGAGAATTAAGTCTCATGGGGTTGTTTGGGAATGATTTCTTGAGTATTAGTTAGTGTAATTTCCATGATTTTGATGTGGATAGTGTGAAATCAATTATTCGTGTTCTTGTTTGTCTAAACTAACATTCCCTTGTTTCAGTTTTTTAGTGTTAATATAATATATTCAATGTTTTCAGCTGATGTTTTAGTGCATCATGCCTCTAAGAAAACAAGATAATCATATACTAGCGGAAGCTAATGATGAACCATAGTGATCGAATCCTCTCATGGACCCAAATATGGCGGACGTCATTTTGTATACTATCCAAGCTCCAAGACATACACTTGCACCAGTTCATGTTCAGGATCTAGTTGTGAAACCTAATATGGATGTTTTATAGAATCATTCATAGAAGTTCCATTACTAATATACACCATCATTCAAGGGATCAAATGAAACTGTAGAGGTTGGGGAATGGTTGAGTAGGATTGATAATTTCTTTGGGATATTGGAGACACCTGATAAATAATGGTGAAGTGTAACACATCTGTGTTTGGTTGACCTAGAAAGAGATGGTGGGAAACGATGGTGAAAAGAATGAAGAATGTGGGATTAGAGTGGAAATTATTGAAGGATATTTTCACCAACTAGTTCTATCCCGATTTGATGGTGTTTTAAAAGGATATTGAGTTGTTCATACATAAATATGATTAATGAACTGAAATATAGTACGATTTTTTTGCGAATATTGCATAGTTTGTACATGGTATTGTATCAAATGTGATGATGATGAATTAGTAGTTAGATATGGGGCATCAATATAATATTTTTTTCTGGTTCTCTGGTTTATTATTCCATCTAATTCTAATGGGATGGATAGTGTGTTGATGGTTAAAATGGACTTGTCTAGAAATTCATGGTTTTCAGGAGTTTCTTTATCCCCCAATTGTGGTTGTAGTTATTTTAAGGGGAAGTGAAATCATGATGATTCTCATGGTGATTCTCAATAGTAGGATTTTTTCTAGACCACATATTGTTCCTTACATAGGACCCTTGATTTTTACCAGTGTCGAAACCCACGGAATTTGAAATGGGTTGGTACTATGGAACCTGAGATGTGTGGATCCTATAGACACTCAGGTCACTTTAAAAATATTTTCCGTGTCTTTTCTACTCACATATCAGAACACAGTCATAAATTCCTTCCAAAAAATGCGGTGTATCTAGATGCTTCACAAATAAAGGGGTTATATCCATAGGAATCATGAAAAAAGATTATTCTTGCAAGGGAAGAGTCTCTAGATGAAGAGGATATAGGCCTACTAATTGAAAGAGGTACCATCATTATAGTTTCATCATTAGTAACTACTTTATTTGATAATGGATCATATAATTTATTTATTTAAAGTTATAATTTAAATATAAAAAGCCATCATATAGAGATTTTATCTTACGTGATAGATATTATTACACCCCTGGGAATGAAAAGAGAATAGGGTCTCTATGTTCTTACCTGTGTTTTCTTATTTTCATAGATCGATCTTGCATGGATTTTTCTAGTTGTCAATATGATACCTATGGAAGAAATATTTGGGATGTTTTTTCTCATTTCCAAAAATCTATGACAGATTATTATCTTTGATGAGTCTTCTTTAATACACCCAATGGGATTTTCCAAATCCTTCAAGGATAATGGGTCCTGACGTTGGTTAGATTCGGACAATCCAATCAAAACCTTGGAATGGTGATATCTGTATTTTCTTTTAATCCAAAGTGAGAATCATCCACCGGATATCTCCCTTTAGTTTTCATCGACTTTCACTATGTTTCACTTATGAATTCTCTAGTCCGTCACTCGTATGGGATGTATATTTTTCCATTGACATAGTACCTAATACTCGACTGATATATTATCATTATTATCACATGGATCCAACTAAAATGGTGGATTTTAATACTTAGTTAGATGATATATTATATAATGTATTTATACCCATGAGTGTGTCACCTTGGGAGGCACCAATTATTTTTTTAAGATAGATGATGGGTTGCTTTTCCTTTTCATGGATTAAAAAAAATTCATTTGAGTTACAGTAAAGGACAAGTATTTTGTTCTATTTATTGACAATCTATTTGACTAGTTTAATGGGGTGAAAATTTCTTCGAAGATTATCCTTTGATCTAGTAACCATCAGTTGAGGATAAAAGAATCTAACATTCTAAAAATATCCTTTCAGAGAATGTTCAACCACTATGAGTACCTTTTCATGTCATTTAGTCTAACCAATGCTCCTATAGTTCAAATTGATTTGATGAATAGTATTTTCCATGAGTATCTTGATTCCTTTGTTGTAGTATTTTTAGATGATATCCTAGTTTACTCTATGTTCAAGGATGATAATGCTGGTAATTTGAGAGTTGTTATGGATCTATTGAGACATCACTGACTTTATGCCTTGATTTCAAAATGTGATTTATGGTTCTAAGAAGTGATGTTTTTGGGATATATATTTTCATAACAAGGTATTTTATTTATCCTAGTTAAGGTGAAATCTATTATTACGTGGGAGTAACAATAATTTGTTTTTGAGTTTCAGATATTTTGTGGTTTAGCTATATATTATCATCGGGTTTTAAGGGAATTCGCAAGGTTGGATTCTTCGATGACTACAATAAATTGGAAGCGATTAATGTTATCATGGATGAAAAATTTTAGAATTATTTTATGGATATGGAAACTCTTTTCACTACATCATTGGTGAGGACTCTTACAGAGGCCAGGCGGGGCTATGTGGTCTTCTGTGATGCGTCAGGTTCATGTTTGGGTTGTTTTGTTAGGAAAGGATTTGATGTCACCACATACGGATCTCATCATCTTAGGCCACATGAGAATAATTATTCAATCCATGACCTTGATCTTATAGTATTGATGTATCCAGTTATGTTTTGGAGGAATTACATTTATAGATAATGGTTTACCTCGTATTCTGACCATAATATTTTGAGTTATATCTTCTCTCAAGATGATTTTAATATCTAATAATGGTTTTGGGGGCAATGCCTATAACATTTTGACTTTTAAATCATCTATACCCCAGGTAATTGGAATTTCATTGTAGATGCTTCGAGTCAGAAACATCTAATCCCTGCTATGAATGAATCATTGGATTTGTGGAACTTGAGGAATATCTTTGAACAATTCCATATTGGATTTCGGGAATCATGGCATGATTTTTTTAGGCCAATGCTCATCGGGTATCTTCTATTTTCGAGATGATTATTCAAGATCATTAGCTTGATGATGAGTTTTACAACATTAGAGACACTCTTTATGGTGGGGATACCATTAATAACTAGTCATTCTCTATTCAGATAATTCTATTATATTAGAATCATTTTGTTGTTCCATTAGTTATAATGATTTTTTGATATGTTATTTCTATAATTATAAGAAGGAATTCCACCTAGGAACCACAAATATGTTCTATAACATTCAGTTTAATTTATTGTGGCTATGTATGGGATCAATCTTTATCGATTTTATCGATCATTGTTATACATACAAAGAGTTTAAGGCCACACACCATAGACCTTTGCGTTTTCTTCATCCAATACAAGTCATAACATGGAAGTGGAACGAGATATCTAATTAAATGAATAATATAATACAGTTTTTGATCGAAAATATGACTATATCGTCTCACTTTTTACCTATCTGGGATACATTTATTGTTAAAGAGTTGGGAATCCACAATGTGAAATATATATTTTGGTTTCATGGAGTTCCATTGACAATAGTCTATGATTGGTATCCTTGGATCACGTATCATTTTTTAGAGGTCTTCCGGTGACACTATGATCTCAGGTCCATTTAAGAATGCCATATTATCCATAGTCAGATGGCTATATAGAAAGAGGTATATATATTTTTTTATGATATGATAGGAGCCTAAATCCTAGATATTTTTTGATCTTGGGATGATCACTTACTGCTGGTTGAGTTTTCAAAATACAGTAGTTTCCTGTCCACAATCATAATGGATCCTATCAAGGCCATGTATGGTCTCCCTTACAAATATATATTGTATTTGTTAGAGATTATTTAATGATCCTTGTTTTGAACAATCTTAGTTCAATAGATTATTTCAAATATTGAGTTGATTATTTTGAATAAATTAACAGCATGAAGCCAATATAAATATTATGTTCATCATTGTTGTAGAGTATTGGAATTTATAGTTAGTGACCAGGTGTTCTTGAAATATTCACCCCGATTGGTTCTTCAATGACATGGGAGTAAAGGGAAGAACTTTCATCATTTTTTGTGAACATTTGATATTTTTGAGTGTGTGATGAATGTTTTTTTTCCATTTAGAATACACCCCACAGTTGAAATAAATACATTGTGTGTTATATATATCACAACTATGAATGTATCATTCTGATCTGACTCGTGTTTTGAGATGGAGTAATCTTGAGGATGAACATGAATTTTCCATGAATGAGCATCTACTATCGATATTTTATTCTAGAACAAAGGTATTTTGTAGGACGATTATACTTTTGGTTTGAGTTCAATTACAATAAGGTTCTGATTCGCATGTGACATGGAAGAGGGAGGCACTGATGAGAGAGCAGTGGCCTCATATTTTTGAAATGGAAGCTTCATAACATGCTTTCTATGGATATAAATATTTTATGTTACAGAGGTTATAACATCATATTAGTACTTTTAGGTATTATTTTACCCTATTTTTTCAATCTTCGGTCGGTTTTTTAGGGACGCTTCAAGGGAAAATTAATAATTTTTTAATTCTTCTAGGATGTGCATAGTTTTCCCAAACCATGTTCCCTCTATATGGAAACCGTGAAAACCCAAATAGTGGAATTTTCATGGTAGGAACATTTTTTTTACAACTACATACCCAACTATTAAAAACATTCCACCTTTGAAAATGGGCAACATAGTTATGGATCATGGTTATTCTAATTGTGTGACCCTGCCCAACTAGTAGTGCGTACATGATTTCCTAATTTTGATGACTAAATTTAAAACCCCAAAACCTTCAGTTTAAGATCCTAATGACCATGTACAAACCATATATGATTTGTGCTTCCTTAGAGGCTCCCATGAGGTGCTTTTGACCTCTATACACCCCTCTATATTAGAATTGATTCTAGGTGATTGATGTATAATATCTCCCCTGGTAAGTTTCTTTTTTTATTTCCTTTCTCCCCCTCTTTATTAATTCTTATCTAGGGTTTTTTAGATCTAAAGGTTGTTATTGAATCTAATATCCACTTTTTTATATATTTAATCTATGGTTGATTATTATATTTTTATTGTTTGTGTTCTCCAATGGTGTTTCTTTTTTATGGATATGTGATTTGTGATACCGTGATCCTGAAGTTGGTTGTTCTGTTAGTGATTAACGATTATTTTAACCCTAAATTTCATTATTTAATTAAATAACTGTCAATTTAATTTGCGGAATTATATTATTATGTTATATAAATTTTTTAAAACTATATTCCTGTGAATTTGGGATTTTTGTTTGATTTGAAATAAAATTATGGAAAACCCCAATTTCATTGACTTGGGGAGTGATTGTGAAATTGGATCAAAATTTTTTATTTTAATTTATGAAATTTAATTTTTAAAATTTAACATTGAAATTGATTTCTAATTATTATTTTAGGTAAATGGGTTGAAAATGGATTTTATAGAAACCTAATGGTTTTATCTTTGAAAAGGGATGTTTTTATTAAAAACCAATGTATTGGGTTTTAAAGGGAAATTGGAATATTGAAATGTAAAAATGGTTTGAATTGTATTCTAAATAGTTTTGAAATAAATTTCGTATTATTGTTTATTATTATATCACATGAAAGCCTAGGTAGTCATTGAGTTATTGGGATAACACTCTTTTGATTCTTAACAGCCAAAACAAAACCTAGTGTAGTAGGTCACATCCTCTATTAGATAGTGATGAGTACTCTTTCACCAGTGTCTGTGGGATGTGTGTAAAAACATATTGTCATGATTCAAATTTGAGTATATGAGGATACCATAGATTGTAAGTATTGTACCTCTTGGAATATGAATGTGTTTCTAACATGTGATTGTTTTGATATATATTCCATTACATGTGAACTATTTTACACATGCCTTAGGAATTTATATAAATAGATTTTTATGTTAAATCTTTATTAACCATTGTTTATAAATGTTTCCATCAAATGAAATGTAATGCATAATTTGTTTTAAATATGAATTTGAACGGTCATTACTATTTATTTAAAATTTAAATAATTAAATTAATTATGGAATCATATTATGTAATCCTTGGTGAGACCCTACAATGATTTTGGATCACACCATACTTATGACATTCGGAATTTTTAGATTTCCTCTTACAAGGATTGAGTGAGGTGAAACCACCACATAAAGATAGTAATTGTTGATGATATTTGAAATTTTTGTTTCTATTTCAACTAATAATTGGATGTTACTCATGTTTTCTAGTACATTGAGGTATACTTTGGGTTTTTATACCTATTTGACTTCAGGTACAGGTTTCTATGTAGAGTTTTTGTTGTATGAAAACTAAATTGTATCTCTTACTTCTATTGTGTTTGTGAATATCCACTCCCACTAGCTTATTTTGTGATGTAAGGTGCTAGTCACCAAACAATGGTGATAGTTATGTCACATTAGGTTATATTTGTGTTGGCTCAGTTTTCGAGTTACCAAGGTATCCGTGATAGTTCAAGATATATATCATCTGATGTGTGGAAGATGGTAAAGTTCTTACCATGGGAGAAAGAACCAATGGAAATATATTTTATCTAGGATAATGTTTTATACCTAATTATTCAAGTGCTGAATATGAAATGAATTGTGGCACAATAGGTTTGGGAATTATGGATAGAAAAGTGCGAACAAACATTCCAATGATGATGATGTAAGAATAATTCTAACGTTGAAGAAGAATTAATATGATGTTTCTATAACAATTCATAATGTTAATATGGTTTGTAAAATGCACACTAATGTTGAGATTCAACATACTAGACCACTTTATCTTATTAACTTAGATAATATTGGATCAATCTAACATCAATCAAAAAATAATTCTTTTTCATTGTCAATTTTATTGACAATTTCACCTGGATTACAAATATCATGTTCATGAAACATAAATTAATGGTTGAAAAAATGTCCAGATATATTATAATAAATTATAAGACATAAATTAGGGTTTATTAAAAAAATATTTGAACTAAAAGTGGAACAAAATTTACGTGAAATTAATAAATTGTTGGGTAAATTAATAAAAGTTAAATGTGTGGTGTTTGAAGAGAATTTTTCCCTAGTTGAAAGATTAGAAACCATAATAATTTTTTTATGAATTCCATCATATCAATGTTATAAATTTTAGAATATGGATGTAAACATTGTTTTCCTAAATGGGGAGTTTGAGAAATAAGATTACATTAATAAAACTTATGGTTTTATAATCTATAATTATGTAATAAGGTTGGATAAATTGAAAAAATTCATATATGGGTTTAATCCGATCCACTTTCTTTGTACTCTACACATGATAGTTGTCCAAAATGTTTTATTTTTTTATAAAGGGATGTTGACAAAAACTTGTATGAAAAAGAAGTGGATTCATGAAACCTTATTGTAATTGGTTACGTGGGTGATATCATTTTTGTTAGGTATAGATAAAATTTTTGTAATGTATTTTATAAAGGAATAATAATTTTCAGTTGTTAAGATTAGGTGAATTAACTTTCATTATAGGATTATATGTTCAATAAAAGGAAAAAATTCACTTTATGATCTAAAGGAAAGTATGTTGAGAAGTTATTATAATTTGATTTCATGGTATATTATAAATAAGTTTCTACACTAATTTCAATGAGACCAAAGTTGAGTTAAGATGAATCTATATAAAGTGTAAATCAATAATATTTTTGAAATATGAAAATATGTTTTCTTTACTTTAAATCGTCTAGAACTTTTATTGATTATGATGTAACTTATGTGCCAGAGATTAGAGTGATTCAAAATAATCTCATATGCTGGTAGAAAATATAATTATGTGATATTATAAATGAAAAACATTATATTGTATTATGTACAAAAGATTTTAGGACATGAACATTCATGCTTATACTGATGGTAATTGGGATAGAGATTGCAATGATAGAAAATGAAATCTAGGAGGAAAGTTTTTATTTATTGAATGTTGTGTGAGTTAGAATAGTAAGAATTATATTTTAATAACTTTGACAACAATATAATCCAAATATGTTTCTTTAATATTGGGTTGTACCTAATTATTGTGGATGAAATTTCATCTAGTTGATTTAAAAGTGAAAGAATAAACAATATTGGAGATACATTGTTATAATTTGAGTGCAGTTCATATTTCTAAAAATAGAATCCAAAATTTATGTACAAATAAAATTAATAATAAGTTCCAATTAATTAAAAATAATTTTATTGGTGGATATGTTTTTTTGGAATAAATTTCTAAAAAATATCATATTGATGATTTTGTCGCTATAATAATGAAGACCGAGGAGATATTTATAATTGAGGCTGCAAAATATAGTTCTGCCTCCACCAATGAATTCCTAATGTATTTAAATAAATCCACCACTGTGATTTATATTATTTTGAAAAATGGGGAAATAAAGTAACAAAATTGTTTGTGTTTTTACATTTCATTATGTAATAAATTTGATACCCTGGATATCATAAATTTTGTGTGTAAACAAAAAAGGTAGAGTGAAAATTTAGGAATTGATAATTTTTTTCAAAAATAGAGAAGATAAAAGTGAGGGGACTATATATTAACTTGGTTAAAAAATATATTTTCATCATGGGATGGAATTACATCTGAAATATTAATTTATCTGATAGTGTGGTGTTAGGAAAATGTCATTTACGAAAGACTATTTTTTGGTAAATTTTAAAAACATTTAGTTGTTAACAAATGAGTTAAAAAAAATTCCGAAAGATGAAAAATGATTAGTATTAAAAAAATTTAATGAATTATTTCCCGAAAACAAATAAGAGATATTGAAGATCCTTTGTGATAATGTTAAAATAATGTTTTTTATTTTTTTACAACTAAATTGTGTTAAATAATTCTATTGTAAAATAAGTTAATGTGCCTCAGAGATATTAAAAGAAGTTATATCAAATGTTTCAAGAGGTCTAGAAAGAATACTTTTTACAATGTTTCTAAAATAAAAGAAACCAAGAAATTCATGAAGTTATAAAGTTCTCATCTTTCCAACCACGTCTTAGAAGATACTTTATTGATCTCAATGTTGTCAACATCATGGAAAACTTCATGATAAATCATTTTAATAAAAAGGAGTTTTTTTAGTAATTTTTTACAGATAGATCAATACAATGTTGTCTATAAATTTTTTTAAGTATAGATTTATAATTATCTCTAAATATAAATCTCTGGAATCAGTATAAAGTAAACAATAATATGGATTCCAATTAATGGATAGATAAAATTCATATACAGTTTTGTTCAATGATTAAATTTCATAACATAGATTTCTAGACACACCATTCAAGGTAGATAAACTATAAAAAAAATTAACTATGAATTTGATTAAGTTCGATGAAGTACAATATTTTTGAACAAACACCAACATCTATAAGAAATGTCCAGACAATGTTTTTTGGAGATTCCATGTTTGTGAAATTCTTAATGTTTGTGAAAAATGTGAGAAAACAAAGATTCTAGTTTTTAGATAGGCCAATAATGTTGGAGTTTTAAATTGTTAAATAATGAAGATTTGTTTTTAGAAAAAAGAGTAGAGATCATATATGGTTCCAGTCACAAAGTTCTAGATGAGCACTTCTGGATAGATATTTCTAGAGATTCTTAAAGATACATGAACAAAAAAGAATATGGTCTTGTTGAGAAGTGACATGAAATGAATATAGTTCAAGTAGTAATCAGACATGGTTTTTGGGAAATACAAGAATGAATTCATAATAAAAGATATTTAAATTTCTACCAAACAGTATTTGTAGGTATATGAAATATTTATATATTATAGCAATATAATAAACAACTATTATCTTGTTTGGGGGAATGTATAGAGGAAGGATATGAGTTTCTGTATAGAAAACATGTACAAAGTTTAAGTAGCAATGTTGTATAACTAGCTAAATAATTTTTAGATTTCTTATGGAGTTACAAAGTTTGAACTGTGAAATAATGACCAAAAAAAATGTTTTTGTTTTAAAGTATGTTCAGGATGAATGGATAAAAAGAGTTTACATAGATATGTTTCAGAGAAATTATTCTAGAAAAACATTTCTAGATATACTATTTGTAAGAAGTTTGAATCTTGATCTTGGAATACTTTAATGAATATTCATTGAACGTTGGATAGATGAACCATAAATGTTCATAATGATACTCTTGGACATAGAGACTTTAGATAATCCATTTTTGGAAAGAAATTATTTATATAGTTGAAATTTTATATTGATAAGAAAAGTATATTTTTTTGTTAAAGTACTGAAGAATTCAAGAAAATCAGAGAAGGATCTAATAGAGTTCAGAATAATCGAGATGCATTCAAATGAAATTCAACTATATGAAAATTTTGATTATTTAATTTCAATGAGCAGTACAAAAATTGGTTTCCATACATTTATATTCTAAGTAAACCAATAATTAGAGGTCTAAAGTAAGTACATATATATAACTTTTCAATGAAAAGATCCTTGATAATGAAATAATTATGTCAAATTTGACTTTCCAAGCGAAGCTAGTTTTAATGATGAAGAATAATTCCAAACATAGGTTTTGTACACATGTCTCGAAAATAGTTTTATTTTGAGTTTTTGATATAGTCTATTTGATATAGGTAAGAGACAGGGTTTCTGTATAGATGTTTTTTTGAGGTGATGATCTTGATAATTAGATAGAATAATAATTTTGTAAAAAGTGTTGTTATAGAAAAAGGTGCATCATGTGGAGGCAATCGAATAGAGGCCTATAAAATAGAGGTGCATCTAATAGTGTTTCTAAATAGTCCATTGTTATAGAGAACATCACAAAGACAAAAACTTGTTTTTTAGATAAATTTTTTGAAAGGAAAATTGGTAAAGTAATGATATTCATTATAATTATACCAATCACACGATATAACGAAGACACTAAGTGTTTAGTCAAAATATTTATTCGCTTATTTTTAATAGTAAATGTCCGTGGACTCACCAGAGTTTCCATGGCACGAATGTGGGATCTCATACAAAGCGTAAACCTTGTAAATCATATGATATTTTCCTACTTTCCAACATTTTATGGCATGTGAGTTTACTAAAATAATATAAAGAACTAAAAATAACAAGTTATAGGGGTTACATATATTATAGATGGAGATTTTTAAAAGGATAATAGTTTTTAAAACACCTACCCCCTATTAGTTTTTTTATGATCCCATAGGAATTCTATATTCCATTACCCTTTGGAGGATGTGCATTAAAAACAAAATCACACATTCTAATAGAAGTTTAAAATAAATCATAAAATGTTATTCCATTTTAACATTTCTATGAAAATAAAACCATGTTGTCACATGTATTAGTGTAGGGATGCAAAGAATTGCTAAGGCTATTTTGAGTAATAAACTTATAACATCAGGCACTAAGTGTATATCTATAATATATCCCCATGAAATAAGGTTATATTAAATGTATGAACATTTAGATAAAAATATTTTTGTTGAATAAAATCATGTATTCCTTTAGAAGGATAAAATATATAAATTATATAGTGTGTGTGATAATGACTTTAATAAAGTCTAGGATAAAGATTCACAAGTGTTAGAACAAGAATAGATCATGAAATACCGAGTAGAAGATATCATTCCAGAGGCATAAGTAATATATATAAGAAAAATTGTGGTTTGAGAACCTAAATGATATGGGTTTCTAGTCACCAAAGATGGTGGATCATTATTATGTTATAACAATGATCCACTAACCTACAAGGAACATTGTAGGAAAAGGGCTATTTGCAAAGGGTTCCCATCGCAAATGAGCTTTTCTAATGGGATATCGTGGTAAATGACCCGTTGAGGAAAATGGAGGTGCAAATATTACCTTTTGCGATGGTCTATTGCAAAAGGTATTATTTGTGATGGGTAGTGGGACTTTCACAACCAGGTTCGGAGAGTTTTTTAAAAATCATATTGTGATGGGACGACCACCCATCACAAATAGTTTTCCTAATTTTTTAAAAACATTTTTTACGATGGATCGTCACAATTAGTATTTGCAATTGCCCATAAAAAATAATGGGAAATAAAGAAATAAAATAAAATATAAACTTTTTGCGACGGACTGTCGCAATTATTATTTTCAACAAGCCCATCTCAAAAAGTTGGAAATAAAAAAAATGAATTATTTAAAATAATATTATTTATAATAAAATAATAATATTAATGAAATAATAATATTTATAATTGAAAAATAAAATTAATTATTATATAATTAAATAATATATTATTATTATTATTAATGAAATAACAACGTTAATATTAATAATATAATAAAAACCTCAGTATTCACAAAAATTTGAAATTATATTAATTAATAAAATCACAAATCTATTAAAAACATTAAAAAATAGTAAAAACTGTAATATTCACAACAATATAAAAACCATCTATTTGAAGCTATAAATAGTTAATATTAAAAAATTCATTCAAAAGTTTTTTTCGAAAATAAAAAAACTTCACTGAGGGGGAGGGTCAGCTAGAGGAGATAAAAGAGATGGTGGAGCAAACTCCATCCATAAACAATGATTCAGACATCACATGTACTCCATCTGCTCATGCTCCTGTGGATGCTGTCATCGATGTATCACATTCTTCTTCTCCTACTGTTGATGTTTCTATCATAGGAACTCTTCCTGTTGTCGCTGCTACCACTAACGCATCTCCTCTTACTTCTTATTGATAGTCTCAAGAATATTACACTAATCTCGAAACTACTCCTAATACTGTGCATGAGATGACAATGACTCTCGACGAGCTCCTCTCAAGCTGGATGCCTATATCGCAAAGGTGCCATAAAAACACCCTAGAGTGAATCGAGAGCTGATAAAAACAACTCTACCTTTCTTGAAGGCATACTAGGTCACATGCATCAATGTTGCCTCATAAAATCGGGGGATGCTAGTCTGATCATCAGTCTCAGCATGACTCTCACTGTATTTCTATCACATCACGAACTAATTTGACTTCGTCAATTGAAATTTAAAATTAAAATAGTTAAAATATTATATGTAGTAATATTTAAAACTCAAAAAGAAATCATACTGACCATAATCTGACACTGACGAGCACCTCTAATCTCTCAACTGGCTATATCACTATACATCCTCCTATAAACATCATACTCCATAATATCAAGTTGATCAATGGCCCATATGGCTATAAAAAACCAGTTACATTTAACGTTATATACAATATTAAAAAAATGTACTTACTATATGATTCATATGCATACTGAATTTATGACTACTAGCTCGATGGATCACCTCTTGTCTCTCCCAATTTTTCCGACCTACTAATGATCCACTCTGAAACTTACTACTCAAGAATTGTGTGCATAATCCCTCCAAAACCTACGATGAAATATTATCAGGTTGGTGGATGCGACATGTATCATCAAACTCTGTCACTCATGCATTCTTCATTGCTTTCTTTTTCAAATTTTGCAAAAACAGACAGCAACAAGGATAGATAGCTCCCTCCCATGCCTTCTAGATATCCTCTAACATGCTCTCATCAATGAGATACCATAATACCTACAAATAATTTATAATATAATGTTATTAATTAAATTAATTTCAAAATAAATAATATTTATTAATGTGGAATCCAATGCTCGAACATGTGGTGTTGAACATCAATGGGAATCTGATCCCCTAAAACCCATGCTTTAGAAAAATAATTTCATAATATAGCACTCCCCTATCAAACATCCATATGAGTAAAGATGTGAAAAAATAGAACAGTTAATCAAACAATTAGAATATAAACAAATTAATTAAAACTAACTAAAATACATTGGTAAACATACCTTTGCATGCATGGTTCAAACCCAGGATGTGGATGTTGCTCAGTGAAAGGGTTGGGAATCATTAATTGGACAAGACCACAACCCCTTTGAGTTCCCCCTGAACAATGAGTAGTCTAAGGGTCAAATGATCTGACGTCCTACTCATCCAGAGGTAAATCCGCCTCCTGCAAAAGATGATACATATCCTAGTCCATCAGAAACATGAAATGAATGTTGTTAGCAAACATTTGAAAATGAAATATACATATAGATTGATATTATATATGATTATAACTAGCCTTTAATTATGATAATGTCTATCTTCATCCTCATCTTCATATCTATTGATGTAAATGTATTCATCTTAATCCTCAGCATCATCAATTTCTATGTTAGTTTTGGTTTCATTGTCTCTTGTCATTTCAATTTATGTTGTTACATAATTAACATCATCATTACCATTGGAACATAACTCTGGGGTTTCATAAATGGTATTCATGTCTCTTTGTGAAATATATTTACTTAGATCTATATCTTGAAATATATCAATTACTTGTACTTCAGAGGAACCACATTAACATTCAATAAACTGATTCTCTCGATATTTAATTGTTATTATACTCCACCAATCAACCAAATCCCTTGAAGTATCATAGTAATTTGAATAATAAATTTTATGTTTCTGATAATCCAATAAAAGGGGTTTTTTTACATCAATAATAATTTTATATTTAATATCAACAATTCCATGGATCAGATGAACATATAAGACTCTATCAATATCCAATAATAGAAATTTAATAATCTTTATGCAATTTTATCCTAGAGAACACGTTTCAATTATTTCATCCAGAATGCAAGAAAATTCAACTTCAGTTTCTGTATGATGAAATCCACTCAAGAAAACACCTTTATTAATTTAATTTTTTTGATTCCCCATATGCTCATGTATGAAATCTAAAACTATTAATCACATATGCATTATATGATTTAACCATTTTGGATGGTGGGTTACTCAATACAGAAAATTGATTATCAATTTTATCAGTATGTTGAGATACCTGAAAATTTATAAAGTAATTTTCACTATAACAGGTATTAAATTTATTTTTTATTTGAAACACAAAAAGAAATTATGTAACCAGTTTTTGAAACCCATCAAATTTTTTTTGATGGCGTTCTTCAAGAGAAGCTGCTGTAATTTGTAGAAACTGTTTCTTAATTTGATTATCATATTACCTATAAATAAAATAATATTAATGTACTATTACAAAAGTTATTGACTATGTTATAAGAGCACTGACAGTACAAATAGTGTCATTTCTACATAGTTGAGAAGAATGTATGTATGAGCATTGTGATATTCATCAACTAAAATCCATTATTCACGAACTCCACCGAAACCATGTTCAAGCTGATTGAAAACTTGTAATTGATTTCAAATTTTATTTTTAACATTTATCTTTTTACTACCCATGCAGTTGGGATTTGAGGGTTATTTATATTAAAAGTTATGAGAAAAGAAAAAAAAACCTCTTGAAAATAAGATTATGAAATTGAGCCTTCAATTGATGTTTTGTTACGTTCTTTTTCATAAATGTCTTCATGCATCTGTAAAATGGGTAAATCCATCATAACTATACCAAATCACCAATTTCATTCATGCATAAACTATAATATAAAATTCTCTACTAAGTCAAAAAGCTGGTTGGATGATTTGGTTCAGTTTAAAAAAATTAAAATGAAATCATCTTGTTGTTTTATTACTATTTCGTAGTCTATTGTCGATGGAAAAATGTCTTCAAAAAAATATAACATGTTTGTTAGAACATCTTAAATAAAAGGATTTAACTAACATTTTAATCCAATCAACATAGGTATTTCCATTAAAACATGATAATCATGACTTTTCAATCCAATAATATGATAAATTCTGACACAACTTCCCAAATTGGTAAGATATCCCTATGTAAGTTTCAAATATTTTACCCACTAACAAAATAATAATTGAATATAGTTGGGGTGTGTATATGTTTCTTTTGGCGTCATTAACATCAGTGATCTGACATTTTCGAAAAGTTCAAGTGCTAATCGTTTGGAAAATTTGGGCAAGATCTAATTGTGCCTTTACAATATCATTGGTCATACATAGTGTATCCAAAACTGTATAAAATAAATTTTCAAAATAGTAATTATCAATATTCATCACATCCAACATGTGATAGAACAATAAATCAAATAAATATGGAAAATCCCAAAAAAAATCCATTTTATCCAATTATGCCCTTTTCCAAACCCATCAAATTTTAATTGGTTTATAGTTTTTCCAAATTTGAAGGGAAGTAATGAAGAGACAATTGATTTTAACTTTGTACCTGGGATCATTTTTGGTGGCTCATATTTTTATAATGTAACTTTTCTGAAGTGATATTTGTTTCTTCAAAAAGGATTATCAGTTTGAAGGAATCTACGAGGACAGTAAAAATCATGGTTTTTTTCTATTGATGCACATAAATTAATTTCTATGTCTCATATAGAATAGAAATGATTTTGGACCTTGTGTACACTAGTCAAATAACATGCCATGTTCTGGGAAGTCATTAATTGTCCACATCTATGTGGCTTTTAGTGGGTTGTTTTTTTGCAGAAACATCATATATACTCACACTATTACTGCACAATGAATTTAAATCATAAATAAATGGTTTCAAATAAAAATCAATATTTTTTTCTGATGACCTAGAATTAATAAGGACAAAAATATATATGGCTCCTTCATCAACATCCAATGTGGTAAATTGTATTGAGTTATAAGGGCAATCCAACATGAATAATGACTACTGTAATAACCAAATGGATAAAAACCATCTTTAGAAAGACCCAATCACACATTTAAGTATCTAAAGCTAAATACGGATGAAATTGGTAATAACTTTTCTGTGAATCAATATTTAAGGAATGATTTAATATTTTAATGGTTGAAATATGGGTTTTGTTCTGTGACATCATTGTTGCTTTGTTCTAAGACATAAAAACACTATAATATATTTGTGAGTG
Source organism: Viscum album (assembly GCA_963277665.1). Taxonomy (NCBI): domain Eukaryota; kingdom Viridiplantae; phylum Streptophyta; class Magnoliopsida; order Santalales; family Viscaceae; genus Viscum; species Viscum album. The sequence goes on from OY728131.1 coordinate 1,590,429,174, forward strand.
GGAAATATCTCAATTATTTTACAGGATCAAATCTAGAATTCCCTGGTTGAGATTATTTATACCATTATTTTACACATATAAGACTATTATCCAATGACTCATTTTCACCATAATAAAAGATGAAGGCATTTGAACATGAATGAATTATATGATAATGAATACCAAGATTAAGAACCAACCTATTAATCTCATAGATATTTTTAGGTAACAAATTTCTTTCATGTAGTAGTGTTTTGAATAATGTGAATATCTGATCAAAACAAAAATTTTACATTCTATTTTCTCATTTAATAGCTATAAATTTAGCAACATATTTAAACATTCGTATCTTTCAACCGTGATATAAGTCATCTTTAGAGGACCTCAAATTATATTATAAATGAGATGGTTCCAACTCAGGATTTAAATTTATATCATCCTAGGTTTCAGTTTTATGAAAATACGGACCTTTCATGTCATATACTAAATTTTAAATTGTGCTGGATTTGGAACCAAATTTTTAATATCTTCTATAGAACAAGATTCACCATATTTATACCAAAAAACATAATCTATTTGAAAACCAAAAGGCAATAAATTAACTCCAACATTGTAAAATGTGTCATACATCCTCAGAGCACATTTTTTACAATGAAACTTAATTATCCCCTCAGAAACAAATTTAGGTTTTATGGATTCAAATGATAAGAAAGCTTCAACACCCTCAATATATAAAATATTTAATCTAGAACCATTTGTATTCCTGTAATAATATATCCTAACACGATCCTCTATTAATGACTTTTATCGATTTCTTGGTTCAATATTTTTCTAGAAAAATTAAGTAATTAGTTATTTTATATAATCACATATAAGATAATCACTATCCAATAATGAAAAGAAAATTAAAATCCCTTTTCATGTTATTTATAATTATTTCGGTTATTTTATCATTATTTGTACTAAATTTAAGATTTTGTACTAATCAACACTCATTTATAAAAATTAATACTAATTATCACTAATTATTATTAATTGCAGGTATTTTGTACTAATTATTATTAATTACTGGTGACACAACTTCAAACAGATTGGCAGCAACTCTTTTGACTGAGTACTCATACCCTTCCAAATTTCTTCGACCAAAATCATTATCAAAAGTTTGTTCTGAAAAACAAATATCCATTTTCGTATACATGCGGATGAAGAGAAGGGAGGCCCCACGATGTTGTTCTCCGTTATCGTGCATAAAGAAATTGGTATTCATATTTGGAGCATACTTTTCAAAAATGATTTCTGTCAGAGGTGTTCCAAGGAGATGAGTTTAAATAAAAAAGAGCCTTTTTTTCTGACGACTCACCTCCGGGAAATTTTCTCTAACTTGAATTTTTTTGAAAAATTTTCTTCGACATACATCAGAATAGAATTTTCATACTCATTTAAGTGGGAGAAATTTTCATGGAGGTGAGGAATTGATCAAAACAAATGATACTAATCCTCTTAAAATTCTTCTAGTTTATAACAATGTACTCATATTTTTTCCAATTTATTACTAATTAATCCAAATTATTACTAATTAGTCATTATTATGGAAAATTTCTCATAATTATTACAAATTGTTCCTAATTGTTACTAACTAATACTAACTATTACTAATTATTAATTATTTATCCTAATTAATACTAATTAGTCCTAATTTTTAATAATTAATCCTACATAGTACTAATTAATCCTAATTACTACTAATTAATCCCAATTATTATTAATAAATCCTAATTATAACTAATTAATGATAATTATTAATAATTAATCATAATTATTACTAATTAATCCTAATTATTCATATTTAATCCTAATTATTCCTAATTATTACTCATTATTCACAATTAATACTAATTATTACTAATTATTTCTGACTGTTACAATTGTTTACTAATTATTTCTAACTATTACAATATTTTACTAATTATTACATTTTATTTATAATTATTGATAATTATTGCAATTTATTAATAATTATTTATAATTGATGCTAATTATTACTAATTATTAATAATTTGTACTAATTTGTACTAGATAATCCTAATTATTACTAATTAATCCTAGTTGTTACTAATTTTTTCAAATTATTACTAATTATTGAAAATTATTACTAATTATTGTTAATAATTGCAAATTATTACTAATTATTGCTAATTATAACAATTTTTGCTAATTATTATAAATTATTACTAATTTTTACAAAATATTACTAATTATAACAATTTATTACTAATTATTACAATTTATTACTAATTATAACAATTTAGTACTTGATAATACTAATTAATAAAAATTAGTACTAATTAATACTAATTATTACCAATTAATACTGATTAATAGTAATTAATACTAATTATTCATAATTATTACTAATCAATGTTAATAATTACTAATAGATGCTAATTATTACTAATTTTTACTAATTATTTCTAATTATTAACAATTGTTACTAATCATTACTAATTATTACAAATGAATACTACTTATTTAAAATTAATCCTAATTATTACTAATTAATCTTATTTACTACTAATTAATCCCAATTACTATTAATTAATCCTAATTATAACGAATTAATTCTTATTATTACTAATAAATCCTAATTATTTCTAAGTAATCTTAATTATTACTAATTATTGATAATAATTATAGTTTATTACTAATTATTACTAATTATTGTAAATTATTACGTATTATTTCAATTTAGAACTAATTATTACAATTTATTACTAATAAATTATAATTATTACCAATTAATAAAAATTATTACAATTTACAAGAAATTATTTGTATTATTACAATTTATTACTAACTAATACATACTATTAAATATTATTACAATTTATTACTAATTATTAAATTTTATTACTAATTATTACTAATTATTACTAATTATTTTTAATTAATTTTAATTAATACTAATTAATACTAATTATCACTAATTAATACTAATTATTAATAAATAATACTTATTAACACTAATTATTAATAATTAATACAGAATATAAATAATTATTACTAATTATTCCTATTAATACTTGTTATTTCTAATTATTACTAATTATTACTAATTAATCCCAATTTTTTACTTATTAATCTTAATTATTACAATTTAGTCCAAATTATTTCAATTTAATACTAATTATTACTAATTAATCCTAATTATTACAAACTAATCTTAATTATTACTAATTCATCCATATTCTTACTAATTTATCATAATTTTTACAAATTCATACTAACTATTACTAATTATTTATAATTATAACAATTTATTACTAATTATTAATAATTATTTTTAATTACTTCTTTTTAGTTCTAATTATTTCTAATTAACACTCGCACAATATTATTCATAAAAATAAATATTGAAAAAACATACATCTAATTCTAATTTAATTGAATCTAATTAACAACTATTATAAGTTATTTAAAATATAATAAACTAACTAAATAATAAATAAATAGATAAGTACCTTGAAACTAAAGCATTTGGAGTATAAAAGTCATGGATTATGCACCGATTTCTATGTTTTAACAATGAATGAAATTAGTAGAAAATTTTCTAGAAGAGATACTGAGAGAAGTTGAGAAAGGAGTAAAATGAAAGAGAAAACATGATGGGTGTATATATAGGTTTGATTATCCACGAGAGGATCTGGTTCAATTTCCCATTGCTCGCATTAACTACGACCAGTTGTTAAAAAGCTATTTTTGATGGGTACCATCCCAAATTGTTACCTGGCTACATACAATTTAAAATGAAAAAAGCATCCCATAACAAACACTAAAAACCACCGCTGGACATCTGCGATGGGAATAGAACCTGTGGGAAATACACCTACTCACGGATTGGTGCACATTTCGCACCAAACCTTTTGCGATGAGTCCTAAATAACCCATCACAAAGTTCCTTTTTCCCCATAGTAGAATTAATAAGTGTCATAGATGTTTCCAAATGGAATGAATATATGAATTTGGAAATTGATTCCATGTACCAAAACAAAGGCTGTATTTTTGTTGATCCTCTAGTGGATGTAAATCCCCTTGGTTGTAAATAAGAAATCAAAAAAATATAGTAAAATATAGACACTTAATTACATATAAGTCATTATTTGTTGGAAAATGATTCAAACAACATTATGGAATTTAATATGAAGAATACTTTTCATCATATTCTATACTGAAATCCTTTAGAATTCTACTCTCCATTATGAGTTACCATGACTACGATATTTGGAAAATAGATACAAAAGAATCCTTCCTTTATGATAACCTTCAAGATGTAGTCTATATCACACTATATAAAGGGTTTGTGATTCTAGAGGACGCCAACATGATATGCTAACAAAAAAGATCCGTTTATGGATTAAACCATGAATCTATGTCATGGAACATTTGATTTGATGATGAAATAATATAATTTTGTTTCATAAAAAAATAATGTGAGCATTGTTTATATAAATAATTTAGTGGGAGTGTGGTCATTATTTTAATAGTTCATGGTTTCATGTGACCTTAATGTAATAATGTCCTTGAATATTGTCCACATTAGAAGGGAATAACATTTACCCACGTTGTTGAAAACCTTTAAGTATCATTAAGATTTTCATATACACTGTTTTGTGCATTGGTGACATTCTATGATATGGAACATATCATGTTGACTATTAGGTGTGAATACACATATAAAGATGAGACTTATTATCTATATGTTTTCACATGGTAATATTCTAAATGAGATATTAAGGGAACAGACCCACTAGAAGGGATTCTAATTATTTTTGTGTCATCTGATATTCTTGTTTGTGTGTGTGTTTAATAGTCCTTAGAAAATATTAATTTATTAATGCATTCCATGACGTTCACACATAGTGATATATATTCCCAAACCACAATGATAATATATCACTGGGAAGTTGGGTAGGCTGGGTTCATCATGAATAATGTCTTATTAGTGAATAAATCAAGGAAGTATTCGATCCTTCCACATTAATAGAAGTTAATAACTTGTCCCTTTGAATGAATTATAACCATCATAATAAATTCCATGGATATGGGGTAATGACGAATTTATTTCCTGTAGTCAAAGAACAATGTACAATTTAATAGGTTGATGACATGTGTGTGTAACAATCTTGATGAGATTGTGAGGTAAACAAATTACAAAACACGGTGAGCACTTGCATTTTGTTGTCGAAATTATGACATTAACATCTTTATCCTTGTTTTCATAACCAATAGTTTGATAGTAATCATGGAAATTAAGAAAATAAACTTAGTTCCAATGAAAATAAAGCCATAGGTTCACACAATAAGTGTTTCTGTTGATCTCAAGTTCATTTTATTTGAATATAATTATTGAAAAAATAATAATTCTTGGGAGGGATGAGTAAATTTATTCAAGTTTTATCGATTAAATATTATATATTTAATATTTAATAAATTTATATTATTCAGACTAGGAGTAAAATATTCATTTGATGAGTAAATATTTATTTAATTATTGGATAAATACTAAGGTGGATGGTGTAAGAACACGGTTTTTCACTCAGGTATGGATCATTTAATTTTTGGTCTAAATATTTACTTTGGACCTGATAAACATGCCTAATGAGTTAGTAATAGTTCTAAGGGTTTATTAGGATTTTTTGGTGCACAAAGACCATATTTTTATGGACAACAAGATTAGCACATGGTTTAGAGTCAACCGTGCAGATGGTGTGTTCCCAAACCAAGACACCTCACGCGGTTGGTGCACGATCATGTGACTTAATCATGTGAACTCACTTTTTTTCACGAACATGTGCATGGCTTGTGCATGGTTTGATCAAACTGTGTTGGGGATGTAATTTTGGGCAGAACAGTCTCACACTGTTTTTCCACAAACTGATAAAACATGCTGACAAACCGTGCACTGGATAAAATTATGGGTAAGATGTCCAAAATGCTTTTAATGATCTATTTATCCCACTCTTCCTCCTTAATATGAGAACCCGTGGGATTAATCCCTTTTCCTCTCATTTTTTGAACTTTTGAAGGCCAATTCTAGGGATCAATAGATCTTGTTTGTCTGGAATCTAATTGAGCATTCATTCATCATGTTGGAAGCACAAAAGTATGTAATTGAGGCCACTATTTCCGTTTTTATTATCTCTTGATATCGACCTAGATTTCATCATGTGGGAAATTTTTATCTTTTCTTAGATCTACTCATATTTGAGATTAATCAAGGGCCAATACTAGAGGATAAGAGTAATACAACCCTAAGGTGGCTGGTATATAACTCATCCCTAATGTTTTTTGATTTTGGAATATCCTAAATTTTACATGCCATGATTATACTTGTTTGAATCGTATGGTTAGGTTCCTTCCAAATATGTCTTTAGTTGTTAGTTGTTGCACCCACAACATTAACCACCCATTTCTAATGGTTATCCCATAATTGGGTTTTAGTCTTTTTGGCTCATTTGAGCCACATTTTTGGTGTGGCATCTCTTGACCTTCCTAAAGGAGAGCCTTTCTATAATAAATGGATTATTCTTAATGATAATTTCATAAGGGAATGTACGATGTATGTTCACCACTAGATCTGCCTATATTATGTGCATCAAATTGATTAGTAAATGTGGAACGTGAAATGGAAAGTATACTATGTATATAACATGACCTTATCAAATGATATTGAATAATGGTTACTTGTTAATATCACCCCTTTCCATATTAATGGAAGGTAGTAGAGTGTTCTTTTTAAATGGATATTCCATAAAGGTTAATTGAGACTTGATTACGTGGTCTGAACTCTACATGGCATAAAAACACTAATGGAAGACATGTATTGAACCTAATGACTCATTACATGATTACAATATCAAATAAGAATAGACTAACTCAAACTTTCCATGGATTCCTTTTGGGTAATACCTTGGGTCTCAAGAACCCCATTCTGATTCAAGTATGTATTTTTATTAGGTTGACACACACTTAGACTCCAGTTCTTATCTATTCCTAGGATGCTGGATATACTATGGTAGGGTCCATTACATTATTACAAGGTACCATAGATACACTCCTTGGATCCAGCATTGACATGTATGTGCCATGTTGAATTCCCAAAGGGTCTTGTGCATGATTATCCCCATTTTACCTTGGTCGATCACCTTTGACTTGGTAGGTGACTTATTGTGGAAGTCAATGGATTAAAATCCTTGGTTTAAACTTTTACCCCTTTTCTAGACTTAGATACTAATAAGATAGTGTTCTATGAGATCTACATTACCTTGGTTATTACCCTGGAACTCCCTCACCGGTTATCATTTTCAGGTGGCCTTATTATGTCTTGGGACCTTCACTACTTATACTATCACGAGGTGATGTCAGTGCAGGCTATGCCTCATGTGACCTATTAACATTAAATGGTAATTACTCAATTAACAAACTGGTTACATTTTAAGACACCAGCGAAGGGCCAAAGCAGTAACTTGAGTTTTTAGTTTTTTTGTACTGTTATATTTATATTATATATGAATTCTTTCACACTACTATATTCTATTACATGGGACGGAGGATATAGACACCACTGGTGGTGGCCCACTGAGATTTATCTCACACCCTCTTCGGGCACCATTAGGTATCCGGATTAGAGTACATGGTTGCAGGTGATGACAAGGGATGTATATGGCTTCAAAAACATTATTGCTTGCTGTTTAGGATAGAGCATGATAACAGATGACCGAGTTATATCTCGAGATGCTTGGAGTAGCCTTTTTTCTTTTACATTGTGGAACATGTTATGCCTATTGTCTTTTATCCATGTTTTCCTTTTTTTTAGTGACAAGACGTGCATCATCATTGTTCTAGTAGATACACTTATTATTATTCACGTTTATCCAGTGAATCAGCTTTCTTACGCTATTTATTTATAGTTTATTCCTTGTTTACTATTAATTTATATTCCTTCCACTATGATAGACTATACTAATTAGGGAATTGTCTCCCCACAAACACACCCTAGGTCCTCACAGCTAGTCGGTAGCCTCTGGAGTTTTGGAAGATGTGCCTAAGGCCCTATGGCCCACCGAGCATGGGGCACTAGTTAATTGACATCTGGGTTTGTGATGTCACAAAGTGGTATTAGAAGTTGTTTCTTTTCTTATTTTACTATTTGGATACAATAAATTATAGAATAATAATGGTTGGGACTTGGTCATAAGATGTGTTTAGGCATTGCAAAACCATGTTCGAGGAGAAATCCAAGTTTCATAAATAATAATTGGTATTCTTGTTTTTCCTATTACACATGACGTTATTTGACCATTGGGTGACACACAAGATCTATGGGGTTGTTAATAATTAATCTGTTTGAGAATTCATTTCATCCACAACCCAATGATTTTAGGGTAAGGAGAATTGTTAAATACATCATTATAGAAACCTAGAATTCACATTACATGCACATTGCAATGCCATATAGGTGAATTTCACTGATTTTCATTCCTTAGTATGCTTGTGATTGTTGAGTGATGGTGTGATAGTTTTCATTTACATGTATTACATTGGATACAATTCAAGGATTCCCTATCTCAATTCATGTGGTGTATGGCCCGTCATGGGTTGGGATGTGTAATTTACCGAGTCGATCCATTATTCTATAAGTACGAGGGTGTCGTTTTTGGTGGTACGTGTATGGGAATTGATTCATCGGAAATGGATTTTCATTTTAATGTTAATCCTCAAATCTAAAAGTAATTAGTTGCAAATCCTTATCTCTCCTAATCATGTCTATGAATGGTCGATGGGTGAAACTGGAAATTAATTAAATAATTACAGGAAACATATACTTGAGAACATAAAGATACCTGGCCGTTTAAGTTGGTAGTTTGGATAGTATACCTTGGGTAGTGAGTTTTTTTACATTCAGATTCCACGAGTGATGATGTCTCCATCCTTCTATGCTTTTTTGGAGGCATTTTCTTGGAATTTTTGGAACAATGTGGCCATGACATCCTCGTGTCATTCTCCAGGAAAGTGGTGAAAATCATGATCCATATTTAGTGGGCCCTATGCTGCCAGTCTTACCACAAGGAGTGCCACTTAAGGAACCACCTATTGAACCTGATCCAAGAATTAATTCCCATGTATATGATAGTTTCCTATGTCTTATGCAGTCCATGCTTGGTACTGCATGGGCTACACCTATGATGGATGATATGACCCGCGAGTTCTAGTAGTAGCATCCTCCTACATTTTCAAAGATGGTGGCTCTTAGGCTACCGAGTCTTATCTAGAGGCCATGCTGTATATATTTGAGTATCTTGAAATGAAACTAGAGTGTAGATTCATGCATGATACATACATGCTTAATTATATAGCCAAGAGTTGGTGGGATGGGGTTACCTAAGCTTGTCGTCATCAGGGGATGTTATGGGTTGATTTTCAGACTGCCTTCTAGGATCAGTTCTTTCCACAGGCACTAGGAGCAAACAGAGCCCGAGAGTTCATGTATCTCGAGTAGGGTTCGATGTCAGTTATTGAATATTCAGAACGTTTCACTAATTTATAGCAATTTTAACTGCTTCTAGTCGGTGGCGATCTTTCACATGCTAGATGTTTTAAAGATGTGTTTTAGTATGCCATCCAAACTTAGGTGACTGTATTTCTACATCCTACCTTTTCTGCAATAGTTGATCAGGCCCTTATCACTAAGTGTAACCTGAGGGATGAAATGAGAAACAGGTTTAAAAGATTCATGTCACATCAAACAAGTAGTTCTTCAGGTGGGTTGAAACATTCCATTGAGGTTTCTCATCGGGGTAGTGGCAGTGAGAGTATCCAGTTTGATAGCATTGTGGAGTATCATCAGTGTAGAAGACCAGGGAATAAGAAGAGCCAATGTTATAGATACCCTATGTTGTGTCGATCTTACGTCCATGTGGGTCATATTTTGTGTTTATCTTATACCTTTCAACCAGTTTCAGGTTTGAAAAATATCAACATCCACTCCACCTATATGAGTGGGTTGTTTTGCACCATATTACGTGAGGATTTGGAATAACACCGGTGTGTCGGGATGAGGAAGTGGTTGTGGCTGTGGCAGTCTTACCCTTGATCACCATTTGTGCCAGCAAAGCAATCATGATCGTGGTAGTCCATCTCTTACACAAGGCCATGGATCAGGTCATTTTCAAGATTTATAGCCAATACACAAGGATCAGGCTACATGAACATCTACAATACATGGTACTATTCAAGTAGCCTTCACTATTGTCTATGCTTTGTGTGAAACAGGTGCGTCAAAATCGTTTATTTCTATATCTATTTTGGAATGTCTCAGACCGGAGATACAATATCAATATGGCATAATGAACCTCAATTAACCATTGGGAATACAAAAAATTGAATACTCAAGTGGAGGGACTGTCCACTTAGGTTAGAATGTTACCATTTCTTGTAGAATCTTTTTATTATCGAGATGACTTACTTCAATGTCTTAATCAAGAAGGACATGTTACTCCACCATCAAGCCTTTGAAGACTTCTATTTCCGCAGGTCTCTTTTACTTCACCAGAAAGAATCATTTATCGTTTCAATTGTCAGTGGAATGTTCAGGCTGGGAGTGCTGGACCAAAGCATCATGGGATAGGTGAAGTAATCGCCTAGGATGACTATATTTTCCTGGACGATCAGGGTTTTCTTTAAACTGATTTCCCTTGAGTATTTGATCATTTCAATGAATTATTTCCCAATGAATGTTTTGTCTTACCTTATAAGAGAGAGGCAATGTTTACAATAGAGATTGTTCCAGGAGCATCTCCAGTTTCCATTCCTCCATATAGGATGGAACCTACTAAGCTTCAGGATATCAAGGTGGAGATAGAAAACCTAAAGGCCAATGGTTCAATACGACCTAGTATATCCTCTCGGGGTACAACGATGTATTTTTCCAAGAAAGATGATGGAACATTATGCCAATGCATGTATTAGAGAATTTTGGACCAACATACAGTCAAGAACCGATATCCACTTCCTCTTATAGATGATCTCTTGGACCAGCTCTGTGGAGAAAAGGTGTTCTCTAAGATCGACCAGAGTTTGGTTTATCATCATGTGCAAGTCAGAAAAAAAGACATTCCATGTACAACTTTCCATAGTAGGTATGGTCGATATGAGTATCTTGTTATGCCATTTGGTCTTATGAAGGCACCTACCATTTTAATGGATTTGATGAAAAGGGGTTTCCAACCACTATTTATACACTGTTGTCATGGCCTTTGTGCATGACATCGTGGTGTATTTCTGTACTTGTAACAACCATGGAAAACATCTTGATCTCATTCAGAGTATACTGAGAGTGAGTCATCATTATGCCATGCTTTCTAGGTTCAACTTATAGATCCAAATGTTCCACTTATTTGGGTATATTATTTTAGAATCATGTGTATCTATTGACCTAGAAAAGGTTAGTGATGTAGCTTTCTTGGAGTATCCCAAGAATGTGTTTGATATCAGGAGTCTTTTTGGGATCACTGGATTTTACAACCATTTCATACCGGACTTATCACATCTTTTTTAACCTATTACAGGACTTACAAAAGTGTATATTATGTTTCTGTGGATAGAAGTATGTGAGAGATCCTTTCAAGAACTGAAAGAAAGGCTTGTCTTGGAACCGATTCTAATTATTCTTGAACTTGGAAAACGTAATGCCACCTTATGAGTTGAATAATTCATTGGCCTAGTAGTAGTGTTGATGTAGTAAGGAATTTTTTTTGCATACATATCTCAGTAGTTAATGAATCATGATAGAAGTTACCTAACATGTGACCTCGAGATAGCAGCAGTTGTCTATGCATTAAATTGTCGTAGAAATTATCTATTGGGTGAGCACTTTCTATTGTATAGAGATCACAATAGCCTCAAGTATATATTTTCTTAGTGTGACAAGAATTATAGACAACATATATGGGTCAAATATCTGTAATACTTTTATTTTGAGATTTCTTATAAGCATGGAATGGGCATTGTCGTGGCTAATGCACTCAGTTTGAAAAATCAATCAAAGGATGTACAGGAAGCGAGTTATTAATGGAAGTTAATGACCCTCTTTTCTAAACTTCATATGGATTTTCATGATATTCACAAGTAGTCTTGTCTCTCAAAATTAATAGTTACCTCTTACCTCTTTGAGAAGGTGAAGAGTAACTAGTTTTCAAATCCTGATGGTTTGGTTCTCCATGAGACTATATCAGGAGATTACCCACCCCTGGATTTGTTTGTGGATAGAGATAACATCCTCATCGAGTTATCTTATAATAATATATTTCAGGAAATGATCCAGATGGATCCATTTGAGTCCTTATATGGTAAACCATTCCATTCAACTTTGTGCTAGATAGAGGTATGTGAGTCAACCCTACTAGGTCCTCATCTTGTTTAGGAGACTTTAGAATAGTTTCAGTTGATCAAGATGTGTATTAATACTGCTCAATCTAGATAGAAATATTATGTGGATCATCGTCGAAGACCTCTTGAGTTCGAGGATGGGGATTGTGTTGTTCTTTAGGTATCTCCCATGTCAGGGCAAAGACAATTAAGGACGTAAGGAAAGTTTTCACCACATTAAGTCAGGCTGTTTGTAAAACTAGAGAGAGTCAGGTAACTAGCCTATTAGTTTCCATTACCAAAAAGGTATCGTGCCATTTATGAAGTCATTGTTGTCTCACAACATCGCCAATATCATGATGACATGTATTATACTTCTAATCATGAGGATGTTGTGTTAGATACCGATGCTACCTTGGAGGAGTATCTATTACACATCATTAACTGAAGCATGAAAGCTCTCTGAGGCCTGTTTGTCCCTATCGTATGGGTTCTATGGCAGCACGAACGAGTACATGATGAGAATTTGGAGGTTGAAGCTGACGTACATGACAAATGACCAGATTTATTCTCATATAATGTTTCTTTACTATGGAAGGAGAACTCGAGGGAAAGTTCTTTTATGGGGGGAATACTATAAGAAACTGATTTTTCACCCAGGCATGGATCCATTAATTTTTAGTCTAAATCATTACATTGGACCGGATATTGATACCTAATGAGTTATTAAAATTAACAAGGGAGTCTCGGGCTTGATTAGATCCTGGAACCCATATTTTTTGGGAAAAGAGGCATGGTGTATGGTTTAGAGTAAACCATGCAAGAATTCCACAAGGATTATGTACAGATTGTGTTTTTTCAAATAGAGCCACCTCACACCGTTAGCACATGGTCCTCTGGCCTAACTTTATGAACGGTTCTTTTTCCCAGGTACCCATGCGTGGATTGCACTTGGTTTGATAAAATCATGGAGAGGATGTTATTTCAAGTTGAATCATCTCACATGGTTTGAAAAACTATGCGGACAAACCAGGAACAAGCTAAAATTCAAGGTAAAATTTCCCAATCAACCATAATGATTTATTTACCCCATCTTTATCTATATTCTAAGAACCAGTGGGATTAAGCTCCATTCCACTCAATTTGATAGCTTTTAAAGGCTAATGTTTGGGATTGATGGATCTTATTCGTCCGATATCAAATCTAGAATCCATTCATCATGTTGGATGTGCAATGGTATGTACTCATGTACACTACAGTCATTCTTATTCTCTCTTTCTATATACCTAGATAGCATCATGTGATCATTTTTCACCTTTTTAAAGATCTACTCCGATTTGAGCCAAATCAAGGGCTAATACAAGTGGAGGAGTGTTGTAAGACCCTAAAGTGGGTGGTCTATAACTCATCCCAAAAGATTGTTGATTTTGGAATATTCATGTAGGGCTGGTGATTTCAACGAGAACCAATTCATAAATTTAAATGCCATGATTATACTTGTTAGAATCATATAGTTATTCTATTTTTAAATATTTGATTAGTTGGTAGCAGTTACACCCACATATCAATATGTCCCTTGCCAATGGTTATGCCACAATGGGGTAATAGTGATTTGTCACATTTGAGCCACCATTCGGGTGTGACTTTTATTCACCATCCTAAAGGTGATACTTTCAATAATAAATGGATTATTGTTAATAAGAATTTCATAATGACATGTACCATGTATTCTCACCAACTGACCTAGCTATGTTAAGTTCATCAAATTCATTATAAAATGTGAAACGTGAAATGAAATGTATAGTAAGTATATAACATGTCCTTATGAAAAGAGATTGAATAAAGGTTACATGTATGTTGCACACCTTTCTATATTGATGGAAGATAGTAGAGTGAACCTCTATAATTGAATATTCCTTAATGGTTAATTGAGAAATGATTATGTTGTTGAAATGATATTGGGCCAATCCACACAAATGGAAGGAAAGCCCTGAACCCAATGAATGATTACATGATAATAATATAAAATTGGAATGGGCTGACTCATGATTTCCTTGGATTTTGAGGGAGAATACCCTGGGTATCAGGAACCCCATTTCGATTCATGGATGCAATTTTCATAGGTTGATACCCACATAGATTTTGATTCTTTTCTATTTGTCGGATGTCTGGTGTACTACCATTGGGTCGTTTACATTATTACATGATACCTCAGATACACTCCTCAGATCCATCATTGACTAGTATGTTCCATGGTGAAAGACTATAGGGCCATATCCTTTCCTTGCACTATTTTACCTTGGTTGATCACCTGGGTCTCGGTAGGTGCCTTATTGTGGAATGACTAGGATTACACTCCATGGATTACACTCTTACCGCATATCTATACAAAGATACTAAAATGTTAGTGTTCTATGAGATCAATGTTACCTTGGTTTTTATATTGGAACTCCCTCCTCAGATATCATTTTCAGGTTTCCTTGATATGTCTTGGGACAGTCACAACTTATACTATCATGAGGAAATTTCAGTACTGGCTATTCTTGACATGACCTATTATCATTAAATGGTAATTACTAATTTTAAAAACTGGTTACATATCCAAACACCAGCTGAGGGATGAAGAAGGTACTTGGGATTTTAGTTATATTGTACATTTTTTCATTACATTATATATGAATGCCTGCACGCTGCTTTATTTCCTTACATGGGACAATGGTTATAGACACCGTTGGTTATGGCCCACTGAGAATTATATCACACCTTCTCCAGGTGTCTTTTGGTACCTGGATTAGATTAAATGGTTTTAGGTGTTGATAAAGGGAAGCATAAGGCTTCAAACACGGAATTTCTTCCTTTTTAGGATGGAGACTGATAGCAGATGACCGAGTTGGATCTCAGGTTTCTTGGACTAGCCATTTTTTTCATTTACATTGGGGAACTTGTTATACCTAATGTCTTGTTTCCAAGTTTTTCAGTTTTCTAGTGACATGAAATCACATTATCATTGTTCTTGTTGAAAAAGTTATTATTAATCTCATTGAACAAGTGAATTAGTTTTCCTATGATCTTTATTTATATTTATCCGGTTGTTTACTATCTATTTAAATTTCCTCCACTATGATACACTCTCTTAAAGAATGAATATTCTCTCCAAATGAAACCCCTAGGCCCTCGCTGCTTGTTAGCATCCTCTGGAGTTTGGGGAGATGCATTTACGGCCATGTGACCCACCGTGCTCGGGGCACCTCTTAAGTGACTTCCAGGTCCAGGACATCCCGGATGGGTGGAAAAAGATTGTCTGTAGGGATAAATATAAATTTGAAAGCTAGTAAAATAATATTTATCATTTTAGTAGTTTTTTCACACGATGGTATAAATATAATAATTTTATTTTAATACATTGATTGGGGTCATACATGGGTTTAACAATTACTTAAGGGAACTTGTAAAAATATTTACAATTATAAATCCTAATAACTGGTCTATAAATATTCTTCTTATATATTCTATGAGTGGAAAATCAAGAATCATTGCGCAAAATAGATTACTCTCAAAGAATTTTCATCTTCCCTCTCACATCCTTTCAAAAGCAAGAATATATAAAGAACATATTCAATACTGATGAAAGTTATGTGACCAAGATGAACAATTCATTATCATCAGTCGACCATGCTAGAACCCGATGGTTCTTCAGTGTCATTAGGAGATCAAAAGAGTACATGTGGGTCAGTACTATAGGGATTCTACAATTTGATCCTATAATCACAATGAATTATTTCTAAAAAGGTTTGTTTGGATGATCAAAATCTGTTCTAAATAAAGTTATCAAGAATGAGGTAATACGTTTATGAATGAATTAAATTAATTAAAAATTTAACATAAAAATATATTCTTTTGGTTTTGACATTTAAAAACTTCAGTGATCAATTGGAATTTTTTGGGTCCTGATGATGACATCATGTACAATATTATAATTATCCACCAAATCCAACATTCATTGAGTCTGGATCAGCCCTGATAAGTGCTTCCAATATGCCTAGAACCAATAGATCATTCAATTTATTATAATTCAACTTCTTCTGATAAATGTTCACTATCACTCCTCTTAATTATTTGAGAATAAGTTTATCATTCATAGCCGTATTTCACATCATATTAATTTTATTCTATTTGGAATCCTAGTTATCTTCTATTACATATTTCCTTTATATTTCCCTTTCCGACATTTTAAAAGGATGATTTATTAACCCTATTTATGATGTGAGTTTAAATAAATGTATTTTAAAATATGAAATATTTTATTACCAATTTGAAGATAAAATATCAAGGGCATAATTTATTAATGACAGAGGGAATGTAATAACCCAATATTTTAAATAAACAAAGCGTTCAATAGTTTATAAGATGAACAATACTACGCATTAATGAAACTAATATATTATCATTTAAATACGACCATATTATCCATGCCTTGGAATTGGTAAGTATAAATATGAGTATTCTAATTATGATATATATATATATAATTATCCTAGTCAATAAAAATTTATTTATAAATTCTTTGTAAATACGTGGATAATTTTTATTAAATTCATTATATACTTCAAAAATATTTTTTCTTCAAAAATGTTTTTAATTAATTTTTTAAGATAATATTATAATATAATTATTTAATTTTTAGAAACCATTTTTGTTAGAAAATATATCATTTTATAAATCATTATATCAAAATTATCTTACTGTAAATTTTAAGAACGTTTTTTGAAAATATTAAATTGTCAAGGAATAGTAAAAATACAAAATTTATAAAAAAATTATTTTTCATTCAACTATTAGAAAATTCAATTTTATTATTTTATTTTAAAATTTTATTATTTAATTTTAATTAAAAAAATAAAATTATTTTATTTATAATCTAAATTTTAATTTTATTTATAAAAACATTTTTATACTTCAAAACTCATTGTCAATGGAATTTTCTTTTATTTTGTTTTTTACTTTATATTAAAATTAATTTTTTGTAATATATTAATATTAAATTCTAGAAAAAATATTTCTTATTTTGAATCATTTTTTCTACATTTTTAAAATAGTTCGACGTTATTTTTTCCAAAATGAATAGCAACTGTGGTAGATATTTGTCTGCTGTGTAAGAGAAAATAATGTAATTATGTATAAAAGAATGTGATAAGGATTTAAAAATATATACAACACAAACTTTGTTTATATTAGATGAGTTACTTCTAAATAAAATTATCTAATATTCAAAAATGTTGTAGTTTGGTTCAATTTTTCCATGATAAACACATTTATATTTTTTTAATTAATGAATAATTACAAAATGTCACTTTGTTTTATTTAATAACTCAAATATTTTATTATAGTGTCTAAAGGAGTTTATATTAAGTTATATGTATTTATTTAGAATATTAATGAATTATTTCTATATGTTTAATTTATTTTTAATTTTAAGTGAGGATATAATTTCCATAAAATCTTACTCAACACTGAAACAATTCTAGTTCTTGTTGTTTAAAAGTAAAGCAAATTATTTTTAAAAACTAAAAAATAATATTTTTTGGTGAATTATTATTTTCCATGAAAATTTTAGATAACTATAATGCACTATTTTTGAATTAAATTTTTATATTTTAACTAAATTTTTGTCTTAGAAATTTTTAGAGTCAAATTATGTAAATAGGTCAAAAAAAGAATATAATGGTTTTTAGGTCAATTAACATTTTATTAAATGATATAAATTTCATAAAATATGTTTTTGGACATGGGAATGGTATATAGGTGACTATATAAATAATTTTATATTTATGGGTCATTTTTCCTTATATATTTTCATGAACGAACTTAAATAACCCACCTAAACGATACCTAAACATGTGATGACCTAGAACAAAGGATAGTCCCGGTCCCCTTAGGTAAGAGATTAACACATAGAAATAAAAAAAATTCAATAGGAATTTATTAATCAACAGGAATTATAAATAAATAAAATATACTGGATATGAAATGATACACAACCAATATTACAAACATTCCTCAGGATTGAATAAAAAAACAAGTAAATAGATCAAAGAAGGGAATTTATACAAAATTCTACAGATAAGACCATAGAGACCTCATCACCAAAATCCCTATGCAATGAGTGGATCACCTGATCCACTAATCACCACCAATACCCTTGTCTGGGAAATAAAAACTCCCAACAACACCAAGTAGTCCATTCACTTTTCTATGACATGGCATTATAAAATATACAAATTCCAAAAGGAATCTATAGGGTGTGACAAACAAATCCAAATAAGATCTCACGAAGCATTTTATATGAAATATATAATAAATAAACAATATTTTCTAATTTTCAAATAAAATAATTTGTGGATATATTCTCCAAATTAATATTGAGATATTATTTAAAAAAAAATTATAAATTTTAAAATATTTTATAGTGGGGATTTCAATTAGAATATGATATTACATGCATATTATTCAAAATATGCATGCACAAAAATTTATAAAAAACAAACATGAATATGATTTTAAATCAAACATTAACATGTATAAATTATTTATAGTTAAAACCCATGGTTAGGAGACCAATGGTTAGATTATTACATAAATTATCACAATTTTTTATTGGAATATAGCTCTAGGTATGCACACACATCCAAGATCCCATGCCTAGGGGGAATATGAATGAATCCCAAAGAATAAACTCCCAACCCTTATGATAGTTTACTTAAAATTTTATTTATAAATTTATGGGATCTTTAAACCTAACTACCTAGGATCCCATGTTCTTTATGAAAAAATCAATCCATTTCTACAAATAAGGCCTTTAACATTGCTAAAATAGGTCTTTCTAAGTGCAAAAACATGGACAATTGAAGTGTGCTTCAAATCCCTAGTATTTTATCAGTGATCAGAAAGAGCAGATAAAGGGAACATTTATTAGCACTAGAAAAAGAGATGATAAAGGTATCCATTATCATTGTATCTTTAATAATTTAAAAAGAAACCCTTTAAGTGAATTTTATTTTGAGTTTATAAATGAACCATTTATTAGTTCTAGAAAATAAACCGATAAAGGGAGCCATTATCAGATCTACTAAAAAAATGAATAACATATCCCTTTATAAGTTCTTTTAATAGCATTGTTAAATGAAACATTTATCAGCACTTTTAGTTGAGATGATAATGTGTCCCTTTATATGCTCTTTTTTAGTGCTGATAAAGGTTCCCTTTTTATGTGCTAGTACTAGTGTTGTTAAAGGGTCTTACGAGCACAATGTACAATTAAAATTATAGCACACTATAGTAGAAAAAACAAAAAAAAATATAGGTTGAAAATATATAATTTAATTGACATATAATTTTCAACGTAAATAAAAGAAAAAAACACTATAGTAATGACATTTATTACATTGGATTATATAATTTCATGAGTGATTACATATTATCACAGACATTCAAAAACATCAATGTTCCTTTTTCTCTAGCCCCAACCCAAGGTCATGTTATAGAAAAAAAAGAACCCCAACATTGAGAAAAAGAATGAACCAAATTAATGAAACAATTATTATATTAGTTTTACTATAAAAAATAAATTAAACTAAAATGATTCTATTTTAATCTAAAAATATTTACTTTGAGTCATACTAGTCACACCATTTATCATATTGAGTTTTAGATTATTCTTACATGTCATATCATTAATTATTGTTATGAAAAAAGGTATTATTGACTTGACACAAATTTTTTAGGATAAAAATATCACTTCAGATAAGTGCCAATTTAAGAGGTCTTGGTTTATGAGAACAAGTCTACAATTATCACAACATTACATATTTTTCTGAAAACTTTATATCATTGGAAATTATCTAAAGAGGTATAATATAAAAATCATAATTAAATTAATTATGAAATATTGTATAAGTTATGAGAAGAAATAATGAGTTTTCTTTTGAGTTTTGGCTATGTTATGTGTGATTTAAATTAAAATTACACTTATATATTGAAATCAGGGAATTTAAAACATACCAACCACATCATGTGTCATATTGAATTTTTTTCAATTTATATATGTAAAAAATGATATAGGTATGAATTTCCTCATGTTTTCAAACAAATTGAACTCATTTTATCATTTTTTTGTTGATTTACATTTTAAACTAAAATGAAACCTTTATATTGAAAATATTCACATTGAGTCATATCGGTAACATCATGTGTTAGATTGATTTGAGGTATATTCATAAATGTAAAAAATAAATTATGAACAATTTTACTAATGTTCAAAAATAATATGAGATCAGTCACACTATTCTGGCTATTTTATTTGTGTTTCAAACTAAAATAAAAAATTAAGATTGGAAAAAATCAATTTGATTCATATCAACCACATCATGTGTTAGATTGATGTGTGGTCAATTACTACACGTGGAAAATGAATTATGGATCATTTTTATAATGTTTTAAAATAATTGAGATCATTTTCTTATTTTTGACTATTTTATTTGTGTTTTAAACTAATATTAAACATTTTTATTGAAAACATGCACTTCAAGACATATCGAAAACATCATGTGTCTTAATTATGTGTGATGAATTATGATATGTGAAAAATGAATTATGGATAATTTTCATAACATATGTAAAAAATATGTTCTTTCTTTATTTGTTTTTGTTATTTGATGTCTGTTATAAACTAAAAAGGAATATTTTTTGAAAATCATGCACTTAAAATATTATCGACCACATATTGTTTATGATATTTGTAGGGCCAATTACCACATGTAAGAAATGAATTATATACAATTTTAATAGTTTTTGAAAAAAATCTAAGATCATTTTCCTAGTTTTTAAAATTTGATGCAAGTTTTAAACTAATATGAAATTTTTTTATTTAAATAACACATTTCATGAGATAAAAACAACAGCAGGTGTCATATTGATGTGTGGTCAATTACTATTTATAAAAAATGTTTTTTTCGAAAAGATTGAAATCAATACAAACTCATTTTTTCAGTTTTATCTATATGATGAATTTCAGACTAGAATGATAATTTTATTTTAAACACATGCACATCAAGTCATATCGACCACATCATGTATTATATTAAATTATGGTTAATTTATACACATAAATAGTTAATTATGGGTAATATTTCAATGTTTAGAAAACAATAAAAGATCGTTTTCTCAATTTTGAGCATGTGCCACATGTCTAAACTAAAATGACACTATTACACTGAAATAAAAACATTGAGTCCTAACAACTACCTCAGGATTTAGATTGACAGGTAGTCAATACCTATACAACACAAATATTATATGAATAATTTTTCATAAGATTGAAAACAATCTGATATTTTTTTGGGATTTTGGCTATGCGATGAATGTTTTAAACTATCATAGAGTTTTTATATTAGAAACATTAAATTCAAGTCATATCGTCCTCCTCGGGTGTCAGATTGACATATGGTAAATTCCTACACATCACAAATGAAATGTGGATAATTTTTTTAATGTTTTAAAAAATATGAACTATTTTTATTGGTTTTAGCTATGAGAGGTGCTTTTTAAACTCAAATGACACCCATATTGAAAGTATATACTTTGAGATGTGCCAACGACATCACGTGTCATATTGAGTTGTGTTAGATTCTTACATGTTAGAAATATATTATGGATCCTTATCCTCTATTTTGAAATTAATATGAAATATTTTTATTGGGTTTGGCCATGTGATATGTGTTTTAAAGTAAAATAACACGTCTATATTGAAAACACACACTTTGAGTTAACTGATGAAATCATATCTCAAAATGACATGTGGTTAATTAAACAATGTAAAAAATGAATTATGGGTCAATATACTAAATTTTAAGAACAATAAAAGATCATTTTATTGGATTTGGTTATGGGATGCACATTTTAAACTAAAATGAAACTTTTATATTGTAAAAATTCACATTGAGTCATTAAGAATATATCATATGTCATAATTACATGAAGTCGATTCCTACACATAAGAAATGAATTATTGATCAGTTTATTATATTTTCTAATAAATAAAATCCAATTTTCTTGGTTTTGGATATTGGATATTTGTTTTAAACTAAAATGACTCTTTAGTATTGAAAACATGTAGTTTGATCAATATCGACTACATCATGTTTCATATTGACGTGCAATCAATTAATATAAATGAAAAATGAAAAATTAATCTTATTTCTAATGTGTTTAAATAATCCATGATCATTTTATTCAGTTTCATCTATTTGACAAGTGTTTTAATCTAAAATGTTTTTTTTTCAATTAAAAACACATAATTCAAGTAATATCAACTGTATCATGTGTTAGATTCTTGTGAGGTCAATTCATACACGTTAAAAATACATTAGGGAATATTTCATAATGTTTTAATACATTATGCTATCTCTTTATTAGTTTTGGTTTCTTGATGCGTGTTTTAAACTAAAATGACACATTTATATTATAAGCCCACATTTCGTGTCATAACAAACACATTGGGTGTCATATTGATGTTTTATCAATTTCTATAGTTTACAAAGGAATTATAGTCGATTTTCCTAATGTTTAAAATAATAAGAACTCATTTTTTTTCATTTTTTTATTTGTTATTATAACACCCCGAGATTTTCTGAGAAATAATATTTTTCTTTGATGTATTGTGTATTATGATACACAAAAATTAGTTTTCACTACACATAGAACCGTATTAGGTTTTAGTATACGCAAACACTATTCTTGGCTAGTGATGCACAAAAGTGAGACCTTCCTCATTAGTGTGTGTTGTACGCAATACTGAGTTTTACTAAACAATGATATATTATGAACTAGTTTTTATGAATAGTATTAACCACATTTTGAATTTTATAACAATATAATTCATCTTACACATATTCTATAACATGGTTTGAGAACAAAAATAATTTTTTGGGTAAAATGAGTATATTTCAAAAAATGTAGTTTTTTTGCCTTTTGATGGTGCACCCACATTAAATCTAGTTTTTGACATGTTTATATGTTAAATTTTAAAAAATTAAACTTCATACTTGGAATAAGGACATAAAAATTTACATTGGATAAATTTTTGATATTTTTCTGATATGTTTCACATTATGATGAATAGTAAAAATACGCGAAATTTTAATTAAAAACAAATTTTTTCATTCAGATAATTTATATTGATATATTTTTAAATTGAATGTTTTTAAAGTATAAATAGAATATATTTTTACCAGTTAATATAATTTAAGTCATTATAATTAATTTTAAATTGATTTCATAGGTAAAAACCATTCAATCTTTTGCAATGTTTTATCTTTTAAAACCCATTTTCTCAACAGCGGTATTAATTTTAAATTAAATACTGCAAATTCTGTGTTTTGAATTTGGAAAATTGTATTCGATATTCGAAATTAGTAGGTCCAAATTATTTTAATAGGATTCTTTTTATTTTTGCTCATTATGAATAGTAACTACTGTAAATTTTATTTACCACAGTTAAAGGTCAATTAGGAAATTATGGGTTAAAATAGTATTATAAAATTACCCTAACACCTGTCTTAATATTATTGGATTATTATATTTCGTCCTAAAAAACATCTGTCAAAATCATATCTATTAGAACCCACTTGTATGTGATTAAAACCATTAATTTATTTTATTTATATGAATGTGAAATATGTCTCACTCAAACTTTAATAATTAAATTATTTTTAATATAAGATAATACTGAATATAAATTATGTTATAAATTGTCATTTGAAATCTAAAACGTTTTTCTTTATCATGGTAATTTATTTGTATGTTTTATGAAATATATAATTACCTTAATGGCTTATACAATAGTGATTTAGAAATTTTTTATTTAGTGAAAAATCAACAATAATGTTTTTATTAAACTAATAGTGACCATAAAAGGAACAAAAACATGACCAAAACGTTTTGGTCATGTAAATGTATTTAATAAGTATCCAATGGTGGAATATATGACCATTTGGATCCTTATAAAAGCTATTATGACACTTATATTATTTTATTTTAAATGATGTCAAAGTTCTCACCTTCATGATTTAATAAATATAACAATTAAAATGTTGTGATTTCAAGATGATAAATTCTAGTAAACGTAATCTTAAGTAATATATTATATTTATCTACATCATATTATTTTACTTTTATTTTTTATGAAATAAATATGTATATTAAATAATTATACAAAAATGTTGTAGTAATTATTTTATTAAGGGAAATATCAAATAAATGGTTTAAATAGTATTAAAATACATGTTGTCTTAATAAGATATAGTTTTCCAAGAACTTTTTAGATTAACATGACTTGTTAGGAATATATTAAATATTTTTGTTTGAATATATCATCTGTTTGGATTTTATTTAAATTCAAATAAATGAATAGTATCAAAATTGACTCTATTGTTATTTTATTAATATAACATATTATTAAATTGATTAAAAATCACAAAAATATTTAAAAATTATATATTGAAATTTATATGGTCTACAATGTCATAAATTATAATATTATGGAAAATTCACAACACATAAGTAATTATTTATAACAATTTAAAATTTAGAATATTATTACCAAAAATAAAATTAAATAGATTAAATAATGATAAATCAAGATGATAAGGTTTAAAATAAATTCACAAAATGACTCAATTTTATTGTATGATGATATTACATCACTATATAATCTCATACTCGTATTTCAGTCATTTTTGGTTGGTTTTATGTGGGATTTGAGTTTATTATAAATTAATATTTTAGAGGTTTCTAAATGGGCTCCTCCCCTCTCTTATAAAAGGAAACCTCCTACCTCTCCTAATCACACAATTTTGAGCCTTCATGCTCAGAAAAAACCTACCCATTTCTCTTCTGAACTTTCCTAGAAACATACTATAGGTCCTGGTATTCTTCAAAGACCAACTTTAGTGTCTTAAGAGGTGGTTTAGAAGAGTCTCGTTGAAGAAGAGGTAATATCCTTTAACGATTCTTCCAAATTTATTTCATCTTCCTCCTCCTCTTATTTTATTGTTTCACAATAATGTAATAACATTAGTATCACTCCTGTATAGATACATTATTTTGAATATGAAAAAATCTTATTTCACCTTCTATCCATCCTATGGAAAACAAAATCACCGCTCGTGCGTACATTCTCAATACCGTCTCCACGCCGTAGTGCAATCTGTTTTCCACCACCATCTTACTTGGATGGGTATAACGGTGTAAAGAAAAACTATATATGATTGTAATAAAATAATATTAATTATGAGATATTCTATAATCCACTTCTATACCATTAAATTATTATGGGAACGATATCATCGCTCGTGCGTACGTACGGATTACCGTCTCCACGACGCGATGAGATTAATTCTCCATGATAACCATTAAAGAATGATTATATAGTATATATTTAATAAATAATCCGGAAATATATGACATAATAATGCTAATGGGTTTATATATATATACACACATCATCTACTTACTTCCATTCAATTCAATAAAGAAGTTAAAACATCATTCATGCGTATGTACGGTCTACCGTCTCCATGAATAGATTATTTCAATTCATTTATCTATCTATTATATATATATATACCTAATATATATGATATATAAATAATTTTTGACATTTTGGAAGTATTTAAATAATTATATAAGTAATAATAATATCAATAACAACAAGTCCAAACACATACGATAAATGAAATGATTTTACCCAAAACGCATCTATAACATGGAATTGAAAAGTGAACGGGTAATATAAAGTCCTAAGTGAATCATATATGATATCATAAATATTATTATGGTTCTGTTATAAGTTAATAATATGTTTAAAACCACTATAAAAGAGTCTTAAAAACATAAGGAAGAAATTGGACAAAAGGCAACGAATAATATTTCAATCTCATTTTTATCTATGATTGTTTATATGTAAGAATTTACTAGGGTAATATTTATCATCCATTTCCATGTTTTATAGAATTGTTTTCATAAAGTATTTACTATTATTCCATGAATTTTAATGTCATTTTTAACCATTTTTTACTTTTACAATGTAGTATGGAAGGAATATTTCTTTTGTTTACCATACGAGGTACTTTTTGACTTTTCCGGCAAAATTACAAGAAGAATGTTTTGTTAACTTATATGACGTGAATGGATTTTTACGATTTCAGAACGACATATTTCAATGAATCTTCCTCTGCAATATTTTATGATTATTTTCAACAAAATAATTTTTTTAAAATTTCATGTCATTTTCAGGAAAGAAAAATATTTTGAAGAAGAAAGGATATTTTCTTCAGGAATTCATTTCAAGTGTTTTATCAAAACAATTTCAATCAAAGATTAATTTATTTAGTATGTTTATGTTTCAAGTATAATGTCTATTTTATTTACATGGTTTTATTTTTCATATGATGAAATGATATCCATTTGTTTTATATAGTATATGTTGTGATGGGATGATGTTTATGAAACCCATTTCATTCTTTGGGTTATGATGAATGATTTATGTTGGGGAACATGAAAGCATGATTTCATTATGAGATGGGATGTACCTATATATCCCTCCAATGAATTGATTAATGATTTATATCTCATGAGATAAACATTTCAAGAATATAATGTAAATCCTATTCAGTAATACAGGGCTGGAACGACAAGTAAACACGATTCAGTAATGGACTTCATCCACTAGGATGGTCTTAGCTGGAATGCCACGACTATAATGTGTATCATATAATGTTATTAATGGTTCCCACAATTACATGTTTTATTCCCATGATACTTTATCATGATAAATGTTACTTTATTTTTTATTCCTTATGTACTTCCATTTTTATGTCATTACTCAAGATTTTGATGTTTAGATTTAATGTTCATGTTTTTACGTTCAAATGTTTATGGATTGTTTTATGTTCTCCATGATTATCCTTAATGAGCATTTGATCTCACCATTTTTATGTTTTATTTTCCCCATTATATAAACAAAAGTTTTAGGTATGAAAACAAAAGTGGAAGTTCCTTATGGGAGATGTTAAAGATCATTCACAATGATTAAAATATTATGTTCCGAGTTTACAAAGAAAATAATCTATTACGGTCAGTGGGTGTCAGTTTTTGTTATGTATTAAGTATTTCACAAATGTACTGTAACATTCATGTATGTAATGATTGGGTCTCTATAGTAGGTATCAGTGGAAAGGTTTAGTCAACCTTTGGAAACCAATATGCGAAACCTTTAGTGAGATCTCTAGAGATATTTCTATGGTATGTCTAGGGATGTCTCTAAGGTTTAGTATAACTATAGGTTAAAATCCTATAATTATGATAACAATCATGAATAACCTAGGATTAAACCTATGATGTTAAATATTGAAAGTACTCCCCTTAATTATGTTGTTTTCCTAGTATGATTTCTTCCTCTCAAACAATTCTTTTTGGGTTTTTGAAAATGGTTGGAAATAAGAAGATTCACGATAATGGAGGCTATGATGGACAATGGAATGATATTATTCATGAGAAACAAAATGAAACTGGATTTGGTAGTCCAAACAACGTTATTATGTATAATCAGAAATCTCATAATATGATCAATAATCTCAACTTCGGTAAGTTTCCTGACTCAGCTAATAAGAGAAAGATGGAGTTTTATGATGATCATAGAGGAAATAAAGATCAATTTCCATCATGAAAATCATGTGGTAAGTGGCATCAGGGAGAATGTTTCAATGGAATTGGAAGATGCTTTGGTTGTGGAAAAGAAGGACACAAAGCTAGTAATTGCAAAGGAAAAGGTTCAGTTAACACCACAGACAAGGATTATGGTATTTCTAAGACATCAACAAAAGTTAAATGTTTTAAATGTGGACTATACAGGCATTATGAGAAACAATTACCAAAGGGAAAATATCATGAAGGGAATTAGCATGGTCGTATGAGTAGTATTTATGTTGATGATGATGAAGAGATGACAAATGATATATTAGATAAAATAAGTGTTGATGAATAAAATTATGAAGCTTGTTAAATGGTTTAAGAAGGTAGTAGAATTATTTTATGTTTATCAAGAGTTATGTTGTCAAGGTAATTTAATGGTAATATGGAATAATGAAACATCTATACATTATTACACTATTGTTTTCCTAAAGTATTTGAAAGTATATGTTGAATGGTATAGGTAACCATGAAAGGTTATTCATATATTTTTGGAATGTAGATGATATACACATAATGAAGGGAAATGGAGATAATGAGATGTTTGATAGTATTAATAAGCTCGTGACTAGTATAAGAACAAAGTAATATCATGGTTCGATTATTTAGAATTTTTGGGATTTTGGTATGTGGAAGGAGTTAACTTTGACAACATTCGTGTTTTCACTGAGGTTATATGATAATTCATGTTCCAAGAATACATGATTAAGGTTTTCACATATTTCAAATGTGACCAAAGAGATATATGTTATGATATAAGGGGGATAAATGATGGAATTCACATGCTTGGTTGATAACCTCTCTAGTAATCATTTTCATTATACTATGAGATTAGAAAGAAGTATTTTGGATAAGACTAAAGATTATAATGGATTATGTTAGACATAAAACAATATTGTTTGAGTCTATATCTTTTTGATATTATCAAATGTTATAATAGTATTGTTTTCGAAAAAGGACAACCCGTAGGACATGCGATAACCCATCGCATCGGACAAGGCTGTGGGAATCGAACCCACAACCAAAGTGCCACATGCCTTTATTGCCTACCACTAGACTACATGAAGTCCTTGGTTGGTATAAATTAGTTTTATTTTATTATGTGGTATAATATATGAAGTATAAGAACATTTTTGGAGCCATATACAATTAATATCACCATATATGGAATTATGTATATTGAATTACTTTTGCTAACCTCTCGTTTGAGACAGATGGAATGACCCATCATTCTATCACATGATTTTGTAACACTTCATGGATGAAAAATTCTACTTTATTTCATTAATATATGAAGTGGAAATTGTTCAAGGAATGACCAATAGTGAGATTATACCAAAATCAAGCATGTATTTCTTCTAATTCCAATTTTGCAACTTTAGGGAAATGATCTTGAAAACCAAATGTGTTGTCCTAGTACCCTCATATCCGATGAATTATATGGTACCATAGATCATCAAAAATTTATGGCTTTGTGATTTTTTTATTTTTTTAAAGACATGTTCTCTACCACTCTCTATGAGAACTTGATGGGTAGATTTCTCTTCCATATCCATATTTTAACCTATATTCTATTATGTGAAAACCCATTGTTGACTTACTTTGGGTGACCGTTATGTTTCCAACGTACCTTTTAAAAATTATTTTCTAGTATTACTTTTTATGATGTGGGTTTCTATGAATGAAACTTCTAAGAAGGAAACATTTTTTAACTCCGACGAATTTCGAGGGAGAAATTAATTTTAAGTGGGGTAGAATGTTACACCCCAATATTTTAGGTGAAATAGTTTTTTTCTTTGATTTCATGTGTTGTACGATACACCCAGATTATGTTTCTCTATACTAAACACCATATTATCTTGTAGCATAAGAAAACACTATTCTTGGCTTTTGTTGCACGAAATAGCGACCTTCCTCGATAGCGTGCGATTTACGCAATACCATGTTTCACTAAACAACGATATATTATGAACTAGCCGTTATGAATATTATTAATAAATTTATAATTTTATAACAATATAATTCATCTTAAAAATATTCTAGAACATTTTATGAGAACAAAATAAATATTTCGGGTAAAATGAGTATTTTTAAAAAAATGCAGTTTTCCCGCCTTTTAATGGCGCACCCACCTTAAATCTAGTTTTTGACATGTTTATAAGTTTAATATGACAAATTAAACTTCCCTATTTGAATTAGGATATAAAAAATTATTTGGGTTAATTTTTGATATGTTTCTGAAATGTTTCATATTTTGATGAATAGTAAAAATATGATAAATTTTAATTAAAAACAACTTTTTTCATCAAGATAATTTATATGGATAAATTATTAAATTGAATGGTTTTAAAGTATAAATAGAATATATTTTTAACATTTAATATAATTTAATTCATTACCATTTTTTTACATTGAATTCATAGGTAAGAACATTTCAATCTTTTGCAATGTTTTATCTTTTAAAACCCATTTTCCCAACAACGGGATTAATTTTAAATTAATTACTGAAACTTCTGTGTTTTGAATTTCGAAAAATGGATTCCATATTTGGAATAAATAGGTCCAAATTATGTTAATAAGCTACTTTTTTTGGCATTATGAATAGTAATTATGGTAAATTTTATTTATCACAGTAAAAGGTAAATTAGGTAATTAAGGGTACAAAAAATATTATAAAATTACCCTAACACTTGTCTTAATATAATTGGATGATTATATTTCTTCCTAAAATAAAATTGGTTTCAAATGATATCTATTTAAACCAACTTTTAAGTGATTAAGACATTTAATTTATTTTATTTAAATGAAAGTGAAATATGTCTCACTCAAACTTTAATAATTAAATTATTCGTAATATAAGGTTACACAGAATATAAAGTCGGTTATAAATACTCATATGAAATATAAAATTTATTTCTTTACCATGGTAATTTATTTGAATGTTTTAATAAATATATAATTACTTTAATAGCTTATACAATAGTGATGCATAAATTGTTTATTTAGTGAAAAATCAATAATACCGTTTTTATTAAACTAATAGTGAAAATAAAAGGCACAAACACCTAACCAAAACATATTTTTCGTGTACATGTAAACCATAATCATCAAATGGTCGAATATATGACCATTTTGAGCCTTATAAAAGGGATTAGGACACTTATATTATTTAATTTTTAATGATGTCAAAGTTTTCACCTTCATGATTTAATAAATATATTAATTTAAATGTTGTGATTTTAAGATTATAAATTCGAGTACAAGTTATATTATCTAAGATATTATTTTTATCTAAATAATAGTACTTTACTTTTAATTTTTATGCAATAAAATACATATATTAAATAATTCTACAAAAACGTTGTAGTAATTATTTTATTACGGGAAATATCAAATTGATGATTTTAAAAAATATTAAAATAAATGCTATCAGAACAAATTAATGTGCTCCATGAATTTTTAGATACACATGAAATGTTAGAAATCTATTAAATATTTTGGTTTGAATATGTCCTCAGTGTTGATTTTATTTAAAGTCAAATAAATGAATAGTGTCAAAATTGACTCTATTGTTATTTTATAAAAATAACATATTATTAAATTGTTTAAAAATCACAAAAATATTTAAAAAAAATAAATTGAAATTTATATGGTATAAAATTTCATAAATAATCCAATTATGGTCAACTCGAAACACACAAGTTATTATTTATTACAATTTAAAATTTAGAATATTATTACCACAAATAAAATTAAATAGATTAAATAAGGATAAATCAAGATGATAAGGTTTAAACTAAATTCCCAAAATGACTAAATTCTATTATAAGATGAGATTAAAACCTTATATCATATAATCTTATTATTGGAGTCATTTTTGGAGGTTTTTATGTGGGGATTGAGATGATTATAAATTAATATTTTAGAGGTTTCCCAAAGTGACCCTCTCCTATCTTATAAAAGGGCACCTCCTCCCTCGCCTACTCAAACAATTTTGAGCATTCATGCTCAGAAAAACCCTGCCCATTTCTCTCCTGAACTTCCCTAGAAATATACTAGTGGTCCTGGTCTTCGTCAAAGACCAACTTTGTGCCCTAAGAGGAGGTTTAGAAGAAGCGCGTCGAAGAAGATGTAATATCCTTTAACGATTCCTTCAAAATCATTTCTTCTTCTTCATCTTCTTCTTTTATTGTTTCATAATACAGTAATAACATATGTATCACTCATATACAGATATGTTATTATAAATATTAAACAATCCTATTTCACATTCTATCTATTCTACAGAAAATGAAATCACCACACATGCGTACATACGGAATATCGTCTCCACGTCATGGTGTAATCTGTTTTCCATCACCACCTTCTTAGATGAATATAATGGTGTAATGACTAAATATATATTATTGTTATAACATGATAATAGTTCTTAGATATTCTATCATCCACTCTTATACCATTAAATTATTTTGGGAATGATATCATCGCTCGTGCGTACGTAAGGAATACCGTCTCCACGACGCGATGAGATTCATTCTCCATGTTAACCATTGAATAATGATTATAAAGTATATATATAATATATAATCATAAATATATGAAATACTAATTCTAATGGATTTATGTATATATATATTTCATCTACTTACTTCCATTCAATTAAATAAAGAAATTATAACATCATT
The DNA here is from genome assembly GCA_963277665.1 of Viscum album. Taxonomy (NCBI): domain Eukaryota; kingdom Viridiplantae; phylum Streptophyta; class Magnoliopsida; order Santalales; family Viscaceae; genus Viscum; species Viscum album. Next base: position 1,590,462,065 of record OY728131.1, read on the forward strand.
CATGCATACGTACGGTATATTGTCTCCATAAATAGTGTATTTCATTTCATTTATCTATCTATTATATATATATATACCTAATATATATGATATATAAATCATTTTTTTCATTTTAAAATTATTTAAATAATGATATAAGTAATAAATATATCAATAACAGCAAGTCCAAAGCCATATGATAAATGAAATGATTTTAACCAAAATGCAGCTTTAACATGGAATTGTCAAATGAACGGGTAATATAAAGTCATAAGTGAATCATATATGAGATCATAAATATTATTATGGTTTGGTTATAAGTTAATAATATGTTTAAACCCACTATATAGTAGTCTTTGACACATACGAAAGAAATTGGACATAAGGTATAAGATAATTTTGCAATCTCATTTTTATCTGAGATTTTTTTATATGTTAGTCTTAACTGGGGTTATATCTATCATCCATTTATATGTTATATAGAAATGTTTTCAAAAAGTATTTACTATTACTAAATGTATTTTTAAATTCATGTTTACCCTTTTTTGACTTTTATTATGTATTATGGAATGAATCGTTCTTTTGTTTACCATACGAGGTACTTTTTGACTTTTCCAGAAAAAGTACAAGAAGAATGTTTTTTAACTTATAAGTGGGAATGGATTTTTATGATTTCATAACGACTTATTTCAATGAATATTAATCTAAAAAATTTCATGATTATTTTAAAAAAAAGTCAATTTCTATTAAAAATTCATGTCATTTTGAGAAAAGAAAATGATTTGAAGAAGAAATGATATTTTCCTCAAGAATTCATTTCAAGTGTTTTATCAAAACTATTTTCCATCTAAGATGACATTATTTAGTATGTTTATGTTTCAAGTATACTGTATCTATTATTTACATGGTTTGATTTTTCTTATGTTGAAATGATATCCATTTGTTTTATACGGACTATATTTTGATGGGATGATGTTTAGGAAACCCATTTCATTATTTGGGTTATGATGAATGATTTATGTTGTGGCACACGAAAGAATGATTTCATTATGAGATGGGTGAGACATATATCTCCCTCAAATTCATTGGTTAATTATTTATATCTCATGAGATAAACAAGGCTAGAATGACATTTATATCCAGTTTCGTAATACAGGACTGGAACAACAAGTAAACATGATTCAGTAATGGACTTCGTCCACTATGATGGTCTTGGATGGAATGCCACGACTATAATGTATATCTTATAATGTTCTTAATGGTTTCCACAATCACATGTTTTATTCCCTTGATACTTTATCATGATAAATGTTCATTTATGTTCTATGCCTCATGTACTGCCATGTTTTATGTCATTACTCAAGATTTTGATGTTTAGGTTTTATGTTCATGTATTTACGTTCAAATGTTTATGGATTGTTTTGTGTTCTCCATGTTTACCATTACTGAGCATTGGAGCTCACCCTTTTTATGTTTACTATTCCCCAAGATATAAATAATGGTTTTAGGTAAGAATCAAAAAGTGGAATATCTTTATGGAAATGTTGAAGATCTTTCACCATGATTTGAGTATTATGTTCTGAGTTTCCAAAGAAAAAAAACTATTATGGTCCTTAGGTGCCTATTTTTTTATGTAATAAGTATTCTGAAAAAGTAATGTAACATCCATGTATGCCAAGAATGGGTCTCTACAGTTATTCTTCCTAAATTAAAATGATGGTTTTAAATTAAAAATTTCACTTTGATTCATTTAAACCACATATTATGTCATATTGGAGTTTGGTAAATTCCTACAGGTTAAAAATGAAATATGGATCATTTTCCAAAATATAGAATATAATATGAGTTATAATTTATCATTTCCTATCACGTGATATATGTTTTAAACTAAAATTGAATATTTATACAAAACACATGTATTTAGTGTTATATAGAAAACATTAGGTGTCATATTGATTTGCAATTCAAGCCTTCAAATAAAAAATATATTATGGATAATTTTCCTAATATTTTAAAAAATTATTAGTACTTTTTTATCTATTTGGATATTTTATGCATGTTTTAAAATAAAATTACACTTATATTAAAAATCCACACATCAATTTATATTATCCTCACCGGGTGTCAGATTGATGTACATTCAATTCCTATATATCACAAATGAATTATGAATAATTTTCCTAAATTTTAATTACATCCATAACATGTTTTTATATTTTAAAAAATTGAGGCACTTTTTAAAATAAAATAAAACATATATTGAAGACACACTCTTTGAGTCATGATACCCACATCCTCTATCATATTTAAGTGAAGTCGATTCCTACACATTTGAAATATATTAAGAATATTTTTTTAATGTATGAAACAAATATGAACTCAATTGATCTATTTTCTTTGTGTTATACATGATTGAAATGAAAATTAAACATCTATGTTGAAAACATGCACATAGATTCATTCCGATGTCATCACCTATCAAAATGTCGTGCAGTTGATTCTTAAATTTCACAATTCAATTATGGATTTATATCCTAATGTTTGAAGAAAAAAATATTTTTTTTCAGTCCTGTTTATGTGATCCAAATATTTATCTAATTTGAACATTTAATATAGTAATCAATCACTTCGAGTCATATTCACCACGTCATTTGTTTGATTGATGTATGGTTGATTCATACATGCCATAAATGTGTTATAGAGTTATCATAATGATTGAATAAATTCAAAGCACAATTTATTAGTTCTGGATATTTAATTTTCAATTTAATATAAAATGAATGTTATATTAAAAACTTTTTCTTTTGGGAAATACTGACCACATTCCAAACAATATCAAGAACCACTAATCAATTCATTAAAATAAAATTCAATTAATAAAATTTAAAAAAACCATTTTTCTATGGATTTTCAAATAGTGGGATCGAAAACATTTGGATTCCACCTATTAAAATTACACAGATCACTATAAGATATCTATCATATCTAATATTCAAAAACTTAAAAGGAATATTCAAAAGTGTATACAAATTATTAATAATATTCGTACCACATATATGTACATGGGAGATTATAATAAACATTATTACATTCTTACACAATATTATAATCTTATATGTGTCTGAGATAAATGTGATTTAAATTATAACTTTTTATGGGTAACATTCAAACCATTAATAACTATACACTATAGGTAAATATAATAATAAATTCTTTATATGGTTACTATGTTAAAAAGAATCTAATTTTTTATACAAAACATGTGTCTTTTATTTCAGTTAAAATTGAAGGAATGTAAATTGGAAATATATAATTCCACAAAAAATTATGATGTATAAAATATTACTATAAAATTAATTCGTAGAATATTGATAATTAAATTAATAAATCAATAAAATCACTAAATAATATATATAATGACCCATATTCTTAAAATAAACCTTCCACCAATATTAAAAGGGAGTTGAGTACAAAATTATTCCATATTTTATTATATTTTGTTTTTATGTAAAGATAACAATATTTAAAGATGATACTCTAATGGTCCCTAAAAATAATATACGCATAGTAATGACATGTTCTAAAAAGACAGTGTGGATTAATTTATGAGTGTTGGAGGGACACATGGATGAAAATGGGAAGTATTGTTTAATTTTAATCCATAAGTCTAGGAGGGACACATGAATATTGGAGGCAATTACAATATATGCACTAGAAGAATGCTGCCGACAAATCATTTGTCACACCACTATACATGATAAGTGTGTACTATTTTTGTGGTGCATATTCAGGAGCTCTATGCATTCAGTGTGATAAATAATGATGAATAAGTGTAAATGAATATGAAGGCGGGGAAGACGGTGAACTGAAAATGGCTTGATATAAGAGAGATTGGATAGTGAAATAGAGAGGTAGATCGAGGAAAAATATTATACCTTCTACATGAACTATTCAATCCATTTTAGAAAAATAAAAAATATAAAAAGATGTCAGAGGGGGTGAATGGGTCACAAGTGATGCCATACCTTCATTTTAATATATAATTATAATTTCATGATGAAATAATTGGATAATATTTAAATTCAGTAAAATATAATGAAACTCATTTATTTATAAGAAAATTTTTTCATCAAAAAAAAATGAATTTATCAGCATCAAAATCCATAAAATCTGTTTAGTTTGAAAAATACATCCCAAAAATAAAATTCGGTCATAAATTTAATCTATAAAAACTTTACAACTCAATAAAATATCACATTAGATAATATATTTTGTATATATGAAAATAATAATCAATTACATATATGGAAATTATACTTTATGCAATAATAATTAATTGTCCCCACATTAAATTTTCTATTTAAAAATTAACTCAAAAAACAAAAAACATCAAATCATTATTTAAAACATTTCATTTCATAGTAATAATAATTTAATAATGAATTTATGTATCCTTTATCCAAAAAAGAAATCATTTTTAAAATCACTAGGAATGAATATCATAAAACATGGATAAATACATGAACAATATAATTATACATTATTTATATAGTTATAAACATTAAAAAAATGAGAATTACATAAAAATTTGTGAATCACTTTGCACATAAAATATTAATAAAACTAAAATTGACTTATACATTCAATACATTAATAAAAAAATTCACATGAAAAGATAACATGATATACTTTTCTTCATTACACATATAATGACGTGATTTCAACCTCTCAAACTAAAATTGGGAATTATAATATCTTTAAAACTTGTTCCTTCTCCTAGAGGGTTTTAGATATTTATAATGATAATTTTGAAAACATTTTTCCCCCAAATAAATTAAATATATTAATATAAAAATATTATATAATTAAAATATTAATTTTCAAAAAAGACATGAATAAAAATATTTTTATCTCATACCCTATGTTGTAAATTGACCCTTATTTCAATTTTTATAAACCCTCTTGAAGTTAGTATCTCATGAAATTCACTCTGTTACTAACTATCATGATGAAATAAAAACATTTGTTATACTATACATAACTATGAAAAACTTGACATTATTTATGATGCCATCAATGGTGTTGAACATATTCTATTCTGAGTTGATATTTTTATAAAAGATAAAAATTTACAAATTATTAATAAATAAAAATATTTATTTATTTTTTGATTGTTAACGGATAATAATAAACATATTAGTGAAATTTTGTTTAAGATAGAATATATAAATTCTTTTTTAAAATACATTTCATCCTTATGAAATCCATAGGATATATGATCATCCCTCATGAGGTAGCTTCCATGGTCTACCCTAGCAAGACATAGTAGTGGAAAACTAGATGAGATCATGAATGTGGTATTTCATGAGAGCCCATTTAGTGGTTGACACTATGACCAAGAGGAAAATAATAGTCCTAGAGTGGGATGGAAACACAAAATCCCAAACAAAAAACCATGAACTAAGAAAGAACTATATGAGTCGTAGTGTGTAAAAATCATAAAAATTGAGACCCACAAGAATGGAAATTTTAGACAAGGATAAAGGACATCAGAGACTTCATTGATAGTGTTCCTAAACATGAAACCATGAGACTAATGATCCGAGGTAATGCTTCACTATCAAAAACCACTGAACATGAGAAAACAATCAACGAGAGAGGAGGAGAAAAAAATACAATTCCATTTATTTGAGATGTGATTTGTTTGAAAGAATATATAAGGGGGAGTGGAGGTAAAGAAGAAGCTCCACGAGATCTTGAAAAATCAAAAAAAAATTGATTGGATTAAGGTTCTTTAAAAATCATCGAGGAGGGTATTATCAGCCCTTCAAAAAAATCACTGATACAGAGGGGTTTTATTAGCCATAAAATATCAATATATAATTATAGTTATTTATCAGTGCTAAACAGTACTGATAAAATCCATCTATATCAGTGTTAAATAAGCGCTGATAAATATTTATTAATATAATAATAAAATAACTTATTTGTAAATATATTTATTAATTTTTTCATATCATTTTAAAAATATTTATATCATTATATATATTTATATAATTATATATATATTTAGTAAATACATATAAATTTAAATATAAAAATATTAAATATATCCATTATTTAAATATATTTTTCATAATTTTATAATTATTAAGATATAAAATTTTTTATTTATAATTATATAAATATTTTTAAAAAATATATATTTATTTATTTTAATTTATAAATATATAATATTATAAATATAGTAAATATATAGTTATAAATATAATTATAAATTAAAATATATTTGAAAATATATTTATAATTGTTTATTTATAATTATAAACACACAGATATATATATATATATATATATCATCATATATACTTTTATAATTTTATATTTATTTAATGAGTGCATATTAATATATATATTAATATAATAAATATATTCATTATTCAAATATATTTATTATAATTTTATAATTTTAAATATATTCATATCATTATATATATTTTGAGTACTGTGTGAGCTAATGCTCGAAATGTCTTCATATGTGGAACCTGGTGCCGCAGTGCAATGGTGAAGGGAGGAGCGGGGAGTTTGATCTGAAGGTGAGGGTAGGTGAGGGGCAGAGTCAGTTTCCCATTGTGGTTAATGGTAGATATTCTATTCCTTAGAAGCGAGGTACAGTGGCAATGGGAACAAAATCAGTGGCCTCTTCCAATCCACTGGTCAATATAGTCTTTGATCGGCTCGAATATGATCTGAGGGTGGGGGATGGTGTGAATCATGCTATTGATAGGGGTAAGGGTAAGGGTGTTCCAAGTTTTGAAGGGCAGTGGATTGGTGACAATAAGGTTGTTGTGTAGGATAAAGAGAAGAGGCTTGGGGCAGTGGGAATCTTGAAGTCTGTTGGATGTGAGGATTGGCTATCTATTGGGATTTCGGAGGTCTATGCTTCTAGGATTTAGGGCAGGTCTGGGGGTAAGGATGGTGTGCCAGCCAATGTCTCTACAGGGAAACCGTTTCAAGGGCTGGAGCAGAAGGATGCAGAGGAGGCCGTACAGGATAGTGCCAATTTGCAGACCAAGAGAGCTTTTCATGAAGATGTTGCAGTGAATGAGGGTAGTGAAAAAGGGATCTGTGAAGGAAATTAATTGCTAGAAAATCCAAAATGCTTAGCATTGATTGTCACTAATTGTCAGCTCCATCATACCAGAATTGAACCTTATCGAGATATGTAGATTCTCATCAAATAGGGAGATTTATCCAATAGTGGAAAGGAAAATGAGAGAGAAATGATTAGCCTGTCATATTGTGATGTTGTTCAGTGAGGGAAGAAGATGTAGATTGGGAGCCAAGAGAACGTTCTTGCAACACCGCGACGAATGTAGAGTAATGACTACTCTAACCTCCCAAATCTGATTCCCAACAGATCTTTTTGTAAAGGTATACAAACTACTAATGGACTCCATTCCTTGTAATAGTTGAATCTTAGGCAGAAGTATGTTATGGTCCTCATGCTATGTGAAAGATCGGAATGGGAATCAACATCTTTGGATGAATCTTTTGTTCAGGGAGGTGGTGTGGGGTTTGAATTTGATGGTATGTAGTTTTTTTTTTGGTTTTGTGGCACTTGTTTTTTGAACTTTTCTTTTATTTTAATAAATAGTTAGGGGATTTTCCTCTGACTAAGATTTATTATATATGTATATTTGAAATCAATGTAACACACATTTCATATATGTTTAATTGAAAAATAAAACTAGATTTAATTGAAAGTATATTACAAGATAAAATTTGTCGATTTATTTAATTAATATTAATTTATAATTTTAAACCAATTTTCACTTAATATATTACTAATTAAATGTAGTCATACATATTTGTATTATATAAATCATATATTAGAAAAGTTTTGGTGTGAAATCCATCAATACCTCATTACCTGATATCATTTTATAGGGTATGATCCTAATTGGTAAATCCTATAATCTTCCATCCAAAAAGGATATGGTTTGAATTCTAGAAACCCCTTGGAGGATTTATAATGCAGGCACCAACAATGGGGGGTGGTGATGTGGGTTGGTGATGATGCATGAAAGACACATGCAAGGGCTATAGACTCATGTATGAGATGATGGAAGAAGGGTATTTAAGCAATCAAATGGTGGGGCCTTCGTGCCATCCAATTTTGCGCCTAAAGTCCATGCACTAAATAAAAAAACAGCTGATGGGTATGCTATCCCATCAGGGCGCAATGCCCAATTTTTTTGGATTGTGGCAGTGTGTGGTGTGTGTGTGTGTAGTTTCTATTATACCACCAATTACTTAATATATATGAATATATTTCTATATTAAAATTATTAAGTATATTAATAAATAATTATTTATCAAAACAATTAGGAATGAATACGACATTAATATAACTTTCTTTATTATATTATATTTATATTATATGTTTATATGTAATATTTATTATTTATTACCAATTATAATAAATAAATATATATACTAAATTAAATCATTTTTATGAAAAGTGGTTTCATTAATAAATTATTTAATAGTTTTTTAAATTATTCATTTCTAAATTTTAATTATAACAGTTTAATAATTTAATATATCTATATTTAATATATATTATTTATTATAATTTATAATATATATATATATATATGTATGTAAAATGTATTCATTTTTATTAATAATTATTTAAATAATTATTTTTAAATTTACTCATTTTAATTTTTATATGTTTAATTATACAATTTATCCATTTTATATGTCTACATTTAATATATATAATTTATTAATATTTATAATATTTATATATTTATGTTAAAGTTATTCATTTTTATTAATAATTATTTAATTTTCACAAATTCATTTTTTTTAATTTAATGATTTTTAATATTTTTCGGTTTAATTATTTCAATTTATTCATTTTATTCATCTATTTTTAAAATATACTATGTATTAATATTTTTAAAATATATATATATATATATATGTTAAATTTATAAATAATTATTTAATTAATAAATTTTTTAATATTTTAATTAATTATTTATTTATAATTTTTTTAATGATTCCAAATTTTTTAACAATTTTTTTTATTGATTATTTCTATTGGTGTATTAAAAATGGGGGCCATAGAACGCATTAGAAGGTAAGATGGGCAGCGTACGATTTGGCAGGGGGACTGTGTCGTGTATGACATAACCTTGTGTTTGTGAATGGGAACTCGAGGTAATAATACGGTGGGCCAAGGCCCATGCAAGCATGTGAATGTATGCCCGAGCCCATATGGGTATGTGTGGAGTGTGTATGTGGGAGCACATCCCAACAATAAGCTTATTAGATTAAGATGTAGTAGAATCTTAGATAAAGAAGTGGTTGAACGTCCATTATTTCGATGTGGGACTTATGCACACAATTGTGACCTTTATCAGGACTAGAAAATATAATGTAAATGGTTTCCCATTATAATTTCTAAAAACATGGTTCTGGTAGATACATTCTTTATCCAAACTTTTCGCTAGCGCTGATAAAGTCTAATGTTTTATATGGAATGTTTTGTAGTATTAATCATACATGGGGCTATCAAAAAATTCACTCAATATCAAATTATGCAATCAATCATTTCAAATCAGCCCCAAGATAAAGGTTTAAAACATACCATTTATTTTAAAATAAAATAACATTGGTTTTTAGAAAAACCCAATATTTTATTTGTTTAAAATCAATTATTTTAAATTCATAAAACATTCCATTCCCTTTTATATCATCAAATCACGATTAAAATATCTAATTCTAAATCATGACCGTTTTTCTAAAATCACACATAATTTTTAAAGCTCGTGAAAAATGGGTTATATCACACACACCATTTAATTTCAAATAATTTATCAAGACAAAGAATTCAATCATTACAAATCAATTAGAAGACCATTTTATATTAAAAAATAATCAATGTTTTCATTTGATAGATATTACCTTATTAATCCACCTACCAAAATCAAGATAGACAAGAGCCACTGAGGATCCACTAATGGTGATTTTAGGGATATAGTGATCCAAGAAGAACCCTAGAATCACAATTCATCAATTCAACATCTATATCCATAAAGGAAGTGATTATTCACCATTCATGAAGAAATAGATAATGGAGAAAAGAATAATCCATGATCAAAATAGATTACACTTACCATAAGAGATCTAACACACAAACCAACACTTTGATCCATAAATAATAACTGTTGGGAGATCCAAAGTAACCTTTAGAGAGAATCTAATGACCAATGGATTGTATTAGGTATAACTATGGGAGTTGGGAATTTAAAACGATGGTCTAATGAATAAAATTATGAAAATTAAATAATTCAACTTTCGTCACATGATTTGGATGCATGGTTTTACAAACCATGTTTCACTTAATTGGATTCTAGATAAAGGTCTGATGTTTAACAAACCATGTACTAACTGTGCCACCCCACAAATGATAATAGTATAAAATTCTTGGTTTGGATAAATGGTATGAAAAATAGAGTAGTAACATGTTCCCCCACTATCCCATGTTGCATGGTTTGAGGGGTTGGCTGCACAGTTTTCAATAACTATGTGCCCTCCTATGAAACTCAAAGATGAGGAAAATAGTTTCTTGGGATGACCTACCTTCTTTTCCCTTACATTTTTTCATCTATGAATGAGTTCATAAACCTTAAAAAACTCCAAAAGTCAAATAAAAAAATTCAACGAATGATCTGAAAAAAGGAAGATCAATACAAAGGGATATACATATCTAAAATCTATTAACATGATGTTATAATCTCCCCACAATAAAAAACATTCTTTACCTAAAATTTCTACCAAGAGGACACAAAATAAAAGAGGCGAGGATAATATTCTCTCATAATAGACTCATCTTCCCACATCATATGATAATTATAAAAATATTTCTATATAGCCCAAACTAAATGAATTCATAGTCCACAAATAACCTTTATCTGATAATTGATAATCTAATCTAGCTACCCAGTTATTGAAAAATATGGTTCCACATCAAGGTTCTCCCTGATCAATACATAGGGTGATTCAGAGAGACATATAATTTTATATAATAAATGAAATATGTAATGTATAGATTTTATTTGAGGTGTATATTCTATACAGAAAGCTACCTTCCCAATATATTAAATAATATCAAACCATCCAAAATATATGGGTGCTGACTTTCATAGTTTGGAAAGTTGTCAGTAAAACAACATAGGTGAAGCTCTAAAAAAACAAGTCATCAATTGAGAACTCAAAAGGATATATATGAATATCATAATAGGATTTACAATGGTTTTGGACCATTACCTATATATAAGAAACAAAATGAATCTTTAACATCATCTCATAGTAAAACTAGGCCCAGGTAGAAAGTATTCACCAATATACATGATATAGAGTGGAGATCTACTTGGCCAACCATAAAAGGGCTCAATGGGTTCCAAATAGATTGAATATTTATTTATATAATCATTTAAAATCTATAAAATTAACAAGTTTAAATCCAAAACACTAAAGAAATAAAGATCACCTTTGTAGATAATATTTTCAAGAATACAAATAGCTCATCCCATCTAACTATATGTATGAGGATGGTTTGTCACACTAATATTTACCTAGAATCCAATCACCTCCTCAGGTCCTCTCCAAAAAAATTGAGACGTGAACTGGGTATCCCTATTAGAACATTTTATTAAAAGAACTCCGTTAAAACTGATGATCACCTACACATACAGATTTCTTAAGTCAACAATATTAGTTGTATTATTAATAGGAATAAATTGAGCTGAATTGGTGATCTGTCCATTCACTACCCAAATCACAATATTTCAAAATGTGTATATAGATAACTGAGAACAGTGTCTATTGATATCTCCTACCACTTCAATGTCAGCATTGAAAGTGGATAAAGTAGTCCTAAAATCTTCTTTAATGCATAACCTTAATGTATAGAAAAGTATAACAATAAGAAACAAAATCAACAATGTCTCATTTCATACCAAGACCCCAAAATTGACTCCTAATATTATACATAATATTTATTTTTCTTGATTGCATAAAGAACTATGAATGATGAAAATCCCTATCATAGACTTCATCTAGGTAAAAAAACAATGTACTACTTCTTGAAGTAAATGATACTCTATAAAGATAGATACCATTATCTGATGGTATACCCACCATATAAGGACTCTCAAATTATATATAACTAATCACCAAGAGGATATTACTAGAGAATAAACTCAATATGTATGGATTTTAACTTATCATTCAATAAATTAAAACAACTCTCGTCCTTTCGCACACCAAAATTCATACAAATGGAAAGAGAAACAAGTCTCCACACATCAAAATATTATTTCCCGACATGTGATAAAGGTTTTATTCTCAGATAATTTACAACAACATTACAATTAAAATAGGTTTAGGAAAATTACAAATCAATGGATTAAAGGAACTCCACCATCACATCTTTCTAAGGAATAAATATTTTTTTTAGAATATATAACATAAAATTTTATGATTGTAGTAGATGGGAAACCTTTCACCAAAAAGATATGTGTGCCAACTCTTAATAGTGTTCATCACAAATGTGAGTTTGAGATTATTCCTGGGATATATATTCTCCTGATATTGATGATTATGATAACCATATGATTCTATATGATCACCTTACATAAGAACAAAACCCCAACCCAAACACGATGCGTCACTGAAGACCACATAGCCCAACCTATCCTCTAAAAGGGTCTACACTAGCATAGAATTTAAAAAACATTTCAACACCAAAAAATAATCCTGAGACATTGAATCCCATGTTAAATTTAGTCCCTTATAAGTTAAAGTGGTTAATGGTGAATCTAACTTTGAGAAATCCATTAAAATTCTTCGGTTTTACACTATTATGCTCAGAAAGCTCCAAATTTGAAAGGCATTTTTATCTTCCCCCAGGTGGTATGAACATTAATATTCTGAGTACTAACTAAAATAAAATTATTATAAAAAATATATCTTAATAAATTTACCTCCCTAATATATAAATTTCATTTAAAAACCTCACCATAAGGTTTTCGATTACACAATATGTCCAAAAATTATTTGAATTGAAACACATTATCCCCATTGGATATAGAGTGAACTCCAATGTCATGCAAAAATATGATATTGAAATAATTTAGGTATTTAATAAAATTAAAATTCGGGAATTCAATTAATATATAAGTACAATTAATTATACCAAAACTAGTAAAATGATACTCATAGTCTCCATACATGCTACTAAAAGTGGTTTAGTGATATTGGACTCCTTGATCATAAGGTGGTGATAACTAGACTGAAGGTCAATATTAGAGAAATGATCAAACCCTATAACTTGTTGAAAAAAATTATATAAGGAAAAATATACACATTCATAAATATGATTTGATTGAGTTTCTAGTAGTCAACACATATTTGAAGGGTTACATTTGACTTCTTGGAAAAAAGAACTACTGCTCCCAAGACATTAAACTAGGTTGAATGAATTACTTGTAAAAATGTCATCGAACATAGTATATAAATCCTTTAGGTAATCTACTTCAATATGGTAATGGAGGACAAAAATAATATTGTTAACTGGTACAATGAAAATAGAAAATACCACCTCCCTTGTCAGTGGAAATAAGAAAAGTATGATGGAAAAATAGTGGGAAACTCCTCAGCTACTAAACAAAGATCACCACCTGAAGAATCATACACTAGTTCAAAGGAAAACATGGATATAATACTAATAACCACTGAAAGAGGATGTATGGATCGTCTCGAACTATATTCTCATTCTCCATTAAAGATCTATTGGACCCCATGAGGGGAATTTTAGGAGAATCACAAAATATAATAATCATTATGATATTTAAGAGAAATCATCCAATTGATCTTGAGAATAACATCTTGAGTTTTCATATCATGAACTAAAAAATTCCTAATTATATTTAAATTTTGATAACTTGAATTCCCAAGAGGGGAACTAGATACTATTATCTCTCTATTTATCATAAGAGACATATAAATCTATATAATATAAGGAATGAGTTCCATAAGATGGTTCATCAATTCCAAAATATGTGTCGATACAAAGCTGCGAGATTTAATGGTATCAAATAAATTTTCCACTAGAAATAATGAAATGGTAATGTTACCTCTCAGAGTCACATGACATGTAGCATCTTACATCGGAGACTCATCCACAACATGAAGTATCATCATTCCTTGTCCCGATGGTAGGAGCCCATTTGTTTAGGAATCATGTTATTACTACAAAAATATTACTTCTACTATCAAGCCCATACCTCTATGTCAAGAACTTATGAAATTTGTTAATATATGTAATTGACCTGAGTGTTTCAAAGAGTTTCATATCATTTATTCATCTATGCATTATCACATTGAGTAATTGACTATTCAATCACAACAAACAATTGTATTTTCCTGTAACAGATACAACAGATGATGGATGTTTTCTACTAAGATCCAATATATATTTAAAACCATAAGATTCATATATCTTCCTCTTCCATTTAGTGGGAGTACCAAAATAACCATTGTGAGTGGTAGGGAATCCTTTTAAACTTTTCTGACCATGCTATTTAAGTTCTACCATCAAAGATATATTCAAAACATCTCTATATGAGGTGATATTTAGAAAGAAAACTTGTGGCCAGATATCTAATAGTTTCATCATCTCAAAACACTAGGATTCTATATTCTCATTTTATAAAACCTCAAGAGAGAAATGAACAATATTAAAAATAGATTCACATTCTATGTCACTATCCTATAAACTTTCTCATGTTTAAGAAACTATATTGACATATCTAACACCAAAATTTATGGATAAAATTGGTCCATTAAAAGAGACATTAAGTATTTCCTATACTTACCCAAATTATTCTTATATGTAACTAAGGAATTCCACAAACTTCATCTTGGTCTCCATATTTGAAGATGACACATATAACCTTAACTAAATCAAAACCATTCAAAAACTCAATGGTT
The DNA here is from genome assembly GCA_963277665.1 of Viscum album. Lineage (NCBI taxonomy): Eukaryota > Viridiplantae > Streptophyta > Magnoliopsida > Santalales > Viscaceae > Viscum > Viscum album. The sequence continues at coordinate 1,590,477,116 of OY728131.1, forward strand.
ATTTTAGACATTGTTATCAAATCCTTTACCTCTTAAAGATCAATGGTAAACTAGTTATATGGTTGTCTTAAAAAAAGGTATTACTTGGAATGATATTTATTTTATTCCCTCTAATTTAAAACCTTATTATCCCAAATGAGTATATGTGTAGCTACATAGACAACATCATGACCATACACATAGAAACCTCTAAAAGGTTCTGATCAACTAGGGGTTATAATTTATTGGTTCATCAACAATTCCCTCCCATGTATAATTAAAATTACTTCCTAGGGGAATGTACTATACAAAATTGTAAAATAACAATGAAAAACTCAGTTAAAAGAGACGAGATCCTAAACTTTATCAATAATAATTAAACTCAGAAACACAAATCAAATATCAACGCCTTGAAAAATTTTAGATTCATATAAAAAACTTCTCACAAATATTTTTACTAAAAACAGGATAATTTAAGGCTCATCACATTGATATATAGTCATAAACATGCTCAATATTTACCCATTAAGAATAAAAATAACCTTTCTCTTGAATAAGAGGACATCCTAAACATCAAACCAACATCAGAAAATAGGTAGAACATCCCTCTAACCAAACTAGATTACCCACATATATGGTACCTAAACAAATAATTAGATGACTCGAAGGGTGATCCAAATGCCCATAGGATGACGACTAGAAATTGAGAATAAAATCAATATGAGGGTACTAATTTTCTATACAAATAATTGATACAATTAAATGAGTATTTATAAAATGGTAAATATAAAGTATGCTAAACACTTCTAAAGATATAAAATACATCATGTAAACATATACAACTCTAAAAATTGTACATTGAAAAAATTCATCAGATAATCACATCAATTAATCATCAATAAAATCATCATGTAATTGGGGGATCACATGCTAATATAGTAACAAAAAATAATGAATCCTCAATAAAAATAACTCCCACCACCACCAAGTTGCACAATTCTCTTTCTTAGACCTATAATAATAAAATAATTAAATTCCAAGAGGAAAAGTTTGGATGTAAGAAAAAAAATCCCAGTTGGAAATCACCAATAATTTCATAACTAATCAATGACAAATAAACCAACATTTATTAATTTTTTTAAAAAATTTGAGTGAATATATTTTCACAATTCAAATCAAAATATTATTTTAAAACATTTAAATAATAATTATAAAAGTTGTTCTATAATGTATCTCAATTAGAATAATTACTTACAAGAATCATTATCAAAACATTCTTTAATAATCATTTAAATCAAAAAAAATACATAAATATGATTTTAAATTAATCAGTATCTTGAATATCTTATTTATAATAATTGAAAAATGGTTTAGAGACCCAGAAAAATATTTGAACCTAGATTATCACACATCTAATTTAAATAATGATCTAGGTGTGAAAACTCTCCCTAGATAAAAATAATTTCGTGGAATATGAGAGAATCCAAGAGAATATTTTCTTATATCTCATGATATTTAAATTATAATTTTCGTCATAATTTATTGTTATTTACCTACATAACTACCCAAAACCCATGAAAATTAGGTAATAAATCACTTTTATAAGGGTTTAGGAAAAATTTCATTCATTCTCAAATCATATAATCAACCATTTCAAAATTTCCGCAATTTAAATTTCCAAAACATACAATTTGTTTTTAAAACCTAATATAATTTTTTATAAAAAATAAAAAATTTTTTTAAAAAATTTAATTTCACAACCTAAAATATTTTAGGACATTTAATCTCATCATATTATTAATAAAAGTATTCAATGAAAATTAGTACCTTTATTACGAAATCATTCTTACATCTCAACTGCATTTCTAAAGGGGTTTCATCACACACACCATGACATTTCTTATTAATTTTTAAGAGATACAACTAAATATATAAATTTCAATTACATAACCTATTTAAATTAAGAAACCATCAATGTTTTCAGTTGATAGATATTTACTTATGAAATTAAATACCTCAATCAATAACAATAACAATTACATTGGATCAACCAATGATGATTAGATGTCTATAATAAATGATAAATAATCCTATAATCCTAATTCATCAAGGTAAGATTTTGTTCTAGGATAAACATGAGAATTCACAATTTCTGAATAGGGATATAAATGGAAAAAGGAGTATCCAAGAAAAAAATAATTTAATCACACCAAAAGATATCCAACGCACTAACAAACATTTCAATACATGGAGAATCAAGGATAGAAGATCTAACATTTTATCTAGAGGCCATACAAGGACAATATTATTGAAACAGGTTTGACTGTAATGAATATAAAATTTAGAAGGTGGGTAGAAAAAAATAAAATTCTGAAAATTGTAGAATAAAATTTCCATCAAATGGTTTCACAACATAGGTTGATGAACAATGATCTAATCATGAACCTCTTAATAGGTTACTCAAGTGTGTTTCATATTTCAACCTCATTGTTTGAAAAACCATGTGCCCCCACTGAAACAGGTCATATTATTTAACGGGTATGTTATATAATTTTCTCTAATCATGCAAACTCATTTATAGCTCCAATATAGGGCACATAGTTTCATTACCTTACCTATAATGTTTTTTCTAACATTGATCCAATAATGCACTAGAATAAAACATTTTAAAAACTAAAAAAGTCACACATATAAACAAGGAAATATCCAATAAAATATGATCAAACCAAAGAGATAAAATAACCAAAAATATGGAATCATGATTTTACATATAATATCTTTCCTTACCAGTAAAGATTAAAATCTTTGTAATCATTGTAACCATTAAAAGTGATAACGGGGGCTTAAAACTAAGAGATAAGGGTTAAAAATCACAAAAAATTGTATAAATTTTATTATATGAGAGGTGATAATCATATCAATATCCTATATTTTAAATATATCAATTTTTTAGACTTAAAAATGAGAATTAATTTATATTAATTTAATAATTCATTAAATTCAAAGAGGGACCGTCTCCTCTCTTATAAAAGGATACCACCTATCCATTCATCTCCAATCATCAAGGGCCTCTAATATCAGTCAAGTCTGACCCAAATACCTTTATATCGTTCCTCCCAACATTTTAATGGTTTTGGTCTCACCAAAATACTAATATAGAAGTATTAGGTATTAATCAAAAGGTTTTCATCTAAATATGATCTAATCATATTTACTAAGTACTTTCATTTTAATTTTTTATTGTATTTCCTTAATATACTCTTAAAACATGATGATATAATATCATTAGTATCTAAAACATAGATAATTTTTTGGACTATGGTACATCCATTTATTATGTCCTTTTCCATCTCATGGAAAATGTAATCATCATTTGTGTGTACATGTAGACTACCACCTACATAAAACAATGTGTTTTTTTTCTATCACCACCTCTCATGAATGTTTATAAATATATATTTAATTTATGTTTCTATATATATATAGAAAAATATATGATATTCATGATATAAATATCATTTGGGAATGATATGATATCATATTGTTTTTATACCCTTACATAAATTTGAAAATCATAAAGATGTTTGCATGTAAGCATGCAGTAACACCTACACAAAGCTATGTGAAATGTTTTTTCGTGTATGAAATTAATGGATGTTTCTAAAATTTTATTTAATGTAAAAAATATATTGTTTCATTAATATTAATTTTTTTATGATATAATAATTACCTATTTTACCATGATCAACCAACAAATGTCTGCTTACAATTATAAGTCTCCTCAAAACACCCGATGCAGAACTAATAGATTATATAAAAAAATATGTTATTTAAATAAGTGAGATTAATTTGTAATGATAAAGAAAAAAAATTAACGGTTGTTAAAAAATTTCTTAGAGAATAAATTTTTTATATAATATTTATAGCATATATATAGAGAATCTAGGCTCAAAGTAAGGGGTTTCGTAGCACAACTTCCTTTCATCGGGTTGAAATTAGACTTCAATGACTATGTTCTAAAATATTATATGTGAAATAACATTTGATTTTATTATTTTTAATTTATAATAATTTTCTGTATTATTAAAAAATATATCTTCATTGTTTAATTTTAACTTCAACAATACAATTTTACAATGATTATTTATCTCCATATTTCTTCTTTGAGACTTGTCTTATTTTATTCACCTAGTTCCATTTACAAGGAATATATATTTCTTAATGAGGTATAATATTATGAATTAATATTTTATATTTTTTTAAAGTTTATTTTTTAGGTTCCAACTTTCTAGAAATATATATTCAAATGTCAAAAAAAGTTACAGGGGTTATAATGGTCTAAATTTAATTCAATGATGACATAATTTATATTAAGCACCATGATTTAATTTATATGGAATACATACTACCCCATTAATTTTTTAGCATATTATTTCAAAATAAAATTTGAGTTTTTTAATCATGATATGTTAATTCATTCAATGGATTTTTGATTTAATCATTACCCTTTTACCAAGGGTTTCTCATATCAAACAACCTTCTTTGATTAGTGTTTTGATTGGTGTTACTATATTCACTTATATGGTGTATACACTGACTCTATGTTTAAAATTTCATTTCTTATATTAAATAAGAAAATATTTTTATTGTCAAAAAAATGATCACTTGATGACTTGGGTATTGTTATGTTATATTTTATCATAATTCTCAAAAACTAAAAACCTCAAAGGTACAATTCTATGTAATTGATCCAATATTTCTATTTCATGTTTGTTTTAATGGCTTTAATCCTTTCAACTTTATCAGTATCAAATATATAAAAGTAAAGATGATGTTTTTAGAGTATGATCATGGAGTGTGGATTCAAAAATATCATAACATATCAAAGTTTAAATGGTTTTTTTCATATAAGGGTACTAGTAGATTTGGACATATGAAATTAAATGAGGTCTTCAAGTGTGTTTATAAACTAAAAAATTTATACTCAGGGAAGCGGAAGTTTTATCTAGATGTAATTTACTTTGTCGAACACTTTTAATGGGACAATTAGAGGACACAACATGGGATGCATTGTGGTTGATACATCAAAAGATAAATTGATAATATTTTATCAGACACATAATCATTTCATATTCCTTGATTTGACTGGGAAGGGAGACACTTAGAGGTAATAGAGTGTCATAATCCATTGGTAAGAAATAGTGGTCAAGTGTTTGTGGTATTACTAAAAAAAGAAACCATGATTGTTTTTATTTAAAGGCACTAAGTTATCCATATAAACATATCATTACAAGTTGTTAATGATAAACCATATAGTGGATTATGTTATATTTTTTGTGAGTACTAGTTTACATCTAACAATTGATTCATTATTTTTAAAAACCCAAACATATACCTTAATATTCTGTGCTAAGACATATATTCATTACATGCTTTCATTGATAGAAATAAGTTGAACGTTATTTTTTTATTAAAGGGGATCATTCCAAACAATCAAGTTAAGGGACCTCAAGGAGGCCAAAAATGATGAAGGACCAGAGTGTCTCCTCCGAGGATCTCCATACAATCTTCTAAAAGAAAATCTTGAGTATCATAAAAATAAGAGACTTCCTCTTATTTCCCTTTCTGAGATAGAGAGTCCGCTCCAAAATTGGATTCCCACCAAACATGATGATGAATTTTACCCCTCTTGGATTCCTTAGAAAATATGGGCATGATATATGTTAGCTCCCAAGGCACCAAGTGATGTCCCTACATAAAACTAACCATAATATCTGAATCTAACTCCACCTCTGCCACCATTAGTTAGTGACCCCTACAAACAATCATCTCTGAGAGAAGTGTTCATGCCTCTACTCCCAAGGAGTTCCTTGGGCTATAATATGTGAGCAAAGCTAGCAGAATCAAGCCCCTGTTGTCCCTGAGAATCCCACCTCCCCTCATAAATCCATTCATGTTAGATCCATCGACATTGAGCTTTAGTCCAGTGATAAGGGGATACCATCTGATCCAAAAGCAATTCTTGCATCTCGGCCTACATGGCTTGCTATGATTTTTTCACACTGCCTCAGACTCTGGGAAACATTTTAATAGAGGAATAATTTTAGTGATGAGAGGCCTTAACTGTATCTGCAAAAAGAGAAGAGACTGGCTGATTCCATGCCTGGCCTAGTTACGAGTGTCTAAAATAATTCAGAAGATGGACACTTGAATAACTGTTTTCACTTTCATATCCAAATATTTAGACTTTGAGCCATCAAACCAAGATGTCAGAATACCATTTAATGAGAAGGCCTCAACATTGATACATGGGAGTGGTTTGAAGAGAGATTAGAGAAATCACACCTAGTCACTTTGGAAAAAAGATCTGAATAGGGGACTCCACCCGGGGGTACTCATAACAAAAACATAGGGAGTCCAAATGAATCCCCTTATTTTTCAATGTTTCATCAATCGGATGATCCTTGATCTGAATGTGCCACACCAGGAATATCATTTTAGTAGGGATCTCATTGTGCTAAAGCTTCTGTTCCCATTCTTTCGAATAACCATTGACATGGAGGAACCTCTTGTAATCCTAAGCAGAAAATTGTCCCAAACTCAACCCAATGAAGAATGATTTGTCTTGGTAATCAATCGTAATGATTTCTTGGAACTCCTTCATCTAGTCTGGAGAAAACGACGCATGAATGAGGTCTTAGTTATCCACTTCCTGTCTAAATGAAACATCAAGCAATAGATAGCCAATATAAATCAATTTTTCTCCAACCCAATTGGTTGTCCAAAAAATAATTTTCCCTTTCCCAATAATCCATCTATTTGCATCATGTAAGAGGTTCATGCGATGAAACTTGTAGTGTGTGAGGCGAGTAAATTTAGCAGCATTAGAGGCATGGCTTTCCCAGAAATCACCATAACGATAACTGATGAAATATTCCCACAATAACATTCCCAATAGAATATCCCCCACTGATATGCCCTATATGATTAACATTTCTATCTTGAGATCCCTTAGCCTAACTCCTCCCTCAGAAACTAGTTTGGCCAGTCAGGTCCAAGAGGCCCAAGGAGCACAGCCTGGTGTAGTTGGAATCCCTTATAAATTTCATTAAGATCCTCTCCATCCTTAAAGAAGCCCTCTTTGGTGGATTGATTATCGAGAAAAAAATGCATTGGAATAGAGGAGAGAATGTTGTTGATCAACGTGACACGACCTACAAATGAAAGAAGGTTATTCTTCCAATTAAGAATCCTTCCCAGCAAGCAGTTTTAATATCCTCATAAAATGTATTTTTAATGCAACCCCCTAAAATTAGAACACTAAGGTAAAGGATTGGAAAATTTCTTTGGTGGCAGCCAAGGTTGTTCTGAATATCCCTACGACATCTCATAGAACACTTATTTGAGATAAAAATCTTTTTTTTGGTTGCATTGATACTCTTTACCCTGAAATAGAAATAGGAAGTCAGGATCTCCATTAGTTTGGAAGGTGACATTCATCTTCTATTAGAAAAACTTTATATATCATCCACGAACATAAGATGAGAAATGCCTTTCCATCCATGACTGCAAGTATAAGGAAACACATTTCCTTCCTCCAACCCATTAAGTAAAATCCTGGAAAGCATATCTTGGGCCAAAATTAATAGACTATGGGATAAAAAATCAAATTTCTAGACACCCCGAATGGATCAAAAGAAGCCAATGATTTTCCCCAAGATGGATAAATATAATAATGGAGAAGCATAGAGACCAAAAACAAATCATGAAAGCCAAACTTCTATATACCATGTAGAAGGAAACTTCACTCCATTTTATTATACTCCTTGACCATGTCAACCTGAAATATAACATTGGAACCCAATGTTTTTATATGCAGGTCAACCACCATTTTGAAAGCAATTCCCTCTTCCCCTTGAATACTCCTCCCCTAAAAAATCCATGTAGTTCAACAGAAACTAGCTTAGGGATGACCCCCTTATTCCACTGCGATAGAATAGAAGCCATGATCTTGTAGGACACATTGCACAGACAAATGGGTCTATACTGACTGATACACGTGGGGTCTTTCTTTTTGGGTATTAGGACCACTTTGGATGAACAAGACCACATGTACATTCCACCTCCAACAAATAAATCCTATACTACTTCAACCACATGCAGTCCAACCACCCCCAAAGTGCAGCATAGAAGGAAACAGAAAACCCATCCAGTCCAGGCGCACTATCAGGTGACATTCTCAAAAATAAATTCTTAATCTCATCTTCCGATGGGATAATTGCAAGAGATATATTATGAGAGGTCCCAACATGATATGGAACCCATATCCGGAACTCATCACTTTATTCAACATTGCGAGAGTGTGGAATGTTTCACTCATCCCCTAGCTAGAAGATGTTTGAAGTGTTCTAGGGACATTTTTTCCGCCACATCAACGTTTGAGGTGAACTCTTCATTGTTGAGGCTCAAGTTAACTTCAGGTCTTTTACTCCTTTTCAAACATGCTTAAAAAAAGAAATTTTTTCGATCAAGTAAATTTAACTATCTCACATAGGATCTTTGTTTATAAAGGGCTTCCATTTCCAATTGTTTTGCAACGATATCCATTCTTTTATCACAATGAAAGATGAAAGTATTTTCATCCCAATTAGATAGAAGTTCCTCATCCATTATTCCAATCTTATCCTGGATAATTTTCACCCCATTAATATCTTTTGGTATTTTGGCCAACCAGTCCTTAATGCCCTCCATGAGTCGCTTGAGATAAATTTTAAGACCCTGGAAAGACCCTCCAACCACCCCTTTCACCCAAGATCGTAGAACCAACTACATGAAGGATTACTTCTGATTCCAAGTGCTAGAATACACAATGTCTAGGTAGGTATAATTATATGGTATAAGATTCAAATGGAGTGGAGTTTGATTCGATAGAGTATGAGGTAGGTGTTTAACCGATGCTCGACAGAAGGAGTCCGGCCCCTGTAGATTTGTAAACCACCTATCTAACCGGCTCGAGATGCACATGCTGCATGAGGGGAGTTATCTTGTTAATTCCTTTGTTTATTTTTTATATTTCTTCATAAAATCTATTTAATTATGTTTTCTCTTAGTGTGGTTGGAATTTTTTAATGAACCTTGATGTTATTCAATCCAAATCAATGTTTACTTATGTTGTTTTAGTCTCTTATTTGTTTCTACATTTTTCTATTGTGCATAATGACTCCAAAATTATCTTTGAGGTAGGAGATCTTGGTTCTCACTCTATTTGTGTTCATGTATGTGTATTTCAATCTATTTCCTTCCATTGGGGGGATAATAAGGGTTTAATTAATAATGATAATGAATCGTATTAATCTTAAAATTATGTAAATGAGAAAAAGTAATATGTTTTACATTTTTTGATGTTATTTCTAATGATATTATACATGACTATTTCCATTTTTAAAATCATGTATTTTGGGTGACATTCTTGTTCTATTATTGATACAGTTTTTATACCCTTCTTGTCTGATTTCTTGATATGACTCTAAATAGAATAGTTAATAAATTATATCTGGCTAATGAATTGCCATCCTTTAGAAATATGGAGTTTGTGTGAGAATAACCTTGCTAAATTTAATGTAATGTAATGTGTGACCATGAACCTAAATTGTATATCCTAGGTTCTAGTGGGGTGTGTGGTTGTTCATGTTGTGCTTCTCAATGTGAGGTTGGATATTGGGAGATGATGGTTGAAACAGGATTGGGTGTAGAGTTTATGGAGAAGTGATGCCATAGGTGATTGGAAAGGGATGAGATATGGGTGGTTGAGCTATGGTGGTTATGTTTGGTAGTTTGGATATATGGTGTTGGTGATGTGAAGTTGTTGTGATGTATATTGGTGGTGATGTGAGGTGGTTCTATCATAGGGTGATTGTGATTTGTAGTGGTAGAGAATTGTGGATGTGGTTTTGAGATTGAATGGATGATGTGGTTCTATTGAGATGAATGATGTGAGATAGGAGAGAGATTTTTGGTGTGGTTGTGTTGATTTCAAGATTATTCAAGGAATAAATTGTAATGATATAGAAGAAATGATATGGGTTTTTAGATATACAAGAATAGGCTGAAAATGATGTGTGGTAATTGGATTATGTGAATGGAAGGATTAATCGAAGTGATGTGAAAATTTTAACAATTCTCGTAGTGAAAGGGATCTAGTGGATACATGTTAAAATTTTCAAATTTCCAGAACCCATAATTTGATGTTGAATTTTGATTTTATGTGTTGTGGTTATGTTCTATGATGCATTTAGTGGTGGTTTTTGTTGTGACAGATGTTGTAAGGTTTAAGGGTAGTTGTGTGTTGTACTCTAGCTCTGTTGATGTTAAACCATATGTTTGGTATTTTTTGGTATCTTTCTATAACATATTTAATGTTAGTTATAGATAAGACCCTCTATAGTTTTATAACCTAACTAACATCCAAATGTTTTGGGTTTAATGTTTTCCCCATCATCTTGGTTGGTGGTAATACGAATAGCTGGGTACCCCCTCTTCTTCGCTCTTCCATCAGTATATGTGATGATAGAGATTGGTATTAGAGATTACCCAGTGATGATATATGTTGGTGTTAGAGAATACAGAATGATAATATATGTTGGTGTTAGAGATTACATAGTTGTGATGAGGAATGCGATATATGTCGTGTGTCATGTGTTGTGGGAGGAGGTATAAGGGTGATTTCCTTAACATTCATGACACCATATTACCTTGTTTATGAGATGAGGTTCTGATGTGATGATGAATAATAACATTTATATATTTTAGACCATGTGGTAGGTTTGGACTAGTTGGGACGTGACCCAAACCACATAAAAGATTATTGGATATGTGGGGTGAAATGTATGCAAGGCATGGGATCACATGACAATGGAATTTAGGGCATAGAGGTAGAAAACTAGTATAAAAGTAGTTTCGAGGAACCCATTTCATTGTTCATTTAAACCATGTTAATATATTTGATACGTGATTTGGAGATCTTGGAATGGGAAGGATTTGATTAGTTAGGTGACATGTTTGGTTCATGTTGGTTTTTCTATTTTTTTAATGGTGTATTAGTATAATATTTCCACATATTCACTTGAGACCCACGGTATGATATTACTGAGTATACATGTTATAATTAACCTACATCTATAATGAATTTTTTAGGTTTCTATGACGAATTATAAGGCGATGATGGGAATTCCTAGCTCGGGTTTCAGATCTAATGTTGATTTTCTACCATAGAACTATCTTTTGGAATTTAAAAGGAGATATTTCAAGAAAAATTATATTTTTAATGCATTGCATGATGGTTTGTGATTAATTTTTTATTATGTGATAGACTTTCATGATGGTTGATTATCCTATATACTTATTCAATATTATTACAAAGGTTAATTACTTTTATTCATTACAAGCTCAGGAGGGGTTCCTTTATAGGGAGGGGGTCATGATACGGTGATATCAAAAGGTTTATTTGAAAGATAGGATTGCATTTAGAGTTAAAAAATATGAGGATTCCATGGGTTTTTAGAGAAACAATTTCAATTTATCTTGGTGTTTGATATTAGATAAGAAAACTAAATAGGACATGGGGTTTTAGTACCCCCATGATCCAATTCAATAAATCCATGAATGTTATATGACCAAGTGGGTTGGACGTGTCTGTAGGGAAGAGACCTATTCGAGGTATATGCATCAATATTGATTGTAATCATGTCTTAATTTTTTCCATTTTGGAAATTGAAATGAATATAATTTTATAAAAAATTACAAAATTCAATGTTATTGGGCTTTTCATTTCACCACAAATTATAAGAATGGATCTTGGTTTTCCCCCATGAATAACTGAAGCAGTAGTAGATAAATAGTATGATCTGGTTGATCATTTGAGGATCGACCCAATAGGGGAGTATGAGGAATAGTAGTGATCCCCGCTTTCATTTTATTGGAGGAGTGTAGGGATGTATGAGGGGAGTGTAGCTAATCTAGAGATAGAGTGATTGTTGGAGGATATTGGGATCCCATTTAGTGTGATTATATATTGGGATGAGTTTTTAGTGATGTGGGCAGTTACTCAGATGTGGGGATTTGTACATCATTGGTGGACAATGTATCTTAGATACCGAAAAGTGGTAGATGTGTTGTGTCCATACTTTTCAAAGGAGTTCTATTTAAAATTCATATAATTTATGATAAATGAGGAAACTTTTTATGTGTTTATTTCCCTTCAGAATGGGATCTAGAGTGTACATGTGATTGGAATCATATTCAAGGACCTTCTGCAATTTTTTCTAGACATTTTCCTGAACGATGATTCTAGATCATAGTGTCTGGAGGAGGAACTTCACCAATCTATCTGATATAAAATCAATTCGTTTATGATTTCTATATACAGTGCGGTAGAGAACAAGGTAGTGGATATAATTTGGATTATTTCTATAGGAGAGAGTATCAAAAAGGGTGTGATGAGGATCGGGGTTTTTGGTTGTGTATTTCCGATGTTTAGGTTGTCATGGTTTAGAGTAGTTGTAAACCTACCACAGAAGACCCATTCCTGTATTTCTTAGAATGTTATTTTTTGACAAATTTCTAGAAGATTAATGATTTCATGCTATGTTTTCAAGGGTTATGGAAACCACTGGGCTAAGTGTCTGACATCCTAGGGGGATAATTTTTGATGGGAGGTTAGGTCCCTTTTTGGAAGCAATAATAGATAGCTCCTAAGTAGTTTTAATAGTAGGGACTAACGACACTTATAAAGATATTGCGGGTAGGTGGTGTTATAATAGAATATTCACATTGTGGTACTTATCCTTAGGGACCTTGGATAGAGAAAAATCAAAGAGGTTGATAGTTAAGAGTTAGAGGAGTTGGGCATAGTTAGATGCATGCGGTGGAGAAGACAGTGCCATCTAGTCCGGAGGTTGTCTAAGGTACGACAACTTTATTATCCATCAATGTTTATTCACTATATCATTCGGGATCCTCACACTCCTTTGTTTCTTTTATATTATTTTTTCCTTGGTACTTTATGGGGAGAATTATATAGTTCACATATTGTTATCTACACTAGTTATAGGTTATGTTTTTTTGTTTTATGTGCACCAGGAATGTATGCTGGTGATGATACAACAATATTTGGTGGGATACTTCAATTTTTACTATAGATAGAGTCATATGATAATATCCATGGAATGTATTGGTTGTATTTTATTCATCTAGTAATCAACTACTTTCGTAGGATTGATTCATTTTCTGATTTGGAGGTCAAGTAAGTGGAGTTAATTAGAGAGAATAGTTATGAAATGGGTTGAATGAATGTGGATCATCATTTATATCAATTGGTAGAAATGAATATGTAAGATCGGGTATAAGATGTTTTCATGGTTTCATTGGAGTAATGTGATTTTTATCTAGATGAATTTATGACAGTACCCCCTCGACATTATGTTGAGTATGGGATAAAGATGTAATTAGGTGTATCTCCAATTTCTATGGCCCCTATTCAAATAATGACTACGAATCTATGAGATTTGAGGCTCTAGGATGTTGATATAATGCATTGAAGTCTTATCGAAACCAATTTTAATCCTCGGGGTGATTCAATGTTGTGTTTCCCATAAAGAAGATTATAATTTGATGTTGTGAAAAGACTACCAGATGTTAAATCATGTGATAGTAAAGAACTGTTTTCCACTTAAAATAATTTATGATGTCTTTGACTAGCTGAAGGGGGCCAGTATGTTTTCAATGATAGATTTTAGATATAGATATCAGTAGATGAGGGAAAAAGATTAGGATATGTAGAAGAATGCATTTATGTATAGGTATGGGTATATGGAGTTCATTTTCAATCGAAATAGTTTCATGTATACATGAGATATGTTCATGGGGATCATGAACTCTATAAACCATGTTTTCATGGAAAATTTATATTTCATGTTTGGAAATATCATAGTATACTCGAAGTCATAGGAGGAGCATGATGATCATATTATAGACATCTGGCAGGTCCTTCAACACCACTATCTCTATAGAAAGCATTTCATGTTTATGTTTTGGATGCAATGGGTCAATTTACTTAGACTTGTGGTGTCTCGGTAGTGTGTATCAATGTACCCATAAAATATCATGGTTTTTTTCTTGGGAATCAACCAAGAACATGATATATATTTATAGTTTCCTTATAAATACATTACACTACCATATGTCTGTATAATATTTCTCATAGATTTTAGTCATGATAATAACATTGACATGGAAGGATTTTAATTTTCATTGGACTGACCAGTTCTAGGTAGTGATCATTTTCCTGTTATAAAAGATGACCAGTGCTTCGGTTTATTGATTTCATGAGGAGGCTGTGATTTTTTGGTAGTGTGTTTTGAATTATATCTTGGATGGGAATTTTTATTGTTCCCATAGATAAAAATGATCTATTATAGGTCTATGCAATTATTTCAGGATGAGCATAATAATGCCACCCTTGATCTGTAGTTAGAAACCTTCATGTTTTCACTAATATTGTGGTGGAATTCCCTCATCGATGGGAGAATTATGGTTTTGAAAAGCCACAAGATCCTAAAATATATTTTCTTATTGTTGGATCAAAAGTTACACCAGTTGAGGTTCATAGAGTTTCACATGGATTATTATATTAATATATAATACACCCTTGTAATGGGGAATTTAATTACTAATTCCCTAAGTCAGAAGTCCTGAGGAGATGTGGTTTAGGAGTTTGTAGATGTTTGTAATGAGATAGTAGATCATGAGTAATTCAATATTATTGTGGATAAAATATGTATCCAATTTTCAATTTATCAAATGACTATGTCTTCATCCCTTATATAGTAGGTGGAATACAATCAATGGGGATACATTGAGGTATAAGTTTTGTGAGATCAGGTTGTCCTCAATGATGCTCCATAGGGAAGGCTGTTGTAAGAATACAATTGTTACATGGAACGTTGTTTTTCTAATGGTGATGCATGAGGGAGTTCTCCAGGAGTTTGATAGATGACCCTTAGTGGTAAATCTATATGTTACTAAGATGCTACATGGATTTAGGAGTCATATTTATTTTCATTCAATAGAACAGTTACATGAATTTTTTATTTCGAATTATTCCTTTTATCAGTAGAAGAAATCAAAAAATCAGGTTTAGTGAGGATTTTTTGTATCCCATGGATTTACCTTAGTGTAAGTGGTTAAAATATCAATGAATTTTATCCCATTATTACCCTATGGTTAGGGAGGTTTCAATATGGTTTTGGTGATTGTGGATTGATGACAATGTTAGATCATTTTATAGTGATCTGTGATGGAGTTACATTGATTTTTAGCAAGGTTTTTTGTGGGTTATATGGTTAGGATTCATGGGGTACCAAGTATTATCATCTATTCTTGGGATCAACATTTTACTTTATCACTCTAGAGTTTATTTTGGAATGCCTTTGGTTCCCATTTATTACTTAGATCTTATTTTCAATATCAGTTAGGTGGTTAGGCATAAAGGACCATCCTAATGTTAGAGGAAATTTTGTGAACATACATATTATATTTTTGGATGTTTATGTGTAAAAAACATGACATTATTTGAGTTATCTAGTAATCAGAGGTACCACTCATCAATTTATAATTATTCATTTGGCTAATTTAATGAGCGGCCATGTCATTCTATGTTGTGGTGTATGGAGGTTAGGGAGACATTCGTTCTTAGTCCAGATGTGCAGTAGAGAATGATTGAGAAGATATAAATTTTAAAATATCGGATGAAGGAGGAAAATGAAATTCAGAAGGCCTATGATGATTATAAGTGGATTCCCTTAAAATTTGATATTAGAGACCATGTGTTCTAAAGAGTCACCCGTCGATGGGGAAATAAAAGGTTTGGAAGAAGTAGTATTCTTTCTCATTAGTGCTTTAGGATTTTTATGGTGTCAGATCCTGTAGCATGGTGGTGTACGCAATTTTCCTCCCACTCGAGTGAGACAAGATCCACGACTTCTTCCAATTTCCCTAGCTTTATCAATATCTTCCTGAAAACACCCACATAATAGACTGGGAGAGTTAGATACTAATAATAGATCAACATTCATGGAGACCCCAATAGAGTTCCATGATAATCAGGTGAAGGTTCTATGGGATGAACTATCACATTGGACCATGTGAAATGGAGGTATGGAAGTCTAGAGGAGATTATATAGTAGCTTGAGGAAAAAATCATGCATTGTACCTAGAAAAGTTTTATGTTTTTTTCATTACCAGGATGATGATATTTTTGAATCTTTTTGGTTTATTATATGTTTTTTGCATGTTGATGATGTGTGTTATGGATAAATTAATATGAAGAGGGGAAACCCCCTTTCTTATTCACATGTGGTAAATTTAAGGAATGTTTTAGAACTAGGTGGGTGAGTCATTTTCTCACAAAGAATAAAATATCCTGATACAAAATGAAGGAATCCTTGATTTGTGTGACTAGGATAGTGTTGTGTGGTATATTAGGAAGATATTTGATTGGGTTGTGTGGTGATATAAATAGTTTACCAGAGGTTAGGTGGGAGAGAGGTGGATTATGGTTAGAGTGAGGAAATGTGGTGTTGTGTTGAGTGGAGGATAGAGATGTGGTTGTATGTGTTGTTTTGAAAATTCTTTATATTTTCATGATCTGAATGGTTTGTGGTAGTATTTATAGAGTAATGAAATCCCTATGAGGTTTATAATTGGACGATTGTTTAGACCCATCCATTTCTAATATGGTATGGTTTTTATTCTTGTTTTTTATAATTTTTTTGAAAGGTATCTAATATAAAATTCTATGCCAAGATGATTTTTTTAACTTGGATATTTTGGTCATTATTGGTTCCTGAAGGAAGCTTAAGGTGGGTTCCGTAGTATTTGGTGTGGAAATTTTATTCTATTAAAAGGTTCATGTTTTAAAATAAATTTTAATAAATGGCTAGTTATTAATGGATTTGATGTCAGTGATTCAGGACTTGATGTTCATATGAGGGTTCTTCTCCTCAGAGACTCATTATATGAATGAATTTAAGATTATGAGAATTAATTTTTGGGAGAAGTTCCATGAAAATTGATAGAAGTACAATGCGTTTGATTTTTTAGGAATTAAAAATCTGAATGTTTTTCATGGATTTGATTAGTGGGACACTGGAATACTCATAGTGTGCATTGGTTATTCATGATTTGATTGTGTCAAGGAATATCGTATTTATGTATACTATGAGCCCTTAGTTTTACCCTATTCCACTCTTACTCCTCTCAGTATTAAGAAAACCTTGTTTATTGTGGGGGATCGTTCAACACATTTCCTTTGGGTTTTATCCTTGTCCTTTATAGGATTGATATTTTCAATCTGAGTTGAGTTCCCATCTTTATTACATTGATTCCTTTTGGTATTTATTTTGGAAATAGTAGTAGTGTAGTTTTTTTGATCAGGTAATGTTGGGAAAATATTTATATGATCCTCGATGTTATTCACGTTGAATCAAGTATTCCTTGTGTGGTTTTCCCTCCCAATTTTCTATCCTTTGCCCTATTTTTCAAGTTGATTCAAAAATCTACATTGATGTAGGGAATCCTCATTATCTCTATATTTAAGTTCTTGTGTGGGGATTCTAAATTTGTTTCCTTCTATTGAGTGAATATTAAGCGTCGACATAATAAAGATAATGGAAAATGGACAAATCATATGTTTTATTTCTATTTTTGTTATTTATGATGAGATTATATATTTTTGTATTACGAATTGGTTTTCCATTGAAATATAGAATTTGTGTGGGAATGAACTTTATAAAAATTGAAGTATTGTAATGTAATCCATTGATCTTAAACAATGGAATCTTGGTTGTAGTGGTGAGTGTAGTAGTTCTTGATGGGTTCCCTTATTTGACATACGCTATTATGTGGTTATGGTAGTGACCACTATGGGTATGGAATTGTAGATGAAGTTATCTATTGGTTGGTTGGCCTAAGATATGATGTGGGAAGTTGTGTGACAATAGTGATATGTGTTGGTTGTGATGTACAATTGTGGTGTTGTTCATCGGTTGTGATGTGTAGTGATAGTAATGTGGGGTGGTTTCATCATGTTACGTATGTGCCCCATATAATTTGAAACATGTTTTAGTTATTGTGATAGGAATTAGGTGATGTGTTGGTATGAAGATGGTTGATGTGATATAAGTGAGTTTTCTGTGTGGTTTGGTTGTGTTAGTTCCCGATTAGCCAAGGAATAAGATGAAATATTGTAAAAAATTAACATGGGTTGGTTGAATATAAGCAAAGGGGTAGAATTGGTGTGTTCTTATTAGATTACGTTAGTTGAGTGATTAATAGAAGGACTGTGTAAATGTGAATACATAGTATAGTAAATTAGAGTTAGTAGAAACTCATTAAAATTAAGAAAATGGTGGAAGAATTAATTGGAAGTGTAATTGTGTGTTTTTGTGTTTTTTTCATGTGATGTGATGAATTTAGTGGGGGTTAAGACCATGATTTTAAGATACCATATTTTTTAATGATCATCCCCGTTCAATGTTTTGTAAATCCTTTTGAGCCTTTTTTTTGTAATAACCATGTTATTAATACTTATTTAGGGTGAGTTTATTGAAAAAAGAAAATACATAGGGGGAATTGAGTTAAAATATATGTTGTAGGGATGAATATAGTGGGAGGTTATAGGTTGTACTATTGTTTGGGTCACTACATTATCGACATCAATGTTTTGATGCAGTGGCCTCGATGGAGGATTTTTGAGGTGACAACCAATTATCAAATTATAAAACATTCCTGTATGGTTGACAAGTAAGCCATTCCATAGAGGTTGAGTGTGAAAATAAGCAGTCGGTGACTATGGTGAAAGGGTATTAGGGTCGGATTCTATTAGTTCCCCCAAATTTGATACCCCTACAAAATGAATCTAGGATGTGGCATAACTTCTACCTTTGAAAATTCATGGATGCGGTGTAGTGTCTTCAGATATGACATGATTAATCATTGGGTAAAGTGGATATATGTCTGGAAACCCAACATGGATCTAAGACACAGTAGGACCAAGGGATATTGCAGTGTCGTCCCCTGAGAACCACCCTAAATTACCCTATGTCATTTTGTTCTACATAGTTTCTTAATGGGGTGCACCAAGTTCCTATTTTTAATATTGTGTCTATAAATACTCCCATGTACTTTAAACATATTATCATCTAGTCTTTTACGGTATACCCTTAGTCTCATAAGAGAACATTTTGATCGCTTTAACACCACCTTTATAATGGATTCATCTCCCATATTCTAGGGATCAATATGTGGTGACAAGAGACATCCAATCATGGTGTTCCAGGTTAAAAGTTTGAAGGTAAGACTCTTAGTTTACTTTATTCTTCACATTCATTGGATTCATGTTAGGGAAAACCTTGTTGACATAACTCATTTTCATCAATAATGGGAAGGGAGAAAAAATACAATCTTTTGTTTTGGGGTTTGTGAACGTCATATTCATTTTGAGGTGGGTGGTCAAAATTATATATCTAATCGACTATTTTATATTATCCTTATATATGATAACAATGAATTCAAACTAGAATTTCAAAAAAAGAGACAAAACTAATTGGATTATCAACTAGTTGATGAGTTATTCCTGTATTGAACTCCTATTAAATCCCATCAGGTTTTTAGTGTTGAGACAGAGGCATGAGGTCACTCAATAGGTGTAACATCTTTTAAACACTCTTCTCACATTGTTATATTTAGATTTACACCCTTTGGTATTTTGTAATTTTTTTTATTTTCATAATATACTGAAATGGAATAACTTGTGAAATTTGTGTGATTCACTGATATGTAATCAAATGGACTATAAGATGAAACATTTATATGATAACAACCATGGGGTTGAAGTTATAAATGGAAAGGGATTTTATTTAATTATAATTAAAACTGTCATACCAAATTATGATGTGTAAATTGAATGATAATTGGTAATGTGATGAATTGAGTATAGTGTATTGTGATGAAATGTGCTATGATGGGTGTTTGATATGCTAAAATTATTTTCTAAAGGTAGTAGAACAATAATTCTCAAATTATTATATAAAAGTTTTTATGAAATTATTATACAATGTATTTTCATAGTGATGCTAGAATTATTATATAATGATCTTAGTCTAGATATGATGAAATGCTTATGTAGATTGATTGGATTGGTTATGATCTGATGATTCATGATCTATACCCTTATAGGATTATGGAAATGGTTCGAATAGATCCACAACATGTTCAGAGATATAAGTCTTGGTTATAAAGAAGGTTAGGGATGAACCTAGGTGTCAACATGAAGATTAGTGGCTAGTGAAATTATTTCATATAGAGTATTGATTGGTTAAATTAATTACCGGGTTATCGCGTTATTTAATGAACTATATATACCTAAGGATGGATTTGTTTAGACATGGTAGTGTAAAATTACTATTTTGTACTGACATCCAAAAAGGCCCTCTATTGGGTACCCATAAAAATTTAATGGATACAGGTTTAGACAAGGGAATGAGACGTTGTTGTTTATATTTACTTATTTTAATTTGTTGGATCTTTGAGATGGAACCAATATGTGGTTCAAAACAATGATTTTGGAGACTTTATTTGAGTCAAATTAGTGTTCTATTTTTTTACTTTTAGCATGTCAATTAGTTACATTTCATAATGTCATTACATGATTATGTTATTTCTGAGATGTAGTGGTAATTCATTATTCTAATATGGATACATTTTTATTATTATTTTGGTTTTTTCTATTTTCTATACAATATTATATTTTTCCACCATTTTTTGACTCTTTTCAAAAGGGTATAATCTCCCCATTATATTTCATACACAATAGATGTTATTTTGTAGCCTCTAAAATATAGAGAGTCATGATTGAGGTCATGTATACATCTTGGTTCGGTCACTTGAGGGAGCACCATGTTAAGGATATTACAAAGTGGCATCAAAGAACTCAGCTTTATTTTATGTTTCCTTACTAATTGCATATCCTAGAAAGGAGACTGGAATATTTAGGGATATGTTAATGAACTTTTTCATGGTAGTAGATAACCTATATATGTTGGGAAATTTAATTTCTTAGGGATAGGATAGTCATTTATGATGTTTTTTAGTTAGAGTCTTGATGTTATTTTAGCTTCAGTTATTCCCTTATTTTGTGATGTTTTGTTTATTGATACTTTTACTTGTGTTTTGGTACAAAGAACGATGAGTATGAATAAATTATTATATGAAAATTGGGATGTATGTTATCATGCATTTTCCAGGATAGGGATATATTTACGACATGTGACATTCTTTCCCAAACGAATTTTTAAATGAAATCCCATATTAAATTGGATAAATAAATTTAATGAAATATTGTTATATTATTCCAATTAAAATGTTAACACAAGTTCATAAGAACCTCGAGTAAGTGTTTCTCTATTATCACCACCTGTTGAGGCTAGTACCCCTTTGTTATGTATTCTTAGGAGTGCATTGGTCTTTGTAGAGAAAATTCCCTAGAGTCATCATCTTGTTGATCATCAAGAGAGTTGTAATAAAAAATCATAATACTGATAAGACTGAATTTTCAATATCTATAGAGAATATAATAGATGATCAGCTTCATGATATATTCTTGAGAGTCTTTTGATCTATGGATAGGGACACTGTTCACACTATAACTTTAATTTCTAAGTTGATGAGAGAATTCCATATACAACATATACCTACATTTAATATAGAGGGATGATCCAAGGAAGCTATGTTATAGATTGAGTCAGTCCAGATGATCTTCATGAACCTCGATACCCCCCACTTATATAAAGGTGAATATTGATGAATTTATGCTTTTATAACCAACCATGAATTAGGGGGATATCTTGTATCAATCTAGGTATCACGAAGAGTTATCCTGGAAAGATTTCAAGGGGATGTTTCAGAGTAGCTTCTATCTAGATATTTTGAGGGATTATATGGCTCATGAGTTCATGAACATGATAAATAATTCCATGTTATTGATAGAATATGTAAAATTATTTAGAGTACAATTTTTTTTCTAAAACCTTCGATGATAATGAGGTCTTTAGGGTGAGTCATTTATTGGATGTGATTCACTATGAGATCAGGTCACATGTGTACATCTTTCTCCTGAGCAGGTTTATGGATTTGTTAAATATACATCTCCTTAGGGAAGGTGTATTAATGGTGGCCCACATGTGGTGGATAGTTATTTTTATAGGTAAATTTATAATATCTTGATCTATAAGTAAGAAGTGATGTTTTGATAGCTACTGTTAGGGTAGTAGTGAGAGAATCAGCTAATGTAGTGGAAATTCATCTCATAACCATAGTCCATTACACTAATTTTAGTGTTTTTGGTCTATAAACAAGTTCTATTAGTGACTAAACCCAACTGTGGAGTGTCGTTATTGTAGAAGATTGGTTTATACACAAAGGTTTTTAAGAACCCTGTAAAAGTTCAGCAGTGACAAGGGATCAAGGAATGAAATTCAGTCAGGGATGCACTTAGCTACCCCTCTATAGACATATAAGAGGAGTTCCACCAGCCACTAAGGACAAGGTAGAGTACATAGAATCTGAATAATGAAGTGATTAAACCATTCAGAGGGAATGTTATAGATGATTCATACAAGAGCCCTGGGTAGATAGATGAGTCAGCTGCACACAATGTTGCATACACTAGCTATAATGGATGAAAGACTGTATACCATTAGAGGTATGATTCTTGTATAATATACCCTTTCTAGAACATTTATTGATATATGATATTAAATTTTATTTTTCTCCAATGAATTTTAAAAAATTTACTTTCTTATTGGTGTATTTGGATGGTGTTTTAATGATCAACACTTCATTCAGAGTGTGATGGTTGGATATCAAGCATTACAAGGCATGTTCTCATGAAATTGGTGGCTAATGTTTCCTTTAAGAGATATTTATGATATATACTATAGAATTCAATTTTATTTTTGGTATGTATTGGCAAGTTTTTTACCTGGATCATATCAAAAATTATGGTATGAGTGTTACCTTTTTATCTATAGAAGGAGGAAATTATTTACACGAGGGTGAGTGGGATCCTTAGGGTAGTTAGATAGGGAAACGTTAGTGTAGATTGGATTACCTCATGGGAATGTTTTAAAGATTTATTCATGATAATGGTGGAATTTACTAATATTATTTTCCTCCAGTTGTGATCCATTTTAGGATGAATTTACTATAGAGTATTTTTTTCCTTACAACCCATGAGGGTGATAATGTTCACTATCAACCTGGTTCATGAAGATAAACCAATTTTTATCATCCCTTAAAAAATCATACATATTGATCATAATGAGTTAAATTTTCAGTTTTATGATTCCGAATAATATGGATTCATATCGAAAATTTATTCTTTGTGGGGATCTCCTATGTTTTTTTCTAAAATATATAATGGGTCTTGGATCTTATGTGTTGATTATTGATGATTAATCCATATGATAGTCAATAATTTATATCGACTTCAAAAAATCAATGATCACTTAAAAAATGAGGTTACTAGATCATATCGATGATCAACTTATGGTTATGATACCTTCACATGAGGGTAATACCATAAACATATACCAAACTCCTTTAATTAGTAGGTATGGCTTGTATGAGTTCATGGTTATGCTGTTTGGTTTGAAAAATACACCAATGGTATTCATGAAACTGATGATCCACATATTTAGAGCGGACTCACTATCCAATTCTAGAAAATGAGGCTACTGTCATAGACCTATAGCCATGGTTTTAAAACTATCTCTATATGTTGCTATAGCCACAGTTTTGAAACCGTGGTTATAGGCTAGTTTTCTGTGGCCTATTGCCAAGGTTTTGAAAACTGTGGCAATTTGTCATGTCTATAGCCACTGTTTTTGGGCATACAACCATGGTTCTAAAACCGTGGTTATAATCCAATTTTTTTTATGGCCTATAGCCACACTTTTCCACAACCATGGAAATAGGGTTCCGACACTTCTACGGGAAAACATTTTCCCACAAATTTTTTAAGGGAAGATATTCCACCACAGTTTTGATTTTATTACCACAATTTATATTAATATATATATCATAATATAAATATATAAACATGAAGTGTCGTGTGGTGTAGTTGTAAGTGCACTAGATTTCAATGTGGAGGAGCACGGATCGAAACCCATTGGGGACATTTTTGATTTAATCTTTTTCCACAGTTGTCTGAGGCTATTTGCATAGTTAAAACCATGGTACTAGCCATATATATCCAGAGTTTAAACCGTGGCTATAGTTCAACTTCCATGATAACAACTTTGGAGGTCTATTGCCTTTGTTTTCAAAACCACATAAATAGGCTGGGACCCACTTCCACGACGATAGAGGCCACAGTTGGCCAAAACCATGGTCGTAGCCTATGGCCTCTATTTTGGGGCCTATTGCCAATGTTTTGAACTATGAAAATAGATCTTTTAACATTTGTGATCCCTCCCAGTTAAAAACCATTCACAATTTTAAATATCACTCCTCTCTTGATTAAACTACACTCATTACATCTTTATAAGATCGTCCTTTAATTTCGTGAATCATAATGTTTTACACCTTAATTACTATATCATTGGGTTCCACATTCATTAGCATGATGAATAACCCTTTACAACATAATTACTAGTCATGTTCAATTATTCGTGCAGTCTTTATGTGTCTTAAATGAAACATTATAGACTTGTGTAAAAATTTATTCTTTAGAAGAAAATCTCTTTACGCGCAACCCCTTTTATATGAAACTCTATTTATGGGAAACTCCTTTTTCGTGAAACTCATGCGATTTAGAGCGCTATATTTTTATATGGTTCGAGAATCAATAATGAGATAGGTATCTATCTCTTTATATTCCAAGCTAACCATGCACCTATGATCCTAACTTTTCTTCCTTAGTGCGCATAATATTTCATAAGATCACATAAAACCATTTTTAGCATCGCATTGAGCGTCTAAGATTATTTCGTAAAAACTCATATTTCATGTGAATTCTATTAATTCTTCTGGTTTTTGAATTTTTCATATTTTGAAGTGATGATTCTCAATAATTCTTTGTGCCACCTTGTAAATAACCTTTTTGTACCGCCTAAAAGGCATCTATTCATTGGTCTGGGATCTTTGTCAACATAACATTTTGACAGTATCTCTGTAGTTGTACAACTTATCATATAAATACACTTTTTCAACTAACAAAGTCAACCAAAAAATGATTCAGTGTTACCATGATGTTTTTGGTACAAAAAATATCCCCATTTTCTCTTGTTGAAAACTCTTCACATTTTGATACCACATCAGAGCTTATTATCTCTTAAACCACCAATAATTTCATGCAATTAATATAGCGATCAAATATTAATTCAACACGCAGTATAATACCACATGAGAGATTCTCGACATGGGAAACATTAGTATCATGAAAAGTTCTTCAATATACTACTTCAATCCAAAACCACTCAACTACTTTCATCACAAACCTCATCTATCATGATATATATCATTTTAATGATCACTTCTTGAATCTTCATGTTTAAAACTCCACCTAATTCACTACTTGAGTTCATATGATCTTTTTAATGATTAAATATGTCCATGCTAAGCTATGATAAACACGACTATGAACTATTTCCTCATAAAACCGAATTATCATCATGTCAAAAAGCATTGTTTTACCTTTACATCACTACTCCCCCTATCAGTTTCTACACCGATCTTTTTTTGATAGATTCTCACCTATAATATCCACAATTTATCCCCCTTTTCAATTAACCTGATGGTCACTCTTTTTTGGTATGTAATGGGGTAAAAACATAGATCAGTACCTTAGAGAAAAAACACATCATACCTCATGGAGTGTGGTTCCCACATCCACTCTTTTCCAAGAATAATCATACAACTGAACCCCCAGAGCGAGTCAAATATATTAAAATAATTCTTTGGTTAAAGACTTTTCAGAATGTCTACAACCTGAAGTTTTATAAGTACATTGTCTGAAAATAGAAGCCCATTAATCGTCTTCTATTTGAAAAAATGATATAGTATTTTAGTATTCATTGTACTCAATTGATGGAGTATATTTTTTATAAGATTAATAGATCTCTAATTATCACAATGGATTCCAATAATAGATATCAATTAAACTCCCACATCCTCAAGATGTTTCTTTATCCATAGTAACAGTTGGCATGCATGAGTAGCCACAATATATTCAGCTTAAGTGGTACTCAACTAAATGCAATCTTATTTATTTCTTAGCCAAGAAATTATCAATCTACAAAGATAAAATTAACTACCTAACGTTGATTTCCTATCATCTATTGATCAATATCAATCTACATCTGTATATCCCAATATCTCTTGCTAAGATTTTTCATTTTAGAAAAAGCTGAAATTCATAGTTCCTTTGATACACCGAAGTATTATTTTCACTGAAAGAAAGTGTACTTCCTTGTGATTTATTTGATAATGTTCTACATTTCATTTCTAAAAAACAATATCTAGTCTGGTCATTGTAAATTACAATAGACCACCAATGATTTTCCTATATTCTGTTACATTAATTGTACTACCGTCATCTTCCCATAATAGTTTCATTAAAGTATCCATTGGGGTCTTCATATCCTTGGAATTAATATTTCCAAATACTCTCAAAACATAATTTTAATATTCCTATTTATTAATAAATGTTTCATTGTTTATATATGTCCAATTTAAACTAATGAAATATATCATTTCACCAATCATATAAATTTCATTCTCCATTTTCAAGAATTCTATGAACTGATTGCACTTTGCTTTATCAGATCCACCAAATATTATTTCATTAACATATACCAACACCACCATCCATTTATTACTATTATTAATGACATATATATTGTAATAAACTCTACCCCCCCCAAAACCACGCTTTTTCTAAAACTGATCTTGTCTTTAATACAATTCTCATAGTGATTTCTTCATCCCATGTACTGCCTTTTTCAGTTGAAAAACTACGTTATCATCTTCTTGAATGAGAAAACCATCTAGATTCTCCTTGTAAATGTATTATTAAAAATCCCCATTTAGAAATTATTACATGAAATCTGTTAGGATAACATAGAAATTTATTTTTCACTACTATTGAAAGGAAAAATATTATATTCTCTAGAATTGAATTAGGTGAAAATGTTTTTAAAACATTGATGACATCAATCTGGGAGAACCTTTTTCACTTTATTTGTGATTTTATTCAAATAAATTTGAAATCTTCATTCATATTATTATAAAAGACCCATTTTTTGTTAATGGAATTATTATATTATGGTCTCGAAACAATCTCTCACACCTGATTCTTCTAAGTTTGGTCTAGCTCTTCATTAATATACTAAACCCAGTTTTCATCTCCAACTGCTACATTATAACATTTAGGCCCTACCTATGATAGTAAGGATTACAGCTACAATGAATTCATACTTCATGTTTGAACTGGCATGGTCTAATCACCAATTATATTTTTCCTATCAATTTAAACCAGACTCTTTGGTTTCTATGAAGATACCGATTTAACTTCTTCATTATCATTATCAGTATCTTTATCTTAGTCTATATTTTCTACTTCTTCTCTTCCTAGGTTTCATACCTCTTCATCACACTCCTCAAGAAACTTTCCACTGAGTAGTTGATGCTTTTATTCATTTTTTACTATAGAGACACCATCACTTTCAACTAATCATCCAAGCCTTTTATTGAAGCATTTATATGCTTTGATTTTTCCTGAGTACCAAAGAAATATCCCATTATCTCAAGAGGACTCAAATTTCATGTGGATATCTTAATTTAGAAAAAAACACTTTGTGGTAATGATTATAAAGTATGTAAATATTGGCTTCTTTCCTTACCACATCTCATACAGAGTATTTTCATCTTTTGGACACAAATGATCCCTATAATATATGTAAACTGATGAAAAGCCTAAATCATCTAGAATTTCTCTTGTAGGACTTTTTAAATAACAATCATTCTGGCCATGATACTGATAATCCGATTTTATCCCTCAACCACTCCATTTTTTTGAGGAGATATCGATGAAGAATCATGAATCATTATCCAGTTTTTCTCAAGATAACCATTCACTTTTCCATTTGAAAATTATGTACCATTATATATATGAAACATCAGAATATTGTTTTCCAGGAATCCTTTATGATTCCCACCAATAATTTTTTATGCAACTGAATACATAATTCTTGTTGAAAATTAATGAAAACCATGCCATAATGTAGAAATCATCAATGACATGAACTTAATACCTCTTCTCGTATATGGATCTTGGGGAGATACGCCCACATACGCTTTCATGTACCAATTCAAGCACTATGGTTGTATTATCATCCCTTTCCATGTATATCATTATGATGAAATTCCATTGTTAACAAGCATCACATGCTTGAGTATGATCATGTGATATCTTAGAGAGGTATCTAACTAGTCACATTTTACAATATATTCAGGGGATAGTCGGAATACTTAACCAAATCATTTGTGCCACAACCTATTTTCTTATTCTCTGGATAAAAAGCACATATATCCTTCTTCAAATATATAGTAGTGACCCCACTTTATTCTTTATCCCTATAGAGAAACTGAACCATCACTCCATTTTAATATAAAAATATTGTTTTTAAATCTTATAGCATTCATTGAGTTAAATAATTTATTGACACAAAGAATATTTTGATAGAGACCTTTAATGACTAAGACATCAGCTGGTCCTATTTCTTTTCCCCCAAACATGGCTTTTCCCGAGGCAATTATCTTTAAGCATCCATCATTTCCAAATTTCACAACACCATCCCTGTTATATTTTTTGACTGTAATAAGATCCTTATTTCCTATCATATGGTATGTTCATCCACCATCAAGGATCCATACACCATAATGATTTGATGCTTTTATAGAAATTTCCTTAACCAATTCCTTCTCAGATCTTTTCTTTTTGATCAATTTTTTTTACTTCAGACTCAGTATAAATTGAAAAAAATCATCTTCATCAGAGTATGAAAGAACAACTTCATCATTCAGAGCTGAAAATATAATTTTATTTTTCAACCCACCTGATCATTCATTGATTCATTACTTATTCCAAATTTATTTTTACCTCAACATAATCCTTTTCTTGGTTGATGTACAATATATGTTCATTTGTTCAAATAATTCACCCCCAAAACAATGTCTCTCAATGTATATCCTATTGTTTTGAGCTATGTCTGAATTTTATTGTTGTTCTTGTTATCTTTGGTATCTCATGTCAATTTAGCACACATTTTGTGACTTTACCATCATTCCACATCAATAAAAACACATGTAGGGTGAATTCTTGCATGTCACTTCTATACAACTGATTTTCCCTTGGGTTCATTGAGTATTTGGGTTATTATTTATAACCTAGTCAATATTCAATCTTGGATACGGTTCTTCTGGTTTAACATCAATTTTCATAGATTTTTTTCAGTCAAACCCCAAATCAGCCTTATCATTAGAACAAGATTGATTCATCCTTTCTATGGGATTTATATTCTTCACATCATCATTTTCTATTACTTGAGTGGTTTGATTTTTTGATAACATATTGGGATTCATGTTTTTTTATTTATTCATAAATTTTCTTGTTAGTTAGATGAATTCATCTTCATGTTATTAATATTTTTTTTGAATTTTTCTTTTGATTTTTTATTAAATATATCGATAACAATTTTTAGTTCTTTAAATTCGAGATTATTCCCACTAACTTTTTCTGAGTCCTCTGGAAATGAAGACTTTAGATTGTAAATTTCTTTAATTTCTCATACATTCATTCTTCTTGATGTTTCATATAGAGCCTTTTTATCATGAACCACTTTGTCTTCTTTCTTAGTTTCAGATATCTAAACATATATATCTTCAAGAGAAGCTTCTAATGTAGTATGTATTTGAAATCTTCCTTCCACATCTTCTTCATCATTTTTTCATTATTATTTTTTCTTGAAGTTACCTAGAACTACTACTATATAATCATATCAACAATCTTGGATGTTCTCCACCTCTTCAACATTCTTTTCAACTAAATCTCCTTTTCCCAGTGAAATAATATTCTTCTTTTTGAAGAAATTTCTCTTTATTTTATTACGTTTTACATATGATGAATACTTCATCATGGGAATTTAAAACTCACCATCATCGTGTTATTAGATCTTGTTAGGGAACCTTGCTACAAGATGAAAAACCATTCCCCATAGAAAGCAAGAATTTGGATGTTTCGATTTGAACATTCCTTTTCTTCATTATATATTTCATGAATGGAATGGAATCAACTCATTTATATCTTCTTCATCCTGGAAATAATAAATGGTGAGCTTTGTCATGTCCTTGAATTACACCTATTTGAATTCCCATTATTAAAGACTCAATAACCTCATTTCACATCTCATATGTGACAATAATACTGTGAAAAAAAATCCAATTTTAGTACCTTTGGTTCTTTATCCTCTAACACAAAAACTTTTAGATTGAACCAATGTTAAAGTCTTATCATGATGCACTTAACAATCATTAACTCTTGAATAATTTCTCCATGACCATGAATGTCTTCCAAAAGTAAATTCACCCATTCAAATAATGCATCAATAGACTCATGGGGTTCATTATCATATCCTTATATTTGTTCAAGAGAACAATTAATTTTTCTTATCTCTGTTTTTAATCACCTTCATAGATATTCAGTAGCTTTTTCAACATGGAATGAGTAGAGTGACATAACATCAAATTTGTATATATTTAATTGTATGAGTCCCCCCCCCAATAATTTATTCCACTGGTTTCAGAAGCTAATTACATTATTTCTACTTCTAATAAAGCAACCTTGACAATATTGGATGAAATTACATTCATCGATGATGTAATGACATTAATTCCTAAAAATCAAGTGCTGTGATGCATATAATTCTTCCTTAATTGAAAATTGTTTCCATCAAAGAATTGAATACCATTATGATTGAAATCATCGATTTCTTCTATTGAGATAGAACCCGTGACTTTTATCAATTCTCTTTAATAACAATTATTATCCCAACTCAGTTGAATTCCCTAAGTGGGGAGGGGTGAATCTTGGTATGAAATATTTAAAGAACACTAATTAATAGAATGTATTATTGCCAAAAAAATTTATTCTCTCTCTTTCCCGCAGAAAAGTATGAAAATAAATTAAATAATGAAGAATAGAGAACAATTTTACTTGATTCACGCTCACTAGGATACATACAAAGAGCATAGAATGACAATTTAATGATGTACCAAGTAAACTAAAAGTACAGTGTTGTGTACAATGCATGGAGTGGACTCACTGTCCCTCTTAGTTTACAACCATTAATAGTTTCAAAGCTCATTTCTATGTCAACTATAGTGATATCACTTTTTCATTATAATATCTTCCTTTTATTTGATGAATTAATATTTTTTACAACTCATTTATTGTATCATTGAGATCCACATTCATCCACTTGTTGAATAACCATTTAGCATAAGATTACTGGGAAACATCAATTTTTTGTGAATACCTTAAACATCATATAAAAAAATTTATAAAATTTCCTAATAGTTTTATTCTTTGAACCCAACTCTATTTACACACATCACCATTTTCACAGAACTCTCTTTATGCAGAAATCCTTACGTGTGCAACTCTTACATGATTCAAAGACCTAGATTTCGCTAAGGGTCAAGCTTATGAAATTATATGGGTAACCATCTATTTACTGGCCTAACTAGACCTATTTGTGTGATCATGAAGCATAATTCTCTTTGTGTTTAATATTTATAAAGTTCATGGAAAACCATTTATGATGTTACATTGAGCATGCAAGCCTCTTTCGTGCAAACTCATATTTCGTGTGAATTCAAATATTTAACAAGATTATTGTATTTTCTATATCTTGATGTGATGATCCTAAAACAATCCATTCATGGAACATTATGAGTCCCCATCAATCTCTAATGAAACTTCATTGTCCAAAAAAACCTTTTTCCATTCTCTATATTTTGGAACCAAAAAATGGGAAAACACTTGGAAACAACACCTCCATATATACAAACTTTTTTTACCACCTCTAGAGCATCCATTCCTTTGTATTTTAACTTTTAAACAAAACTTGTCAACTATATCTCTAGTACTCCACAAATTATCATGTAAAACTTTTTTTCAACAATAATAATTAGCCAAAAAATGATTCAATGTAACATTGATGGATTTTTCCCAATACATTTCCATTATGTTCAAATAATTTTTAGGTTCATTTTTAATTAATTGGAAACAAATGTTTTAATTTTAGTTAGTTCTCATGAAACAACATATGTGTACATTATAATTACTTGTATTCATATTTTTTAATATTAATAAACTTGTTATCACATCATGATTGGTCTTCTATGTAACATAGTATGTGATAATGTGCTAAGTGTATTTGTCACACTAAAAGGACATAACTGTTCCCAGATATGATGATAACCCATGAGTGAAATGGAACTATTATTAAATATAAGTTCTATATACGGATTATATAATTTGAGGGATATAAATGATACTGGCTAACCGGGGTATAAACCCATTGAACTTTGAGGAAACTTCTCATGGTGTACTCCTATAGTAATATAAATTACAGGATATTACGAGAATGAGACCCACTATTAGGAAATCCACATTTATAGGTGTCATTAGACATTCCTGGATTTGGATGTATTTATTAGTCCTTATAATATTATATTTTTATTAATGAGTATTATGGTTTTCAAACTTTTATGTATTAATGAAAACTGTGATGACATATGTTCATTGTGATGTAGGATACGTTGGGTGCATCACAAGAAATATTTCATTAATGACTAAAGTGATAAAGGATTGGTCCCTTATCTTCATTAATAAAAATTTATATCTCACACCCATTTATGGAATTTATATAGACTAAATAAATCAATTATCATGATTTTATAAAAGAATGTTTAATTTTCAAAATAAAAATGAAAGGGAGAAAAAAAACATTGGTTGATGGAACCAATGTGAAACCTTCTTTGTCCGAGATATTATAATAAAGGGATTATATTAACCACTGAGAAATTGTATGAGGAGTTATGTCATTGCAACATTAACTTGTTTCTATAAGGGTTTGTTGGCATGTTTCTAGACACTAACCATGGAATTTTGGATGCACAGCTTAATTACACTAAGAAAGTGGCCCAGTGGGTCTCACAGTAACTATATCCACAATCTCTATTAAATAATATATTATTATATATTATTTTACTAGTTGAATAAAAATTTATTCTCAGAAGTTGTTTCATAATTATTCATTTATTCATGAACACATATATTATGTCACATATTATTTAAGACAATATCATATGAGTGGAATATTTTATAAAAATTCATTTTTTCTTTTGTGAATATAATATTTATTTATTTTTTGGAAAATAATGCAGTGATATTTATTTATTAAATAATTAATCATTATTCAGGTCTTGATTAGTATTATGAGGTAATGGTGGAGCCCAATTTTTAGGTATGTTGAGAAATATTATATATTGGGTATTATTTGATTAAATAATATTTAATTTAATTTTAAATTTAAGATCATGTTAAGGAAATATTTATAATATTATTATTGTAAACAGGAGGTATCACAGTAGATTAAATAAATATTAAAGGTAACTTATTATAATATTTAATTCAGAACCCCATCAGTATTTAAATCTAATTTTATTATTTTTCTAGTTGATACAATTTATTCTTTTTAACATAATGAAATCCAAAGAAAAATACTCTAAAATCCTTGAGAGATCCTTCTCAAATAATTCTCCCAATAACTGAGAGAGATATTCCTCCACCTCCAACTAGCAAGTCTATAGAGATCAAGAAGAACATTTTAGAAGTGATTATCATGGTGATCTATGGTGAACGATGCAAGTGATTGGATCTTACATGCTAGCCCCAGTAGGTTTCTATAGTAATGTTCAGAGATTTTTTGGAACACATGTGGATCACCTAAGAGGGAATATACACTTGATTCCTATAATGTAATAAAGGTACAACATCGATATGTTGTTGGATCCATTAATAGAGAAATAATTCTTTCTATGTAATTATTGAATATATTATATTAATTATAAATAATATATGATGATACTGCACTTGGTTTGGATGTTTCATCATATTTTTGTTTTCATTGATTCAATTCAATTGACTATGGTGTTTATCCTCATGTAAATCTTTGATTGTTCATTAACCATGAAAAAAGGGCATAACCCCTAACATGTATTCACATTGACAACAACCTTAAAGTGGTATCATAGATGTTAAATAATTAGTTAAAAATATTTAAAGAACATTGATTGATTTATACATTTGTAATTGAATTTTTAATTTTTATTTAATTGTTCTTTAAACTAAATTTCAGAATCTTCTACTTACTCTTTCATTTCTCATAGATCTTTTTAATCGATTAATTTTAGGGAATGAAATAAAATTGAATATCTCATTCAGAGGTTTTGATGATTTTGGATGGATAATACAACAGTACATGTCATGTAACCATAGTTTCACAACATATACTAGTGTTCAAAGAACAAGTAATTAATTAACAATTGATTCAAAGCACATGCATTAAATACACACAGTGCATTTAATTTCATACAGTGCTTAGTGACCAGGCCATCTTAGTGCATGGTCAGCTAATGCACACATTGTGTATCCCACATACATGTATTTTAGTCTAGTATGTCACAAAAGATTAATGTATTCTCATACATGGACTACCACACCGATGATCATATACTTAAGATGTTGCATGCCGTGTAGCCATTGTACGGGTCTTCTACTCCATTTTTTTCAAGGGACAAATTACAAAAGAGGTCCACATGCATGATCCTTTGATATATTGTGGGAGACTCAAATGTTGTGTAGATCACATGGATATTTCAGGTACTTATAAAATATTAATTAGAATTAAAATTAACATATTATACTGTGTAAAACAAGTCAACAAGTTCTATTGTGTAGACATTAAGTTATAGGACACTCCATGTGATTAGTTTTAATATATATATATAATCAATTTTTACATAATTTTCAGATATGCATATCACGTGTGAGTCATATTACAGATATTAATATACAAGAATTAATGTATGAAATGTAATTAAACAATCATATAATATTTGGAATCATTAAATTGTTAGTACACATTATGAAATTACGTGGTAAGTATTTTATGACATATTTCAGTAGAGTAAAGAGTATATGAGTATAATACATGTTAGGAAGGATTATATGGGTATTCACTATGTCTATTCTGAGGCTCATTTATGTGCACAGTGAATTTTAAATAAATTTATTTCATTTTTTTAAAATTATGGTGGATGAGAATCCAAAGGAAATTCATATTAGAATTAATATAAAAGAATTGATTAATTATATATGATAATTAATTGATTCTGTAATGATTTATCATAAACAAGAACGAATAAGAATTGAATTCTAATTTTATTCAATTCATAATTTGTTTCATGTGGATGGTCATGACGATATAAACAAACATTTTATGTGATTGGATTCATTTAATTAGTTATAAAATTAAATTTTTTTTCTTGTGGGACTTCTCTCATATCATTATGAATGGATATTCATGCCCATGGTATCATTTATTTAAACCCTTTTCAAATCCCTTACATGTGAGTAAAACCATACGTAATTGATGGAGCTTCTAACATAGAAGAGGCAGTACAAGATTGATGTTGAGGTGATACCAATCCATGAGTGATACATAGGTGGATAGGTGAAAAGATGTTACACAAACATTAATAAGATCAATGGGTTTCCACCAGTTTTATATTTATGTTAACAACAATTATATAGACAAAAAATTATTAATACTTAATGATCATACAACATTATTATTATTATTTTTCTCTATTTTCACAGTTATTTAATTCTGTATGTTTTCTCACCATCACTTGATTTAATTAATTAACAAGCATATTAGAAAGAACTAAAATAAATTGGATTGTATGTCAAAAACATCTAATATATAGTTAATAAATTATTTAAATCCACTATATATAAAAAACCATGTAAAAAAGATAATAAATATAAATTTATTTATAGAAGAGAAATTACATCAATACTATATATTATTTTGATTTATCCTCCCACTAATTTAGTTTTAAATAAAACTATATTTCAATGTGATTGACCAATAAATTCAGGGTGATTTCAATTATCATGGAATTCTTACATGACATTTTTGGTTGAATTAACCAAATTCACACCAAGAGTTGACATACCATGTTTTACTTGGTGTAATTGAGAGGAATGGGTTGAAGAAATATAATGTATCAATTTCCAGATCGGGGAGTCCACTGAACTGATATTAGAACACAAAGTTATTGTAGTTGGTATTTTTAATTCCTACCTAAAACCTTTCAATATTCATAAACAACCAAATTTCGGGTAATAATAAGGTAAATTTGGATCATTTCCACTAGAGAAGGATAGCCTTCTCATTGAAAGGAATTTTAAATATTAGAAAATGCACTTACAAA
Organism: Viscum album; assembly: GCA_963277665.1. Taxonomy (NCBI): domain Eukaryota; kingdom Viridiplantae; phylum Streptophyta; class Magnoliopsida; order Santalales; family Viscaceae; genus Viscum; species Viscum album. The sequence continues at coordinate 1,590,513,836 of OY728131.1, forward strand.
ATTTTCTATTCTATGAATGGAAAGTGAATGTTCTTGAAAATCAAATTCCTAAAAATATTTGTAATTAATATAGTGATGAAGATTTATCTGTCTATGTGAAAAATTCAGTTGGTACTTAAAATACTATATTTTTCATTCCACCATCCATGGAAAATGATATTTTGAAGCTATATGAGGACATGGATTCATATAGCATGATGTCTAACCTTCAAGATCTATATTAAGATAAGGAGAGTGAATGGGTATATGAGATCTATAGTACATTGTTTATAACTAATCATAGAGACCACACTCCAGATGGGACTCATGTATTGAAACTTATTAGTTATATTGAACTCTTATACATCTTTGGGATAAAATTCCAGATGAGTTTCATACATATCTCATAATTGTTTCACTACCAAATCCATTCTCCATTTTTATTATAAATTAAAATATGGTCAATAATGAGAATATTATTTCAAAATATGTTATTCTGACTTTCCAAGTCGATAAAAATATGGGTCTTGATAAACACATTGTTTTTATTATGAGTAACAAAAGGAACAACAAGGTGGAGGGGACCATGAACCAAAACAAGTATAATGCTCAAGAGAATCATCCTTCCAAGAATAATAAGATCCATATATAGATTTTAGAAAAGGAGGTATTATGTTTTTCATGTGTCGAGAAAGGCCACTGGAGGAATAACTGCTCCTAAAAAAAGGAAAATCTAATGGTGAGTTCCTTATCAAATGTAATCTTTCATTATCTACACATTGGGTATTAAATAAAACTTTTGGTTCTCACATCTGTATCCAAAGGAAGAAACCAAGATGATTTTGAATGATTTCTAGAGGAAAGGTGGATCTGTAGGCTGTCAATGGTGTGAGGTTTGATGATCCATCAATTGGTGAACACCACCTTTCATTTCCCATGGGAATGAATTTTTGTTCTAATAGATATTTATTATGTACCAAAAGTTTCCACAAACTGAATATTTTTATCATGCCTAGATGCATATGGGATTATTTTAATGTCTACATATAAAATTTGTTTATTTTATAAAGACAACTTATATTATTGTATGAAACATTTAAATATTGATATTAATGAATTAAATTACAAAAACTAAGTATTGAAAATTTATAATGAATCATGTTCAAATGAGTCATATAAAAACCCAACCATGGTATCACCATCTCAGTTATGTAAATTAATATCAGCAGAAGAAGACCTGCCATGATATTTATTTAGACTCTTATAAACTAAATCCTCTTAAATGATGTCATGATTATTTACAAGGAAAACGATGAAATGAAAATTCAGTGGACATGGTTAAAGGACGATAGAGTATATATCATTGATACAAAATAATTTGTGTAGACCATTTCTGGTAGAATCTAGAGGCGGTAATTCTAAGTTTATAACATTTACTGAAGGCTTGAGTAGATATGGTTGTGTCTACTTGATGCGGTATAAGTCTTAGTCCTTTGAGAAATTCAAGGAATTCAATAATTTGTTAGAGAATCAATATGGATATAAGACAAAGAATCTTTGATCAGATCAAGGTATAAATATCATAACCATGAGTATATTGATCTTTTTCGGGGGTCTGGAAATATATCTCAACTAACTCCACCTTATTCCCCATAGTAGAATACAAATACTGAAATGAGGAATTGTACCTTTTTAGACATGGTAAGGTCAATGATGATTCATGCAGATCTTCTATTACCCTTTGGGGGATATGCATTTCAAATTGTAGCATACACATTAAACTGAGTTCCAACTAATGTAGAAAACTAAATTCCTTTCGAGTTATAGAGTGGTAAGAAATTTTTTGGTGAATACATGTGTATGGGGTTGAAAGGAATTTTTAGGCCATCTTAGTAAAAAAACAGGAACCTTAGGAAAAAAGTGAATATTTACAGTGTATCCCTAGAAAACATAGTGATACGTCCTATACAAACCCTTATAAAATAAAGTGACTATCTCTAGAGAAGCTGTCTTTCTGGAGAGGGTAAAGAAACATAAAAAAGAGAGTTGGAAGAAAATCACTTTTAATGATGTTTAAGATCATGATGCACAAGTGTTGGTAAGAAACAGATTCCATAGGACCCTAGGGAAGATGTAGTTCTTGGAACCAAGGTACATCATAGGAGCACAACAAAGGTAAGAGAAGTAGAGAGATATAGTTATCTACTCATCGAAGATGGTGATTCATTATTCATTGACAATGATGAAAGTATCTCCTACTTAGAGGAAGTAGAGAGCTCAAAATAAATAAGATGGAAAGAATCCATGAATTTTAAAATGGATTCAATGTATCAGAACCATGTTTGGGTTCTATTCAATCTTCCAGTCAATGTAAATCCCATAGGGTGAAAATGGGTATTGATGAGAAAATTAGACATGAAAGTTAAACTAAATACCTATAAAGAAAGGATAATGGATAACCATTTTAAAAAACATCAAGAAAGTGACCATGATGAAACCTTTTAACCAGTTTCCATGTTTAAATCCATTAAAATTATACTTGGTGTTGTAGGATACCAATAGTCTGAGATTTGGAAGATCGATTTGAAAACTAATTTTCTTAATGGTAACATTTTAGAAGATGTCTGTATGACACAACTGGAAGAGTTTATGACTCATGATGATTCCAAAAGGATTTTCAAGTAGTAAAGTTCAATTTATGGATTTATATAGGCATCTACATCATGGAATATTTATTTCGATGAAGCTATAAATGAATATGGATTAAGTAACATAGAATTTGAGCCATGTTTTTAAAAGAGGTCTAGTTGAAATTCCATGGTTATCCTAGTAGTATATGTTGATGATACATTATTATTAGAAATGAAATAACAATATTACAATGATTTAAGGACTATTTAAACAATTGTATCTCCATGATGGTCTTAGGGGAATCAACTTATATTTTAGGGATCAATATCACCCATGATAGATCCATGAGGCATATTGGACTATGTCAAAGTACATATATTGATCATATACTAACAGTATTTTTTATTGAAAAATATATTATGGTAGTGGTTGCAGTGTTATGTGGCTTACATATTTCTAATAAAATTCTTCCTTAGACACAACAAGCAAAAGAAGTAATGAGTATGATATCATACACTTCAGTGATAAGATCAATTATTTATGCCATGTTATGTACAAGGCTTGATGTTTCCAATGCATTAGGAATGGTCGAAATATATCAAGTAGATCAAGAAGAATAAAATTGGTGTAATGATCTAACTTTGTTTTCCACCAAACCTAGAACCTGAACCGATCAATCACATACATGAAGGGCATTCCCGATCCCCACAGGCTAGTGACAAGCACTTGGGAATCAATAGACAAAACCAAGGGAATGATTTATCCTAAACATAACAACCACATTGAATACATACACTTATCAGGAAAGGAACCGCAGAATACTAAGAAATATATATTCCATAACTATATGGAAAATAGGAGAAACAAAACAACTATAGTATTATCTAAAAAATCCAGATGATAATTCCAACTTCACGGGACTCGAAACCAATTAGATACTCCAATGACTGAAAAGACGAACTCCAATCATCTCACCAGCAGGTACTCGTCCAATCAAACATGAACCTCACCACATCACTATTGCTCCTGGTATTACCCTACACTGGAATACAATAAAAGGTCTACACACCATTGATGTAGTGCACAAGGTGTGAGCTAATAGGCTCAGTATGATCCCACCAAAGTGTTCCATAACTAGTATTTTTATGTATTATCATTTTTAAAATAATACATGGCATGATAATCTGTAAATAAGTTTTCTAAAAAACATGGAAAACATTTTCAATTCCCATAGTTATAAACAAAATTATGTATAATAGTTTCAAAGAATATTTTCCATAAAATGCTTCCATAAGAAAAAACATGCCTATCTAGGCTAACACAAAAAGACAAAAAAATAAAAAAAAACACAGGTATCACACACTAAGGAATACTATAGGTCTTGGTAGAAAACTACTCGTACCATAAGAATCAAGTGCACACATCCAAAATTAAAACAACAATCCAATAAATCATTGTAATACCCTATGATCAAACCCTGAAAATGTCAATATCGGTCCGCTAGAAAAATAGGCATAGGAAACAACGGTAAGACTCAAGAAAAACCTTCTTGATAATCAAAAAGTAATTGAAAATGGCCTCAAGCTAAAACATCCACCAAATTTTATTGGGTATAACCATGTTTTCAATTTCAACAACCAATGTTAATGCTTTGATAACCTTCAAAACCATTTCACAATCCATTTATCAAAATACAGGGAAACCCCTTTTTCATTGAAAACCCTTTTAAACAGACACAAAAATCATTCCAATTTCATAAATCAATTTATTTAAAAATTTGTAAAGAAAAACAAGGAGGTTCATTATCATAGGCTCTAGACGGAACCACCTACCTCAATGTTCAGGTTACACACACCCAAATTGTAATCCAAAAGAAATGAAACCTAACAATGCCATTAGAAAAGGCCCTATAGTCACACTCGAACCACAAAATATTGATCTAAAATAGTATACAAGGGGTTGGTGGATAAAAGAAATCCCATGTACCTCAACAATGAATGTATTATGATCCACAACTAGCTGTGGAATGACCATCGAGACAAGATCTCACAACAGGTCTAAATAAAGACCAAAAGAAACATCCAACATGGATCAGTGAATCCAATAACACAAGGCTAGGGTTCAACCATGATCAATGACAAGGAATAACGGAAGATGTCATTTACCTAGAGAGATGCACCATAGAATGATCAATGAATCAGAGCGGATCAGATGGATCTGAAAGATGAGGCACCTATGAAAATCACCAAGGATCATTGTAGTGACAGGATACAAGATTTTTAGGAGGAAAAATTCTAAACAAATTGAAAAACATGTGACTTAAACCTTGGAACTAGCCAGGTCACAACATGTTCCCCTTGGTTATGACATGTAGTCCACAGTGGTCATGTTGCGCTGAAAGAAACACATCGTCATTGGTTAAAAATACTCTATTTAACCCCTACACGATGTGTACCTCAAGTACATGTTGTATACCATCTCACAATATGATCTCCCCATTCATGAAAACGAAATACTAGTCTATAAAAATCTACCAACACCAAGTACACGACATGTAGCTGTTTAGCATCCTGCAGTAAACCTAGAAAATCAAATATAAGGTTTTATAAAACCATAAGGGAACATAAAAAAATGGAAACCAAACTAGATCAAGGTAATGGGATTTTACAAATCCCCAAGAAGTAATGTCGGAGATGTATCGATGTAAATAGATGATTCGACTACTCCCTAATCAATGGATTTCATTTTCCATGTCTAATGAGAATCTAATCCTTGTTTCCATAGAACTCAAACAAATAAAATCAACTTCCCATGCATGACTTTCATCTAAGATTCAACGATCTCAACTAGTTTCTCCAACATAGAAGCATATGGTTCAAACTCAATTCTTTCCCAACTCATAACATGAGTGGGATCATGGTGATAATTACTAAGATAAGATATGTTGAAACATCATATAATCCCATAGACTGAGGCACAAATTCTAACATATAATAAACTTTTCCAAGAGGTTCAGTGATCTTAAACAGTCCAACATATCTTGGAGCCAACTTTCCCTGTTTTCTAAGCTGATGGTGACCCAACAGTGGAGAAACATTCAAGAAACCCCATTCACCATCAGAAAACTCCAATGGATGGTGACGCTGATCTGCATACTATATCTGTCGACTCTGGGATATTACCGGACATCATCGCACCTCTTGAATCTTTGTCAACATCTCTTGAACCAATCTTTCTCTATCCAAAGCTACTTATCCCACCACTACACAAAAAATAGGTGATATGCATGGGTGATCATACAACGACTCAAAAGGATCCACTCCAATAAATGAATGGTAATTATTTTTGTAAATAAACTAAACCAATATTAGATGGCCATCCCATGATCCACCACAATCGAATATGGAAACAGGAAGCATATCCTCTAGTATCTCATTTTACACGCTCCATATTGCCATCTATCTATGGGTGGCAGGTTGTTCTCAACTTTAACTGATTTCCCATTGCCTCTTGAAGTCACCTCCAAAACCAAAAGGTAATCCTAGGATCCCTATTTGAAACAAATACAAATGGACTCCCATGTAAACTCAAAATCTCCTACTCATACATCATACCCAAATATTCCACTTTAGTGGTGTCTTTAATCAAAATGAAATGAGCATAAATCATCAGCGGATCAACAAACACCGAGATAGCATTTTCCCCTTGAGGTTTCCATGACATCCAAACAAGAAAATCCATGGAAACCTCGCCACAATTCCAAACCAGAACTGGATCATGCTGATGAAATATAGAAGGTTTCAAGTGCTCTGCCTTTATTCATTGACAGTTGTAACAGCGGGGCATATAATCTATGATGTGACGCTTCATACCCAGTCACCAGAACAATCCTCTAATTTCTTAATACATCTTTTTATCTCCAATATGATCCGACCATGATTTGACTTGACAATCAACCAAAAAACATCTCACAGGTTTTGCGATGAAAACCCACCTTCCAAAGTGAAGTATGTGATCTGAAGAATGAGACGAACTACGAACTGTCTCCCCACCATAAAAGTTATTTTTTAATCATCTAAAACTCATCATCTATTTGTTGAATTTTCAATATAGACTCTATGAGATATTTTGAAAACTGATCAATGGTCAAAACCATACGTGAGACATCCTATGGAGCATCCATGTGGGACTGAGCAAAATGCCCCATAATATTCTACTCTTCATTCGATTGTAGAACAACCTATGATAGTACCTTCTTATTTAAAGTGTCTTCAACTACATTACATTTCCCCAAAGTGTTGGTGTTGTCTATGTCAAATGTCTGAATGCATTTTATACATCTTCTCTATATGAGATTCAAGTCCTTATAAGAAAAAAATTTTCTCAGACTCTTATAATCAGAGAGAATTGTGAACTTCACCCCAATGAGATAGTTCCTCTAACACATATGCACATGCATAACCACAACAGCCTCTGAATCATGAGTGGGGTAGTTCATACCATGTTGTTGGAGGTGAGGAGATCCATATTCTACCACATAATCATCCTACATAAGAACACATACCAAACCATAACCTAATGTGTCACAGAACACAACATACCCCTTACCGATCTCCAGTAAGAAAAGATAAATTTTACATATTAGAAGTCTTCTCAGTTCATCAATGGAATACTGAAACTTCGCATTACATTATAATTTCACTACCTTCCTTGTATGAGAAGTCAAAGGTGACACCAACATAGAGAATTCCTTAAATAATTATTTTTAGTATAAAAAATAACCAATGAAGCTTCCAATCTAAATGAACATTCATGGTTCTTTCCAGGAAAAAACTGCTTTAACCTTTTGTGGATCAACAAACAAGTCATGCTGAAAAATTATATTCCCTAAGAACATCACTTATCGAATCCAGAAAGGTTATTTTGAATGATTTCTAAATAGATGGTGGTTTCTTAGAATTTATAAAACCAAAATAAGATAGTTCTCGTGCTCACGCATGGAATTTAAATAATCTATAATATTAACCTTGAAAACTACCACAAATGTGTAAAAAATTTGTTGGAATATATGATTCATCAAGGCTATAAAAACTGTTGGAGCATTAATCAGACCGAATGATCTACTTTCAGGGAATAGAGAATAGGGGATTCCTAAGGATAAAAACTAGGGTGAATCAAAAACATCTCTAATTGGTCATCTAACTGAATATTAAGCTCTTCCATCTCCACTAGTGCCATACGATAAGAATGAATCAATATCGTATGCGTACCGAGAACATGGTCAATCACGAACTCTACCTCTATCTCTGAAGGAAAACTGAAGAAGTCATCTTGAAAAATGTAAGGAATGTATTAGAACAAAACAAGAATATCCTTAATAGAGGAAATTTCAATGGGATAAAATGAAATAGAAACCAACCAACTCCTCAACTCTAGGTAAGTGGTTCCTGCATGACCTGACCTCGGGTCCCACTCCCTGAAACACACACGAGATCCCATCAACAATAGGAAACAAAATGTGGTGATGATAAAAATAAACATAATCTTGATGAGTGAAAAGACAATCCATACTGATGATGACATCAAATAGATCCAGATAATGAATGAGAAAATCTAAGACTAGCTTTGTGTTATCTGTCATGAATGAACAAGAAGGACCCAAGATCCCCTGCTCTTTCCTCTGGCCAAGAGGGGTCGCTGACTCCATTTTAAAGGGTATAAGATATATTGGGACTTTAATTACATCAATGAAATGTTTAGATATAAATGAGTGGGAGTCACTACTATTAAAAAAATAATTATCCACTCATGCTTCAAAAATGATCCTACCTCTCACTATTACCAGACCTATATCAACTTCCATTGGACACTCATCTTCTGCGTGTAAATGCTTCACTCCTGTGACCAATGACTGGAGCCCTGTTGTCTTTGAAGCTTTTGAATGCACAAAAATTACATTGGAGCCAACAAACCCAAACCATAAAAATGAATATTCATAGCATGACAGAAAAATTGTAGATGACAAACACTTCCCCAACTATTGCATGCATTTTTTGGCATAGGAATAGAATGCCTGGTGAGGCCCCCTTGCCGCACTTATATAAAGTCAGATGAAAACTTCCTGCTAAAACATTTGATGAGGTGGTGTCTCGCTACTAAGACCCACCTCTACATATCATGAGATAGTCCTTCCACTTCCTATTCTCCCCATGCATTCCACTGAAGTTTTCAGATGTTGGTAGGGAAGAGGTGGTAAAGATAACTCTGCTTTCCATGTCCATATCTGCCATTATTTCTCTGTCCACTATCTCTACATAGGTTGAAATCTTCAACATGAAGACATGAAGTCTAATATATGGTCACAAACCCTACAGGTAATTCTACGCCTTCGGTTTGACATTCCATACCACGTCTGGAGAAAAATAGGAAAGCTCAGCATACTGGTAGTTGTAGTCTCTCGCCAAACGCTCTCCCTATTGCAACGATAGTAACTCTAGAGATGCTTCCAATATCAGAGACTCCAGAAAAACATGATGAATGATTAGGCTTTATAAACCCTTCCAATAGAATCCCACATGTATGTATTCTTGGACCATAGAGTCCCACTAATTATTTCGAGATCCCTCAAGTCTGAACGATGCGCACTTCACCCTAATATTATAATGTGTCTACAAGAAGTAGAAGATTTGATCAATATTATCTATCCAATATTATAGGTCTTGAGGTTCATTCAACCCTTTAAAATATGGTGGATTCTCAAGAAATAATGCTCAGGATCGATCTCTTTCTCCTCCATCTCATCATTGCACTTCAACCATTATGTCTTGAACTCATTGTACATCCTGATCGACTGCACAGACTACCCATACGATTGTTTTCATGAAATTCTAATCCATAAGTGGATTTACATAAGGAGCATCAGTTTTACCTTCCTAAGGAACCTGTGGAAGACGTCTCTGAGGCATATATGGGCATACCAAATCATAAGAATGATTAGACACAGAAAAAATCTCAGTTCAAACTAGAAATCCTATAAGCAAGAAACTGATATTTTAACATAAAATCTGAAACTAGAGACACATATCCCAAAATCCCAAGGTAACTTGAGTCTCATTATGACTAGAGTTGGCTAGGCAGTTATCACAACATACCTCCAAAATCATGACAGCCCAATCTCTAGTATAACAAAAGTCCCAAGAAAAAGATTCTTAAGGACAAACCCCCCTTTGATTCCAAACTATAAATAACTGACCTGGGATTCCCCCAAACCCGGCACCTGACCCGATCCGTCACATACCAGAAGGGCCTTCCCAGTCCTAATAGGCTAGTGAAAAGCTCCCCAGCATCAAATGAAAAAACTGAGGGAACGATTTCTCCCTACCTGAATAACCACATGGCATACATATATAGAGAAATAAAGGAACATTGGAAAACTAACAAAAATACATGCCACAACTGTAATGAAATAAATTAATAAAATAACTGAAATAGCAGCTAAAGACTCAAAAATAAATGTCCAACTATAAGGGGCTCAAAACCAAACAGCTACTCCAATGATCACATGTAGAACTCCAACCATATTACCATCAACAACCCATCCAAGCTGGCATAAACCTCACTGCCTCACTACGGTGCCTTTCCTTTCCCTACACTGGAAGTCAAACAAATGTCTATGCTCCACTGAAGTAGAGAACATGGTTGGAGTTAATAGGCATAGCAGGATCCCACCAAGGTGTTCCATAACTAGTGTCTATAAAATAAATCATATATTCTCATTTTAAATATAAAAGATGGAATGATAAGAAGTAAAGTATTTTAACAGAAAATATGGTAATATATTCCTTTTTCATAGTTATAAAAAAGGTATAACATTTTCACTGAATATTTTACACAACATTTTTCCACAAGAAAAAACATGAATATCACGGCTAACTCAGAAATCCTAACAATACAAATCATAAGCATAGGCATCACACACCAAGGAATACTATAGTTTTAGGAACTATACTACTCATACCTTATGAATCTAGTGGACAAATCCAATCATATAACAACAATAGAAGGATGTAGAGGAATATCCCATGAGTAATCCCCCCAAAATTTCAATATCAGTCCCCTATAATAATAGTCCTAGGAAAATAGTGGTAATCCCCACGAAAAACCATCTTGATAAAAAAAAAACAATGGACAATGGCCTTAAGATAAACCATCCACCTAAGTACCCATGGTAAACCCATGTGATCAATTTCAGTAACCAACTTCAATTATTTGATAACCTTCAAAACCATTTCACAATCTATTTATCAAAATCTATGGAAAACCCATTTTCATTAAAAATTATTTTTTAACACACATCAGAATCATTCCAATTTTATAAATCAATTTATTAATAAAATTTTAAAAGGAATCTAGAATGTTCATTATCATAGGATAGAGAAGAAAGCACCTAACCCAATGTTCGGGTCGGTCACACCCCAAAAAAATTCCATAATCAAAATAACCCAACAATAAAATTATGAAATGCCCTAGAATTAAAACAAAACCAAAAGTATTGAATCAAAACATGAGACATGGGGTTGGAGGATAGAAGAAATCCCACGTACCTGAATAATAAATGTCTGATTCACCACAAATAACCATGGAATGGCGTTAGAGACAAGATTTCACAACGGATCTAGATGAGGACAACAAGAAACATACAACTAGGATAAGAAGATATGATTACACAAGGCAAAGACACTATCACAATCAATAAAAAGGAAGAATCAGAGAGAAAACTTACCTAGAGAGACACACCGTATAAGAAACGATGAATTTGAGCTGATAAGAATGATATAGAAGGTGAGATGTCTCTAAAAACCCCCCTTAGAGTAGTTTAGGTATGATAACCAAGATGTTTGGGAGGAAAATGTCTGAGAAAAAAAGAAAAACATGTGACTTAAACTGGGGTGTGTACTGGGTCATGACATGTACGTTGGTCACGACGCGTACTCCATGATTGACATGTAATGTAAAAAAACCTGTCACCTCATGTTAAAAAAACAACTATGTAGTCCCTACAAGACATGTACCTCAGGTAAACGATGTGTTGCATCCCACTACATGATCTCCCCATTCATGACATGATCTCCCAGTCCATAACATGCAACCAATAGTGAGTACATGATATAAACTTCGAGTACACAACATGTACCTATTCTGCAGCTTGCACTAAACCTAGAAAATCACATCTAAGGATTTTTAAAACTTGAAGGGAACTTCGAAAATGGGAAAAAATAACTCATCAGTGTAACATGATGTTACAATTGATCTGATGTTAATGTTATTCCTAGGTATCAGAGAATATCTAAGGATATGTTCTCAGTGTATGGAAGAGATGATGATCTCATCATCTAGGGTTGTACTGATTCTAGTTGTCAAACTAATTGAAATGATCTGATGTCAATATCAGGATATATTTTCTATCTCAATGGAGGACATGTGAGCTTGAAGAGTTTAAAGAAGCCAGTTGTAGTTGATTCCATATTGGAGTCCAAGTATATAGCATCACCAGATGCATCCATGGATTTTGTTTTCATATGAAACTATTTATAAGAGGTTGTTGTGGTACCTGGTAGTAAATACCCTATCATGTAGTATTGAGATAACAACGTAGTGGTGTCTCTTTTAAAAGAGCCAATGTCATACCAACTGACGAAACATATAATCAGGATGTATCACCCCTTAAGGTATTTTTATCAAATGAGGGATGTTACGATAAGAAGAGAACATGGAAGACCACATTTCAAAGGGTCTATATCAGAATAAGAATGATTATATCGTGATAGCTAGCAAAAAGAAGGTTGTTAGTAATTGGCTAAAGTGCAAGTGTGAGTCTATTGGAGTTGGTTCCCTTGAACCAACATATGTGTACTTTTTGATAACCTATATTCATAGTTTTTAATATTAATAAACTTTTTATCACATCATTATTTGTCTTCAGTGTAACGCGGTATATGGAAATTTTCGAAGAGTAGTTCTCACACATAAAATTCATAGTTGTTCCCCACTATGATGAGAACCTAGAGGTGTTATGACAATATTATTCAATATATTTTCTATAGACAAATGATATCATTTGATGGATCCAAATGATAGAGGATATGAACAACAAAGACTCATAGGACATTGAAGATCCTTCTAATGGGGTATGCCCTTGGTAATATCCCTTAAAGGATATTATAAGAATGAGACCCTCTAGTAAAAAATACACATTTATATGTTCCTTTGGATGTTCTTATCTATGAATGTGTATATTAATCCATAGACTTTATGATTATTATTGATGATTATTATGAGTCACATACTTTGATATATTGATGAAAACTATGATAACGTGTTCACAACAATGTATGATATGTTGGGTGCGTCATGAGTAATATTGAATTGATGAATAATGAGAGAAATGATTTTTACCTTATGTTTTTTAACAGAAGTTGATATCTCATGCTCTTTGATGAGAATTGTATAGTGTAAACAAATCCATCTCTGTGGTGTTCTATCAGCGAGTTTGATTTCTAGAAATTCAAAGTATGAGTCATTGAAAATACCCCATAATAGGCATTTACTGTCAGTTTAAACCGCCGCTAATTCTTGCATCAGTAAGTAATGAGCGATAGTTTTTCAAAACCGTTGCTAAAAAATTTAAAAGTTTTTTTTAAAATTAGGGGAATCATTTAGAGGTGGTATTATTATTATAATCCTTTTCATTTTTTTAAATTTTTTACTATATTTTCATATTTTTTAATTTTGAAATTATCATGATTAATTAACTAATTTAATTATTAGTAATTATGTGTTAACATTTATATGCCATATATAGAAATTATGAATTTGGTGAGATTTGAAACTATTTCCTCTTAATTATTTTCTAAAGGCATTTCCATTTTAGTAGACACTTCATGTGGCGAATAAAAAAATTAAATATACTAATATATATATATATATTGATCGAAAAAAAAATAATACATAACAAATATATACCAACTAAATATCTACTAATTAATAATTATTAAACAATAATCAATAATCACTAATAAATAATAAATAATTACGAAATAATAATTAATAAGTAATTATTAATATGTAACAATTACTAATTCTAAATCACTAATTAATAAAAAATATAAATTAATAATAAATATAAAAACATATATAAGATGGAAAGAAATGGTAAATAATAAATAGTAAATGATAAATACTAAATAGAAAATAGTAAAAAGCGAATAATAAATAATAAATAATAAGTAATAAGTAATAAATAATAAATAGTCTATACTAAATCATAAATAGTAATTAATAAATTGTAATTAATAAATTATAAATAATTAAAAATAAATAATAAATAGTAAATACTAAATAAAAAATAAAAAATTATAAATAATAAATAATAAATAATAAATATATAATATAAAATATAAAATATAAATTATAAAATATAAAATATAAAATAAAAAATAAAAAATAAAAAATAAAAAATATATAATAAATAAAATTTAATCTATAATATTTAATATATAAGTAATATATAAATTATAATTTAATGAAAAAATAAATTAATTTATGATAAACAATTAATAAATTAATTGATAATAAATAATAAATACTAAAAACTAAATAATAAATAATAAATTATGAATAAATATATAATAAATATATAGTAAATATATAATAAATAAATAGTAAATAATAATTTAATAATTAATTAATTATAAAATAATAAAATAATAAATAAAAAAAAGTAACAATTAGTTAATAAATAATAAAAAAATAATGAATAAATAAATAAAAAATAAAATAATAGGAAATAAATAATAAAATAATAAAATAATAATGAAAAATAAATAAATAATAATATAACTATAAATTAATTATAATAAATTAATAAATAAAAAATAATCTAATAACCATTGTATACATAATAAAAAAATAATAAATAATAAGAAAATGATAAATAAATAAATAAATAATATTTATATAAATAATATATAATTAGTAAGATAATAAAATAATAATGAAAAATAAAAAATTAAAAGATAAATATTTAAAAATAAATAAATAAAAAATTAATAATACATCAATGAGAAATAAATAATATATAATAAATAATAAATAAATAATGAAATAAATAATAAATAAATAAATAATAAAAAATAAAAAATAATAGTAAAATAATAATAAAATAATAAACAAGAGACAAATACTTAAACAATAATCAATAAAAAATTAAAATAATCAATAAAAAATAATAAATTATAACTAAATATTTGATAAATAAAAAATTTATTAAAAATAAAAAATTAATAAATATTAAATAATAAACAATAAACAATAAACAATAAATAAGAAATAAGAAATAAGAAATATTAA
Organism: Viscum album; assembly: GCA_963277665.1. Classification (NCBI taxonomy): domain Eukaryota; kingdom Viridiplantae; phylum Streptophyta; class Magnoliopsida; order Santalales; family Viscaceae; genus Viscum; species Viscum album. The sequence goes on from OY728131.1 coordinate 1,590,528,854, forward strand.
ATAATTAATATCAAATAATAAATAATAAATATATATTAAATAGCTATTTTACAATATTTAAATAATAAAAATAAATCATTAAATAGTAGTTTAATATTAAAAATTAAAAAATAAATAATAATTGAATAAATATTAAATATTAAATAAATATTAATATATTTAAATGTGAAATAAATGTAAATATATATTTATATATAAATATATTAGGTGATTTGGGAAACAATTACATCAAACACACATACATCTCCCATACGGAGCAGAATGTCGGGTCACCCCCACCCTCATGGGGATAACCAACCCATCAAGCCTTTTTTATATTCTTAATTTGGAAGACTCGAAGGACCAGTGAGAAAAGGGAATCCAATTTTGCACCCAGAGGTCTATAACCACCTGGGCCAATGCCGCCTAAATCTGCCATTGTCTCATCTGACTACGACCACAACCGCTATTAGCGTCACCGCCACTCAAGCCAATCGAGCCTTATCATTATCATAACCCCGACACTACAAGAGTTACATCGATGTTTGGTCTTAGAAGTCTTCCATCCTCCTCATCTTTGATACCCATTTTTGAATGATATCACCCACCTCTCGCCTCCCATTGCCAGACCATCATTGAGCCCCACCACACGTTTCACCACCCCCATAAAACAACCTATTGCGGACTGAGATCACTCGCCCACCATTGGAGTTAATTATCTTCCATCGAACATGACCACATGTTTGACCACACACCTGAAGCATCCCATCATCGGCCAAAATCACCTGCACGTTGCTAGATTTGCTTATTCACCACATATCACCCCCACCTTAAGCTGCCCATCCACCGATTGTGTCCCATGCTAATGATTTTATGTTACATAAATATATATAAACACAGTTAGATATACTATTCTATATTAATATAAATATGATAATATATATATATATATATATATTATATATATATATAAACTTTTAGAAATTTATATAAATATAAAAATTTTTGATAAATTCATATAAACATATTTATAAAATTTATAATATATTACTAAAATATGGGAAAACTAAATATTTAAAACATCATCAAATCAATAAGAAAGTTAATCAATGGAATGCAATCATAAATGACAAAAAATCAGATAAAGATACTCTTAAATGAAGATGAAATCTCATAGAATGTGTATGATATATATATATATATATATATATTATCTATTAATATTTATTTATATGTATTAGAATATAAATATAAATATATATCTGTTTATAAATACACATATATGTATATATACATTTTTAATATATGTGTGTATTTATATATATTCATACAGTTTAACTATAAATTAATTTATATACTATTTGGAAGGAAAATGATATATTTATATAAAAACTAAATTTATAAATGATTTATACAGACAAATATTTACATTTATGTGTCGTTTTATTGATATATATTAGTATTTAAATGTAAATAAAGATTTTTTATTGACATAGACATGTATATATGTAAACATTACTTGCATAGGTATATATATACCTATTAATGCATTTTTTTAAGACTGATAAAATTGATAATAATTTATTTTAGATGAAATGAATAAAAAATATTTATTTCCAAGTGGTTTATATGTTTTAAAATACATTTTTTTTATAAATTGGTATTTATACAAGTTATTTATTATATGTAAATATAAGAAAATATGCATATATTTAATTAGAAATAAACCAAACTGGTGAAAAATGATAAAAATCAAAAACCATATTATCAATATGAATGTAAACCATAGAAATAAATTCAGTCCCCACTAAAATATGACAATAAATCCTCCATAAAAGAGGCTGAAATTCAATAGAATATTAAAAAAATTGGGATACCATGACTATGAACTCAATTTTGGATGCCTTATGGGTCTTGTTTGGACCCCAAAAATGTGAACGATGTTAATCTATGTTAACAGTTTATAGAGATCATCAGAAGATTTTATTTGATAGACGGTAGAGGTTAAAAAGACACCCGAGTAAAAAGTTATGGTTGATTGTAGTTCGAGTTAAATTTCAAACTATTATTAAAATAATAATAAATTTTATTCTATTAATTATTACAAAATTTAAATATAATGTGATTTAATTCATTTCATAATCATTAATTTGACTAGTTGAGAGTTAAATGGAGTCCCAAATCCAAAGCTATGGCCACTTGATGTCGAAGTCTAATTTTGAACTTATTAAAGTGTTTTTTATGTTTTAAATTTTTATTAACTAATAATAATTAATATTTAATAATTGAATCATTATTAAAATTAAAAATATAAATAATAAACAATATATTATATTAAATAATATATAATAAATAATAAATAATACATAATATATAATAAATAATAAATAATAATAAATAATTGATTTTTTTTAAAATCTCTTAATTTAGTGGCAGTTTTTATGAAACCACTAATAATTCCTAGTGGTTTTTAAAAAAATATTCTATAAAAATGAACATACATTTTTTGAAATATATATATATATATATATATATTAAAAATATGTATGAGTGGTTTCTAAAACCACTGAGTAATCATTTTTTTCCTATAGTGTAATAACATAAGTTGACAACACAATTGTGCAACCTATATGGTTTGGGAAATTGTGATAAATGGATTATATTATAGGGTAAGAATCCAACTGAGAAATTATGTTATTGTGGCATTAAATTTTTTATTTATGGGTACCTTGGCATATTACTTGTTGTAACCTTAGGACTTTAGGAAGCTCCACCTAATGCAACTATGAAAGTGGTTGAAAGGGTCACACAATAAGTGTGTCTAGAATCTTAGTTAAATAATATTTATTATTTATTATTTGAAAAGTTGAAAAAAACATTATACCCACGTGTTCTTTAAAAATTATTCAAATAAACGTGATCTCATATTTTCCGTCACTATTTATTTACGAGAATATTATGTGAAAATAATATTTAATTTATATTGATTCACTATTTAGTGAATATAATATTTATTTAATTATTAGCTAATAGTTAATTTATGTTTTTTAACTAAATAAAAAATCATTATTCAAGGCCGTATAAATACTTTTGAGTAATGGTAGATTGAGTTTTTATATCCTTTGAGAAATAATATATATTAAATATTATTTCTTTAAATAATATTTAATTTAATTCACAATTTACATGCAAGTCAAGTAATTCATAATATTGATTTAATTTTAGAGGTGAGGTTCCACAAGTAATTATATAAGAATTAATGGGAATATATGAAAAATATTTATTTCTAAACACAAGTGGTATTTAAACAAATTATATTATTTTTTCCAAAAGAGCTGATTCATTTTTTGTGTGGCATAACGAATGTTAGAGAGAGTCCTCTTAACACTGGGGGAGGTCTCTCCCAAAGAAAAATCCCAATAATATAGGGAGATCGTCATCTGCCTCCCACTCTTGAGTCTATAGAGATATAATAGAATGCTTTGGAGGCAATTATTCTGGAAATCAAAGGTGAACAACACTAATGATATGATCTACTATGCTAGAACCCAAAGAATCATATTGTGACATTAGGATATTTGTAGAACACAAATGGATCACTGTTAGAGGGAATCTTCTCTATATTGTTACAATGGAATGATGGTAAAATGTAGATCTGTTGTCATATCCATAAACAAAGTAAGAATTCATGAAAGATAATTTTTTAATTGACTAAATTAATTATAAATAATATGTGATGATATTACTCTTGGTTATATTGTTACATAATTTTTCACTTTTCATAAACACAATTTTATTTATTACAGTGTTTATCACTATGAAAATATCTGAATGTTCATTTATCATGATAAAAATGAAATGTTGGGGATGAAAAATCACTTTTTCTGATACGCCCAGAACAATCATAATTCCTATATATATATATATATGTGAACCATATATTTTCTTAATTTAGTCAATCCTGTTATCAAACTCTATTCCAACATCTATGTGATATGTATCATATAAAATAATAATTTTTAAATATTATTTCATGTTTCATTTAATCTCGGTGTTCTGTGTAATAGAAGATAAACATTGAATTGTGGGTAACACAATGAAAAAAAATTTGCTTTGTGTAATGAAAGATAAACTCAATTTTGGTTAATAAATGATAACATTAGCGTATCATGTAACAAAAAATGTAGGAAAGAATAGATTTATTTGAAAATAGAATTTCACAAAATACTGGGGTGTTATATTATTATCCAAATAAAACAAATGTATCATTATAAATTCGTCATGTTAATAAAAAACGAGGATAATTCTAACTCTCTATTGCATCAGGTTTCCATGTAGCTTCCTTAATATGGTGGTATCACTATTAATCATTTACGAGGTGTGTGGTTTTGTTTTTTATAACTATATCTATTTGATCCAGATTCTATACCAGCTATTCCCTATAAGAAATGTCATTCTATAATGGTAAACCTCTGAGGTTAGTACATGTGATGGATCATGTTCGTACTTCTTCAAGAGTGATATATGGAACACATTGTGAACCATATATAGGTTTGGTTGAAGCTCCAAATGATAAGAAACTCTCGTTATATGGTCACCTATTTTAATGGGATCTATATTTAATGGTATTAGTTTTCCCATCTTTTTTCCATGAAGAAATATATATAAACACCTTCTCACCAATTTCATATTTAATATCACACCATTGATTATAAGAATAAAATTTCATTCAACATTTTATAGTACATCTATGTTACTTAATGGAACTAACCTTCCAAAACATATCATTATCAAGATCATATCCTAATAGAATTCCTTCTACAACATCATTCTAGTGTATATAAAGGGCTTCATAAGAATCCATCTAAATTCCAGAGTCAAACCTATTTTTATATGGAAACTCCAAAAGAGGTAGGTTGATCCCAAACACCATTTAAATCCATTTAAAAAGATATTACCATGTCATATAGTGTATTAATTTTTGTAATAGTGGTGAAACATAACTCTATATTAAGAGTTTTTTGAAAACGTCTCCAAAACATAGATGTAACTTTAGATCCCGACTATATACAATTTATTGTGGTACTTTATGAAAATGTACATACCACATACATAATGTATATCATGTTAAACTTATCCCAAGATAAATATTATATAGTATAAATAAATAGAGATGATATTATATGATTATGGACTACAACCCATGTATAATTTTTATCTTGAGATGTTTTGGGGAGTTTGATGACAAAACTCAGGGTGATGTCTTCCACATTTTTTTGGTATGGTTAATAGTCACATAATTATTTTAGGCCATTATGTATTAAAATTTAAATATTGACTAGAAAATCATAAATAATTTGTAATTTATATATTTATTTTTTCTAACCCGATTTAATCTTTTATATAGAGAAGTGGTAGGTCTTATACCCTTGTTTCCCATTGTTTATGTGTTCAAGCCTAGAGGATTTTCCTAATGAAATCAGCTATCACCTGGCTTATGGGTCATGATTTTTATGAAATTATATTAACAAAAATGTAATGATATTTCAATTAACTGTTCATACCATAACATTAAGGACATGATAAACCCTAAAGGTCACCAATACAATTAAACATGTGTCTATATAAGGAACCTCCCTCAAAACTGAATGTTTTAATTTCCATAAATGCATCCTAAAATAACATTAATCTGGACTAACCCTCTTTACATAAAACCAAATGAGGGTTTTCTATGAATTTTAACTTATAATCAATATAAATTACATAAAAACAAGATTTAATGAATAACTTCTCATCTAGTCTTACCTGGAGACATAAATGATTCCAAAAAAGAATAATCCTTAAAATTTTCATGATTCATATAACGCAAATACCATTTTGGAAATAATTCAGCAACATAATACATGAATCCCAATATATAAATTCATCAATCCTTCCTCATAAATGATTGATATGGAATAGCTATTTCCTTGGTCAATATAGTAATTCATATATTTGGACATTTACTTAGATAATGCTTGTGTTCCCTAAATTTAAGAAATTGAACACCTCTATAATTTTTCAAACTATATCCTTATTTTCCACATAGATAACATCTTCCCTATATTGGAGATAATCTTCTTCATTATTCTTCAAACCATCTTTATATATTGGAAGCTTAATATTCATTCATTTGTGTTCATTAAAACATAAACATCCATTAATGATCATCATCATCTTAATTGATTCTTTAATAATCTCTTTGATGTTCATGTTGTTTCTCATATATCATGATATCAAATTAAGAATAATCATAATATCAATATCTCCATTCCTCTTTCAATTTGGATGCTCATAGTCACTAAATCATCTTAAATATTTAATTAAAATATTATTCCATTTGGTTCAATCCATTGATTAAAACCAAAATAGATAGTGTGAGTACCACTAATCATAAGGTGAAACCAAAAGATCATGAAAATAACTTATAGGTTGTTTAAATATTAACAGATTTCTTTTTAATATACGACACTATAATATTATCATAGGTTATTCATATTCATAATCTATTTAAATCCGTAATGATGGATCATAGAGTTTGTTAGTTTACAAAGCATATCCCTGGGTTGTGTCAAACCAGGTGTGCAGAAATGATCATTTTCAAGCACTAGGTGATGATCATGTCTAGTTCAATACACCCTTTTCAAATGTAGTACTCTTAGGTACCTATAATCTAGATCCAAATACAATTTTTGTATCCAAATAGGGATGAAATTTTTTGCAAACTACTTTTTATATCCTTTAAATTAATTTGTGTAAATTTTCTTAAACATTGACTCACCATTATACTTATCCTTAGATACATCCCTAGACATGTCATTAGAAATATACCTAGGCATGTCTCTAATATTTTTCCATTCTAGATTATAATGGGTAACAAAAACTTTACTATCATACCAACTATTGTGAACCAGTATTATCATACATGGTTATTATAAATTTTTTAGATGAATATATATAATATTACATAAAACAACACCTAAGGACTATAATGGTTTAGTAATATTTGAAATAATGAATCATAGTTAGCTTTTTTATAATTGAGCTACATCATCTCGCACTCCGTTTTTAATAAATAGAACCCTTCTTATACATATAACACACAATACATTTATTCATATCCTATTGAAAGGAAACATAAGAAATTGTTAGATCGGTTCTATAGGAAGGGAATGCATAGGAGATACATAATCATAACATGAACATAAATGGTATAATAAGCATGAGAATAACATTTCTGAACCACATTATTCATACATATTATCCCAATCATGAGTCCTAAGATAAAGATTGATAGTTCATAAGACATGGATCATGAGAAAACCATAGGACATGATCCATGCGAGAATAGCATTGGAATAAGACATAGATTTGTGGAATACACATAAGAATAGAAAATATAATTTCAAGTATATTCACCAGAAACTCATCACATGATAATATTTGGATAACCACCATTGTACCTTCCACGGGCATGGGCTAGAAAATTGTGTACCATATTTTTTGGTTTGGTATAACAACCTATTTACTCAAATTTTTTATCTTGGGCTAACCACCCTTATACACTTTTAGGTCCAAGAACAATTATCATTACAGAATGCATTGTAAGGTGATATAGGTCCCACCTATCATATAATGAAAACCAAACACATGTGTTGCACAATATCATGCAACATTTATCATATCGTAACTAATGACAAGGAATGGGTTTCATAAAAATTTCATTATATCATAACTTATGGAAAAGGGATAGGTTTCATAAGAATCTTACGATTTCATCATAGCAATACCCATTGAAATATAAGATAGATTCATAAGAATTTTATCATGATATAACTCGTGGAATAGAATTGGGTTTCATAAACATTGTTTCAGGATAAAAAACTTGGAGAAAGAATCAGAACAATATCCTTAGTTCATATCCTCAGAAAAGCATAAGTTACATCAAATGATATTATTTTATATGGAGAAGGATTATAAAATATTACATTAACATTAATTATGTAAAATATCATATCTTTGAGAATAATTTTTTGAAACATTAAAAATTTGTAAAGTCTTTTTTATATAACATTATAATCTTATAAATAAATCTTAAATAATCATTTAGAACTTTTCATGATTAAAATATCCTTTCCTCATTGGAAAACACTATATATAAAATAAAACAATTTTAATATCATTTTAGTTGAAAATAACCTATAAAAACTATAAATGAATCATTAAAATTAATTAATAAATATTTCTTGAGTAAATATCCTTTCCACTATGGAAAAAGCAATTAAAAACATAAAATATTTTCAGAGTACTTTTCATATAGATATCATTTATTTAAAATCTATAAATTTCCCAAATATTAAAAAATTTCCTCGAAAATAAAATATAAAACATGCATGTGAAGTTTCACACCCAAAAAATTGAAATTATTTTATTCTAATATTTTCATAAATTTATATTATTTTTTGAGGTTTGGGTTGATCCCCAGTTTAAATTTTTTAATTTTGAGAGTTCTATGTCCGTTTTTGGAATGCGCAATGTTCTCACATGGTTTAGAAAAATCATAAACATTCACCCATGATACAATGTGGATTGTTCAAGTGTCTAGGAGTAAGGATCATATGTTTAACATTGTTTCGGAAACTAGTTGAAAACTATGTGTGAGGTTCTGTCTTTTTGGATAGTGGCAACCACATGGTTTGCACAAGGTTTGGAAACCCGTGCGGTAGACAATGTGTGCTTCGTGGTATTGATAAAATTTTAAAATTCTAATTATTACCCTCTTTGATTATAATCCAAAATTGAGACCCATCCCTTGTTGGTCATCTTTTGAACATGAGAGAGTTCCCAAACCCCACTACCTATGATTCTTTACCCTATATTGTTTCTTGTCCAAGGTTCCAAGGTGAGTTTCTTGGATTTTAGGAATTTTTCCTTCTTTATATTATCCTATCTTATTTTATTTGGATTTCCTCAGTGGGTTATTGTTTGTACAATCCCAAGGAGATAAGGTTGTTTTTTGAGTTGTTTTTCTTTAGAATTTGGTTGTGCGGAATCTCTATGACGATCAGATCTTCTTTCCACTGATGTTTGATCATATCAGTACTCTATTGAGTTAAGAGTTTACAACCATTTAATTATGGATGCATTCCATTTGATCCATGGGTGTTTACAAATAATAAATAAATTTCTTTTATATACATGTGATGGTTTTTCATTATTTATGGTGGTTCTTTCATGATGGTGTAAGTGGGTAAACGTGGTTTTAAATGGGATTATTTAAATATGCTTATATATATTTTCACTCAAACTGTTTCATAAAATATGAAGTATAATTTTTGATGAAATTGGGTATTTTATTATGTTTTTTGGTTTAAATGTATTGAGGGTCTGTGTTTATTGTAATGTGAGCTTTGTATGTGTATTTTGGTGACTTTTTTGTCTTGTTTTATTGTTGTAAAATATGTTTTGTTTCTCTATAAATGGTTCTTGGGTGATTTCATTCACACTTGAGGTGTTCCATTGGGTGTGGGAACATACATGTGGTCATGTGGTGCACACATGGATGGGAAAAAATGGTAATGATATTGGATAAATATTTTTAACATAAAACCCATATTTTAGAGAATTTTTTATTACTTCAAACCATTGATGTTTTACTATAATTTACTTAGATTAAAATGATTTAAAGGTGGTTTTAAATGTTGTGTACCATTACTTATGGCCCATGTTTTATCTTGGTAAAGATGTTTGGTTTATAAATGATATGAAATCACATTTGGAATTTTTTTATGTTATGTGTTTTCATTTTTTCTTGAAGTGGTTTTGGAAATGAAGTTACATTTGAAATGTAGAGGCCTGTTATGCATTTTGAACATGAAGGTGGTGCTTTATATGGTTTGGTAAATTGTAATGATTTGGTTTAATCTGTTTTAATTGGTAACATAGAAGTCCAGGTTGGTTCCTTATAATGTTTTGTAAAATAATTTTATTTTTAGAAGCGTAAGTTCTCAGTTGGTACCCCAGTGATTTTTGAGAAATGTTCTGAAATATTATGTGATTTGATGTCCCGGATGAAACTTGCGAATGGATTGTTGTGAGATGTGGACCCTATGGATAATTCCATGAGAATGGGTTATCACAAATGATGTGTCAGTGTTTGGGTTAGGCAAGATTAGTTGCAGCATATAAGGAGTCACCCATGTGAGGGCCTCCCCTCTTCATCATGTATTATTACAACGATTTTCATGGGTGTTGTTTAGAGGGTAGAGTGATATATTATTTTCAACCCAGATTATATGGGTTGGCACCCCTTTTATTTCTATAGTAGAAGTGGGATTATGTTATAATATTAGTAGTTAGAATATCCCTTGAGTTTTGGACAATGGAGCTGCACCGTTTGTCAGCAGGTGAGTCTGACCCATGTACGTCTAAGGATCACTCAAGGTATGTTTAAAAAATTACCATGGTTTTTATGTTTTTATCTGTATGTTCCTATTTATAATCCATTTCCCATGGTTTCCTATTTATTCAAATCATTTTCTATCAGCATATCTTTTTATTACTTTTTTTGGATTTTGATTCGGGATTTGGTTTGAAAATGGTAATCAATTTTGAAAATAGTGACGTGGTGAGTAATTTTATGAAAAAGTGAAATAATGGGTTTTTTTAAATTTAAATGAATATATATATATATATTAAACTAGTATTTGTGAAATGTTATATGGAATGGAAATGTATAGACTATCTTTTGATTTCCTATGGAGTTATTTATGCTCAAACCCCACTTGTGCCACACGACGTCGGTAGACTAGAGTTATTTTGAAGGTTGAGGTTTCAGGTTCATGTTCACCCCTTTGGAGTATTTTGGTCTTGTGGTTGGTTGTTACCAAAAGGACACATAGAGATCATGTGTTGTGGATTAGTTTTATATATTTATTCAGTTAATGTTTTTTTTCTTCAACTGTTGTATCAAGAACATTTTTTTATTTTGGATTTATCTATTGTAGGTTATTAAGAATGTTTAGTTTATTTATTTGATCCTAGAAATTTATTGGGATAAATCATTATTATTAAATTATTTTGGTCCCTAAAACTAGTTTCTTGACTATGGGGATTGGGAATTCTCTTGAGGCCTTATCTTAGATGTTTCAGATGTAATAATGGATGGAATCCTAGTTTGGATTGGGCCATCAAATGAAGTAGTATTAGGTACACTGTGTGTTTATTCAGATTATTCCAATATGTTGTTTGATTCTGAATCTGCACACTCTTTCATTTCTGAGAATTTTTCTAGTAAATTGGGAATTCCATCTCAAGATATGAATATGGAAATTATGGTAGAAATACCTGGAGGAAATGATGAGACCAAAAGAAAACATAAGAACTATCAGGTCCTTGTGTGTAGAAAGAATCTACATGCAAACATTATTGTTTTGCCTCTAGTAGAGATAGATGTTATTTTGGGCCGGGATTGGCTTTCTATTTATCATTCTAATATTGACTGAAGATCTATAAAGGTTTCTTTTCAGAATGATTTTTAGTTTGTGTATATGAATGAACCCATGCTTTTGATAACATATCAGGAAGCTAAGAAACTATTAAAATATATAAATGAATGTTACCTTGCACATATTGTTGAAAACAAAGGAACTGTTCATATTAATGATGTGCTAGTGGTAAATGAGTACCTTGATGTTTTTCTTAAATAGTTTCCTGGAATTATACCTGATCAAGAAGTTGAATTTACTGTTGACTTAGTTATTGACGCTAATCCAATTTCAAAACCCCATTATTGAATGGATCAAATTGAACTTTTAGGATTAAAGATGAAATTGAAAGAGTTATTAGATAAAGGTTTCATTCGACCAAGAACATCACCATGGGGTGCTCCTATCTTGATTGTTAAAAAGAAATATGGTTCAATGAGAATTTTCATTGATTATAGAGCATTGAATAACATCACTGTTAAGAACAAGTATCCTTTGCCTCATCTCGATGATCTGTTTGATCAGATCCTAGGAGCACAGTATTTTTCAATGATTTTCTTGAGATCGAGGTACCATCAGTTGAGGGTGAAAGAAAAATACATTCCAAAGACCAAGTTTTATACAAGATATGGCCATTATGAATTTGTAGTTATGCCTTTTGGTTTAACTAATGCACCAGTTATATTCATGGATAATATGAATAGAATTTTCCGTGAGTTCATGGATAAGTTTGTGGTTGTGTTCATTGATGATATTTTGGTTCATTCAAAAATTAAAGAGTAACATTAAATTCATTTATGAGTTGTCGTGAAAACCATAATGGAAATGAAACTATTTGTGAAATTCAGTAAGTGTGAATTTTGGTTGCAACAAGTTTTTTCTTAGGTCACATTGTATCAAAAAATGGCTTAACTATAGATCCTGCTAAAACAAAAGTTATTGAAGAATGGCCAATACACATAAATATAATCGAGATCCATTGTTTTCTTGGTTTGGAAGGTTATTACTAAAGGTTTGTTGGAAAATTTGCATGGTTATCTAATCCAATTACTAAGTTAACTTTAAAAGGTCCTATGTTTATCTAGAAAAAATAATGTGATGAATTTTTTGAGGAATTGAATAGAAGGTTGGTGAATGCTCTAGTTTTGGAATTTCCATAAAAAATGGGGAGTTTGTTATTTACAGTGATGATTCCCTAAATGGACCTGGTTTTGTCTTAATGCAGAATGATTAGGTAATTGATTATGCATCACGTCAGTTGAAACCACCTGAGTTAAATTACCCTAAACCTGATTTGGAATTATCCACTGCTATTATGGATTTAAAAAAAAATTGGAATCATTTTTGTGAAGTAAAATGTGAAGTATATAATTACCCAAAATGTTAAAAGTATATATTTACTCCGATAAAGTTAAACATGAGACAAAGGAGATGGCTAGAATTAATCAAGGATTATGACTTCACAATGCATTAACATCTGATAAAATCAAATAATGTGGATAATGCTTTGAGTCAAAAAAAGTAATGCTTCATTGACCATGATAGGATTGGAATGATATAATTTGGTTTTTGATTTGATAATCTTTGGGATAGAAATATTTTGTGCAAAAAAATAATCTATTTTTTAGGTGTCAGTGAGATAATCTCTATCAGAAGGAATTAAGCAAGCACAAAAGGAATATAGGGACTTACAGAAAATGGTAGAGTCGGTTCAGAAGGGTATGTTTCCGGAATTTAAAATTGATAATGATTGTGTTTTTAGATTTGTAAAGAGATTACGTGTGCCTTGGGATTCATATATGAAGAATACGTTGTTATGTGAAGCTCATAGTTCTCCGTTTTAACTTCATGCCGGCAGTACTAAGATGTACAACTATCTTCAGTAGTATTACTGGATGGATGGAATTAAATGATATATTACTGATTTTATTGTGATGTGTTTGAGTTGTTAATAGGTCAAATCAGAGAGGCAGTTACTGAAGGGGTTTCTTCTTCCATTTATGGTTCCATAGTGGAAATGGAAAAATATATCCACGGACTTTGTTGTGGGATTACCAAATACATCTCCAGGTAATAATGAAATCTTGGTTATTGTTGATTGATTGACTAAATTTTCACATTTCCATCCTATTGGAGATATATTGTCTCTAGATCAACTTTCTCAGTTGTATGTTAAAGTGATATTTAGGTTGCATGGAGTTCCACTCTCAATTGTATCTGATTGTGATCCCAGGTTTACTTCTAACTTTTGGAAAGGACTGTAGAATTTTTTCGGTAGTGATTTAAATTTTAGTATGACTTTTCATCCTCAATCAAATGGGAAATCAGAACAATCAATTCAGACCTAGAAGGATATACTATGTCCATGTTCACTAGAATAATAGGGATGTTAGGACCAACATCCTTCTTTGGTTGAATTTTCATATAATAAAAGTTTTCATTACAGTATATAGATGGCTCCATTTGAGGCATTATATGGAAAGAGTTGTCAAACTACTGCTTTTTGGGATGAAGTAGGTGAAAGGAAGCTGATGGGACCATAATTGGTATAATAGATGATATAGAAAGATCATTTTATTTAAAATCACATGATAACAACTCAGATCAGGCAAAAAAGTAATGTAGATAACATGACGAAGGATATATCTTTTGAGGTAGGTGATCATGTATTTCTCATTGTTTCTCCATTGACAAGTATGATGCATTTTAGTAAGAAGGGAAATTTGAGTCTGAGGTTCATTGGACCATATGAAATCCTAGAGAAAGTTGGATCAGTTGCCTACAGAGCGGCTTTACCTCAAACTTTATCCCAGGTACACAATTTTTTTCATGTTTCGATGTGGAGAAAGTATATGCCTGATCTATCTCATGTTTTGAGCCCAGAGGTAGATCAGTTTGAAGAGAATCTCTCTTATGAGGAACAAACAGTCTGAATTCTTGACTGAAGAGAGAATGTTTTGTGGAAAAAGTTAATTTAGCACGTAATGGTTTTGTGGAAAAATTAAATGGTTGAAGGGGAAACATGGGAATCTAAAAATTCTATGAGGGATAAATACCCCCACTAATTTGGACAAGTAAAATTTAGGGGACGTAATTACAAAACGGGGGAAGGATGTGACATCCTAGGTAAATAAAAAATATGTCATTTTTCATATTTATTTATATATTTGAATAAAATATTAATTTTACTTTAATGGGGATGCTATGTTCAACAGTGTACCCGATATGCAACAACGAGTTTCTTTGAAATCATACATAGCACACTAATAACATAGTATTAATTTTTTAAATAGCAGTTAACTCCTACCCGTTATATTGGAGGTAATGAAAAAAACCTATATACAGTATGATTATTCATTTTTGTTAAATGTATATACATTTATCCCATAAAAGTTAGATGCTCAAAATGATAATGAATCACATTTTAAGCATAATTCACATTAAAAGGTCGATTTACCACCTTTTAATGGAGAAACCTCTTTAAATATAGTTTGGGTCACTTTAATACATTCTTATTGGCCAAATAAATTCTTTATTTATAATGGGGACATCAAAATTTACTTTTTTTTAATTTTTTGAATTTTTTCTAATAAAGATCATTTTTAATGAAAAGTGAAAAGTATTGAATTTTAATTCAAAAATGTGTTATAATCTAATTTTTTTATATTAATAGATTATATTATTAATTGGTTTTAAATTATAATTAGAATATATTTCAACAATTTAATCAAATTTTTTTTATTGGAAATAATTTCACATTGAAATCGGACGTAAATAAGTGTTGATCATTTGCAAGTTATTATTTCTTAAAAACACGCTATTTGTTTTGAAATCGGGAATTAATTTTAAATGATTTAATCCAACTTCTATGTTTATAATTTCTTAAAATAGACATAATTTTTTAACTTGGAATATCAAATATATCAAGGCCGAATTTGTCGTAGTTTTCTGAAAAACATCAATTTTGATGAATAGTGAAACAACTTAGTGGTAGATAAAAAAACTGACTTTTACATTTAAATGAAATTTTACCACTTATGTGAATTGAATTTCAAAAATCCGACAAACATGGTTGTTATTAGTAAGTATAATGTATTTCAATAAGATGAATATAATTTTTGTTGAAATGTACCTTTTGACTTTTAGTTACTGAGGTTAAAGGTAAATATGGTAATTCAAGGTAAAAAAAATTATAATAATTAAATATTTCATTAAAACTTATCATAAACATATTGGGTGAGTAAAGGCCGACCAGGGGAATTCTTGGGTCTATTTTGGGACCCCATGGAGCCACGTAGGAATGATAATGACATTTATTTTAATTAACTTAAAGTAAAGACAAAAATGACATAAACAAATATATCATTGTAAATTAATTTTTACATGGTGTTATATAAGTTATAATTTAGACTATAAATATTCATCAGAAAGATAAAAAAATTTCATACATCATGGTAATTTTTTATAATTGTTATTCATAATATAAATTAAATTATTTATGACACAATAATGATGCAGTGTTTACCTCATTAAAAAATGATTTCAATTAATAAGATTATAAATATTAAAATAACCTCCAAAAACTATCCAATTATTATTGGATGAATTTATTTCGACCATTAGTCATATTATATTATGCCTTAATTAGTTTTGGACATTTAGAAATGGAATATCATGATATAATAAAATAATATTACCACACTTTCCTAAACAGACCCTCCTCCCCCTAATAAAAAGCACTCACTGCAATCCAATTACTAATAACTCCAAACCCTTTTGGATCATCCATAATCTACTAAATTAGACTCCCTACATCCCTCTACTCATCCTAGAAGCCTTTTTAGACAAATGGAACTTCAAGAAAACCTTTTGGTTCATACTAAAGGGAGTTACTCAAATTTATGGTAACCGTTTCTCTTAACTTTTCATTTATTTTACATCTACAACCCCTAATTTTTTTTATTCAATTATTTTATAACAACACCAGTATAATCAATATTCTATGATGTTTTTATGAGATTATTAAATCTAAACTTAAACACACCCCCTCTAATGGGTGAAGAACATACTATTTCTGTGGATGCCAAACTAACGCCCCACGAAACAATGATTATTCGATTATCTCTAACCGGTTATCATGGTGTCCATTAAGATGAAACAATATTTATATATGATATATGTTATGTTTATTTTAATTTATGATTCTCTATTTTCCTTTTATATCATACCTATATGGTTTTCATTATGAGTAAACACGATAATTTCATTTGAGGAAGTGCGGAATACTGCCCCGTCAAAGTAATATGACTCGTTAATTCCATATGTGGGACGTATAATGGATGGTGTTAATGATATTATATATTATATTATAGTAAAATTATAACATAACTATGTATAATTATGTTTTAATTCCATTAAAATAAGAAATAGAAGGGAAATAAGTGTTCATGCGTAGGTACGACTTAACGTCTCCATGAACGGTGCGTTTCATTTCTAACCTCCAAATGATATGTACAGTTATATATATATATATATACTAGATATATATGATACATATGATATACAAATAATGAATATCATTTTGGATATAATGGACTATTGACCACATGAAAAAATTGTAAATATAAGGTATTCATTTTTGACTCAAATACCAAATATCGACAAAATAAACATTATTAAAATAAATGATTACAAAATGTTTATAACCTGGTAATATGTTATATAAAAGGAATAATAAACATGAAAAAAGATCATAAGTGTTAATTAACTTTAGTTTATTAATCAAGAGATTAAAGAACGACCGAGTCAAGTCAGACACGAAGTAAGGGACTTTGTCTCAATCTCTTTTCATTGAGGCATATTTTGTTGTAATACCTGACCTTTTTTATATGCTCTCTAAACAGCCTTGAATTTTTATTTCATTCAATGTGAATATTTTTATCCGAAGCATTTTACTAAAAGACAAAAAAGAATGTTTTTTTAACGTTAGCGGTGACAACGACCTTTCCGCCGCCATGAGTATTACTTGATCTTAGGATTCCTTAAAAAATTATACTGTTATTAAAAGGAAAATAAATACCATATACTATCTTCTATATGTTTGGTATTCAAAAAGGTTTTGATAGTGGTTTTGATATGTTAATATATTGAAATGTAATATTGTTATTGCAATGTGGAAGTGTTATCTTTCCTTTATTCTTATGTTATGTGTTACGATCATGTAATGGTTTTTGGGAATTATTTATGTATACGAGTGGTTCCATGATAAACCTAAGGAGGGTTAGCCTATGATACATCTCCAATGCATTGGGTAATGTGACAATGACAAATGTGAATGTTTCTCCTAAGAGATTAAATGAATATAATGTGATGGGTATTCCAAAGTAACTCTCTATGTAGCTGTGATAACTACAATGTAATTGTGTTATGGATGCCACAAGTTATATTTATGATTTATGATTTCTATATTTTATTCATAAATATTATCATTTCATGAGTTAAGTAAAAGAGTTCTATTTTGTATCTTTTTATGAAATAATAATTTCTTTCTTTGTTTTACAACCCTTAATGAGATTTTTCTGCTCATCCCATGTTTTGAAATGTTTTTCGCAGGAGTTAAAGTTGAATAGGGTCAAGGATGGGTTCAAGGAAAATTCATTATATCTAAAACATGGAACTAGACATGTCTCATTTATTTCAAGAGTTATTATTTTATGAAAAAAATTGAAATTTAGTATAAGTGTCTACTTTGTAATCTTTTGAGATGTAATAGTTATGTCCTAATTCTCTAAAACTCTAGACCTGAAAAGATCCTCAATGTGACTTATTCATTTAATTAAATATTATGTAATATTCAAGGCTAGGTCCTTATATGGATTATAAGATTCTATAAACTAAGACATAATCGTAAACAATCTTGATTAACATTTGTATTTTAAGATAATATCTTTTCACCATCTGTAACATTAAAATGTAATACCCATGAAAGAATAAAAGAAAATAAAACATGTAATGTCATGATAATAAATAAATTAATTACATTACATCTCAAATGGACTATATATAAACCTCATAAAGAAGATATGTCCCTAATATAAAGATGTCTCAAAAGGAAAATTGTGACAAAGATCCCCATTGATAGGTTATCTTTTAAATCGCAATCCCAATGAAAGGGATATCATTAAATGGATATGTAAATACATACAATTTTAAATAAAATACTTATACAATAACAAGATATATATTATATACATCACATATAACATAAAAGTGGTGAATATGTAATGTATCTAAGAGAAGTAAAAAGTAAGATGAAAATCTCTTATCACTATAGTAAAAGTTTTAACCATAAACACAATGAAACATTTATCCTTGTGTGGATATGTAAATACAGAAATATTTCTTGATAATAATTTTAAATTATATTCATATTAATTATATACAACTCAAAAAATAAACATTTCAAGAATATGGCATGTATCTTATAGAAAACGTAATATGAGATCGAAATCCTATACATTAAGTATTGACTTCAGCATACGCTTTAGAACCACATATATAATAAATATATGTTTATTATTCTAATACTAAAGATCCATAAATATATATATCATACAATATAAGATTAAATTAGGTCAATTTATTACCCATTTATTAACAATCCCATGGTAAAGTCATGATTCTGTTAATAACAGCTTCATTTTTCTTATATGTTCTGATTTGTTATTTTTGGCCCTCTAACATTGATAAATGTTTCATAATATCATGAATAATAATACTCACTATATTTTCATATTAATACATCAATTATACACTTAATAAAAATATTTAAATATGCCTTTCATAAATTAAGTATGTTATGATAATGGAGACTATATGTTGTACATACGTATAAGTAAAATTTTCATTTTTCAATGATCATTGTGAAAATGAGGTGTGTAAAATAATATCATTAAAAAATATAATAATATCATATATATTATTTATTTATACATATCATCCATTTGTTTTGGTGATGAAAAGTGAGTCACATCTCTTTGTGAGGGATTTAGTCAAAAAACCAAATGAACGTTGTTATTATCATTCAGTGAGTGAAATGTTTAAAAAAATTGATATTTTAACTTATAAGAGTTAATTTTTAATTAATATCTTTATTATGTAATTAATGTCACATATATTTATCATTATTATTTTCTATGTAAATCATTATTGAAAAATGAATCACACCGCTTCACGAGGTGGTAGTATGCTGTACACACGAGCGATGTTATATTATCACATAAGGAATTGAAATTAAGAAATGTATATATGATATAAGTGCTAAATAGGAATAATTATGTTCGAAATATAATATATATAATTTAAATCCAAAATCATAACAAACAGTGAGAGGTGTTAATAGAAAAATTAATGATATCTATTGGCGATGTGGTAGTCCATCATACACACGAATGATGATTTCATAGCCCATTTGATGGAAGTGGAGATTTTTTATTTTTATTAAATTAAAAAAAACATGTTAGTATATAGAAGATATTTAAGATATTATATCTACATGTTTTAATTAAAAATTAAGGATTTGGAGGAATAAATAAAATAAAAATCTCGTTGAAGATTGTTATCTCTTATTTGGGAAACCTCCTTAGGCTCTCACCAAAATCATTCCTAAATTGTATTTATGCCTAAAATATGGATTGTGGGATGATTAAAGAAATTTTTAAGGTATTGGGTTCGGTATTGGATGAACTAAATGGTCTTGAAGGTGTGAATAAGAGAGGATAGCTAGTAGCCTTTTATAAGAGGGGTGAAATGTACAATTGCAATTTTTTAAAAATAAAATGATAACCATTTTCCCGTTAAAAAAGTCTAAAAAATTATGTATTAAAAATAAATAGAATTGAAAAGGTGATAAAAATTATTCCAATATTTCAGAAAAGTTTTTAGATAAGTTTAACTGTTATATTTTCAGTTTAACCCCCATTGAACCCACTTTTTATGATGAGTGTGGTAATTTATTTTAATGTTTTACCAATAAATTTTGATAAAAAATTAAGATGAATATATTATAAAATTTTAATCATTATAATTAAAAATATTTAACACAATTTTACAAATTACATTCAATGATGTGGATAAATTTGATTTAAAATTAATCTCGTAGATGTGATTAGAATGTGGGTTTTTAATGAAAAAATGTACAAAAGTAAAAAATGTTTTTACTTCCAATTTCAATATGTAACTTGTTATAATGACCTAAACTGAATTAATTGATATATAATGAAACTAATTTTAATTTATGTATAATTTAAAATATAAATTATCTTTATGAATTATTTAAAAGAAAAGTCATTTTTCAATTAATATTCACTATTTTTCACCAGTCAACAACAAAAATATTTTTAGAGAAATATCAAAATATAAAACTATTATAATTTTGATATTATGAATTTAAAAATTAATATAATATTTTAAAATGTTTTTTATAAAATTTTAAAATTGAATATTAAAATAGTTTCTAAAAAAGGGAAGAAAACTATTTTTTGTAAAAATAGAGTTTTTAAATATGAAATTACATTTATTATTATATAATTTATATAAATAAAATTATTTTAATTTTAAACACCATATTGCATATATAATATCCAAATTTAATATAAATAATATACTATAATTTATTTATTTAATTTATTGATGTAAAACATGTTTATTCGCAAAAAATAGTTTTTTAGAATACAATTTTCATTATTTTAAATGGTATTTATTAACATTATTAATTAATTACATTAAAAAATCATTTTATATACATGTTTAAAGCATATATATATATTCATAATTTAGTTAATCTTATTTCATACACACCATTCCAACGATTGAGTGGTAACTGTAATATTAAATAATAACATTTAAATAATATGTCACATTTTGTTTAAAATTAGTGTTGTGCGTATCTTAATCCAGAAATAGTGTTACATATAACTCAGAAAAAACTAGATATTTTATAAAATGAAAATATATAAATAATATTAAATTTATTTTAAAAGAAATGTTTCACAAACCCTTTGGGTTTTGCAATGTTAATTAATTTATGATAGTATCTCTTAAAAAGAGCATGATGGAAAATAAATATCTTCACAAAAATAAATAATGTAAACCGACTGGGTATGGAAGAAGACTCATGATCGAATAATATACCATGTCTTCTCTGGTGGTCATTATACCTACCATTTGAAATATTTTTTCTTGTAGTTGGTATACAGACCTTGTGAAAAAGAATTTCATGTGGTCACATAAATGTATAGCTCATGATCACTAAAAAAATACTTCATCAACTCATATTAAATAGAAATTCATGTGGTCAAATTAAAAAATTAATTCATTATACCACATGGGAAAATATTCATGTAGAATATTTGAAAAATTAATATATATTTACAAAAGAATTATTTTTTGGTAAGTTAAAATAATTCTCATTGTATATTGGAATAACACCCTTGGTGACATAGTTTAATGATATGTTCATAATCTTTATTATGGTTTCTTTAAAATGATGCACATAATTAATTAAATTTTCTATTTGTTATAATTTAATATTAATATCATGGAATGTATAATAATTTCATTGTAACATTATACTAGAACCTGATGGTATGTTTAAACACTTCTGGTGGTAAGATATATATTTTTAATACCTGTGTTACTGAAGTTCTATCATATATCTAGTAGTGTAAGGAGGTGATGTGTTGGTGTTGGTGATGAGCACAAATGCAGGTGATTCTGATGTGTGAATGAAAATAGATGAGCTTATATACATGAAGTAGTACAATAATTGAACAAGAAATATAAGAAAGCGCAAAGATACAGTCATTTGACTAAAAGTAGGGGTTTTCCACATTATAGATGAAACCAGTATGTCAATCACCTAGAGAACAAAAAAACTATATGAACACTGCATATATATATATATTAATAAATATTTATTACTATTTCAAATATATACAACCACACACACACAGAGACATATATATAAATAATAGCCATGATATAAAATATTCATCATAAAATTATAACATTTTTAAAAATAGAAAATCTGTTTTCTAAAATTATAATAATAATTTATGAAAATATAAAAACCTATGATTAATAAAAATCTAAAAGAAGATATTAATAAATATAATTAATCACTAATCCAAAAATTATATTAACCAAACGAGTAAAATTTAAAATTTACAAAGGAAATTTAAAATAATAAAAACATTGACATAGGTAAGAATTTAAATTTAAATGAATGAAAATAAATAAATTATTAATTAAAAATATAATATAAAAATTTAAAAGATTTTGAAAGGAAAGGTATAAATTTTTTAAAAAATAAAACCAATAAAAACCTACAATCTCAGCTTGATCATATTCATCAAAAAATATTTCTTTTATTATTTTAAAACTAATTTACTTTGATTTTTGTACTACTGGAACAAGCATTGTATCAACATTGCATAAGTGTTTAATGTAATTATAAAACCACTAAAAATTAAAATTAATTTACCATCTTAAAAAAAATTATAATCAAATTTTTTTTTAGATTCATTAATATTTTTTTCTTATAGTGAAAATATATAAGGAAATTGAAAAGTAGGAGAGTGACTTTTTTAAATATATTTTAATTGAAATAATATAACTGTTAATATACTTTGAAAGTTGAAATGAATTTCCAAATTTTTTAATAATATATTTTTAATGTCAAAAAATAATCATCTAATAAAATAAATAAAATTTATATGGATATTCTTATCCCTCACCTTGTAGTGTCATCCCTATTTTACGTTTTTTACCCCTATAATGGTGGAAATATTTTTATTAAGGTTATTGTTCATAATGAAAAAAATAAAGGGGATTTATTTTTCAAAATTGAAACTCTTGATTCTAAATGTGTAATTTATTTTTAAATATTCATTTTCATGAAGTATAATATATCTAATTTAATATAAATACATAAAATACAATGAAAATCAATTTTAAGAAAAAACATTTTTTTATGTCTAAAATTTAGGTTATAAAAAATAAAATTAATATGATACATTTTATTTATTAATTAATTATATTATTTTCAATTGAGAATATTTTTATTGCTATAAATCCATAAAAACTATGGGAATTTTAAATTACTTGTTTTACTAAAAAGAAATTTAAGTATTGAAAAATTTCAATATTTACACTATTTAATGAAAATTAGTCAATTATGAAAAATAAAAAAAATAACGTTAATATATATATATAATTTATAATTCAAAATTTGTTTTATTATATACAATTTGTTAAAGTGTAATACTTAATTATAATATAAAAAACAAATATGAACCAATTTTACAGATAATGTATCATTGTAACAAAAATATGACTTTCCTATAAAAGGAGTGACTATCTCCTAATAATTAGTACATACATTTTCAATATGTTATACCTTTATATATAGAATTCCTAATGTGGCTACTCTTATTTTTAATATAAAATCCAATGACTATGATAAAATATATATATTTTTTGTTATAGTTTGGTGTTGCATGTCAAGAAATATTTTGAACAAATAATGTATATGAATATAGATTATATTAGAAATCTCATGGTGTTATATCCTCCCATAATTAAATGAAATTTTATACTTTCAATTTTAATCAGTTTCTTACAAAAAGAGTGTAAATTTTCATAAAATTATAAATAAAATTCACCAAGTACCTGAATTCAAAGGTTAAGACCAAGAAACAAATCCATAAATTTAGGGTTTCTTAAAACTATTATTTTATAATAATAATTTGGTGAATGAGTTTTTTAGAAACATACCTTGTTATCTGAGTTATGTTTCCCAAAAAAATAATGTATATAATTTTCTCTCTCTTATTTTCATTAGGGTAAATTATTTTCTGTTAAGATGAGATCCAAATATGATATACTTTATTGATACAAAATTTCATTCTCTGGATATGTTTCAATCTATTCATAGAATTAATTCATCTCTAAATACAACGATTAATGACAATGATTAATTTTTCATACATGAAACTCTAATGTAAACATTTTATATGTCTTGAGATATACATAAGGATGTTAGTTTATACCTCGTGTTCATATCTATTTACTATAACCAAAATTGATAGATCGGGATAAGATAATACTCAATAATCCTAGATATGATGAAGTAAAACATTAATTTTAAAATATATTCAATAACACCCATGGTTTAACATAGATCACTAAATTAGTATTTTAATCTTAAAAATATTTAATAAATAATTATTATTTGTTGAAACCAAAAAATTCCGAAATATTTGATCATGTAATAATAATGTCCTAAATGAATATATCATTGCTATATAATAACATTAATATGATTGTATTTTGAAATAAAACACAAATCGCTAGATATAAAATAAAAATATAGTTATATATGATTCCAAAAAATATCATAGTATTTATTCCTCAAATAGATTCAGTCATTAAATCACATACTAAAAAACAATCCAAAATATTCCCATTAATATAATAAAACTCTTCAAAATAACATTAATAATTATTCTCCATGTTCGTTTGTACAATTAATAGTATTGTCTAAAAATTTAATAAAACAATTTTTCTTAATTACCTCATCATCAAATCATATAAAAACGCTAAAGGTTATCTATAACTATATTATGTATTCTCGTTGAATCATATTTCCAAAAATATCATTAATATTATCAGAATATGATCGCATAGAGCATCTATACCATAATGAAGATTAACAACGTAGAAAATTTAGACTAAAAGGTTAATTTTCTAGATATATTTCTAAACACACTACACCAAGTATTATGTGAACTATGACATAAAATCAAAATATTATTTTTTAAATGTAATTATTATGACATAGCTGTTATATTGGAAATATAAATATGAATAAAAACATTACAAAAATTATCTAAAATTTTTTATACAATGAAAATTTATTTATTAATTTATAATAAATATGTACTCAATATGATATTTAGTCATTTTATACTTCAAAAAAATGTTTTCTAAAAAATGGTTTTTATTGAATTGTATGGGTATGAATTATAATAAATTTTTACATTTTTAGAACTATTATTTTATATGATTAATATATTTTTTAAAATTGGCATTTCAATAATAGCTATGTCTGAATTCTTGGGATTTCATTTTAAAGAGATTTATTTTTTTCATGAATATTAAAAAAGTACCAATTTTTATATAAAACTATCCTATATTTTATTTATAAAATGTAATTTAAAAGTTTTATTATATTTTTTATTTGGTTTGAAATTAATATATGATCTATTTTTTATATGTTATCGGAATTATTATATAATAGTCTATATAATATTTTTCCAATATAAATTTCTTTTTATATTTAAAATACAATTACTAAAAACTATTTTTCATACCAATGGATGAATTTATATTAATTTTTTTCATTTATTAAAAATTAATTCTGATAAATGTTTTCAATATTTTTAAATTGGATATTCTAAATTATTTAAATTGGTCGATTTAATTTTTGATCATTATGAATAGAAAATGTGGTAAATAATTATTACTATAGTAAGAATAAAATGGGGAAAAAGTTTAAAAATTCTAGACAAGGTCTTAAAATAATGTAAAAAATTTATTTTATATCCTTTTAAGAGATTAATTCAACAATTTTCATCCTAATAACTAATTTTTTACATTTTAGTGTCATTTTCCGTTGATAATTCCATTTATAGTAGTTCAAGTGAATAATAAATTCAAAATATCACTCTATTGATTTTGATATATAATATAAAATCATATAGGGATAAATCAAAGTAATGAATTAATTTAGAAGGTAATCTTGGAAAAATAAATTAATTTTGTGATGGTAATTTATTTATAATCTATGGTAATTGTATAATTATTTTAAATTCTTACACAATGATGACTCAGAGCATGTGTCTATAGTAGAAAAAATCTAGAAAATTATCCTAAAAACATTAAATAAAATATATTTTTTTTAATTATGAAATTAATTGATGTTTATTGTATTTGATAGTTTTTTATTGATAATAAAAAAATTTATATTTTTTAAAAAATAAGTATAATGAATTTAAAGTCAAATTAAATGTTTAGTCTAAAAAACAAATTTTTTGATATTTTATGTTAAATAATATTTTATTAAATCATATAAAAATATAAATTTTTTTTTACAAGGCTCGGTGAAATATAGAATGGTTAAAAAAATATTATATTGACTATTATTGAGCCACTTGTTAACTTAGAATAAAATATCTGACCCTTAAATAATAATAAATGTGATATCGAAATTAAGGTTAAAATGGATTTATAAACGGGTTAAACCAAATGATAAGGTTTATACCAAAACAAGTAAAATTTTTATTGGATAATGATATTGTTTCATTGAAATTGTTTTTTGATTAAATTTATTTTTTAAATCATTTTACATGATAAAAATCGTAAAAATATTTAAATATTTTATGTAGTTCCATTCGTGTCCCCTCTCCACTTATAAAAGTGATCCCACACTCCTATATTTCTCACACCTATTCAGAACACTATCTCAATAAATCCCATACCAAGTCCATTTACAACCTTGCAACCAATGATACAAGGGCTATGACATCATATAAGTAACAACCTAAAAGTATTTGGTTTTATGAAAAATCTAGTTTCCTGATGTGAAGTTATGAATCAAATCCAAGTATTCCCATTTAATTTAATCTTCTATAACCTTCAAATAGTATTAAAAAAAATTTATATAATAACATAAGTATATCAAATTAATTTAAATGTTGTTATTATTTTTATTTTATA
Organism: Viscum album; assembly: GCA_963277665.1. Classification (NCBI taxonomy): domain Eukaryota; kingdom Viridiplantae; phylum Streptophyta; class Magnoliopsida; order Santalales; family Viscaceae; genus Viscum; species Viscum album. The sequence goes on from OY728131.1 coordinate 1,590,556,195, forward strand.
ACTCTTTTGAATCCCCTTTTGCATTCTATGGGGCATAAAAAACATCATTCGTTTATATATATGATTACCACCTCAAGGAAGAGATGTGTCTCATATTTCATAATCACCTAATAGGATGGATATTATGATGGATTTAAAGATAATATTACCTATTAATGCCATTATTCTTTTTTTGGTAAATAATATATACTACATTCCTTCTTACACTTTCACCATTTAATAAATGATAGAATCAACCATGCATTCATGTGGACAACTACCTCCATGAAGTGATGTGATTCATTTTTATATGGACCAGACCTTAATCATTACATAAAAGACTAAATTTATTTTGAAATAACATTATTATATTACCAAATATATTTTTAATTAATTATTTTTAAAAAGTAGGTCATAACTCATATATGAAAACCCATAAGCATACCATGTGGATACTGCTACAACAGTATCCATTTCATCCATAATATACATTTTTTTTAATAAAACATGAATTATTTTCCTAAACAATCATCACAATATTTCTATAGGATTATTCTTTTCTCTTACCCATCCTTAACCCCTATGAATGTATTTAAAAAATGGGATAATCAAATAAATATTTGTAATGGATATAAAGGGAAGAAGAAAAACCATTAGTCCATAAACACCTATAAACATATGAAATCATTTTTCAATATGATATACCTATCTTTTGTAAGGAATCGTAGGTTTACTTTATGAGAACATATGATTTCCATGAAACATAGAAAACATTAATAAACTATTTTTGGAATCTTGTGGCATCATTTTTTTAAGATACAAACATAGGATTGTAACCATCACAACTACATTATGATTTGTAACCCTCTTGGATACCATACAATGTAACCCTCACGACTGCTTTATGGTGTAACCATCATAGTAAAACTTGGAATAACCATTAAAATCAATGACCAACATAAACATACCCAAAATATTGGAGGGAGATATAGATACCACCCTCCATCATAAAAAATTACCAAAAACCAAATCATAAAACATAAATACTTTAATCATAACAAAATTCCTTTTGAATGTTGTAAAAAGTTAAATTTAAAAGATAATTTTTATAGAAATTTTTTTTACATTAGGTTTTATTCCTTTAAAAAATGTTCAAACCTCTTGTATAATGGACTAAATATTTTTATTAATTTATTAAAAATTTATATTCATATTTATCATACTTTATCAGATATTTTTATAACATAATCCCACCCATTTATTGATAATATTTATTTATCTTTATTTTTTTGGTTTGTTTTTTTTTCATCCTTTCCATGGTTGGTTCATCGTAGATACTCTTGTAAAAGGAAGAAAACTACCAAAGTCGAAATAAATTGTATTAAATTGTTTCTATAATTTTAAATGGAAATATATTCTAATATGAGGATAAATCATTAGATAAAAAAATTATGAAAATGATTGAATTTATTGTGGAGATTTTTACGACCATCACAAACATATATCATTTTATTTAATATCATGTTTTTATGTTTGTTCCCTAATATTATATAACATATAATATGTATAATAAAATATCGTTTAACAATAATATTTTTTTATGACCATCCTTAAAGGTGGAAAATTGAAATGAAAACACATATTCCATGATGACTGAAATCAACTCATCATGAGCGATGTTTTCTTTTTTTAGAATATGAGGAGAATAAGAGAGGTTTGGTGATAGATATTCCATTAACAACCTAATGTTCTATTATATATAAGATATTGGATTTATCATGTCTCACGGATTAGGGGAGGTGAGGATATAATAATAAAATAAAAATAAAAATAAAAATAAAGACATGAAAAAGAAAGAGGATATTACCTCTAGAATTCTTCTCCTTGAAAAAATCCTTAAGGCCCTTGGTTTTGGAATTTTGGATATAAAAGTAGGTCTTGTATATGGGGATGAGTCCTATGAATTTAATGGTGTATAGGTTATATAATCAATATTTTTTTTGATGTTTGAGGAGAAGAGGGGGTGAGTGTGATGTTTATAGTGGATGAGAGGGGTGTTTTTTGATTATTTTACACACTAGTTTATTATTTTTGATCAAGACTATGAATAGTTTTTATTAACTGACTAAATACAATAAATTGAGTATTATAGTTATATATGTTTGTGCTTACATCTTCTATACATCATCTATGACCCAATAATTTATGTTTTTCCTAAATATAGTAAATTATGGTATTTCACTATTCACTAAAAATTCAATTATTTAAAAAAACTCCCCAAAATTATCACTGTCAATTTTTTAACAAGTAGAATTCAAAAAATTAAATAATTTCTATAGAATATTTTTATAAAGATGAAAACTTTAATATTATATTAGATTCACCATTTACTATAAAATACTGTTATTAATTATGTAACCTTCTTTACGACATATTGAAATCATAATTAAGGTCTCATAAAATTATATTACAATTAAAATAAAATAAAACATTAATTTATGAATCTATTTTATATAGATAATTTTTCTTTTAAATCATTATATGAATTATAAATTTTTATTTAAAAATTTATGTTTCAAAAAAATACCAACACTTAATTTATCAATTTTAAAACATTAATTTACATATTCTATGATAGAAATATATCGTATATTAACTTAAACGAAAGATAAATTTTATATATTAAATTAAAGGAGAGGATACTATTCTATTAGTATAGATTCTTTAATATCTATAAATACCACTTATTTTTTTATACATTGATAATGAATTGAACTCTTTAATTCTAGAATGAAATAAAATTATTTAATATGTACCTAGTTGTTTCATTATCCCCCTCTTCTGGAAATTACATCCGAAAAATTATTATTTACATATTAAAAAATTCAGGATACATTACCCTCATAGAATTTTGAAATTCATATGTGGCTTCTTCAACCATGTGGTTTCTCCCAAAAAATGTAACATGGTGAGTTACCTTATTACACAATGCATGCTCTCTATGATCAAGAATCTCAACAGGTTTCTATTCTTAATAATGGTTCTCATCTCGATGAACTACTTCTAGGATGGACACCCAATATGATTCTAACAGATACATTCATAAAATCAATACTGAAAAAACATTTGGTACATGAGACAAACATGGAGGTAAATCCACTTAGTATGAAACTAATTCCACATTCTACAATATTTCCTAATGTCCAATGAATAGTGGTACCACCTTTATCTTATTTCCAAAATTCACCACACAATGCATGGATAAAATTGAAGAAAGAGAGGATGTATTTCCATGAATGAAATATATTTCCTTTGGTTATTTGTATAAATTTTATTCCTTCTCTAAGATGTCCTCATATATTGTTAGATCATGTTTACATTTTCGTCCAAAAAGTCTAATAATTCCAGTCCCATCAACAACCTTCCCCTAAATTGATATTAAAATTCTTTATTTTGACACCTCTTTCCATAAAATTATTCAAAATGTCTCATCTGTATACTAGAAAGAAAACTATTATTACAAAAAACACTACTAGAAAGATAAAGATCCCAAATTCCTTGAAAATATATCGAGAGAGCTCAAATAATGTCCTCTAATGTCTAAATTGTTCTCTCAGTTTGTCTTTTTGATTAAGGATTAAAAGAATTGTTGAAATTTCATTCATTTACAAATGACTTCTAAAGGTTGTTTTAGATATTAGATGTAAACCTAATATCATGTCCAGATACAATATAGTGTGTAAAACCATGTATCCTAAAAATATCTTTGAGGTATAGCTAACAATGAGGATCTAAGTATAGAATATCTCAAATATAAAGGAAATACGAATATTTAGTTACTCGATCAATAATAACCCAAAACACATTATAACCCCATGAATTATTTGGTAGTCACACCACAAAGCCAATGGATATATTTTTTCATTTCCACACTAACATTGTAAAAGTATTAATAATCCTCTTTTGTAGTTCTCGTCCTTAATTAACCTATTTACAAGTCAAACTTTTCATTAAAATAATAAAAATATCTCTTTTAATTCCATCACACAATTAATACTTCAAAAGGTGATAATACATATTAGTTCTTATAGTAAAAACTAAAAATAGGGAACTATGATCTTAACTTTATAAATACTTCACCAACATTGTATCACAAGGCACAAATAATATATTCCCAAATACCAAAATAAAATCTTTATCAATGTCAAATTCTGGAAACGTATCATTTTCACCAATTCCACTTTTTTTAATTCATGGACTTCTATATATTCTTGATTAATTATATCTGATGGATATTATTGCACAAAAACTCGAATCAAAATACAGATATTTAATGCTCCAATAACATCAAAGGAAAAATTTAAAAAGTCATTAACCAAGGGGACATGTTCGAAATGTAACATGGTTAATGTAGCATGGTTTTTTCAAATCAAGGGATCCACTATATTGTTTTTTTTCATTTGTGTAGTTTATCATACAATCATAATACTTTATCAGTTCAATACATCTTCTCTACCTCAGTTCAATTCCATCCAAGTGAATGTAGACATAAATCATTTTTATTCAGTATATATATCACATCTGGATCCATATAAATGATATCTCCAATTTTTTGAAGTGAAAACCACTACTTATAATTCCATATCATGTGAGGGTTAATTTAATTCGCATGAATTTAGTTGTCTTGAAGCATTATATATTACCATATAATTTTATATTGGAAGAAAACCATCTCTATTCGATGAAGCATCACTATAGATAATAAAATCATCATTTCTAGAAGGAATGTCCAGAACTGTAGCTTTAACCAATATCGTATTTAGTTCCAAAAATAAATCATTAAATTCTTCAATACAAGTATTCTCCATCCATTTTAATTTTAACTTAGTTAGCATTCTTTGATAACAATTCAATGTTTATAAAAACCGTTAGTAGTATCCTAATAATCCATGAAAACTACGAATCTCAGAGAAACATTTTAGGACATTTCAATTCATCAAAAAATTTATTTGCAAAGGAATAACTTTTATTCCATCTTTATATATAGTGCTCCCAAGAAAATAAATCGATTACAACTAGAAATGGCATTTTCAGAAAAAAAAATTATTTAAATAATTTTATTTAAGGGTTTGCAGAAAAATCCAATGTTGTTTTTTGGGAACCTCATAACATTAAAAAAACCATAATATCATCAATCAAAACAACAAAAAATATCTAAATATTCACATAATATTATATTCATATAATCCAAAAATACACAATAGGATGTTTTCAAAACAAATGGCATAACAAAAGACTCTTAATACCCATATCTAGTATGAAAAGCTATTGTTGGAAGGTTATCCTCGTCAAACATCAGCTGATCGTACCCAGATATCAAGTCAATCTTATAAAAATAATGAGATCCCTAGAGTTAATACCACTTAATTGGATAACCTGACATCCTCTGATATATTCAAAAAGGATTTCGTTTTACCTTTTTTCCTTATATTCTGGCTCCTTCCCATCATTCAGATCATTCTTTGGTAAGGTATTTATGTAATTCCCAATATAACAAAATTTAAAAAACCTTAAGTTTTTATTATCAAAATTAGACACACCATCACCAAAATATTTTTCATTGAAATCTCAGGCCGTATGTCCTAACTCACCACATCGAAAACAGTCTCTAAATAGAATAAATTGTCTTTATATTATATATCGAACCACCTCATGAAAATAATTTTGATGGAAAATATTGCAAAATTTATCCCATTCAAATGAATCAATCACCTATATATATATATATGATATTATTGACCATTGACCACATATGGTCAAATTATCCTTAAAAATAGTAAATAAAAAGACTAACCATTTGATTATATAGACACCCCATGACATCACATATTTTTTCAAGTACATTAATCACCTCGTCATCTACCACTGGGAAAGAAGATCCAATGAAATCATGAGGATGTTGCGTTATAAAATGTTCTGAAATTATCATGTTACTTTGTGGTATTTATTTACTTTTCTCTTACAAGGATACAACTTACATTTATAGCCTACATTAACTAAGACATTACAATTAAAAACTACTCAGTTCTGATTCCCACTAATTTGGGTTGTGGATTCATAAAGTTATCCCACTCTCGGTGCCTTCCTACATTATCTTCCAAATTTATTCTAAAAAAATCCACTTTTAATTGAAATATAATATATGAAGCAACATGGTAATCCTAAAATAATTTATGATAGTGGAAACATAATTTTTGGTATCATGTTAAGTTCATCTTTACCTCTAAATATATCTACACCATTCTCTAATACCATGTATAGTGACACTGCCGTAAACATTACATAATAGTGCAAATTTGTTTAGTCTAAAAACTAATACATTCTAAAAGATGATTTTAGTATTTAGTTTTAGAGATTTAGTTCATAAATCATACATGAAAAACCATAATAAAAAAGTAGACACTACTAAAAAAAGATCACTTTCATCCATAATAAATGTTTTTTAAATAAAAAGTGAATACTTTTTTTTCGAACAATCATAAGAACATTCAAATCGACTTCTTTTTTTATATTAAACATCCATCATCTCTATAAATATCATTTTAAAAATTTCTATTAGAAAAATATATCTACGAGGGACATAAAAATAAATAATGAAATGGTGAGTCCGTGAATAGTTATAAACATAAGAAATCATTTCACTAATATATACTTCTCACAAATAAATAATGATATAGTTACAGTGTGAGAACATAATATTTCCCTAAAACATAATAAATATAAATAAACCTTTTAGTTAACTTGGAAATTATTTTATTACCATACATACTTTGGATTTTAACCCTCACAGCTACCTTATGATTTTTACCACTCATGGATACCTTAAAATGTTACCCTCATGGATAGCTTATGTTGTAACTATCACATTTACAATTGGAATAAACATTATGATCAACATCCAACACAAAAATACCCAATTCACTGTTGGTATATATAACTTCCACACTTCATCATAAAATATACCAAAAACAAAAAAATAATCATAAAACATGATTATATTCATCATAAAAACATTCGTTTTGAATTTTGTGAAAATATAAATTTGAAAGAGGGATTTTAAGGAAAAGTAACTTTCCTTAGGTTCGACTTCCAAAAAAAGTGTTCCAACCTCAGGTATAATTTATTAAAGAGTATTATTAATTTATTAAAAAATTATATTCATATTTATTACACCTTATATGATAATTTTATAAAATCATACCACCAGTATATTAATAATACTATTTTTATTGTTTAGGTGCATTTATCATCATGGTTTCTATGGTTGGTTCATTATGTATTTTCTTGTAAAATGGATTTTAAAAAAGGAAGTTGACTGAATCAGTATAAATACATTTCCACAATTTAAAATTATACTATATATCCTTTTGGTTTCTGATATGAGGATTATTAATTATATGAAAAATGAGTGAAAATGATTTAATTTATTTTGGCAATTTTTATGACCATCATTAAATTATATAATTTTATTTAATATCATGTTTATATATTGGTATCAAAACATTACATAACATATAATATTTATATTAAAATATCATTTTACATTTAATAATAGTCTAACTATCACCCTTGACTTTAGTAATGGGAAGAAACACAACATCAATTATGATAGTAAATTGATATATTACAGATGATGATTTCATTTTCTAGAATACAAAGAGAAGATAAAAGGATTGATGCTGGATATTACATTTAAAAAATAAATTTTTAGTATAAGTATGATATTGGATTTATCAGGTCACTTAGATAAGGGGTGGTGAATAGAGAATAAGAAAACAAAATAAATTAAAAAGAAAATAAAATAAAGTGAAATCAGATTTTACCTCTTGAATTCTTCTCGATGAGAAATCCATTATGGCCCGTGGTTTTTGATTTTTTCGTAAGACGAGAAGGTATTGGATGTGTGGAAGAGGTTTGGGGAGGTAATGGGGATGAAATTATACAAGATACAAGTATTTAGATATGTGAGGAGTAGAGGTGTTGATGGTGGAAATTATAATGGAGAAGAGGGGTCATTTATTATTATTCTATATAGTAGTTCATTATTTAGTTTCGACACTATGAATTTTTTTTAATTCAATGAATAAATAAATTAATGAGAGAACTAATTGTAGATAATATGGTGATAACATCATCAATACATCATCTATGACTCAATAATTCTCATATTTTCTAAATACTATAAATTCATGTATTTCACTATTCAAAAACAATTTAACTAATTTAGAATATTACCAACAACTCATCCAAACAATTTTTTACATGAAGAATAAAATATTGGACTCAACTTTTCAAATTTTTTTATATATCATAAATTTAATATTTAATTAAATTCATCATTTATTTGAGACTTATAGATTTTAAAAAATGTTACTGATTTTACAACACATTGAAAAATTAATTATGGTCTATTTAAAATTTATTATAATTAATGAAAAAAAACATTTATATAGGAATATATTTTATGAGGGTAATTTTTTATATCATTATATTAATTAAAATATTCTATCTAAAAAGGTATGTTTCAATAAAATACAGAAACTTAATTTATCATTTTCAAAACATTTATTTATTTATTCCATGATATAAATATATCATATTATAACTTATAAGATACATAAATTTTATTTATTCATTAATTTTTGAGGTTACTATTGTATTAGTATAGATTCTTTAATTCTATAAATAATTCTCATTTCATTATACAATTATAAAGAATTGAACTATTTAATTCTATAATGAAAACAAATTATTTTTTATGTACGTTGTTGTTATAAATTTTCATGTTTAAATTTAATGAATAATACAAAAATATAATTTAATATATAATAATAGAAATTATTCCATTATTTTAGATCCTCAAACCCTTTGAAAAAGGTCAATTTACTTATGTTGTTCTGCAATTATGAACCGAACATCCTCAACACATCTGACATGAACATAATAGAATTAAGAAATATAAAATGAATGGTGATAAATGAAAAAAAGGGATAATAATAAGTTAATAGATGTGAAATGTCTTCTTTCTAAAGTAGAAAATTCATATAATTTTATTAAATAAGATATAATGTATGTATGTGGTGAGCTAGACTCAAGTTAAGCGGTTTCTTAACACAATTTCATTTCATTGGGCTATATTACTTCTTTCACTATCTATGTTACGTGAAGATTTTAGGTGTAATAAAAACTAATGATTTTATATTTTATTTAAAAAAATTAATTGTATTATCAATTTTTGCACATAATTACATTATCGAATAACTCTTAACTAAATATTTTGTACATTGTATCGGTTTCTTATAGCACTTTTTTATAAGAAATATGTCATATTCACTAGTGTTTTCATTCATATGGTACATATATTAACCATTTGATATACTATATCATGATTCACACAAAATTTATTGTGCTCAATGATACATTTATTGTTATTTCATTCAAGGTGGTTTTGATCTTAATCATGTTTTGTTTTTTTCATAAAAATGTTTTGCTCTTATTTAATTCTTTGTTATAGTTGTTTTTATAACATAATTGAAATAGATGTTGTTGAATTTTGGTTTTAATTATATTGAAATAATGTTTTTGGGGGATTTGAAAGATGTCTTGTTATATTTTTTATGAAACATTCCTTACATCATGTAATACTAATGTGTTTTTGATATTTACTACACTGTCACAGTAATAATCAAATATATTTTTGTCTAAAAGCATAAATGAAAATTATAATTGGATGGACCTACAAAGATACTACTGGAAAAAGGATTTTCAAATGCAGACTATTGGGGAATGATTTTCGGTCACATACCATTGGACAAAAATTATCTGATGGATGGTGATCAATCAAATTTGTTGACGTAGGGTAGATAATTACTACATTATTACTAGACATAAATTACTGGAAACATGTCATTGGATAGGTAGTTAATGATGTAATTAGATAATTATTCATGGGAAATATAAAGTACCGAGTTTTTACATACTCATACAAAATATTGAATTTAGTAAAAGAAGGAAAAGTCAAAAAATGAAAAGTTAGATTTTGATTTTATATCTCTCCCAAAAAAATGGGAGAGAACAATACTCAAAGTCAATATAAAAAACTGATATGGTACATGTGATAAAATAATTTAAAATTTCAAGGATATGGTCAACAAAATTCAATCCTCATAACTAATACCTGACAGTGGCCGGTGATTTATCCTGATAGGTATTTTTTTGTAATGTTCATGTGGATTATTTTTGTTACATTATATATAATAATTTATGTTTTGAATTAAATGGTTTGATTCAATCAAATTATGAACTACCAGATAGAGAAAAATTATAAATTGTTTAAATGTTGTACAAAGGATAGATACTTCTATAATGAATGAATAATAATAATATATAATAATATGAATTTCATATAGGACACAATTTAGATAAGTTATACTAGAAATAGTTTTAAAAATAGAAGAAATGTAAGATGTTTTTGATAGAAAAAAATTTCATTAAAATTTATAAAAATGAAGAAAATACATATTGTAAATATTTTTCACTTGATGGAGGAGTCTCTAATGAATAAATTATAAACAAATTCCATAGGATGTTGATTTTATTAATATTTTCATAACTTTAAAAAGGATATTAACATTGATTATGATAAAATATCATATCAGTGTTTTTTAACTAGGTAATATAATGAAAATTTTGGAAGTTCTATAACCCTAATGTTAAGGAAGTTCCTAGAAGGTTGAAATTGCTATATTTTTCATGAAGGTTAATGATTTTTCTAAAATAATTCTTATTACCTAAGATGATTTAAGAAATATTTTTACATATATGAAAATGAAATTGAGATCCCTTTTTTCTACTTAGAGTGAACCTATTAAAATTGGTTGTATAGTATAACCACTCATATAATTTTGAAGGGTATAAAAATGGCATATTGAAATTCTTGCGATAGTATGTGTTTCCAAATGAGATTAACTTTTATTTGAAAGAGAGATACCATATAAAGTTTATTATTATAATATTATAGAGTGTTTCTTATTAGTACAACTGGAAATATATTTCTATCTAAGGAACCAAAAATTACTACTGATCAAAGGTAATAGACATAGAGTATTAGAAAAACATTTCAACTAGAGTAAAGGGAGTAGTACTTATGTTTAATGGTAAAATTTTATGATAGAAGTTTGGCGTGGTTTTAGAAAAGAATATTATATAGAGAATAATAGACATAGGTAGGCTCATCATATTTACAATAATACTATTGAGTATATTAGATGAATATTTCTCAATGAACATTACAAGAGTGTTTTTATAAATATTATTATACTTATTCTCGCTTAGTTTTGTAGGTAACATTTTTGTAACAAAAGTTATTCTGTATAATATTTCATATTAGGAAATAAAATTGGTTTAATGGGAGTTGGATCTTGTTGAATTCACATATATTTATTATTTAATTTCCATGTCCTATTAGGAGACTCCTTTAATTGATGTAGGATCTCACACTATTGCAAAACATTTTAAAATTTTCATTCCATGAATTAATTTCTCATTTATATCATTCATATGTGTTTTATATAAAATTATGATATGAATAAAAAATATATCATATTTCATTATTTAATTTAAGAGAGATTAAAATTATAAATACATCACAACTGATTCAACCCCCAGTGGTTCTCATAATCTAAAGGAATATAAATTGATTTGAGTGGAAATGATCCCCTATCATATATTTATTAGAGAAAAATCTCAAAATAGTAAACGACATACAAATTTATACCTTTGGTGAAAAAAATTATCAATTATAGAAAAACTATATGATACCAAATGTTATGTCTTTTGGCATAGTGGTTATTGATGAAACTACAGTTGGGTTTCTACCCATTAAAAAAATGGTCACATAATTTTTTATGATAAAACAAATATTGTGGTTTATGAGAAATATAGAAATTCTATTCTTATTTCATTATTAGAAAATCTTTTTGTGTAGTTTATGGGTCTCAAGATAGATAATGAATGTTGGAAAAAACATGAATTTATCTTGTAGGGAGATAACAAAGTGAATGTGGGGGGGGGGGGAGCTACAAAAATAGTGAATAAATTTTGAAGATATATATGTGAAATATGAAGAAACTGTTGATGATTACTACAAGATAGTTAATTAAGTTGTTTGTAACATCATTGGTTTTTTAGAAGTCATAGATGGTTTTATATGGATAAAAAACTAATTACAAACTTCCATGACATGTCTGATTCAAAAATCTATGATTCACTTGGAAAATATTATTTATATGTTGATTAATTACATAAAATTCTTGATCCATATGAGATGATTAATTCTAAAACATAAAAAAATATGATCAGGGATAAAATGTATTTTGAATTTATGAGATAGATGAAAATCTAAAATATTAACCATGAGTTGGTGAAACTCAGTGAATCATAGGATAATTATGTTGATGTTCCAGAAAATGAATGAATCATGTCTCTTATCTTTAATACTTATAGAATAGTATAGTAATGTAAGAAGGAAATATCCCAAAAGAAATTATTTGAGTTTTGAGGATTTAGAAAACAGTATATTAATTATAATAATAAAAATGTTAAATTTAAAGTATATAAAAATCATTTTGAAGAAACCCCTTCATTGAAGAAGTGGAAAACAATTATAAGAAATATAATAAATCCATTAGTGGTAATATTAGTTTTTAGAGAAAAAATAGTATGACTAATAAGAATGTTGAGTATGATTCTAATAAAAAGAATTACTCATAAAATTAAATTGATAATAAGTTTATAAATTTATTAAATAATGTGGAAAGTAAATAGGATAATTCAATTAGTGATGAAGAATAATGTGAATACACATATAAGGATTCTCATGTGAGATCAAAAATTATTCAATGTCTTGATCAGAAAACAAAAAAAATGAAATAGATAAATCCATTGAATAAGGAATAAGTAAATAACAATTAAGGATAGAAAGATATCCATTAACTATAATATGAGTATAGCCTAAATATCATAAAATTATAACTAAATATTTATGAATAATGAAAGATAGTGGAAGATATGGTTAATAATATTGATTATAAGGAATTTGGAGTTTTAAAAACTCAATTAATATTAATTTATTATGAAATTACGTTATCAAATATGGGAGAAAATTTTATCAAGTCTTTATATATAAAGGAGGAATTATCTCAAGATGCATAAAAAAATAATTCTAAAAATATGGTGACACCTATATCCACCAAAATAAAAATTTTATAAGATTATATATACCATTGATGTGTTAAATCATGTTTTGAATACAAGGGTTGTGAAAGGATTTGTAAAATATACCATATCAATGAATGATAAAAATAACATGTATAAGGATTTTTCCTCGTTCTATGATTAGGAATTAATAGAATGATGTTATGAACCATGAAAAACATTCCATAGGGATAGATCCTACTTCTAGAAAAGATTAACATTAAATAGTTATATGGGTAATGTTTAATTTTTGGGATTGAACCTTACATGTACTAGGGAATGTCTCTCCTATGAAATAAAATTGCACTTAGTGGGTGAAATAGTGAATGGAAATAATGAAACATTCCTATTCCATGTGAAGAATGAATGAAAAAAATCATAAGATGCTATAATTTTTCTAATGAAAAACCATTTCAATTTCATGGTGGATTTTTTTGGAAGATATAACCAAATATATATTTTTTTAAGGAATATTCGAAGCCTATTCCAGAAGAAGTTTCTTATTATAAAAAACAATAATATTTGAAACAATAAAATTGATGAAAGTGCGTGTGTTATTAAGACAGATCAGAAATCTATCAAAAGGAACTAACCTTGTATTTATGGTATGGTTTGTGACTAACAAATTATAAGTGATATTAATGCCCTGTAAAATTTCAAAATACATGATTAGAATTAGTTACTTTCCAAAATTCTAGTTTATTAATAATGAGAGGAGTAAGAAAAGTTGATATTAACCCCCATATACAAAAATTTAATGATTTTCTATATGTTTATGGGATTAAACCAACCCTAATAAGTTCTATACAACATTTTAATTACATTAAGGAAATTATTTTTAGTATGGACACTTATATCATTAGAATAGTGTAAGATAGAAAAGTTGAAACTAGTGGAGAAAGAACTTGCCGGAATCAATTTTGTATTGGAGAACTTTGATATTGTTGATACCTCAATATCATGGATGAAAATAGTCATAGCATCAATGAAATTAAAATATTTCCTAGAAATTTATGAACATTAATTCCAATTTAGATTTTGGATGAAACATACCATTAGTAAATATAAAGGAAGATAATATTTTTACAACATATCAGAAAGGGAATATGGAAGGTGTAAAATAAAAAAAATGAAACCAAATCCACCAGACCTCCTGATATTCTAAATTGTGATATTTCTAGGACAACGAGGGAAAAATAAAAAAGGTTATTTATTACATTAACACTTTTATTTACTACTTAGATTTTATAAATAACCTTAAACTGATGAATAATGAATCATTGAACATAGAAATGGTAAAATTTTTCAGAAGGGAAGATGATAGATAAATAGGTTTTTACATAATAAAACTTAAAACATAAAAATTGAAAAGACTACACAAGAAATGTTCAAGATAACTATTTGAATATACATGGAAACAAACTATAATATAGTTCTAGATACACTCCTAAAAAATATAAATTAGTGGAAAGGAAGTGTAGATGTTTTGTGGAAATTGGATGAAGTATGTTGGAAAAATATAACATTTCTCAATATGTATAGAGAGAATATTTCAATGCTATAATTTATTTAAATTATTGATATTTGTTATGATCAGAATAAAATAAAATATTCTATGATGTATTCTTTAAGAAATGATATTCAGTAAACTATTTCATGGTTTTGAGATATATTTAAAAAAAAGATAAAAAGTATGGGTCATGGAATTTTTTTTAAATATAATGAGGATTGAATATTCATGGGATATTCATCAATGGTTAGAATTTATAAATTTTGGAATAAAAATTTGAGAAATGTGGTAAATTATTATGGCGTAAAAGTTGTAGAAAATATAGCTTCCATAACTATTATTACTAAAAATTTTATGGATTATAAATATAAGACATAGAATGTGAGTAAAACTGTAATGATGAATGTGATCCATAAAATGTGAAAATTGTTTTAGATAGATCATGTGAAACGAAAATTAAAATAGGTAGAAAAAATATCCAATTTTATAACCTAGATAAATATTTGGTCTATTAAAATATAATTGGAAATTATAACACTAATGTTTATACTAGATGAATTTAAAGATTAGGGAACCAGACCTCACTTATCTCACAGGTTGAATCAGAATAATTTTCTATGAATATTGAATATAAAAAATGAGTATTATATATAAAATAATAATTAGGACAACATATAAAAATGTCATAAGGGATATTGTTCCATCACTAACAAAAAATAATTATATAGGTAAAAAGCATGGGTCCTAAGACAATATTAATGACCTTGTTAAATTTTAAAGAAACAAAGGAGAATTGTTTTCAATGTTTACTCATTAGTGGAATGGTTATATTTGGAATAAAAATTTCCAACATTATGAGATTAGAAACTATAAAATTTTTCTTTGAAATTGTGGCACAACAGAGATACAATGTATATCAAATGGATTTCATGTTGACTTTCATAAATGTAGAAATTGAAGAAGTATACATTTAGACACATAGTGGGTTCTTACAAAAAAAAATATAGAACCAAGGTGTGTAAGTTGAAGAAATTTTTTATGGATTTAAACAATATCAATGAATATGGTACTCAAAATGTGATAGTTTCAGGAAGAAGTGGAATTTTTTGAAAAGGAAAAGTTTCTAGTAGCTTTTATATAAAGATGATGAACTTAAGTACCCAAATTTTTATTGTCTATAATAAAGTAAAAATTATATAGGTGATATTTATATAATGTTTCTAAAGAGTATATTGATGAAATGGTAAATCAATTTTAAATTTTAATGTTTATAGAATTATCCGTTTTTGGATTACATGTATAATAGAGGTAGAGATATATCTTTCTATCTTATGAAATGTATTCCATGGAGTTGCTCAAAATGTTTGGGAAGGAGAATTATAAACAATATTATAATCCAATATTATATGGAATTAATATATATAAATATGAAGATATAAATTGTTTTTATTAAGAAGAAATCAAAAATACTAGGGGGATCTTTTCTATATTAAATATTCATGGCCGGAAATTGATTATATTGTTACATTGTTTAAAAGAAATCAGTGTGATCCAACGTAATCACATATAATGAAAAAAATGAATACTCAAATATGTTAAAGGAAAATCTTCTTATAGCCATTTATATAATACAATGTGATATATATATATATAAGTATATTTAGATACATTGATGCTGATTTCATTAGTGAAAGAAATGATAGAAAATCAATACCAACAGTAACATTATTCATGGGAGAATATTGTCTTATCAATTATGTTAAGAATAAATTTTTAGTTAATTTTTGTATTGTGTAAATATAATATGTTTCTAATACCCATGATTGTTGACAAATTCTTTGGATGATGGATCAGACGGAATATTTAAGAGTGAATGTTATTAAACTTTTAAATATTCAGTTGGACAATGAATGTAAAATTCATATTTTAAAAAATCCAATAAAAATATAAGATTAGAACGAAATGATATAATGTATCACATAATAAAAGATAATGTTATTTGTAGAGATTTTATTATTGAGCACATTTATAAAAAGTATAAAATTGTTAATGATTTAACTAAATCTATTCCATGAAAAGGATTTGTGGAATTGAGGTTTTAAATATATGTTCAACCTTCAAAAAATACATCCTAAAATTAATAAGAACCAAAAAAAAAAACATTTCATTGGATTAAATTGAAAAATGATGATGTAAAATGTACAACTCTATAAGAAGGCGTATAACTCTTTCATGTGTGAATATGAATTTATGGATATAATAAAATTTTAGAAAATCTATATTTAGTGGAAATCATTTGGAGGTGTGTTTATCATAACATGAACATAAAATTTATTGTTACCGAAGGATGAAATTCATTAAAAAATTACATTATCTATAGGGTGGGATCGAAGGATTCGTTTTGAAAAAGGATATGGTTTGATAAAATTTTAAAAAAATAGATTTTTCCTATAAAATGAGATGTCAAAAATGCTGAGTTGATAAAAGCTGTTGTGAAGGTTTCAAAAAATATATGGGGGGGTTAATATAATTTTTTTTGTATTCATAATATTGTATTTTATTTAATGACAACATATATTTTTTATAATATTTTGGTTAAATAGGTAAAATATATGTTTTAGTATGTTTTTAATAATATTTTTCATATGATGTAATTGGAGAAGTGAAAGAAACTTCCCTTATAGTATTAATAAATTTTCCACAAGTCATATTATTTTAATATATTATTCATCATTTCTATCATCCTAATAGTCCTGAGCTATGATATTTTCATAAAAAAGAAGAAATTAACTTTTTAATCAGATGTTCCCATAAATAAACAACCTGAAAAAAAATTCCAGATACCAACCACTAGGAACATATTTATGGGACATACCATCGAACACAGGTTAAAAGATGAAATGTGAATTTTCGAAGAAGCTAACAAATAGGAGAGGAGTGAAAATTTATTACCATACCTAGATAATCATATATATAAAGTATGAAATAATGTTTATAATGTTATTATGCATAGATTTTTTAAAATTCTGAATTATTTATTTTTGTAGATGCAAATACAAAATACTTAAAGTAGTGCACAAGAAGAAATTTCCATGAAAAAGAATTCATAAAGTTTTTTATCCATGAAAACCCAAAGGATGAGATATAAATGATCTACGTTGATATAAATTTTTAGATAATTTTTATGTGAAATAATTATTTAGATTTTATAACAACAAAGTCATTTCTCTTTTATAGATCATGTTTACTTGTTAGTGGATTATGAAATTTTTCGATGAAATGTTTTACAATGTTCATGTGGCGATGCTTTTTTACCAGATTTATGAAGTTTAATGTTTTGAATGGGAAAATTTGAGTCTTCTATATGATACACCATATGATGGAGAAAAATTATGAATAGACACAAGGAATAAAAAAATATAGAGAAGGATTCAGTAATTGGATGAACATTAGAAAACACAATCTTGATGACATAAAATGAATGATTATGAGAAGTTATACATGATAACAGATAGAACATAGAAGCAATGTATGATGTTTGTGAAAAGTGACAATGAAAAAATAGGCCAGGTTAGATGATGTAGTGTGGAAATCTGTAGAGTTGTGTCTTGATGGAGTTGTTCCTAAAGAACATATCAGACAAAAAATCCACCAAATAGATATTTCTAAAAGCTTCAAATTACATTGTAAATCCATTAAACATAATGATTCTAATTTATTTTATCAGTTTTTTAATCTATTTGAGATAAGGAAAATCATAGTTTTACCTTAATAATAATGTTTCTGAAGTCTCAGGAATGATGGAATTGTGGTAGTTCTCATGAAGGATTAATATTTCTCTCTAAAAAAAATATGAAGATTCTTCAAGATAATAATTTATGACAAAATGAAATTGAGTTCTTAAAATTCCTACTTATAGTGTTCCTATTAAAATGGGTTACTATGTATAACTGTATTATCACTATTCATGTGTAAAAAAAATACAAAACAGAGATATTTTATGAGAATATAAGATTTCATCTGAGAATAATTTTTTGTGGAAGATGGGATTCTAAACATAGTTTATTTTTAGAGATTCATAAATTGGTTTTAATTATTATTAGTGGACAACAATTAATATCTGTGGAAGTGGAAGGAGTTACCAATCCGAGGTATTGGAATGAAATTATTAATAATATATTTTGATACTAGTTAAAGTATCAACACATTTGTTTGAAGGAAAAAAATTAGATTTGATAAAATGATTATTTTCAGTGTTGTTAAATGAAAACATAATACTTGACATAGGTAGATACATGAAACAAGCACTTATTAGATACATATTTCCTAAAAAAATTCTCATAGATATTATAATTTTTTTCATAATTATGCTAGATTATGTTTGTAAGAAAAAAATTTGTTAATGATGAGTTGAAGTAAAATAACATACATCCGAAGAAGAAAGTGTATAATGATATTTGGATCAAGTTGTAATCAATTTTTATTAATAGTTACTTTATATGGACTAATGGGAGTCCCATGATGGCAATATATGTTCTCATACTGAGGATGAACCATGTAAATATAATTCACCTTGCATTAATTTCTTATCATACCATACATATAATTTTGTTACAATTGATAAGGATAAAAACTGTAACATGTTACAGAGTTTAATTTTAGAGATATTGAAATTATAAAAAAATTACTTCTGATTCAACCCCCATTTACAATGGTTCTCATGATCTTATGGAACTTTATATTATTAAATTAACAGTGTTAAGGGTTTATTCTACAATCCTATTTTTTGGAGTGTTTTATGTTTGTATTTCAGGTAAATTAAATTATATTACCTTAATATATAAAAATACATATATTTTCTTGTTCTATGTTTAAATATGGATTTTAAAGGCTTTCATTTAATTCTCCTATCTTTTATACTTAATAAGAAAGATAATTTATATTATTATGAAAATATGACCTTATATCATCTTTTATAATGATATTTTTATTCTATGTCCATCCAATATAAAATATGTTTCATGAATGTTCTTAATTACCCTTTAGTTATCTCATTATGTTATTTTCAACTATCTTTTACTTTATTTAAAAATATTTAAAATGGAATATTTTTAACGTTTCCATAAAGAAATTTTTTGGGATTATATAAAAAGTGAAAAAGATTATTTTTAATATATATGGTTCACCACCTCTTTATATCCTAACTAATATTTTCAGTAATTATTTTTTTACAATTTTAAATAGTTATTTTCAATGAAAATATATTTCCTAATATTTTTACATTTTTTATTTTAAATAATTGATTTCAAATTGAAAATAGTAGTTTCATATAGAAATGTTCTTGTGATCTTTTAAAATTATTTTCATACCTATCAATATGCTTTGATGAATACTATTATTCAATGTGTATATGTTCTAATGTTATCCTAAACCATTATTCAATGGATGCATTTTGATCATGATGACTATGTGAAGTATTGACGTTAAATATACAAGTTATTCCAATATTGATAAAAATATAACATTAATGAATTTTTATTAAGATGTATTATTTATTTATATAACTAATGAATTGATATGCTTTTATATAATCAATATGACATAAACCATACACATTTTCATTAAATGGGATACAAAATCATCATTTATGTGAATATAAGACTCCTTACTGGAAAATTGATGAGGATTGTTATTGAATTACCACATTTTATAGTTGGGAATTATGATTTATTTATTTTTTATATATTATGTATATGATTTTTATAATGTATTTATTCTTTTGGAATTCTTATATAACACATACATTCATTATTTCCATTTTTTGGAAAATTAAAATGTCATTCGTTTGTACGATGGACTACCGCCTCATGATGTGATGTGATTCCTTCACATGTTACATGGATTTTATTAATGCTGGTTTTAAAAAGAATATATAATATATATAACATAACGGTGATACTTTAATGTTATTATAAATATATATCTATAACATTTCTTTCTATTAATATGAAATGAAAATGGATATAGCATTTATGTGGACTTATGGCCTACTGTCTCCAAGAAGAGTGTATTTGATTTCAAATCACTGAATTTTATCTATTAATATAATTGAATATATAATTATTATATATGGAATATTAAACATTTTTTACATTCTAGATATGATGAAATCATGAAATATTAAGTGGAATAGAAATAACAAGTCAAAACATACGTGAAAAAAAGAAATTTACACATGAATCAAAGAATATAAAGAAAGATAATTAATGAATAGGTAATAATATGCTATATAAGAATAAAATTTTATGTATAAAATATTAATATAGATTTTACATAAGTTAATAAATTAATAAAACCACTATATATGTAACATCCTGACCTGGTTGCCACCCATCAGTGCCCAGAGCCAGAAAACCATGGGACCTCAAGCGCTCCTCCTCATACGCCGAATCAAGCCAACTAGAAGTGAGGGTCTGATAAGTCGATCATAGGGAGAATATACCCTATTTTATTAGATTAACACACCAGTATAAATAAATAAAATATATATTAATAATATATCACAATAAACAATAACAATATCATAAGATAATCTACCCGGGGAATACAATATCCAACTAAAGAAAAAAATATCATTCTACTATATTGGTCAAGTGTATAAAATGGAAACTAAATATAAATCACCTATAACTAGGAAGAGGGTCTTGAACCACATCTAGATCCCTCATCCATGCCCCATCACTAAATCATATATCTAACCCAGGGCCTTTCCCCTTAACTAGTCCTGAAAAAATAATGTCTATTTGGGTACCAATAGGTTATCTCGAGTAGAGTGTGAGTAAATCTCAGTATTCCAACACCAATAGTATTTAAAAAATCCATTCAATAGTAGTGTATAAATTTATATAATGAAACAATTACAATGAATAATTAAAAATTAATCACATTTTTTAAATATTCTCAATATAACAACATAAACCCCAGGTTCTCGAGGACACTCGAACCTCAATATCGTATTTGGCCTATGATAGAGTCTAATATATCCCAAAGGGATATCATATTTTAATTTCCATGTTACCAATATTAATAAATATCCAAATGTCTAAGTTACCATTAACCATTTAATATACCAAAATTGAATGAGCATGTTACCAATCATAATACATGGCCAAATGTCCATGTTACCATTTATCATTTAACTATATAATATTGAATGAGCATATTGCCATTCAAAATAAATTTCCAAATTTCCATTTTATTATTTTCCATTTAATAACACATAATTTAAAATATCACAATATAACATATATCTCAACAACCCATTAATTAATCCACCAATTAATTAATCCCATCCACTTTTTCAATATCTCATGATTAATTCCATAATTAATTATTCAATTCATAACATCAATATATTAAAATTAACTTCACCAACAATTATCTCAAACAGTAATATCAATATCCCATAATAAATTATAGAATTAATTATCTAAAATAATAATATATATATCACATTACTACTTGTACAACTAATTATCCCTAAATTCCACAATTCCACAATTCCTCTATTTATTAATTTTCCACAGTAATTAGATCTATTAAGAAATTAAATTTTTATATAACTATACGAAGTATAAAATATTCATACAAGAAAATAAAATCCTGACTATGGGAATTGAATATTAGAGCACCGACCTCAATTCACCAATGAATGACCTCCTGATAGAAATCCCCAAAATATGAGCAGCATAATGATGTAGAACGAGATCCAAATCATAACACACTAAATCAAGATTAAATAAATCAAGTTATTCTAAATCATGATCTAGATTTACAGTCATATATCTAAAAATTATAAAATCGATATAGATATAATAAAAATAGAAGATTTCCTTGCTAAAAGAATGTGAGAAGAAAGGGAGTAGAACGATTAAGAATCTGGATAAGATTCACTTACCATGAGAGGTGTGGATCTTTGATCCAAAAATCCAATCATAAATAAAGGAGGTTGGAAATGATTTTAATTTATCTATGGAGCTCCAAAGACATTAAATACATCATAGGGAAGAATTAGGGTTTGAAATGGGTGAGTTTTTGTGGCTTCTGGGATCATAAAATTAAAAATATGGTGACATTAAAAATTACACATAGTTTTCTAGGATGGGGAACACAGTTTTCCCAAACTGTTCATTCTAATCGTGTTCTTGTTATTATGGGGGTGCACATTTTTACCTACGATGGTGAACTATTAGTGAAAACTATATACCAACCATTCACAACCACTTCGTCTTGAATTCTTTTAAATTTTTACCCAAACACACACCAAAGTAAAACCCAACTAAAAATCTCAAAATACAAGGGAAAAAAGTACCTAAACAAGGTGCCGACACAACTCTTGAAAAGGTCAGTATATTAAAATCTCCAAACCATATAACATCTCATCCTCATGCTGCACTTCTAAGGTTCTCTATGATTCAGAGCCAAAAAGAATTGCCACTATGCCTATATATCCTCTTCCCATTCCCATGATTCCTCATACACAAGACCATGTTTTAATAATAAACGAACATTCGACACAGTCTTTCTACAAAAAAATCCTCCCCGTGATAAAATAGATGTATTAGATTATCCTCAAAAGGAACATCTACCTCAAGCTCGACATTATCCACATCAACCACATGAAAAGGTTTGGGGTGATATTGCTAAAGTTGTGATACATGGAAAACATCATTCATAGTACTACATTTCCTTGGAAAAGCTAATTTGTATGCCACTATCTTGATTCTCTCCAGGACCTCAAATGGTATGAAGAATCTAGGTGCCAACATTACATGTCTTCATATCATGTGGTGAACTAATATAGGATATATACAAAGTGTTATATGATCTCCCTCCATAAACTCTATGGGTTTTTAATGTCTCTCAGCATATGAATTCTATATACTCTGAGCCATATCCTACACTCTACACCTACTATAATGTACCTTTCACAATAATATGTAACAAAATTTTTGACTCACCTACCTCTCTCTATAATTGTGGTGATCTACATGGCCTACTATAAAGAGACTCATATGGTTCCGTTTTTATATTTCCCTGATAATAATTTTAGGAGGAAAAATATATTAAATCCAAGTGATTCTCCCTACGAGCCACAAATGTCAAGAACTCGCACTCATAACATATCCCCAAGAACCTTAATAGTACACTATCACTTCCCATAAATCTATGAGTAGAAGGACATAATCAGTAATAAATGTGAACATAAAATTTCTGCAAGCCCTGATAGAAACATTAAGTGAAACATGAGTCGTAGTATGAAACTATAGAATGTGGAACCTCATGCAGATGAACTATCATCCAAAAATACAAACATACTTGATTTTACCCAATTAAAGACTCTCATTATGGAATAAAATTTAATACATTCATCAGTTTATCCACAAAAAACGAAATAACATCATTTTTTCTGAGGTGAACTTGGGATACCCCACACAATATCCATGGAATCATTATCCCACTTCTACTCTAGAATTATCAATGGTTGCAGAAAACCTCTGGGTCATTGATACTTTAACATAAACTAGTTACAGGTGTATCATCATGTTAGGTAACCTACTATCTCATTTTTCATGCTTGACCACAAAAAAATGTCATCATAAGTCATGATAAATTTTGGTCTCACCTAAATGTACTACAGACATAGATGATGGAAATAACCACATCAGCTCCTATCAGATTCTTATAGGCACAAAACCCTATTTTTATCATATATGATCCCATCCTCATCTATCTACCAATCCAAAGGTTGTTTCCCTACCATCGAGTATTTACCTAAAAGATAAACATTCTGGATCCTCATTCTACTAATCCTTGATCCGAATCAAATGTATAAGGTCCACTAAAACAGATACCATAGTCTTCTATTCCAGAATATTTTAAACAAAAATTTCTATCTCACCTAACAAAGTCATAATATTCCACTCAAGACTAGAATAATGAAATTTTGAAGACTTTGTTTTCTTGATTAATGTTTTGGACACATTATTTCCCTTTCTGGGTGTATAATATAGATCAAAATCAAAGTACATCATATACACAACCCATATCCAATGATGAACATTCAAGTATCCCTGTCAAGAAATATACATAATTCTTTTCTGGCCAATATACATGATAATATTTTCACCCAACATATAATGTAACAAACACTTCACTATATAATCCACTACTCCAAACTTTAGTTTTTGCGTATGGTGTTCTAGTAATGTGGCCTCAACTACAGAGACCCATAATGTAACATCCTTGGTAAATAATGAATACGAAAATTTCATATTTATTAATATTTTTGAATTAAATATTAATTTTACTTTGAATAGGATTCTATTTTCTATGGAATACTCGATACGCAACCACAGTTTTCTTCAAAATCTTACGTTGCACACAACGTTGAATTATATCAAAAAAATATTATATCATTATTATTTTAAATTATAGTTAACACGTAGTAGTTTTATTGGTGTGAATAAATATAAATAATTAAAATATTATTATACATATTTGTTAAATGTATTTACATTTATCCAAAATATGTTAGAGGCCTAAAATGTGAATTAATCCCATTTTAAGAAAAAATAATCTAATATTCATTAAATATTCGATTTACCGCCTTTTGATGGTGAACACTTTTTAAATATATATTTTTTACTTTTATGTGTTAAATTTTACAAAATATGATTCTTATTTAGAATAGGGACATCAATATTCACTTTGGATGAAATTTTGGTATTTTTCTGATAATGTTCATTTTTATTAAAAAGTTCAAAATACTGAATTTTAATTCTAAACTGTCTTTTTAACTAATTTATTAATATAGATAGATTATTATTATAATTTTTTTAATGTTTAATTGGATAATATTTTCTCAATTTAATCCAATGTTGGTAATGGGATGTAATTTCACTATTAAATTATACATAAACAAATGTAAATATTTTGGTATTTATTATATCATAAAAACATGATTTTGTTATAACAATGGGAATTAATTTTAAATTCTTTTATGCCACTTATTTTTTTTTGGGAAAAATGGATCCTATATATGGAATTAAGAGTTAAAAATTGTCTTAATAGGTAAATTTTATTTTTAGACATTATGAATATTTACATAAGTAAATATTTTATTTATCATGGTTAAAGGGTAACTCTGGTAAATAAGGGTAAAATTGTAATATAATAATAATATTAAATTTCCCCAATGTCTATTCTAATCCTATTGTATAATACATGTTAGACCATGGGAATTATCGGGTTGATTTTGGGTCCCCATGGAGCCACTTGTAAGTGAAAAGGACACATTATATTAATTAAATAAAAGTAAGTAGATAAATAATATAAACATGTATCTTTTAGTAAAACAACTGTATATGGGGTTACATAAGGGATGTATTCAACTATAAATATTCATTTGAAATAAATAATAATTTCTTATATCATGGTAGTTTATTTATAATTTTTATACATTAAATATGAAAATTTATTTATGACATAATGATGATGTAGTAATTGCTTCATTAATAAGAGATTCAAATGAATGATATTATTAATATTGAAATAAATCTATTTTGAACCATTTTATGCCATCCAAGAATTTTATAGATTAATATGGCTTATTATCTTTGAATTAATTATTGGTTTTAGAAATAATTAAGTAGTTTTAGATTTTTAAAATGTCATGATATGAATAGTATTAAAACTGACAAAAAAGAGTTTTTAAATTAATAAATATTTTATTAAATTCTAAAATAGTTATTAAAAGTATATGATTCATCAAAATGAAATATATGATGTTAAAAATTCCATTATTGATAAATTTTGGCTCTCATGGCATTTTATAGTAAATATATTAACAATATAGTATGAATATATAAGAGGACATAGTAAAAGATAAATAAGTTAACAAAAGGTTACATAAACAAGATAAGGATTAAAAAATATCAAAAACCAGTCCAATTTTTATTGGATTATTTTATTTTGACTTATATGTATGTTATCTTCCTATTAAATAAGTTTTGGACCCTTCAATGCGAAAAATTTTGTTATAATAAAATAATACATTTGAACATTCATAAAGATCCCCTCCACCCTCTTATAAAAGGACAGAAACTCTAACCCATTACTTACACATATCAAGCCAATTAGATCATCCAAACATTGCCCAAATATTATCCCAAAATATCTCTATTCCTATTAGAAGACATACCTTATGCATAAGAAACTTTAAGAATGTATTTTGGTTCAAATCAAAGGGAGTTACCCGATGTAAAGGTAACGTTTTCTCTCAAGTTCTCTTATATTATTTTACTTCTTCACTCCCAATGGTATTATTATTATTTAATAACCTAACAACACCAGTACCCTCAATATTCAAGGGTTTATTATGTAATGTATTTGATCTACACTTCCACATACCAACATTTAATGGTTACAAACATACTTTTTCTGTGGATGGCAAACTACTACATCACGAAATGATGATTGTTCAATATTCTCCTTCCACCTCTTATGGTAGCCACTATGATGGAATTGTATTTATACGTGATATATATTATATTTAAATAAGTTATATATTATATTTATAATATCTCTATAATTATTTATTTTTCATTTATATCATTCCTTTATGGTTCCCATAATGGGTAAACATGATAATTTCATTTGAGGAAGTGTGGACTACTGCCCCTCAATGTGATCTGACTTGTTCATGCCATATGTGGAATGTATAAAGGATAGAGTTAATTAAATTATATATGGTATTATACTAGAATTATAACATACCTATGTATCAATATGTTTTCATTCCATTATATATGAAATTGAAATGAAATTAGCATTCATGTGTGCATATGACTTACCGTGTCCATGAATGGTGTATCTAATTTCTTATCTCCAGATATTATGTACTATTATAAATACATATATATACATGATATATGAGATATATAATATATCTAAATCATGAATATAAATTTATATACAATGTACTTTTGACTACATGGACAATATGTAATTATAGGAAGTAAATTTTTGACTCAAGTACAAAATATCGAAAAAAATGATCGTTATTAACATAAATGATTAGGTAATGTTTATAATGTAGTAATATGTACTATAAAAGAAATAATAATCTTGAAAAAGGTTCTTAAGAAATTATAAACTATCATTAGTTTATTATTTATGATATTGAAGAATTAATTAGTCAAGTTGGACAAAAGGTGAGGGAACTTCATTTACAAATTTCCAATATATTGGTAAAAATTATACTTCTTGATCATGTGGTGCTATGAATATTTGTGAATCACCTAGTATTTTTTACACTTAATATCCACTTATATTTGTTTTATATATGTTTTTCACACATAATTATTTCATTAATTTATCCTCAATGTAATTATATGATCATTGTAAGGGACTTCGTCTCAATCTCATTTCATTGAGGAATCCTTTTATTTATACATGACTTTACTTTATAAGGTATGTAAACCACTATGAATTTTAATTTCATTCAATGGGAATCATTTTTCTATGAAGAATTTTTCTAAACAATAAAAACAATGTTTCTTTTTAAAATACACGGTGATAATGACCTTTCTACCACCGCAATAATTATTGTATATTTGTCTTCTATAACAATACGTAATGTTTTTTAAAGGAAAATAAAAACCATATTCACTTTTTATGTGTTTTGGTTTTGAAAATGGTTTTGAGAATGGATTTATTATGTCAATATATTGAAATGTTATATTTTGAATATAATGTTGAATAGTTATCTTTTATTTATTCTTCTTTAATGAGTTATTATTATGTCATGGTTCTTAGACATTGATTATGTATAGGGGTGGTTCCATGATAAACCTAGGGAAGGTGAGGCCGAGACAGCTCTCCAATGATTTGGGTATTGTGATAGAGGTAAATGTTAATGTTTCACCTATGATATTTAGGGAATATATTGTGATGGGTATTCCAAACGTTACTCCCTATATACCTGTGAAATCTATAACCTAAGTATGTTATGGATTCCACAATTTACCTTTATGATTTAGGATTTCTATGTATTATTCACAAATCAGATGATTTCATAAGGTATTTTAAGAGCATATTTTTTGTATGTATTGATCAACTAATGTTTTCTTTCATTATTTTATAACCCTTACTGAAATATTTCTGCACATCCTAGGTTTTCGAAAAATTTTAAAAGGATTTATGGCTGGGAATGAAAAAGGAATAATTCCAGATGATTTATATCAAGAAAAGAATTCCAATTATCTTTTAAGAGTTTTTAATTTATGAAAAATTGGATACTGAGTTGAATTTTCTACTTTGCAATATTTGAGATGAAATGTAATAGTTATGGCCTAATTATATAAATCTTTAATCCTGAAAATATCCTCAATGTGAATTAATTAACTAATTCAAGATTATGAAATGTTTAAGGTTGATTTATTATATTTGGTATCAGAGGTAGTTTTAGACAACATTAAGAGTTATGGTATTGTTAAATTAATATCCATAAATTAATGTATGTTATTATTTAAATGATATAGCATTTACATATTACCATGTTTCTTTGAACAAGATATTTCTATGTCCAAACTGGTTATATGCTGAGGGAAAAAGGTAGTTATGATGTGATGACATCAAGAGAAATACAACCTTCAAAATTAGCAACTTGAGATGGTTGGAATCGGAACTGAACAGATTGTTTTAGTGATGGAACAATTTAATTGGGCTATAAATGGTGGTTTTATCCATGCACATGATTATACATATCAACCATAGACAAACATGTCAGTAGTAAAGAATTTTATGAGGAAACATACCCCATCATTCAGACGATCATGTGACTTTGTGCTAGCTGAAGGGTTGATTAAATAACTAGAAAATATTTTTGATGTCATGGGGTGTTCAGAACATCAAATGGTTGGTCTTATTGTTTACTTTATTGAAGGTGAAGTTGATATATGGTGGTCTATTGTTATAAATATAATGTATAAAGAGGATATTTATGTTCATTATTGGTTTTAATTAAAAGGTATGTTTCTTAAGAAATATTTTTCTATAGTGGTTTTCCTTATGATAGAAAAACTATTCTTGGAATTGATGTAGGAGGATGACTAAATGACTGCTTTTGAAACAAAATTCACTCGACAGGCAAGGTAGGGTCTAAATTTCTTAGGTGATCTTAATATTAAAATAACATTTATTTACATAGGATTAAATCCAATATATCAAAGGGCATTACATTCTCATGAGTTCAAAAGTTATGAAAAACTTGTTCGATGTACAGAGAAGGTGGAAATAGTGTTTTCTAATGACCTGGTGTTCTTTGAAAAAAAATATAATAATAGGATGAGGTGGAGGATGAAATGGAATAACTCTTCAAAAATGTACGATGGAAAGAAACTGAAGTTTACAGTTAGTGAAAATTGTGGAAAAAAGAATGCAGGGGAATGACTTTTGAATTATTTTAAGTGCTAGTGATGTGGTAAAATGGGATATAAGGATAGTAATTGCACTGAAAAGATCAGGGTAATTGTAATACAAAATCTGATTTACAGTTAGTAAAATTTTTTAAGTATAATGAAATGGGTCATTATGCAAATGAGTGGCCAACAAAGAACATAACTGAGGGAAATCAGTCATACTTCAAGTAGAATGGGTTGATGGAATTCCTTTCAACTACGTCAGAAGATATTGGGACATCAAATGAAGTAGTATAAGGTATAATGTTTATTTATTTAGATTATGAAAATGTGTTGTTTGATTTAAGGTCTTATCATTCTTTAATTTTTGAGAAAATTTCTAGTAAAGTAGGAATTCTATCTTTAGATGTTAATGCTGAACTTATGGTAAAAACACTGGGAGGAAATGTTGAGAAAAAACTAAATTATAAGAACCATCATGTCCTTGAGTGTTGGAAGAATCTACCAGAAAACCTTATTGTTTTTCCTCATGTACAGTTTGATGTTATTTTGGGTATGGATTGGCATTCTGTTTATCATGATAAGATTAACTGCAGAGCTAATGAGGTTTTTTTTCAGAAAGAATTTCAGTTTGTGTACAAGAACGAACCCTTACATTTGATAACATATAAGGAAGTAGAGAAACTAGTAAAATTTTGAAATGATTGTTACTATGCACTTATTATTGAAAAAACGAAATATTTAGATTAATGATGTGTTAGTGGTAAATTTTTATCTTGATGTTTTTCCTAATGAGTTTCTAGGTAAAATACATGATATGGAAGTGGAATTTACTGTTGACTTAGTTTCTAATGCTATGGAAATTTCAATCACCCCATATCGATTAGCTCAAATTGAACTTTTATAGTTAATTAAGAAATTACAGGAGTTATTAGAAAACAGTTTCAATCAACCTATAACATCAAAAGGGGGTGCTCGTGTATTGTATTTTAAAAAGAATGATGGTTACATGAGACATTTAATTGATTTTAGATAATTGAATTACATCACTGTTAAATACAAGTTTCATTTTTCTCATATTGATTATTAGTTTGATCAGATCCATGGAGATCAGTATTTTTCGAAGATTGACTTGAGGTCAGGGTACCATCAGTTGAAATTAAAGGATGTTGATATTAATAAGACTGGATTTTTTACAAGATATGTCCATTATGAAATTGTAGTCGTGCCTATTGTTTTTTAGAATTAAACTACTATATTCATGGATCTGATAAATAGAATTTTCTGTGAGTTCCTGGATAAATTTTTTGTTGTGATTATTGATGATATTTAGCTTTATTCCAAATGTAAATAGGAATATGAAATCCATTTAAGGGTTGTCTTACAGACCTTGAAAGAAAAGAAACCATATGATAAATTCATCAACTTTATGTATTGGTTACATAAAATTTCATTCCATGGTCACTTTGTTTAAAAAATGGAATTACTATTGATCATTCTAAAAAAGTAGAAGAAGAATGGCCAAGACCCCCAAATATAAATGAGATCCATAGTTTTATTGGTTTAGTATGTTATTATCGTATGTTTGTTAAAACGTTGGCCCAGTTATCTAGTCCAATGACTACATTATCTTGAAAAGGTGTTAAATTCAAATGGATAAAATAATGTGATGAATATTTTCAGGAATTGAAAACAAGATTGGTGAGTGCACCATTTTTGGAACTGCCTTCTAGAGATGGTGAATTTGAAATCTACAGTGATTCTTCAATGAAAGGACTTGGTTGTGTCCTAATGAAAAATGATTAGGTAATTGCTTAATCTTCACATCACATGAAATTTTAACAGTTAAATTACCCTACACATGATTTAGAATTAGATGTTATTGTTTATTCTTTAAAAATATTGAAGCATCCTCTGTATGGAGTAAAATGTGAAATATATTCTGCCCACCAAAGTTTGAACTATTTATTTACTCAAAAAATATTTGAACATGAGACAAATGATATGGAAGGAATGAATCAAGAATTATGATTTCATGATTAATTACCATCCATGATAGGTAAATAATGTAACGCCCTGACCCCAGTTTCCCAGAGTCAGTGCATTATTAGATAACATTGGCATGATAACAAGAAAGGTCAAGTCTCTAAAGATCGATTAGTTTAGTAGCCTTGTTATAACTAAATACATTCATAAAGAATACATTACATCATAAAATGAAAACTACAATAATATAGTCTCCATAGTCCACACTCTTATCCCCTCATACTATCCCTGCAGGTCATTCATAAATTACATCTTCACATACTAGGGAAAATAAAACATCGAAAAGGGGTGAGCTCAAAAGCCAAGTAAGGATAACAATTTAGCGGAAACTTTCCTAAATAAGAATAAACATTTAAGGCAATGTATAACTAAAACAAAATCCTTTTAAACTTGAACTCCAACATAATAAAGTAGAAATAAAATGAAATAATGCCATTTAATTATTCACATGGATATTCTACTAATCAATTAATCACATGCAATATCAAAAACCACTTTTATAATGATGGAATGAAAAATTCCAGACTATCATAACCACATAGCCAAGGCCTCGTGCCAAGACTAAAAATAAGATTTTTTCAAGGCCTTGTGCCAAGACAATAGTTTGTCTCATGAGACCTACCGATGCATCAAGGAGCTATAGCAGGCTCCACCCGTCACATGTTAAGTCCAATGCATTCCCATATGAAAAGGTTTAAACATAACATAAACATTCATAATTAAAATAGCATATGAAATGTAAATACTTCATCCATAAACCATGAATGGTATAAAAATAACACATCCATAGTCAAACATATCACAAAACCTTCAATACAATATATAAGTTTTGTATCTTAATAAATCAACTTCAAATAAGCGTAAAATCCATCAAAGGATGTGGACATAGATGAAATCAAAACTCTTTTTAGAGAAATTTCTCTTTCTATTTTGAAATCATTTAAGATTCATATATTTATAAAATAGAACATTTTAATTGAAAATATTCTTATAAGCTTGTAAGGGAAGCTTCGAAGATTTTATAACGGCAGAAAATAGCCGCACCCGCCGTATAAGTTAAAAAATCATTCTTACCTTAATTCTATCGAGAAGGTTAAAAAGAACCTTGTTTGGAAAATGACAGAAATATTCCTTTATAAACCACTTATAAAAGTCAACGTTGGTATAAATGACTTTAACCCATATTCTAGTAAATAGTAAAAATGTTTTGAAATATATTTATAGGAAACATGTATGTGGATGATAAAGAAGACCCAGTAGATAATCACCTATAAACAACCTCCGATAATGAAGAGATTGTGAACTAAACCCTTACCTTTTACTTTTCCTTGGTTGAGGGTAGGTTAAACTCATGTATAATGGTGAAGTAATTGTTATTAAATTATACATGAATCATATACATTAATATGATATCATATATGATCTTTTAACATCTATTTGTTAATAATATCTTAGTATTATCGTTGTTCCGGGTTTTAACTTACTCATTTTCTTTTTTAAGTTTTGTTACATAAGACGCGTTGGTCATGGATAGGTTGTATCTTATTCATATCCAGAATGATATCAAGTCCTTATATACTATTATTTATCATCAAATAATAATTAGACTTGAAGGGATACGATGGAGAATGAATCTCATCGCGTTCGTGGAGACGGTAGTCCGTACGTACGCACGAGCGGCAATATCATTTTTTTGATATTAAAATAATATATAATTGGATGTTATATCATATATACAGAATCATTATTATGTTATATTTATTATTTACATGAATTAAAAATCATTATTATACCCATCCAATTAATAACATATAAAATAACAATTACACCACGACGTGGAGATGGTAAGCCGTACGTACGCACGTATGGTGACATGTCATTCAAAGGATCGATAGAATAATGAATATGGTTGTACCATATTTATAATAATATTAAAATATATAGGAGATAATGGATTCATTACTTTTTAATGGGAATGACAATGAAAGAAGAAGTTGAAGAGGAAAGGAACTTGAAAGAGGGTGGTGAAAACATTACCTCTTCTTCGGGTTCTTCCTTTTGATTTGATCAAAAGGGCTCCATAGGTTGGTGTTATGATCAAAATAAGTCCTCTATGTTTAATTGAGGGAAGATGAGAGATTATTTGGGCATGGTTTGTCCAAGCCAAAAGGCTTTGAATGCGTGAATTAGTGAGAAGGGGGAGTAACCTTTTATAAGAGGGGTGAGGGACACCTTTGGAAAAGCTAGAAATATTATTTTATAACAAATTCATATTAGGTTTCTAATGGCTCCAAAGTGGATTATATAAAGATTAAGGTGGGTATTGGTCAAAAACCACTCAAAAAATATTATTTAGACAGGTTTGGGTCATTATATTAACATTAACATTCAGTTTTAACTATTAGTTAATTAGTTTGCCACTTACCATGTCCCTTTGTATTTTTATATTACATAGTTAATAAACATACTATATAACTCCAAGAGACCCCCAAAGTGGTCCATTATTGATACAAATATCATGATATAAGTCTCTTGTCCGAACCATAGTTATTTGGGAATTGAATATCAATTAATAAAATAATATTTGTTTTAAAAACTCTTTTATGTCAATTTTGACACTATTTGGAAAATTGATTTTTATGAAAATCATAACAGAATGATTACTTCGAAAAAAGTTAATTAAATCGTTCCTAACATGTCATAATAACCTAGAAAATTAGTTTAATTCATAAAAAAGATCAAATTATATTTATTTGGATATTTATAATATCAATTATCTTAATTATTCACTATTATGGTAATTACTTCATCATCATTGTGTCATAAATAAATTAAATTATTTAATGTCTAAAAATTATAAATGAAATTTATTTATGTAGTAAATCTTTTAGCTTTCTAATTAATATTTATAATCGAATTTATCTTATGTGTATCCCTATATTAAAAATGTTTTTGTAAATAAACTTTGATTTTAACTATTTTAACTCTTCTTTGAATTAAATAATAATAAATGTCCTAATCTAATCCAAGTGGACCTAAATGATAATATTTTATTCCTAAGGTTGTTTTTGGTCGAGATACACTTGTCCAATATAATTAGGACATTAATTAGGGTAATATTAATTTCAATTTTACCCTTAATTACCCTATTTACTTTTAACCGTGGTAAATAAAAGTAAGAAGTTACTATTCACAAAAAATTATTTTCATCTCATTGAACCACATTTTACTCCATGATATTAACCATGTCTCTTGGATTTTTGAAATTCCACTCACAGATGTGGTAAAATTATGTTTTATGAAAAATTCAATTTTTTAACTACCACATTGTGGTTTCACTATTGATCAAAAAATGAAGTTTTTCAGAAAATACCAAAAATACACCCTAGGATAATTTCGATATTCCAAATCCAAAAATGATGTCCATTTTGAAAAATAAAATTTATAAATTTCAAAAAGTGGGTATTACTATTCACAACAGCTAGTTTGATTGGTTGTGGTGTGTTAGAACTCTATGTTGCGTACAACACATGCTATTGCATTATTCAAAGAGAAACGTACAGTAGAAGCATGGGGTGTTACATTCTCCCCTCCTTCAAATAATTTAGTCCTCGAAATTTCTAGAATACTACCGCATGAAAAGACTTGGGTGGTTCATCATCATAAGTTCCTCATATTCCCACGTTTCCTCTTCCATCTTATGGTTTCTCCACAAGACTTTTACCAGACGATTCATCCGGTTTCTCCGTACTTGTTCTCTCGTATCAAGAATCTTGACGGGCTCTTCGCAATAAGACAGATCAGGTTCCAGTTCTAATTACTCATAGGTGAGTACATGCGTTGGGTCAGGGATGTATTTCCTCAATAGTGATACGTGGAACATATCATGAAATTTGGAGAGATTTGGAGGCATTGCCAAACGGTAAGCTACATCCCCAATTCGTTCTAGAATTTTGAAAGGTACGATGTACCTGAGACTCAATTTACCTTTCCTACAAATACATATGACTCCATTCCATGGAGATACCTTTAGGAAAACATGATCACTGACTTGAAATTCCAAATCCTTCCTTCGATTATCAGCATAGCTCTTCTGACTACATTGAGCTAATTTGATATGGTTTGGGATTACCTTCACCTTTTCCATCGTTTCCTCCACTAGTTTTGGGCCTACAAGTTTTCTTTCCCCAACGTCATCTAAACAGGTTGGTGTGTGACATCTCTTTCCGTATAATGCTTCATATGGTGCCATCTGAATACTCGAATGGATGATATTGTTATAGGAAAATTCTAGCAGAGGTAAATATTGATCCCACATACCCTGAAAGTCAAGTGAGAAGGATCTCAAAATGTATTCTAAAGTTTCAATAGTTCATTCTGATTGTCCATCTTTTTTAGGGTGGTAGGCAGTGCTAAAATGAAGTTCAGTATCCAAGGCTTTCTGAAGACTTTTCCAGAATCTTGAAGTAAAACAGGGATCACGATCAGAGACAATCGATAGGGGTACTCCATGAAGTCTCACAACTTCATTAATATATAGTCTTTCTAGACGTTCTAGTGGTAGATCTTCTCTTATAGTAAGAAAATGTGCTGACATGGTAAGATGATAAAAAATAACCCATATTACATCGTTCCTTCTATGAGTCTTTGGTTGCCCCATGATAAAGTCCATCATAATATTGTCCCATTTGCACTCTGGGATGGGAAGAGGTTGCATGACTCCTCCAGTCTGTTGCGTTCCAGCTTTCAATTGTTGAAAAACCATACATCTTGATATAAAATCAGCAATCTCCCTCTTCATGTTTTCCTACCAAAAATGATCCTTCAAGTCTCTATAAATTTTGGTGCTCCTAGGGTGTATAGATAAATTTGAACTATGAGCATCATCCAGCAATTCCCTTTTTAGATCAGGTATATCAGGAACACAAAGTCTCTTCCCAAATTTTAAAATTCCATCTTCGTACACAAAGTCTCTCAATCTCCCATCATTCAAAGCTTTAATCTTCTTTTGAAATTCTTCATCATCGGTCTGAGAACTCGTAATCCTTTCTAGTAAATATGGTTTGGAAACCATTTAAAAAAGCATTGATGTTTCACCTTCCCAGGTTATTCCCATTTTCATCTTCACTA
This sequence comes from Viscum album, assembly GCA_963277665.1. Taxonomy (NCBI): domain Eukaryota; kingdom Viridiplantae; phylum Streptophyta; class Magnoliopsida; order Santalales; family Viscaceae; genus Viscum; species Viscum album. The sequence goes on from OY728131.1 coordinate 1,590,593,656, forward strand.
GGTCCATGAAAATTAGATCCCTTTCAATTATCTTATTGTTCAAAACTCCATGATGTTTTTTGCTCAAAGCATCTGGCACCTTGTTTGCCTTCCCCGGGTGGTAGTGTATCGTGCAATAATAATCCTTGAGTAATTCAAGCCATCTGCTTTGCCTCATGTTGAGTTCTTTTTGTGAGAAAATATACTTCAAACTCTTGTGATCAGTATAAATCTCACATTTTTCACCATATAGGTAGTGCCTCCATATCTTCAAAGCAAAGATCACAGCTGCTAACTCAAGATCATGAGTAGGATAGTTTTGTTCATGAATTTTCAACTGTCGTGATGCATAGGCAATAAACCTATCATTCTGCATGAGGACACAACCAAGTCCTTTCTTCAATGCATCACTATAAATAATGAACCCATCATTCCCCGATGGTAGAGTCAATATAAGACCATTGACTAATCTTCTATTCAGTTCTTCGAAAAATTCTTCACACTCTTTTGTCCAAAAAAATTTAACCCCTTTACGTATGAGCTTTGTTAATGGGTTAGCCAACTGGGCAAAATTCTGGATGAAACGTCGATATTAACCTTCCAAACAAATAAAACTGCGTCCCACAGTAATAATCGTAAGTGCTGCTGATTCTTGTATTGCATTGGTCTTAGAAGGATCAACAGAGATTCCATCTTTAGAGAAAATATGGACAAGAGAAGAAATCACCTGATGCCAGAATTCACACTTGCTAAACATTCCATATAATTCATGTATTCTGAGAGTCTTCAGGATAATGCGCAAGTGATTTTCGTGATCTTCGTAGCTTTTGGAGTATACCAAGATATCATCAATAAATACCACCACATATTCATCAAGATATTCCTTGAAACCTCTATTAATCAGATACATGAATACAGAGGGTGCATTAGTCAATCTAAAAGGCATTACTGTAAAATTGTAATGCCCGTACCTAGTTCGAAATGCAGTCTTCAGAATGTCTTCCTTCTTCACACAAAACTGATGGTATCTAGAACAAAGGTCAATCTTTGAAAAGTATTTATCTCCATGTAGTTGGTCAAATAAATCATCAATGCGAGGTAGGGGATACTTGTTCTTTATTATTATAGAATTGATCTTTCTATAGTCAATACAAAACCTCATAGAACCATCTTTCTTTTTAACAAAAAGAACATGGGCTCCCCATGGAGAAACACTAGGGAAAATAAATCCCTTATTACTCAATTCCTCTAGTTGTTTCTTTAGTTCAACTAATTCTATAGTGGACATTCTATAAGGGGTCTTCGATATATGCCTTGATCGAGGAATTAAATCAATGGAAAACTCAACTTCTCATTCTGGAGGATGTCTAGGTAAATCGTCTGGAAACACATCTACATATTCTTTCACAATAGGTACATCCCCTATCTGAACATTCCTTTCCTCACCCACTGTAATTTCATCCTCTTCCTCCCCAATAATTGAATTTTGTTGAGCTATTAGGAGTGGATCTAGATAATAATTAGGTGGTGATGATTCTGCTCTAAAGATAAGGTGTTCATTATCATCATCATCAAAAATCATAACCTCCTTCTTCTTATAATAAATCTTCACATCATGGTCTGAAAACCAATCCATACCTCGGATTATATCAAACTCAATCATAGGTATGACGATGAGATCAGCAGATAGAGAACATTTATGTGCTCTAATGGGGACTGATTCACAAAACATTGTTGCACTGATACTTCCCTTAGGAGTTTTAACTGAAAACACTCTTGTTAAATCAAATTTTAAATATCTAATTTTCTTAGAAAACTGGGTAGATATGAAAAAATGCGATGATCTAGAATCAAATAATGCATTTTCTAAACTTGAGGAAACCATTAAATTACCTTCCACCCCGTATTTTGGAGCTTCTACCTCAGCAGTAGTGATAGCATAAGCTTGGCCTTGATCCCCTGTCCTTTTCTAAGGTATGATCCGCTGATGCTTAGGACATTCATTTTCATAATTTCCAATCTCCCTACAATTGTAGCATTAGACATCAGTAGATTCCTTCTTCCCCTTGCAATCACGAGTTTGGTGGCCTTTTTTACCACACTTGTAACAGACTCCCGTTCCTTTTAAGCAAGTACCGGGGTGTTTCTTCCCACATTTACTGCAGTATGGATATTCAATATTTCCCTTCTTCCCCCTTTTTCCATTCCCAGATTGATCAGTAGATCTCTTCTTCTCTTGCTTTTATTTAAAGTCATAAGACTTAGAGAATTATTTCTCTGTCTTGATAGCACATGAGACAATGTCTTCGTACAATGAGAAGGATTGTGAGACTAATGCTAGGCAGAGAAATGGTTATAACCCATCAAAGAAACGATCAATCTTACTTCTTGGGTTACGTATATAATCTCAAGAATACCTAGATAACCTTATAAAGTTAGCCTCATACTTTGCGAAATTCTCATCCTCCTTTTGTCTCAGACTCAGAAATTGCCTTTCCATATCTACTCGATGGTCACGAGAAAAGTATTTTTCTAAAAATAGATCTTTGAACTCCCTTTATTCCATATTTGATACTTCATCATCTTCCTTCATGTTTTCTATCAATTACCACCATTGATCAGCATCTCTAGTGAGGCGGTAAACTTCCATGATAACTTTTCCCCTTTCTCTACTTCCCAAAGACTGAAATATTTTCTCTAGGGAACTTATCCATTGCTCAGATACTAATGGATTTGTAATCCCATTTAATGTTGGTGGTTTCTGCCTCATGAAGTGATCTATCATTGATCCTCCACCCTGTGGATCAGGGTGCTCCCTAAGGGTAAGGTTATTATTCAAAAACTGAGTGAGTTGTCCCAGTATGGCGATTAGTTGATCAGCACCAGTTGCATCACCATCTCTACTATAATTATCTTGAGCAGGAGGGCAATCCCTATGTGGAGTGCGTGCATTGATACAGTTTCCATTTCTTCCACTTGGCGCCATTTCTAAACAATGGAATAAACTAGATTAGTTTATGAATCAAAATACATAATTTCATACATATTAAACACTTAACATAAATTGAACTATTTATGGATATAATCCAAAATCATAAAAATGTTTTCTTTGAGGAATTATATACTCATAAACCCTTCATAATTATTTGAAATGAAAATGAGAGTTATCCTAAGCATATCCCCTGGGAGTGTCGTAACCAAGAGTGCAGCAAGGCCCGTTATCGTCCACCATTTCCCATTCGAGTCCAGCTCAAAGCGGTGTTTTCGGGTTTTACCCCTAGGTACATCTGTGCCAGATCCACCTCTACCTACACGAATCTAGACATGGATGTATTTCTCGGAAAACTCACAAAATCTCTACGATACCAAAATTCTAGGAAGTTCTTCTATACTAATCCCCAAAGTCAATATTAGGTCTATGTGATCTAATCAGAGTTTATCTAAATCTGGCTTCCCAGGATTGTACTAAACTTCCTCTGATACCAACTGTAACGCCCTGGCCCCAGTTACCTAGAGTCGGTGCATTATTACATAACATTGGCATGATCACAAGAAAGATCAAGTCTAAAAAGATCGATTAGTTTTGTAGCCATGGAATAAGTAGATACATTAATAAAGTTTACATTACATCATAAAATAAAAACTACAACAATATAGTCTCCATAGTCCACAGTATTATCCCCTAATACTATCCCTGCAATTCATTCATAAATTAATTCTTCACATCCTAGGAAAAATAATGCATAGAAAAGGGGTGTGCTCAAATGCCCAGTAAGGATAACAATATAGCAGAAACTTTCATAAACAAGAATAAACATTTAAGGAAATGTATAACTAAAAAAAGGGTTTTAAACTTGAACTTCAGCATAATATAGCAGAAATAAAATGAAATATTTCCATTTACTTATTCACATGGATATTCTACTAATCAAATAATCACATGAAATATTAGTAACCAATTTCATAATGATGGAATGCATAATGCCAGACTATCATAAACACATAGCCAAGGCCTCGTGCCAAGAATACAAATAAGATTTTGTCAAGGCCTTGTGCCAAGACACTAGTTTGTCTCATGAGACCTACCGATGCATCGAGGAGCTATAGCAGGCTCCACCCGTCACATATTAAGTCCAATGCATTCCCATATGAAAAGGTTTAAACATAACATAAACATTCGTAATAAAACTAGAATACGAAATGTAAATACTTCATCCATAAACCATGAATGGTATAAAAATAACACATCCACAGTCAAACAAATCACAAAACCTTCAATACAATATAGAAGTTTTTTATCATAACAAACCAACTTCAAATAAGTGTAAAATCCATCAATGGATGTTGACATAGATGAAATCAAAACTCTTTTTAGAGAAATATCTCTTTCTATTTTTAAATCATTTAAGAGTCATATATCTTTAAAATAAAACATTTTATTTGAAAATATTCTTATAATCTTGTAAGGTAATCTTTGACTATTTTATAATGGCAGAAAATAGTTGCACCCGCTGTATTTGTTAAAAAAAACATTCTTACCTTAATTCTGTCGAAAAGGTTAAAAAGGACCTTGTTTAGAAAACGACTGAAAGATTCCTTTATAAACCACTTATAAAAGTCAAAAGAGTATAAATGACTTTAACCCATATTGTAGTAAATAGTAAAAATGTTTTGAAATACACTTTTAAGAAACATGGATGTGGATGATAAAGAAGTCCCAGTAGATAATCACGTATAAACAACCTCAGATAATGAAGAGATTATGAAATAAACCCGTACCTTGTACTTTTCCTTGGTTGAGGGTAGGTTAACGTACTTTATAATGGTGAAATAATTTTTATTAAATTATACAAGAATCATATACATTAATGTGATATCATATATGATCTTTTAATATTGATTTTTTAATAATATCTTAGTATTATCGTTGTTTTGGGTGTCAACTTATTCATTTTCTTTTATATGTTTTGTTACGTAAGACGTTTTTGTCATGGATAGGCTGTATCTTATTCATATCCATAATGATATCAAGTCCTTAGATACTATTATTAATATTCAAATGAGCATTATACTTTAATGGATACAATGGAGAATGAATTTCATCGTGTTCGTGGAGACGGTAGTTCGTACGTATGCACGAGCGACAATATCATTATTTTTATATTAAAATAATATATAATTGGATGGTATATCATATATAAATTATCATTATCATGTTATATTTATTATTTACATGAATTACAAATCATTATTATACCCATCCAAATAATAATATATTGAATAACAATAACACCACGACGTGGAGACGATAAGCCGTACGTACGCACGTATGGTGACATGTCATTCAAAGGATGGATATAATACTGAATATGTTTGTACCATATTTATAATAATATTAAAGTATATAGTAGATACTTGATTAATTCTTTTATAATGGGAATAATAAAGAAAGAATAATTTGAAGAAGAAATGAACTTGAAAGAGTGTGGTGAAAACATTACCACTTCTTCGGGTTCTTCCTTTTGATTTGACCAAAATAACACAATAGGTTGGCTTTATGATCAAACTAAGGCCACTGGGTTGAAGTGAGGGAAGTTGAGAGAGTATTTGGGTAGGGTTTGGCCGATCCAAAAGGCTTTTAATGTGTGAATTAGTGAGAAGGGGGAGTGCCCTTTTATAAGAGGGGTGAGGGGAACCATTGGAAAAGCTATTAATATTATTTTATAATAAATTAAAATTCGGTTTATAATGGATCCAAAGTGGATTATTTAAAGGTTAAGGATGGGATGGGTCTAAAACCACTCAACCAATAGAATTTAGACAGGTTTGGGTCATTATATTAACCTTATCTTTTAGTTTTAACTCTTAGTAAATTAGTTTGACTCTTACCATGTCACTTTGAATTTTTATATAGTTAATAAACTTACTATATACCTCCAAGAGACCCCAAAGTTGTCTATTGATGATACAACTATCATTATATATGTCTCTTGGCCGAAACATAGATTTTAAGAATTGAATATCAATTAATAATATAATATTTTTTTTAAAAACACTTTTATGTCAATTTTGACACTATTTGGAAAATTTATTTTTTTGAAAATCATAATAGAATTATTAATTAGAAAAAAGTTAATTAAATCATTCCTAACATGTTATATTAACCTAGAAAATTAGGGTAATTCATACAAAGTCTCAAATTATATTTATTTGGTTATTTATAATATCAATTATTTGAATTTTTCACTATTATGGTAATTACTGCATCATTATTATGTCATAAATAAATTAAAATATTTAATATCTAAAAATTATAAGTAAAATGTCATTATGTAGGAAATATTTTTAGCTCTCTAATTAATATTTATAATCGAATTTATCTTATGTTTAACCCAATATTAAAATTTTTTTAGAAAATAATCTTTGATTTTAACTCTTTTAATACTTCTTTGAATTAAATAATAATATATGTCATAATCTAATCCAGGAGGACCTAAATGATAATATTTTATTCCTAAGGTTGTTTTTCGTCGAGATAAACTTGTCCAATATAATTAGGACATGTGTTAGGGTAATATTAATATCTTTTTTACCCTTAATTACCCTATTTACTTTTAACCATGGTAAATAAAATTAAAAAGATACTATTCACTAAAAAATATTTTCATCTCATTGAACCAAATTTTACTCCTTGATATTAACCGTGTCTCCCGAATTTTTGAAATTCCACTCTCAGAAGCAGTAAAATTAAGTTTTATGAATAATTCATTTTTTAATTAACTCTTAGTGGTTTCACTATTCATCAAAAAAATGCATTTTTCATAAAAATACCAAAAAGTCACCCTAGGGTAATTTCGATATTCTGAATCCAAAAATGAAGTCCATTTTGAAAAATAAAATTTATAAATTTTAAAAAGTGTGTATTACTATTCATAATGACTAGTTTGATTGGTTGTGGTGTGTTAGAACTCGATGTTGCGTACAACACACGCTATTGCATTATTCAAATAGAAGCGTACCATAGAAGCTTGGGGTGTTACAAATAATGTGACTGATGATTGAGTCGAAAGAGTAATTCTACATTAACCATGTTATGTTAGGAACAAAATCCTTTGATTAATCATTTGATAAACTTTGGAATAGATGTTGATGGTGTATGTAATACTTTTTTTTTGTTTTAGGTTTCAGTGAAATCATCCTAAGACGACAGAATTAATCAAGCACAGAAAGAAGATAGTGAGTTGTAGAAAAAGGAAGTGTTGGTTTGGAAGGGTAAGTTGCCATATTTTAACACTGATAATGATTGTGCTTTGAGGTTTGGGATGAGATTATGTGTGCCTTATGATTCACAGTTGAAGAAAAAGTTAATATGTGAATTACATAGTTCTCTATTTTTTGTTCATCCTGACAGGACTATGATATACAAAGATCTTCGATTGTTTTAGTAGTGGGATAGAATGAAAAGAGATACTGCTGACTTTACTGTGAAGTTTTTGACTTGTCAATAGGTTGAAGAAGAGTGACAGTTATTGAAAGGGATGTTTCATCTTTTACCGGTGCTAGAGTGGAAATGTGAAAATGTGTCCATGGATTTCATTGTGGGATTACCAAAGACATCTCGATTTAATGATACAATCTGGGTTATTGTTCATTGATTGACTAAATCTACTCATTTCCTTATTATCTGAAAGGAGTTGTCTCTAGATCACCGTTCTTGGTTATATGCTAAAGATATAATTGGGTTTCATGGATTTTATCTCTCCATTGTATCAGATAATGAATCCATGTTTACATATAACTTTTGAAAAGGGCCTCAGAAGTTGTTGGGTACTGAATTTTATTTCCGTACATCTTTTCATCATCAATCGGAAGGGAAGTTAGAATGAAAAATTCATACATTGAATAATATGTTATGTTCTTGATCAATGGATTACCATTGATATTGGTAGCAATATCATTCTTTGGATGAATTTTATTAAAATAAAATTATTCATTCTAATATACAAATATATCAATTTGAGTCATTATATGGAAAGTGGTGTCGAATTCCAGCTTTTTGGGATGAATTTGGTGAAAAGATGATTATGGGACCAAAATTGGTAGAAGATATAATAGAAAAAGTTCAATTGATTCAGAAGCACAAGATAATAGATCATAGATTAAAGAAAAGTTATGTAGATAACCGAAGGAAGGATCTTTCTTTCAATGTTGTTGATCATGTCTTTTTCAAAGTTTCTCCATGGAAAAGTTTGTTGCGTTTTGTTAAAAATGGAATGATGATTATAAGATTCAATAGACCCTATGAAATCCGAGATAATGATGGATTAGTTGCACACATAGTTTCTTTACCGTGATGTTTACTCCAGGTACAAATTTTTTATCATATTTTAATGTTGAAGAAGTATATGCCAGATCCATCTCATGTTTTGAGTCTAATGGTAGTTTAGTTGGAAGACAATCTTTCTTATGAGGAACAACCAGTCCAGAGTGATGAATGTAGAGAGAATGTGTTGCAGAATTAGGTAATTTGTCACATAAAGGTTTTGTAAAAAACTATATGGTTGAAGAGGCAATGTAGGAATCTGAAAATGCTATTAGGGATAAATACCCCCATTTATATGATATGTAAATAAAATTACAAGGATTCAATTTTCAATAGGGAGAAGTATGTAACATCCCTGGTAAAATAAAGAATATGACATTTTCATATTTATTTTTTTTTGTGAATTAAATATTAATTTTACTTTAAAAGCAATGTTATGTTCGATGGCGTACTCGATACACAACGACAGGTTTCATTGAAATCATGTATTGCTCACGTCATTGAGTTATACTGACAAATAATATAACAATATTATTATTTTAAAAGTCAGTTAATGCATAGAAATTTTGTTGAATGTAATGAATAGAAATAACTACGATATTATTTAACGTGTTTGTTAAATGTTTTTCCATTTATCTATTAAAATTTAGAAGCTTAAAATGTTAATGAATCTAATTTTAAGTATAAACACTCTAATAATCATTAAAAGGTTGATTTACTTTTTTAGATAGAGAACCCTTTTTAAATCTTGTTTTTGACACTTTTATATGTTCTATTTGACAAAATAATAATATTATTTTGAATATGACATGAAATTAACTTTGGATGAAATTTTGGTATTTTTCTGATAATGTTCATTTTTAATGAATTATGAAAAATACAACATTTTAATTCAAAACTGCCTTTTAATCTAATTTATTTATATAGATAGATTGTTCTTTTAATTAGTTTTAAAGTGTAATTGGATTATATTAGTACCACATAATCTAATTTTGGTTATTGTATGTAATTTCACTCTTAAATTGGACTTATATAAAGTTAAATATTTTGATAGTTATTATTTTTTAAAAGCACACTTCTTTTACGATGGGAATTAATTTGACAATAATTTCATCCACCTCTATGTTCTGATTTTGGAAAAATGGATTCCTTATATGGAATTAGAAGGTCCAAATTTTTTAAATTGTTATCATTTATTTTTAGACATTATAAATATTTACTTAAGTAAATATTTTATTTTTCATGGTTAAAGGGTAAAACTAGTAAATAAGGGTAAAAAAAATAATATTATAGTAATATAAAAATGCCCTAACATGTTTCTTAATCCTATTGGATGACACCTGTCCAACCATGGGAATCCGTGGGTCTATTTTGTGACCCCATGGATCAACTTGTAAGTCAAAATTAACATTTATATTATATAATTTGAAGGACAAAAATAACATAAACATATATATTTTAGTAAAAAATTGTATATGAGGTTGTATATGTGATATACTTGACTATAAATATTCAATTGAATGTTAAAACAATTACCTATATCATGGTATTATATTTATAATTTTTATACATTAAATATAAAAATTTAATTATGACACAATGGTGATGCAGTAATTGCGTCATTAAAAAAGGATTCAAATAAACAATAATAGAAATATTAAAATAAATTTATTTTGAATCTTCTTATTCCATCCAAAATTTTATGGATTAGGATGACCTGTTATATTAAGATTAATGAAGTTTTTTTGAAATAATAAAGATGTTATGGATTTTCTAAAAATTCATGATATGAGTAGTACTACAATTGACATAAAAATGTTTTTAAATCAATAAATATTTTATTAGATGATAATATTGTCCTAAAAATCTAAGATTCATCCAAATGACATATATGATATTAAAAATATCATTAAAGATCCATTTTGGGTTTCTTGGATTTTTATTGTGAATATACTAACCATATAGTATGAATATATAAGAGGGCATGGTAAAAGTTAAATAAGATAACAAAATATTTAATAAAAATGATAAGGATTAAAAAATATAAAAAACTGATACAATTATTATAAGATGATTTTATCTCAACATATATGTACCTTATATTCGAATTAAATAATTATTTGGGCATTTCAATCTGAAAATCATTTTATTATAAAATTATACTATCAAACATTCCAAAAGAACCCATCCTTCCTCTTATAAAAGGACACCACCTCTCACCCATTACATACACCTATAAATCCCCTTGGATCATCCAAACTCTACAAACATATCCTCCCAACATCCCTATATTTATTATATAAGACTTAACTTAGGAAAGAGGCAATCCATGAATGCCTTTTGGTTCAAACCGAAGGGAGTTACTAGATTTAAAGGTAACATCTTCCCTCAAATTCTCTTCTTTTATATTACTTCTTCACTACCTATGCTCTTATTATTATTTATTTACGTAAAAACACTAGTATAATCCATATACTAGTTTGTTTTTATATGAATTATACTAGATACACTTCCACACACCTCTATTTAATGGATATGAACATACTTTTTCTGTGGATGACAAACTACCGCCTCAAGAAACAATGATTGTTCAATCTTCTCCTACCTCCTCTTGTGGGGGGAATTATGATGCCACTGTATTTATATGTGATACATATATTATATTTTTATGTGATATATATTATATTTATATTGTCTAAATACTTATTTATTTATTTTATATCATACCTTTAGGGTTTCCATTGTGGGTAAATGTGATAATTTCATTTGAGGATGTGTGGACTACCACATCCTCAATGTGATATGACTTGTTCATGACAGACATGGAACATATGAATTATGGAGCTAATTAAATTATATATTATATTATACTAGAATTAAAATATACATAAGTGATATTATGTTTCCATTCCATTAAATATGAAATAGAAATGAATGTAGCGTTCATGCAAATGTACGGATTGCCATCTCCATTAACAGTGCATTTCATTTCTTATCTATAAATGTTATGTACTATGGTAGAGATATATATATATATATATATATATACAGGATATATATTAAATATATGAGATCTAAATCCTGAATATCATTATAGAGATAATGGAATTTTGACCACATGGACAACATGTAATTAAAGAAGTTCATTTTTGACTCAAGTACTGAATATCGACAAAATGACCATTTTTAACTTAAATGATTATGTAATGTTTAGAATGGTTTAATAAGGTATATAAAAGGAGAAATATACTTGAAATTTTTTTTAGGCAAATTTAAATTTACTTTAGTTTATTATTTAGGTGACTAAAGAACGAACGAGTCATGTCAGACACAAGGTAATGAAACTTCTTAACCCAATTTCCATTATTTGGGTTAAAAATCTACTTCATGATTATATGGTTCTATGAATATGTGTAAATTGCCTATGATTTTTTAAACTTAATATCCAATTATATTTGTTGCATTTATTTTCTTCCCACATAATTATGTCATTAATTTATATTTAATGTAATGATATGATCTTTGTAAGGGACTTCGTCTCAATCTCCTTTCATTTAGGTATCCTTTGATTTATAAACGACGTTATTTTATATAGTGTATAAAACCTTTTTACTTTTAATTTCACTCAATGGGAATACTTTTTCTACAAATCATTTTACTAAATGACCTAAAGAATGTTTCTTTTTACTGTACATGGTGACAATTAGCTTTCCGCCACCACCAACATTATTTGATATTAGGATTCATTAACAAGATGTAATGTTTTTAAAAATAACAATAAATACCATTTATTATTTATATGTGTTTTGGTATTGAAAATGGTTTTGATAATGGATTGATTATGTCTATATATTGAAATTTTATATTCTGATTACAATGTTGAAATGTTATCTTTTCTTTTTTGCTTGTACATGTTTTATGATTATGTTATGGTTCCTGGGAATTGTTTACATGTACTAGTGGTTTCGTGATAATCCTAGGGTTGGTGAGACCATGAAATATCTCCAATACATTGGGTATCATGACGGAGTTAAATGTTAGTGTTTCTCTTATGTGATCTAGGGAATATATTGTGACGGGATATTGAAACCTAACTCCCTACATAGCTATGAAAACTACAACGTATGTATGTTATGGATTCCACAAGTAACCTTTATGATTTTTGACTTCTATGTTTTATTCATAAATCTTATGATTTCATGAGGTATGTTTAAGATCTTATGTTTTGTATGTACAAATGGAATAATTTTATATTTCTTTATTTTATAACCCTTACTAATATTTTTATGCTCATTCCATGTTTTTGAAATGTTTTTCACTAGATAAATGGTAGGGAATGAGAATGGACGAATTCATGAAGATTTATATGAATAAAACAATTCTTATTTTCTTTTATGTGTTTTTATTTTATGAAAAAATGTATACTGAGTAGAATTTTCATCATTGTGATATTTGAGATGTAATGTAATAGTTATGGCCTAATTCTCATAAACACAAAACCTGAAAAGATTCTCAATGTGAATTATTATCTTAATTCAAGATTATGTAATATTTAAGGTTGGGTCCTTATACATACACGAAAAAATTAACCCTACTTCAACACAACTCAATGTCTAATCTAGGAAGCATCACAATTCACTATATAATCCTCAACTGGATCGGGTAGGATCAAGTTTGGTGCTGATGTCAAATGGTTCTTCACCTCTTGGAAAGAATTATAACATGATTTTGATAAATCAAAATTTATCCCCATTTTGTTCAATCCTAGAAGCAATTATATCAATTAGGAAAAGTCCACTATGAATTTATGATAATATATAGCTGACCAAATATATATGTGGATGTTGAATACTTTATTGGGTTACTCCCAAGAAACTATTGCTTGAAACATCTCTAGTTCCACTATCACACATTCATATTTTATGATGTGTCCCAAGAAGCGTACATAATAGATCCAAAACTAGAACTTAGAAAGCTTAGGGTATATCCTATTCTATCTTAGTGTACTCAATATTTTCTCATGGTGTTGGGATTGATCGTCATTAGTCTTGGAATAAAACATGATTTCATCAAAAAATACTTGGATTAACTGATCCACGTATGGGTGGAAGACTATGTTCATCAGGGCTATAAACACTACTCAAGTGTTCATGAAACCATAAGGATTAAGATGAACTCATATATATAATACCTTCTTATGAAAGACGTCCTCGACATATGAAATTTTCAATCTAATAGTTGATGAATCCCTGATCTCAAGTCGATATTTGAGAACACATGATTTCCTTTTAAATGGTCAAATATATCTTCAATAAGTGGAAATGAGTACTAGTTATTCATATTCAATCGGTTCATCATTGGATAATCAATGAACAATCATAGAGTACTATCAGCCTTCATAGTAAAAAATACTAGGGAACCCCAAGGCTGTGTACATAGATAGATAAAACCCTTATCATCTAACTCATTGAGATGAGTCTTGTGAACATGATTCTCTATCAGTGCCATTATTTATGGTGGAATTGAAATTGGATCATCCCCCAACAAGAATGTAATAGTAAATTTCACATATCTATCAGGTGTAATCCAGGATAAGTATTTAGGAAAAAATACATAAATAATTCCACTATAGGTGGAAATACATATTTATTCACACATCCTTCATCCAGTAAATGACTAAAACCCTAGGATATGGGCTCTCCCAGTTGCTAAGTAATTATGTCTACTCAGCCTTCCTGGATATCCCAATGTCCAAGCTTATTGTAATGGTCAGCCTTAGGATATTTATACATCACCATCCGATGGTGACAATAAATGTGGGATAAATATGTGACTATCCAACACATACCCTTAATTTGGCTGAAGCCTGACATGTCAAGGATATAGATATCCTATAAAAATGATACTCCCCGATATTGAGAGAACATAACATGAACACAAATATGTCCCTTGAAGTACACAAAATGGTGTATCTATAGTCGTTTCCTCACTCATAAACTCCACCACCAGCATAAAACCTTTAACAAGTTTAGTATGTATAATGGAATTAGAGGTACCAATATGAAATTAGGCACTAGATAATATAGAATCCACAAGAATAATACCTCTAACTATCAAGGGTCCTGCCTCACTATCTGCATGTATAGGATGCATTGTAATTAGTTTTCATATCCTTCTTCCATATGATATTGTCCAACTCTATTAAGTGTCACCACTTGGTTGATATGGGTGCTCTTTAACATAAGCACTATATACACTATATCTACCGCCTTGGATAGTAAAACCCCAACCATGAGATTGATATGGCGCAAAAAATCCACTCCCTAAACCCTAGTTTAGTCTAGCTCCTCTATCACTAAATATATGTCATTGTGTTCCCCATAACCTCTGTAGATGTTTCATAGGGTCAAAATATCGGATTTACATGGGTGGTTAGAAGATTTTCCTACTATAATTTCACATCCTACCAAACAGGTGGTGGGCCACTCTAGTAAGGTCATGTACAACTAATCCATATTTCTGGGTACTCTGCTTCCCACCACTCTGGATAATTGTGTCATCAAGACACTTCCTACTCTTGAAATATGATCCCTCTAGTCATGTTGCTGGATCCACCTAAATTAATCTAGGAGACTTCCTTTTCTTCCCATCATATATGAGAGCCTAATTCCCAACTTCATCAAATTTCTTTAATCCGAATATGTTAACATGGGACATAATCTCATACTTAAGTCTATCATGAAAACATCTCTCCATAGTTGTCTCATCTTTTTCCATCACTAGAGTAAAGCATTGTAGTTCCATAAAGTGTCTATAATTCCCCATCATGAATATTATCCCCTATGTTAGGCGAATGAAAGTCTTTTCTATCTCGTGTCTTAGTGTCTCTAGGTAGAAGTTCTCTAAGAACATATCCGAAAAGTCATTCTATAGCATACCATCAGAATGTCTAGTTAGTGCATGAATGTACTACTAGTGATTCAATGATCCTAAAAACTTATAATTGGCCAACTAGACCCTCATCTCAGTAGTATTATCTATGTTTTCATGTATCTTCTTGATGAAATCAACCCAAAATTCAACCCCCTAAGGACCAACATATCCAATAATATTTGGAGGGTGCGGAAATAAAAATTTCCTCATCAGGTTAGAAGTAATCTTCAAAACACACCATGCATATCATTACTTAAACTACATAATGTGAGTGAATTATTCTTGGAAATACTCCCCTACATCCTCACTCAACATGATTGGTACCTCAGGTTCCACTGTTTGTAGATCAATGCTTTCTATGTTCTCCTATCATCCTCTCAACAAACATCATCATGGAGGAATACCTGTAAAATTACAAACACACATCTTAGGACTCATAATAGAACTTTATCACATTTATATGATAGGAATAATAACAATAATTATTTCCCACAATTCTCACCACATGGTTTGAACCAAGTCTCTATCACTACCCATGACCATCATGCTCCTAGGTCTTGGTTATCTAGGGTAAAAACATTCTCACATTCTTGTATCTCATTTACACACCAAATAAGTCCCATTACTCTATAATTTTACCACCTCTATGTTCATATTAGTAACCATTTTAAAATCAATCTCACTTTTATGGAAGAATTATTTATGTACAATAGCTTACCTAGAACCTTTACCGTGCATGTCTAATATGATGCATGACACAAATTAATCCTAAATTATTAGAATATTTCCTGAAGATTCAAATATCGTTCAATTATATTCCATGAGTCAATTCTTATAAAATATATATTTTCATTTAAATCACACCATATGTGTGTCACTCAAGGTGAAATTAAATTCATCTTGAATAGAAAACATCAAAAACAACAATCCCACCCTATTTACATGGGTTTTTTTCCCATACATGGGTTTGTGACTCCCATGAACAAGCTCATAAAAAAGGACCGAATCCTCCTAGTAACACATATAAATTTCCTAAAATAGTATAAAAAATTGTAAAATTTGATCTGATATAACTTTATAGCGTACCAACCCCGATTACATACACTGGTTCCCCGAGTGAGACTTCCAAGTGACATCAAGCACGCCTCCCTATATGCCAGAGCCTTCAAACAAGCATCAAGGGTCTAATAAGTTGATAATGGGGAGACTATAACATCTTTATCATTTTAATACACCAACATAAATAAATAAACAATAGCAGAATAATATATGACCATAAAAAATACCAATAACTCAAGATATTCTAAGCATGATATACAATATCCAACTATAATAGATAAACATACTATAATAATAAATGTTTCATGATTCTAAAAAGAAAATTAAAAACAATACACCAAATACTCTTAAGGGGGTATCCAAACATGTATAGGTCCCTCTTTAATTCTCCATCCCCAAATAATCCATCTAACCCAAGGTCTTTTCCCGTAACCTATACTACCACAGTAATGTCAATACAGGTACCAATTAGGTAGCTTGAGTGGGGTGTGATTAAAACTCAGTAGGAAACCTCCAACAGTCTAAAAAAATAACATAAATTTTATTTTATGATGTTTTATAAATAATCAAGTAAAATTAATAATTAATTAGTTTTTATTTTTTAAAATAATCTGTATTTAATAATAAAAATACATGGTTTCTACGGACACCTGATCCTCAATACCTTCTTCAGATTATTCAGAAGTTTGACATATCACAAATGGATATAAAATACGAATAAAGATGTTACCATTTTAAATACATAACTCAATATCCATGTAACCATTCACCATTTAATAGAAAATAATTGAATGCGCAAGTTTGTATTTGTAATACTTGGTTGAATGTCCATGTTACCATTCACCATTTAACAATACATAATTTAATGCACATGTTACCAATCATAATACATGTCCAAATTTCCATGTTATAATTTACCATTTAATAAGAAAAAATTTAAAACATCAAAACATCAAATATATCTCAACAACCCATTAATTAGTACACCAATTAATTAATCAAACTCAAAATATCAAAATATTATAATTAATTCATCAATTAATTATTAAATTCTTAAAATCAAGGATTTACATTTAATATAACACTTAATTATCTCAATTAATAATATTAATATCATATAATTAATTCCCTAGTAAATTATCTCAAATAATAAAATCGATATCTCGTAATTAATTCTAGTATTAAGTATCCCATATTTTGATAATTTCAAAATTCCACCATTAATTAATTTATCAAATTATTTAGTTCTATTAGGAATTTAAATTTCTAAAATACAATATAAATACAAAAACTTTTACAAATGAAATAAAAATCAAGACTATGGGAATTTAATCTTAGAAAACCTACCTCGATTCAGCGAAAGATAATTTCCCAATAGAAATCCTCAAAAATTGAGTGGCACAATGATGTATAACATGATCCGAATCTTAAAACCCAAAATCAATATTTTCAAAATAATGATATTCTAAAATCTAGATCCAAATATATAATATTATATAAATATTTTACTACATAGGTTTAGATCTAACCAAAATATATTATTAATTACTGAAAGAAAGAGAAAATAAAGTGAGAAGAATGAGAAAAGAAAACAGATATGATTAACATATAGGGAGACTTGTAAATATTTGATATGAGAATTAAATCATAATTAATAGAGGTTGATAGGTATTTTAATTCATAATGAGAGATCCTAAATTTATAAATATCTCATATGAAAAAAATATTGTTGAAATGGGTGAGTTTCGAGGGCTTAGTGTATTTTAAAATTAAAAATTAAGTGACATTAAAAATAATGCATGGTTTTCTGGGAAGGGGAACTATTTTTTCCCTAATCATGTGGTCTAACCATTTACCTATTATTATGGGGGTGTACGGTTACTCTTAAGAGGATGTATGGTTTTGGAAAACCATGTTCCAACCTTTTATATCCCTTATTCTTGAATTGTTTTTTAATTATCACCCAAACACAACCCAAATTAAAACCTAAATGAAAATTAATTGATAAAAGTAAAAAGTTTACCTAAAAATTATCCTGGTAAAACTCTAGAAAAGGTCTTGATCTTACAATATAGAAGCCTAAATCACATTCAACCTAATTGGAGCATAAAGTAATGTATTTTATCTAAACTCAGATTATATTGAGTCTTAATTATTATTATTCAACAATTAACTTTTATGGGGTGTATATAATACCCCTTTGACATGTAATATCATGAATAATTTATTCATCATGGTATTTTATGTTTAAATTTGAATTATCCTTGCTAAATGGGATTTTACTTGAAAATTAACTAGTGGTAATAGTTATTGGGAAATCTCACTTTCTTTTGTGATTATTAACTTTCATTATTAAAAATCACTTAATTGTAACCATTTATTGTTCAAAATATCATTTCTCTTAAATATATATTTCTGTATTATGGATAAGATTATTCCCTAAATAGTATACCATTTCTACACATGGTATATACTTTTAAATTTAATTTCTATATCTGGGGAAATGATGATAAATCTATATTATTTACTCAATATGGATATATGATGATAAAGAACATTAATAAACTTATTATTTGACATTTGAGGAATGATTTGGACTAAAAGATACAGTTCGATTCCATTTAATGATAACCGCTTGATGTGTCGATATTCAAAAGAGATTAATTAGTTTTTTATATGTGATCATTTTTCACATGGTTGTTTCAAATATTCATGAGAATATATCATAACAATAATGTTTCCATATATTGAGGAAACATATTATCCAATAATTCATAATTTCCTTCATTAAGATTTATTTATTTATTATCCATCATATTTTTACCCTGGAAAAATTATATTGATGCATTTCCTTCCAATTTTATTGAATTTACATTATCATGTTAATTAAATGGAATGTGTTTTTTTCTATTTACCTTTCCAAATTATTTAAAAACACCTTCTTAGATTATTGATTTCATGGAATGTTTGTTAATATATTTATCATTATATATTTATTATGATTATTTATTAATGATAACATTTATTATACATAACCCTTATTGAGTATTTGAGATCACCCTTATTTTTATCAATTCCATAGGTTATGAATACCTGATCATTCAATGAGATTTCAAGGATAAAATTTATTACCTTTGGTTAGGTATTATGTTTTATTTTAATTTTCCCATTGCAAATTGGGTGTCATGTTTGTATCCAGTCTATTAATACATCTAAATTTGTCGATCCATTGGCATTTTAATCTCATATCTATTCCAATTTAATAAATAAATTCACTGGCTCATGAATACTTGGGTAAGGGTTATTAGAATTATTATGAGATAATGTTTAGTAGTAACCATGGAAACAAGATTTAGAAATACCTATATTAGGAAACGTGACCCTATGGTATAAATCCATGATATGTATAGAAGAACATCCTAAATTTTATTAATTATACATTATGATTTAAAATTCATAATCTAATGAGGTAATCCATTATATTTCATTGTTTTTATATGGAACCATGAACAAATAAAGATTTCAATACTTTTGGCCAATGTAGAAGTTAACCTACAAGAAGAATATGATATAACTGGTATTTGAACCAATCAATATATAGATATATTATGGAAATATAATCATGTTATGACACATATCCTTGGCCACATGAAGAATTTTTTTCCATGGATGAAATCTGCTATGTTAGATCACTTTTTGAGATTTATTACCCATCATTTAGAGAGACTACTAATATGATAGAATTATATCAATGGATTAAGTCATTGAATAATATAGTTACAAAATTGGGAAGTGTTGAAAAGTAAAATGTCACACTTTCAGTGTATTGTCCCAAAATATATTTTGATCAATGTTGGCTGTTGATGCAGAATTCTAAGGATGAAGTAGAAATAAAACTCATGGAATGGAATAATTTTAAGGATGCTACATTTGAAAAATATTTACCTTTGAGAAACAAAACGAGATTAAGATAGAGTTACTTATCTTAATTCAATAAAATCAATGGAGATTCATAGAGTATGAGGATAACTTTATGAGGTTCTGTTGGTATGATATAGATTACAAACCAAATATGAGTGTAATATTGACTAGTTATTTTAAGGGATTATGCCAATTCTCTAAAGGGAAATCATCTATCAAACATTTTATTCATTGGATGAAATATTTTTATATTCCATTAATAAGTAGAAAAAAATCATTATTTATTATGGATTCAAATGAAAATAATAGAACAGGATGATGGCGTTGAAAATAAAAAATAATGGGAGGAAGTGGAAGAATGAATTTCCCACATGTGATAACTATGGAATGATCCTCCTTGGGTAATTCTTGTAGGGATTGGGAGGTTTTTATTAGTGCAGATAAATGTGTCACCAGGAAAAAGAATCAAAATGAAAGAAAGAAAACACTATTATTAAGTTCATAAAATATATGGATATGGGTTACTACACAATCAAATTCCCCATGAATCGATGGAATATACCCCAGAAAATGATATGGGGTCAAGGTCAAGCTTATTCTATTAATAAAACTAAAGTAGAATGATTAATATTATTTTGTATTTTTTCCAAAAATATATTTTTGATGTATTTTTTATGATTTTATCATCATAAGAATATGAAATATATATAGATTATAATGTAATACTATTTCAAGAAGTAATTGAAATCATGTACTGAATGGTACAAAGGAAAGTTATCTTGTGGAAAGTTGAGCTACATTTGAAACACATGGTATAGAGAGACACAACCCATAATATGTTCATTATACTAACACTACCATGGAAATGATTAATAATTCAATGAAAAGGTGGATATTATATCATTTTAAGTGTTTAAAACTTCTTTGGATTACTAGAATATGTACAATAATCTGTGTTTTATTTAATGAAAAAGGAATATTCCACATTTTTAATAGGTTTTTATGATAAATCAAGTTATTAAAATGATTGAAGTGAATATTTGATGAAGGTATTCCCATGTTAGTTATGTGATGATTTAGAGAGACTTTATGTTGATCAGAATATTGATAAGTTCATTTTAGAAATTTAGTGACTTTATAATATTTTGGATCATGATATTTTGGAAGGGAAATAAGGTTAACTATTTATGAAATGATTTAAGTTTCTTGTTACACAATTTTTACAAATTACTTTATTACATCACCATATAGTGGATGTCATGCTATGATATAAATTATAAATTAGTCAAGGAACAATAAAAGGATATGATTTTTGTTATGAAATAAGAATATATCAAGTAATAATATTTCCTTACATTTTTAGAGAGTGGAAGTTTTCCTCAACTCAAGGAAAAGGGTCATGAAACATATTTGATTCCTATTATCAAAATTTTTTATGATATCAAAGACCTTTTCACAACTCTGTTTTATGTATTTTTAGTCGTTAACATTCCCCAAAACATGTTATCTATCACACTCCATCATTATTTGAGTGTCAATTATTCCATCCATGTTCATTTTCTCATTTCTAACATATGTTCTCATATCTAAAAACCTAGTTATGTGATTATTCCAGATCACTTTAGTACTCCACATTCTCTATTATTAAGAGGATGTTTTACTAATTTTTTAATATGTTGGTATTTAAACAAAATAAATTTCAATTATCAAACCCTAGATAACTATGATCATGTTTAAATTACGTGGAAATAATTTATTTATGGTGGAAATAATGTAACATCCAGAAATTTAAAAATAACAATGTCATATTAATGAGTGTGTATGACACACAACAATAAGAATAGAATTGAATATAATATACTAATACTTTACAAAATTTTTAATAATTTAAATAAATTAAATATATTATAAATTAGTCAATGCACATGACACCAAGTTATCTTGTGTTATATTGGACAATGGATTTCTTCGATCGCATGCATTACATTCAAGACTGTGTTTTACTAAATACTGTTAATATTATTTTTTAGAATGAAAATTATCTCATATAAATTGAATTTTTTTTATTAATACTATTAAATAACTTATGAAAATATATTTGGGCATTCATTGGTTACCAATTAATTATAAATGAGTATAAAAACTAACTGACAATAAAGGAAATGCTTTTTTATAAAAAAAACATTTTATGCCCAAAAGGCATTCTATTATAATAAATTAAATTAATTACTATTAGTGAATTATTTTAATAAACATTATATGTTACATATTACATCAATTTCTATGACATTCAATGAATATGTTTTATTGGAATTATATGAGAACAAATATAATTTTATGCATAAAAAGTTATATTGTTTTTAAAGAGAGTTTTTCCGCCTTTTAATGTTACACTTGTTTTAAAAATAAATTATTAATCATTTATAAATTTTAAATGAAAAATACTATTAATTTATAAATGTGTAGTGTAAAAAATATCTTCTTAATTTTTTTTAATTTTCATAGATATTTTATTTTTTAATGAATAGTGAAAAATAATGAATTTTAATTGAGAACAAAATTCTCATCTATGTAATATTAAATTTTAATTTATATATTAAATTTGGATTAAAGTTAAAATAGATATAATTTAAATATATTAATCCAATTTATGTAATTGGAGTCAATTTTATATTAAATTTAGATATATTATATTGTAAAATTTTTACCATTTTTCACTTTAAAAACTAGTTTTCTTGTTCGGTCCATGGGAATAAGTTTAAAATAATTTCTACCACATATAATATTTGAATTTGTATAAATGGATATAATATTTGGAATAATAATTATTTAAAATTTGAAATTTGGAAAACATAAGTTATGGCTAAAATTATTTGGGAAAAAAGGTAAAATTAATTATAGTGATTAAGAGATAAATGAGATTATCAAGACAATATATATTAAACATAAGGGGAAAATGAAATATAATTGTGTCCAACATGGATTTTATGAAACTATTTTAACCATATATTATATTTTATCTAAAAATGTTCTTTATTTGAGGCACATTATTTAAGGGAGACCTTCCGATAGTGTTTTTGTTTTCGTATTTACAAGAATGTCACTCCTCTCCCACTATAAAAGAGAACTCACTCCCCTCACCTTTTGAAACCTCCAACGAAATTTGGATCAACCAAAAAATTACCAATTTATTATAAATATCCCACAAATAATCCTAAAAGACTTATATTGGGAATAATGAAAACATATGAAAGAGTTAGTGAAAACCTAAGGAGGATACCCGAAAAAGATATAATGATTTTTTAAAATACATTTTAATTTTTTTCATTCCCCACAAACTTAAATTATTATTATTTCATGACTATATAATAGAATAATTATATTAAATATAATTATATGTATTTAGGTTATGGATATTTCCTTCGACCACACAAGATTCTAAAAAATTGCATACACAATCATGGTTCGTGTGTACGGTAGACTACCACCTCATGAAATGATGTTGTTTTTTCTTCCATTACCACATTTGAATGTTGTTAATAATGATATATTTATATATTATACTTGATATATGTGATATTTATAAATTATTTATATTCATTATTTATTATTTAACACATTCCATTATTATTAAAATTATGTGGGAATATGATAGTGTCATGCATGTTTACGATAGACTACTACCTCACAAAGCGAAGTGATTCATTCACACTTTACATGAAATATATTAAGGACAATTTTAATAAAAATATGTGGTATATATGTTTCTAACTCTTTCTCCATGTCACGCACATCGGTCTGTGTGGACACACAGCTGTTGCCCCGCATTACCACTTTCCCAAGGCGGGTGACATTTGTTTCTTGTTCAGGGACGTTTGTTCCTTGGTCGAAATGGGATGATGGGATGTTAGTTATTCCTTCTGTGGATTCCTCCTCAGAACTCATCACGTAGTCTGGGTCTCCCTTATATATTAAGTCATGGTTTTTGAATCTCGTTCCCGGTGCCCTATATTTTTGGATGCTGGTTAATTACAATACTTCCATCCGGACATTCCATGGGGTCTTGACTTGGTAGCAACCTTCGGTCAGAGTAGATGAAAACATAAGGCATTTTGAGGCATCTTTGGAAGGGTGGACATTGGGGAACCAGTATTATTCCTCATAAGAGTGAATCCCAATGGTGCATATCCTGAGGCATCTCACGTCGAATGCATGGAATCATACTCTATAGGCATGTATCTGAGGTTTTCCTCATCTTCTCGTGTTTAACACGGGGTATGACGTATGTTTAACGTCTTGTGGAGACGGTTACGCCAAAGGCGTGTCTTTCGAGGTTTTCCTCAGGTATTTCATGTTTATCACAAGGTAGGACATGAGTTTAATGTCTTGGGGAGACAGAATGAGAGTGATCAGAATGTCCCATAGGGATGAATGAGAGGTGGTGTGTCCCATATAGGGGAGATGTAACACTGTGAAAGCTGATCTGGACACCACTGTGGGAAGATTGGGGAGTGTGCACCCCATAATCGGGGACACCAAGGTTCACCATTGGCTAGGATTGAACCTCAGGGAGATTTTCTACATACCCTAGGTGTACGACAGAGATCAAAATGCACATAGTTTGAAGGGGTGATGAATTGGGGTGTACACAGAGGACAACAACCTAAATACATGTTGGAGCTTATGCATGGATAATGGCCTAAGTACTGCTAGGATCAACAGGAGGTGGAGGACATGATCTACCCGGGATGTGGCAGCCCGGGTGAGATTCAGGATGGATGATGGAGAGATTAATGGAGTGGAGGGGGAATGAGATGGGATCATCGTGATGGTGATGGTAGTGTTGGTCTTGAGCCTCAAAGAGACTTCATACCTATCCTCGTTTCTAGGGAATCAAAGTCCACATAGTTCAGTGATGATGGCCTACCATTTATTAGGGACTTCAATGCCTTACCACCGAATGAGTTTGACAATGTCTTACCACTAATGTGAGGAAAAACAGCTTACCAATGATTGAGGTCCAAATTTTAACGTCATGCAGGACGAGGGTGAACCGGCGTGATGATGGACGAAGCGATTGAATTTTGGGCATGAACCTCAAGGAGGCTTCATATATACCATGCCTTGGCAAGGTTCAAATACCATGTAGTTCATGGGGGAATTAGGGCCTTATGCTTTGAGGAGGACTAAGGTTTTGCGGAACCGACGTTAATGGGGTCGGAGAAACCCATGTGTGGTGGGCTTGAACCTCATGGTGGTTCCCTATATACCTTGACTTAGCAAGGATCAAAGTC
The DNA here is from genome assembly GCA_963277665.1 of Viscum album. NCBI lineage: Eukaryota > Viridiplantae > Streptophyta > Magnoliopsida > Santalales > Viscaceae > Viscum > Viscum album. The sequence goes on from OY728131.1 coordinate 1,590,619,165, forward strand.
AACATAGTTCAGGATATGGGGGCTTGATGCACCGACATGTAGATGGTCGGGACCAACGGATAGTGGTGGGATTGAACCCCATGGAGACTTCCTATATAACCTATATTGGCTAGGATCAAAAACCTTATAGTTCGGGTGGTATGGGGCTTATACTCTATGCTTCCTCGGTGCCACTATGGAGCGACCATGATAGACGGGGATTACAAAAGGAAGATGCTCATGTGCCGCTAAAGAGAGGAAATAGTGGATGGGGCTTACTTATAGAGTTACCCGTGTGCCATTATGGAGGGGCAATGGAGGTTGGGGATTATGAAATGATGTTGCTCATGTGCCGCTAGGGAGCGGAAATAGTGGATGGGGCATACACATTGACCTACCTGTATGCCTCTAAGGAGTGAAAATAGTGGATGAAGATTATGCATTGAGGTAACCGTAATGTCTTCCTCATGTATGGACATGAGGTAATCCCAACTCATTGTTGGGTTGAGGTATATAGATGGGGCTAACACCTATGCACAAGTGCACAAGTGGGTTAACACCAAGGGGTATTGGAATCAATCCATACAAAGGGAGATGAAAAGTGTGAATGGAATGCCCGACTTTTAGAACACAATGAGGGTGGCATTGTGATGGAGTATAATTGTTGACCATGTTTGAGACATACCATCTATATCGCATTAGCCTAAAATGGGGATAAAAAAATGATGGTCAACTAGTGACCATGTTTTCAACATAGGATCTGACTCGAAGTGTTGTCCAAAGTCTTTTAGGGCTTTGGCCCAGGATGGTAGGTGAGATGATGTAGCAACGGAACAGACTGTTAGGGGGTCCCTTCAGACATGGAATTGGATGGAGATCAGAATGAAGGACACACAAAGGATGAGGTGGAGTGACAGAATTTTTGAATGGATTCAAATGCTCTTGAAATTTTTACACATTTAATCATATCGTTAGGAATCTCATGCTTGAAGAATAAGGCATCTCTTGTTTGGAGCTAGAGGAATTCTAAATATGGAAGATAGGGCATACTATAGTTTATAGTCATATAGATAGCACTTCTAGCATGTTATTCTTGGAGCATAAGGCATCTCTCGTATAGCGCAAGAGACATCCTATGTTTGGAACATAGGGTCTACTATAATTTACAGTCAGGTATAGAGGACTATTAGGCATAAGGTGAATAATAATGGAGGGTGTTGGGACTTATGCAAGGGCATCCCATTATGGTTCAATATGGAACGAGAGTCAGGTGATGGGGTCTGAATGAGTTGGAGAGGAATGGTTCGACACAAGGTAGTCAGGGGGGGTTGACGATAAGAATCTCAACTCATGTCATGGGAAATAGACCAAAAGAAATATATTGACTCAACGTGTTTTATTATGTGCGGAGGAGTATCTCGAATCATGGTATCCAATATTTGGAAGGCAGCTATGCGTAAGAGCGCAATGGAATATGTCGGCATCTCGGCCCGAAAAGTCCACTGTGAAGCACTCCCTTTTTCACAGGGGACGCAGCCCCTGCGGTACGGACCAGCGGGTGAATGCCTGTATATTGATCCGTGTAATAGGAGGGACATGCAAGAATGGGTGCACATAAAAAGCAGGGGTTGACGGAATTAAGGGAGGCATGTGCACAGTAGGGAAGGGGTGGGCTAAATCGAGGATCTTTCATAGAAAACATTGGGTTGGCGAGAAATCATGGAGATTTGGTGCATAATGGGGGACGAAAGCGCAATAGGGGGGATAGGTGTGAAAAAAGGCCGGTGTGCATGCAATATGGGACTTTTGCGTGCAATATGGGATGCAAGCATGCATTAGGGGCGGTGGGAGCGCAAAATGGGAGATGGGCACGCAATAGGCGGCTGAGCGCACAATAGGGTGGCCGCGTGCGCAATAGGGAAGGGTTGCGCGAAATAGAAAAGGCTTTCTCACAAAATTAGGCACATTGGCACTGTTGCATGAAAAAATAATGTTTTGCATGAACACCATGCAACGTTGGCCCCTTCATGCGCAAAAGTGATTTTTTTTCATGAGATATAGGGTCTTATGCACAGGTGCATAAAGTTCAGACTTACACACATTAGTGCAGAGATCGAACTCTGGGCTCGTCCTTAGAAGAAGTGGGTGCCGTTGTATTTATATGCGGATGCAAGGGAGGTGGTGCAGGTAAAGTTACACATGCGCCAATGGTTTTCCACATGGAAGGTGATGTACATAAAACTCCATATGCGCAAGGTGGGAGCATAAAATTCCACACACGCAAATCCATGAATGTAAAATTCCACACGCACAAGGCGGTGTGTTTAAAATTCCGCACTCTCAACCGGTTTTTTCGTGTGAGGCGATGTGCGTAAAATTTCATGTATGCAAGGTGGGAGCAAAAAAATCCGCACACGCAAGGCAGACTACGTAATATTATGTGCACAAAAATGGTTTTCCGCGTGAGGTTCTCTTTTTACCCGCAAATCCATAATTTGCCCAAAAATGTCCTAGATCTCCATTTTCAGCATCCTGACTTCGAACAGCCATAAATTCTGATCTGTAACTCCGTTTGGACTCCACTACCAGTAAAATTAAATCTTTAGGGATGATCTACGCTCCAGGATCATTTATGGGAGCATTTGGAAAATTTTGTGGACTCTTTTTTTCATGTCAACAATATATAACATAAATATGGTATTTTAATGAAAATATAAAAATATATCACTTACATTTATATTGTTAATATGATAAAAATTAGAAACATTATTCATGATTATAAACAACTACCTTTTCCAGGAGCGATATATTTCAATTCTAATACCCAAATGTTACAAATTAATATTCATAAATATACAATGGATATATTTGATATATTAATCACGGATTAAATTGTGTAGATGATGAAATCCTTAACTATATAAGAAGAGTAAAACTAAAAAGTCAATACATAGTTGAAAACCAACACAATTAACTATCCAAGTAATGAAAATAATGAAATATTATTAATGCAGGTTTAATAATATATTATGAAATAATAATTTATGAATTAATAAATTTTAATAATGTTCTTCAATAAGATAAAATACTATTTAGAACCACTATATATAAGGTTCAATCATTTTCAACCAATATGAAGTGTATGGTAAGGGATTTCATCTGAATTTACACTCCATTGATACATAATTGTAATTATGAACTAATTCACTTTTATGTAGTGTATATACTACCCTTTTGAGATGAAATATCATGAATAATTTATTATTCAAGTTATTTTAGGACTATATTTTAATTCACTCGCCCAAGGTGAATTTTAATTGGAAATTAATTAGTGGTAAAATTAATTATGAAATCTCAATTTATTTTTTGATTACCAGCATTAATTGAAAAAAAAACACTTACTTGTAATAATTTACCCTTATAGATTTCATTTATTTTAATTATACATATAATTGTATTATGGATATGATTATATAAAATATTTTATACTCTATTTACATATGGTGTATGATTTTAATGTTATTTTGTGCATCTAGAGAAATTTTAAAAAATATATACCATTTTTTCCATACAAATATTTTATGCTAATGAATATTATTAAATAAATTATTATGTATTTGAGTATTTAATTGTACCTGAATACATTTGTGTGGCCCTATTAATGATAGCCCCTCAATTCATCTATAGCCTCAAGAGATGAATCATATGGCCTAATTAGAAGGGGTTTCACCTAGTTATATTAAACTGTCTTGAGAATAGATGGTGATGATGGTAAGGGTTCCATTTACCTATAAAACATGACTTCAAATAATAAATAACTACCAAACATAATATTTCAATTAATATAATCCATGATATTTTCACTTTGAAAAAAATCTATAGATACATTTCATTCCCAATTTATGGATTAGGGCTCATCTAGTAATTTAAATTTTTTGTGTTTTCAAATATTTAAATTTCCATATAATTTAAAAGGTTCATCAGTAGACTATTGATTATATGGAATGTGTGTATAGATATTTGCTCTTCCATATGAATTATGATTATTTATTTATGATAGATTCCGTTTTACACCACCTTTACAGAACATTTTAGGTCACCATTATTTTGTTTCCTTTTTCCCAATTTATGAAGAAGGATCATTGAATGATTTTAAGGGATTCTGTTTATTATATATTATTATTTATTATGTTTTATTTTGATTTTGAAAATGTAAAATAGGTTTCATGTATGTATCTATTTTTCCAAAATTGATAAGATTTTTGATCCTTTGGGATTTGAATATTCTTTCTATTACAATGTATGAAAGTAAGGCACTAGATCCGGGATACTAGGGTCGGGGTAATTATAATAATGATGATTTGATAATGTATGGGTTTAGTTTTTTTCTAGAAAATAAATCCATATCTAGATACTAGAATGTGAATGTGGTTGTGAAATAGATGCACCTAGCTGTAACAACTTTTAAATGTCCAAATTGGGTATCAAAATTAATGTTACTAGTATATTATGAGTGATCCTAATATAAAAACCTCACTATACTCTCATATAGGATATGAATAAGTTAATTCACATTTTCATTATGAAACATTATGATGAAAAAATTTATAGAACCAATGGAAATATATGATATTTTATAGTGGTATTATATGGACCATATTATTCATGGATTGATAAGTCTACAGTCGATAATATGTTTACATTCATAAATACCCAATTTGAATTTTTTATGATATTTTAATATGATTAAATATATTTTGGGAGTCATTTATGGGAATACAAACATTTGGTGTTGTATGTATTTTAGTGAAAGTTTATTTGTGGAAAATGATTTTTTATTTTGTTAAAATAATTTCATGTATGTTGATAACATTTAATTTTAATATGATATTTAATTTTAAAATTATTAATTGGGAAGAATTATTATAATATTTTTGGAACATTATATGAATAAGGTAAAAAGAATTTTGGGAATAAATATTGAGATAATTTATGGAAGAATGAATGATTTTATTTTTGATTTAAAACAATTCGGGATTTTATGAATGTTTTTATCATACAATAGAGATTATATTATTAGGAAAAATAAATGTTTGTTATTTGACATTATTATGTACTAATTTTCCTCAGAGGAAAACGTTATGGTGATATTGAAAGAATATGCGATCAAATATTTATGACTTTTGTTTTTTTAAATTGATCATGAATATTTATTATTATTTTAGGTTTAATTATTTATTAAATGATTTATGATGTAATTTAGATATTATAGTTTATGCTTTGGTAATTATATGTATAATTGTTTCATATTAAAATCTATATTAGATAATATATTTAATTTTGAGAACCATTTTGGTTTTAGAAAAAATCTAGATATATGAGGAATAAATTTTAATCTCCTATTTGGATCATATGTTTTCATGATTGTCAATATTATTGCGTTAGGAACAAAAAATTTCTCATTATCCTATTAGAACATGGGATAAAATATATTGATAAAAACTTCATGGTGAAAAAATAAATGATGAAATTATTATTTTGGAATGGATTAAAATCATGTAGTTATATTATCTAGTGTTAACAATGTTAATGCTAAAATAATCCCTCAACTCTATAAAATAGATCTTAAAATAAAAATGGTATCCTTTAGCATCATTTCTAATGAATTGTTGTTATTATCTATGTAATTTTCCAATCCATGGACCCACTAAACTAATGCCTCGAGCCCAGCCATCACATGACCTCATGTGTGCCTCCCTGTATACCAGAAGTTGTTAACTAGCTGTGATAGTCAAATTAGTCATGTGGTGAGACTATACCATCCTCGCCAAAGTAATTCCTAAAATAAAACAATGAAAAAATAGAAATATTATATAACATTACTGAACATGTATAAATAACCTTTTTCTTAAAAAGGGTACAAGGCCACAACCAAATAGTAAAATTTGTAATTTTATGCTAAATATTTTCAAAGTGAAAAAAATTCATCGTAAAAAAAATATCGGAACCCCCAAACATGTCTTGAACCATTGTATGGATCATGCATGTCCCAAGACTACCTCAACTCCCTATCATGGGGCCCTTTACATTTTCCTAAATTGCAACCATTAAATATTCTCGGATACCCAACGGTTTCCTGAGTAGGGTATGAGTACAACTTAATAGGTCACCACCACCAATGTCTACAAAATGTCCAGTGTAAACATATAATTAACTAAATTAAAAATTAAATGAAAAAAAACAATGAAAACTCATTTTCTATTTGTTAACAGTTTTCAATTATACCTTATCAATCATTGTTATAGTTTTCATCCTTTATTATATCATCATCATTTAATAAATTTTCATCCAATGTTCCATGGGATAGACTTATACATCATCTGAACATGGGTCTATTTAAATCAACCACTATGAATAAGGTAAAAAGTGAAGTCCCTATCTCAAGAGGGACAAACACATCAAATCAAAACATTATCCTTACCTAAAAACAACGATCTGGGTAGAATGAAACCATTATTGGAATAGATCCTCCATCCCCTTACAGATTCTATGCATTTTATAGTGGATTTTAGAGCGACAATCTAACTTGGATCATGGGCATAGAACCTCATGTCAACACCCCACTCTTCCAAGCCACGCGCACATGATTATTTATCAATTCACTACTAACATACTATATCACAACCAAACACAACTAATACAAATATAAAAAACATTCCATAATAATAAATAAAAGAATTAATACTATTCTATAGCCTATTAAAAAAATTTCCATTTACATTTCAGAGACATTTTTCCTAATTCCCATTCTCATGCCATTACCCATTAATAATATTCAACAGTTCCCAAGCATTAGCCATTATTTATCCATTAACATAAATTATCCAATTTATAGCATTTATCATTTCACAAGTAAAATTATTAAATCACATATCAAAACCACTTTATTACATTTAAATCATTTGGTATAACCCCTAATTCTCTTGTATTAACCCATTGAACATATTTATCAATTTCCTTATGCTACATTGTTTACATGTTTTTTCAATTTACAATCCATTTTCAAATTAATAGGTTCATAATTTCATATTCACTAATCATAATTTATGAATTTAATCAGAATTAATACTCTATTAAACACCATCTCAATTAAACCATTTAACCAATTTATCATTCATGAGACTTAATCCAACAACCCACTACACTTTTTCCTATTTATAGTTCATATAACCCATTGGTATTCATGAAAATGTTCGGTTATGCCATTAATAACCGTATAAAAAACGTTCTTAATTCCCTTTCAACTCAACTAACCATTTTAACATATTATTCATGGGATTGACATTATCACACATAAACTCTACACCTAATACTAACAACTTTTAGGTTCAAGAATGATGGCACACCCCAAGGTTGGTGCAAAATCATTACAATCTCCCACAATGCAACCCATGCGGATTATAGGCGGTCTAAAAAATTATTTAGTAAAACATTTTACCGAATCATACTCAGGGTGAAAAATTCAAAATAAGGGGGATGTAATATCTCAACACACATGTGAAAATCTATAACAAAACTTTCGTAAAGTTCATGTAGACCACCTTCCTCAAATCCGATAATGAAAGAACTATTTTTTATTCCCTTAGATCTGTATCCAAACACATTTTGAATCCCTAAACTGGAATGCATTAGAAAAAGAGGGTTTTACGGCTTCAAATGTAAATGAGGGAAAATATAAACGTTATCCTAGAACGGAGAATCAATTGGAGAGTTAAACATTCGTATGGATTTGATCCGCAAGCAATGACACTCCAAAATGGTCATCAATAAAAGGAGAAACACCCCTGGGAATATTGGGTATTTTTGGGTTCTTCCATAGGTTTAAGGGAGGGAGAAAATAAGGATAAATTAAGTCAGAATCTAAATATCATGTAATGGAAAAGAAATAAAATTTACAAATTTTATTAGGGAAACTAGTTTTTCCACATGATTTTCCAAGATATTTTAAAACTGTAAAAAATATATTTTCTATGAAAAAAGGACACACCATTAACTGGGATTCTATACATAGTATGAATAATCATGCAGTAAAATTACATAATTCCACTATCAATGGTTTCATAGTTTTCCTGTGAAGGATGTACGATTTACATGACTAAGCACCGATCGTTCACCTTTCCTAGGTTGGCCCAATTTTCCTTCTTTGTGTGTCCAAAACCCTATGAACACCCATGAGGCACCCCTAACTCCTAGAAAACTTCCAATTAATAATAAAAATAGATTAGGAAATTAAATTTAAACATGGGTATACCTTCACGAAATCCAGATCTTAAGAACTCCCCACCTTATAATGGCTCATCCTCGAGCCGCATTGCTAAGCATCTATGAACTTTTGTAGCAAATAGATAAAAACACTAGGTTAGATTATCCATTCAAATATCCCATATTTTACATTAATAATTAAAATTCTACAACAAAATTCCAACCAATACATGATCTTTTCCTGCATGACTTCCCCACCAAAACCCTTAACATGAACCAAATTCTCCTCAAAAGAGTTTTCAACGTCAACCATTCCTCAACCCATAAAACTTAATAGGTAAAGCATAGGAAATAGTTCCTAATTCACAAAACATGGAAAGATTGTACACAACATCATATCATCAGATATAAACCAATCATCACCCAATCAGTCTAATCCTCTTCGTAACTCATAACCCAGATTACTTGGAATCATTTTATTATATTTTAAAATTTCTAATGGGGACCAAAACATGATATCACCAAAAGAAAAAATACTACTTTTCCAACCAAATTTCCATACATATGTAGTTCCACCACTCATGTCTGGAATCTACCATTTCATAACCGTAAATCCAAGTTTCTCCAAATACCACTGAGAACCTAAACTAATTAAACACATTTCAATGCTCACTCTGAGGGCCAACTCACCCAAAAGGTGATCACATGAGTCCCTCTAACCCAGAACTCTAATCACATCATCAACCTACCACTTTACAATTTTGGATCTATTCTCCATATAATGTTATTAAGAACCCACACTATTCAAGAAAGACCTCCATAATCTCAACTTCACCTTCACCATATACCTGATATGTTCCCAACTCACTGTACCTGATCATACATATGGACTTCTCCCTACAATAGCCTCCATACATATCATGGAAACTACCTGAGAAGAAATTCCAACTACATCCATTCATTTAAAAATATCATCTTGACATCACTCAAATAATAATTAATTTCAAATGAAACTTTTAGCTACAATATCAAATTGTAGGAGGGTCACTCTCACCGCACCTGTTCATATTTACTATCATAGTTTGGATCACCCAGAATGCCTTATCACAAAACACCCATCTTCCATTGATGGCACGCAACCCCTTTTTCACCTCCCCATGGTGATTCCAAACATTAAACCTATCATTATCATCCAATTCACCCACTGAGGTTGTAGCCTAATTCCCTTAGAATTCCATCATCACAACATCACTATCTTCCAAACCAACACTGGGCTCCAAGACCCCAATGAACATTCCCATAACAAGAACCCCTAATATTAATACACTGACTAAAAATGGATAGAATCACAACAAAATCGACTCAAAATTTTGAATAATAATTTTCATCCAAAAACATCCATCCATAGTGATCTACCACTTTCTACATTTATCATTTTCTCCAAGATGAGTTGAGGTGTCTTCAGTTGACTCTTCCTAGAATGCCTAACTTCACCATTAACATAAAACTACATCACATGGCCACGGTTCATTCAAACATAAAGAAATTACAATATAAAACAAGGCACTTAATTGAGTATACTTTTGATTATCATTGGATTTATAGAACCCACCCTCTTATGCCAAAACCCTTTATTATGTCTCACCCTTACATTTGACTACTAGACAAGGTAATCTAAAATTTAATTTGGAATCACCCTGATCCCAAAGAAACTTATGGTCTCAATAAACCACCATAATCAAGGCTCACCTAGACTCTGTGACAGAAACATCATGCACCCCATGGGTTTCTCATTGGCATCCTAGTCTCTCTACATCAACTCATCATTTTATTGTCACCATTTCGGAATAACATATCACTCCCCACCTAAGGGGTGTCATTACCATTTCTCTCCAAGAGGGGTTCTAACCACCACATGTTATACTCGATCACATGTAGAACCTAAAAGAAAAAGATATGGTTGTCATCATTATGATATAACAGGAAAATGAACTTCACCTAGAGCATGTTAATGGCTTTCATGAACCACACCCAACAATTTTTTCACCACTTGGTCCATCCCAATAAAGTCACCTCGAAACCATCAACGGTGTAAATCCCACAATCCATCTTCACATATACCACCCAATGATTGTAGACTCCATGATTTACCTCATGAAACAAAAACACCATCATGTTTCTTTCCATAAAGGCATTGCTTCTCAATGTACCCAAGACTATGTCTAAGTGTTGGGCATGATCGCCACTGGGTGGGTCATGCTAAGAAGTTTTCAAGGAACCCCACCATGAACTATTCCCTTACTCATGTCACCTCCCACTATGGGACACCATAACCTACCAAGGATCTCAGGCTTCCCTACTTTACAAATCTCTTTAACACTTAACCAACACCACTTAATCATGATTTCCATCTAATAGTCACCACATCTTCGGGAACATCCCCCAAGCATCCATGAACCAATATTTCTTGTGGCACTACTTCAACCGCACCCCTGTGCTCTTTCAGTATGACCCTAATAGTTAACAACTAAAACACAATGGTCTTCCACACTAATCAAACCAACAGTTTATCACAAAACCACAATTCCCACCTTAGTTTTTTGGCTAATGGAATATGCTTACCCCCATAAAAAACATTCCTTATTGGTGCATACCCACATCTATACCTCATTAGATCCCTCAACGTTTTGTACTTTCTTATGACCACTCCTACACCGACTGTCATTCCCACAAGCCCAACAATACCTCATCTATCCTAACACCCACTTGTTCACCTAATAATGAGTATTGTCCCATCATCCACGATGTCCCCAAGACATTATAAACATCTCACCAAAGAACCAAACCATTATTACAAACAAGATGAACTACAAAAACTCCAACACATTCAGAATCACTGTAACAACCAGATATTTTATAAGATATATTCGTTTAAATTTCTTTCATAACTTCTGTTGTATGCTACACCAAGATTATCTTGTGCTATACGCAACACCGTTTTAGCTTGAAGCATATGCAACACAATTCTTGGACCGTGTTATACACAATTTCATGTTCATTTGATAGAAGTTATTCTACGCATCATTGAGTATATATATATATATATATTCAATGTCTAAATGAAAAATGGTTGGATTCTGTTATAACGAATCAAAAAAGGAGTCCTGCACTATACGCATGCCTAACTTGGCTTGCATTACATGCAATCGCGACCATCTTTGATATCATGTGTTGTACACAATACCGGGTTTTACTAAACAATGATAAGTTATTATAATATTATTATGAACTAGCCGTTATGAATATTATTTACTAAATTTTTAAATTTATACCATTATTATTAATCTTACACATTTTCTAGAACATGGTATAAGAACAAAAAAAAATTATTCGGGTAAAATAAGTATTTTTAAAAAAATGTAGTTTTGTCGCCTTTTGATGGCGCACCCACTTCAAATCTAATTTTTGACATGTTTATAAGTTCAATTTTTCAAAATAAAATTATTATTTGGAATAAGGATATAAAATTTTACCTTGGATAAAATTTTCATATTATTCTGATAATTTTCATTTTTTAATGAATAGTAAACACACGCTATATTTTAATTAAAAAAACTTTTTTCATCGTAATAATTTATGTGGTCAAATTATTATATTTAATAGTTTTAAAGTATAAATAGAATACATTTTTACCATTTAATAAAATGTATGTCATTAGCATTGATTTTACCGTGAATTCGTAGGTTAAATAATTTCAATCTTTTGCAATGTTTTAAACAAAAACCCATTTTCTTTCGACAATGGGATTAATTTTAATTTAATTTCTACAACTTCTGTATATTTAATTTGGATAAATGGATTCAATATTTGGAATCAGTGGGTCCAAATTATATTAATAGACTACTTTTTATTTTTGGGCTTTATGAATAGTAACAACGATAATTTTTATTAACCATAGTTAAATGTAAATCTGGTAATTAAGGGTAAATATAATATTATAAAATTACCCTAACATATTCCAAAATTCTATTGGATGGATAAAAGTAGAACGATATCACCTAAGGGTCATATTAGATTCATTTTATGGACTTTTGACCATGAAAATAATTTAATTATTATTAAAACCAAAGAAAGTGACAACATGTCACTCTCTTAAATCTTATAAGTATAATAAATTTAATTTAGTGATAAACATCATAAAACATTGAAAATGAATAGTCTCCAGAAATATAATAAAATTATATACATCATGATAATTTATTTATAATTTTTAGGTATTATATAATTGTCATTAATGGTGATACATTAATGATGCAGAAATTATTTATTAAGTGAAAAATCAGTAATATAGTTTTTACTAAAATAATAATACCCATTAAAAGGCCCAAAAACCTGACCAAAACTTATTGGTAGTGTATATCTATACCATAAGAATACAATGACATAATATATAACCGTTTGGAGTCTTAATAAAGCGATTATGACACTTATATTATTTTATTTTAAATGATTCCAAAGTTGTCACCTTCATAATTTAATAAATATAACAATTTAAATATTGTTATTTTAAGATGATAAATTCGAGTAAAAGTAGTTTTGTGAAATTTAATAGAATTATATTTTTTATAGGATTTTATTTTTAATTTTTATGCAACAAATAAATATATTAAATAATTATACAAAAATGTTGTAGAAATTATTTTATTAAGAGATAAATCAAATAAATGGTTCTAAAAATAATAAAATAAATATTATATGAACTATTTAATTTTCTCCACTAATTTTCTAGATACATATGAACTTATATGAATCTATTAAATCTTTTATTTCGAACATATCTTCCGTATATATTTTATTTATGTTCAAATAAAGAAATAGTGTCAAAATTGAAACTATTGTTATTTTATAAAAATAACATATTATAAAATTGTTTAAAAATCACAAAAATATTTAAAAAAAATAAATTTAAATTTATATGGTCTATAACGTTATAAAGTCACCAATTATGGACAATTTACAACAAATAAGTAATTATTTGTTATATTTTATAATTTAGAATATTATTACCACAAATAAATTTAAATTGATTAAATAAGGATAAATCAAGTTGATAATGTTTAAAATAAATTCCTGACATGTCTAAATTTTATTGGATGACAATATTACAACCCTATCTCATATAATATTCGAATAGTAGTTATTTTTTGTGGTTTTCAAGTGGGGTTAAATTTTTTATAAATTAATATATTTAAGATTTCCAAAGGTTCCTCTCTCCTCCCTTATAAAAGGGAATATCCTCCCTCTCTTCCTCACACCAATTTTAGCCTTAAAGCTCTTCCAACCCCTGCAAAATTCACTTATCCACTTCCCTAGAAACATCCTAGTATTCCTGGTCTTCTTAAAATACCAATTTTAGTTCCCTAAGAGGAGGTCTCAAAGAGGCGCTTCAATGAATAGGTAATGTCTGTTACCAATTCTTTCAACATTATTTCTTCTTCTACTTATTCTTCTTTAGTTTTTCCATTATAAAGTAATAACATCAGTATCACTCATATACTGATATGTTATTATAATTATGAAACAACCCTATTTCACCCTCTATCCATCCTACGAAAAATGAAATCATCGTGCGTGCGTACGTACGGAATACCGTCTCCACGCTGTGGTGTAATATATTTTTCCACCAACACCTTACATGGATGATTATAATGGTGTAAATAATAACTATACTTAGTTATTATAACATCATACTGATTATGATATATTTTATCATCCACTCCAATTCAATTCAATAATTATGGAAACGATATTATCGCTCGTGCGTACGTACGGACTACCGTCTTCACGACATGATGAGATTCATTCTCCATGATAACCATTTATGATTGATTATAAAGTATATATAATAAATAATAATGAAATATATGACATTATAAAGCTACTGGATTTGTTTATATATATATATATGTATGTCATCTACTTAATTCCATTCAACTCAATAAAGAAACGAAAACATCGTTCATGCGTACGTACGGCCTACCGTCTCCAAGAATGGTGTATTTCATTCCATTTATAGATCTATTATATATATGTATATTATGAATATATATTATGTATAAATAATGTTTTATATTCTAGAATTCAGTAATCATGATCTATGTAATCATATGAATAATTACAAGTCATAACACAGATGACAAATGAAACGATTTTACCCAAAACGCTCTTTAACATGGAATTTACAAAAGAACAGGTAATATAAAGTAATAAGTGAACCATATATGATATCATAATGATGAATATGATTCTTTAATAAGTCAATGACATTATTTAAATCATTATACAGGAGGTTCGGACACTTACTAAGAATATCAGACCTAAGGTAAGGGATAATTCTGCAAATCTCATTTTTATCCGAGATTGCTTATTCGTAAGTATTTACTGGGGTTATTTCTATCATCCATGTCCATGTTTTATAAAAGTGTTTTCATGTATGTTTAAAGTCCTTTTTACCCATTTTTGAATTTTACTACATGGTATGTAAGGAATCTTTCTTTTTTTACGTTACGAGGAACTTTTTTGACTTTTCCCCCAAAAGTACGAGAAGAATTTATTATTAACTTATACGGAAAAAACATATTTTTACGGTTTTATAAAGCCTTATTTTCATGAAGATTACTCCAAAAGATTTCATGACTATTTTCAACATGATCCTTTTCTTTTAAAATTACATGACATTTTGTGGAAAGATAATGATTTTGAAGAAGAAAGAATATTTTCCTCAAGAATTCATTTCATCTGTTTTCTCAAAACCATTTGTCATCTAAGATGACATTATATCATATGTTTATGTTTCACGTATCATATCTCTATGATTTACATGGTTTCACTTTTCCTATTATGAAATTATATCCATTTCTTTTATATGTATTATATAATTATGGGATGATGTTTATGAAACCCATTTTATTCGTTAGGTTAGTATGAATGATGTATGCTTATTTTGTGGCACAAGTAAGAATGATTTCATTATGAGATGGGTGGGACTTATATCTCCCTTCAATGCATTGGGTAAATATTTATATCTCATGAGATAGACATGGCTGGAATAGTAAGTTAATCCAGTTCAGTGTTACAAGACTGAAACGAGGAGTGAACTTGATTCAGAAAGGGACTTTGTCCACTAAGATGGTCTTGGCAGCAATGCCCTTGCTACTATGGAAATCATAACATGTGAAGAATGGTTTCCACAATTACATGTTTTACTCCCTTTTTATTTTATCATGCATAATGTTTCTTTATGATCCATGCCTTACGTATTTCCATGTTTTATGTCATTTCTCAAGAATTTAATGTTTAAACATTATTTTCATGTTTTTAAGTTCAAATGTATATGATTTGTTTTATTTTATCCATGCTTACCTTTACTGAGAATTTACGCTAACCCTTTATATGTTTTCTTTTCCCCAGGATATAAAGAATGGTTTTAGGTAAGAAAACAAAAGGGGAAGATCTTTATGGGATATGTTGAAGATCTTTCACAATGATTAGAAGATTGTATTCCGAGTTTCCAAAGACACTAAACTATTACGGTCCTTGTGTGTCTGTTTTTGTTATGTATTAAGTATTCCATAAAAGTAATGTAATGTCCATGTACGTCAGGCTTCGAGTCTCTACAGTTTGTATCAGAGGAAAGGTTTAGTCAACCTTTGGAAACTAGGATGCGAAAACATTAGTGAGATCCCTAGAGATATTTCTAAGGTATGTATAGGGATGTCTTTAAGGTTAAGTATACGTATAGGTTATAGTCCTAGAATTGCGCTGACAATCTTAGAATTAAACCTAAGATGTTAGATATTGAGGGACTCACCATTTACTATGTTGTTTTCCCTAGAATGGTTTTTTCCTCTAACACTAATCTTTTTGGGTTTTAGAAAATGGATGCAAACATGAAGATTCACGATAATGGAGGATATAATGGACAATGGAATGATATTCTCCATGAGCAACCAAATGAAACGGGATTTGGAAGTCTGAACATCAATGTTATGCCTAATCAGAAATCTCATAATATGATCAATAATCTCAACTTTGGTAAGTTTCCCGACTCATATAATTAGTGAAAGATGGAGTTTAATGATTATCATAGAGGAAATAAAGTTCAAATTCCCTCATGTAAATCATGTGGGAAGAGGCATTAGGGAGATTGTTTCAAAGGAACTGGAAGATGCTTTGGCTGTGGAAAAGAAGGACACAAAGCCAGTAAGTACAAAGGAAAAGGTTCAGGTAACACCATGGACAAGGATAATAGTATTGCTATGACATCAACAGTGATTAGATGTTTGAAATGTGGAATGTATGTACATTATGCAAACCAATTCCCTGAAGGAAAATCTCATGAAGATAATAAACATGGTCATAGTAGTAGTATTTATGTGGATGATGATGAAGAGACTACAAATTAAATATGAGATGAAAGAAATGATGAAGCTCAATCAGTGGTTTAAGAAGTTAGTGGAATGATTGTATGTTTATAAAGAATAATGTATGGTACTATGGAATAAAGAATAATCTAAGGATTGTTACACTATTGTTTTTTCTAAAGTATTTGGATGTATATGTTGAATGGTACTGGTAACCATGGAAGGTTATTCAGTTATTTTGGAAAACAGATGATATGCACATAATGAAGGGATAAGGTGAAAATGAAATGTTTGACAGTATTCATGAGCTCAAGATTGATATAAGGACTAAGTGATATCATGTTTTGAGTATATAGAATTTTTAGGATTTTGGTATGTGGAAGGAGTTAACTTTTGACATCACTCATGTTTTCACTAAGATTCAATGGGTATTAAATTTTCAAGAGAATACATGATTAAGGTATTCACATGAATGGAATGTGACCAACAAGATATATGAGGGATAAATGATGGTATTCACATGCTTGTTATATTACCTTTTTAGTAATCATTCTCTTTATACAAAGAGTTTGTAAAGAAGTATTTTGGATAAGGTTAAAGATTGGAATAAATATTATTGTTTAAGGCTAGAACTTTTTTTTTGTAATAGTATTGTTTTAGAAAAAGGATAACCTGCAGGACGGGAGACAACCCGCCGCGTCGGACATGGTTGCGGGAATCGAACCCACCACCGAAGTGTAACTGGACTTTATCGCCTACCACTGGCCTACAGGAAGTCCCTGGTTAGTAGAAACTAGTTTTACTTTATTAAGTGGTATGATATATGAAGTATAAGTTCATTTTTGGAATCGTATATGATTAACCACACACTAGATGGAATAGTGTATATTTGATAACTTTTTATAACCTTTTATTTGAAACAGATGGAATGATTCATCATTCTATCACATGATCTGCTAACACTTCATCAATTTCAAATTCAACTTTATTTCTTTAAGAGATGAAGTGGAAATTGTTCAAGGCATGAACAACAGTGAGATTGTACCAAAATCAAGTAAGTATTTCTTTTGATTCGAAAATTCTTCAACATTAATGAAATGATCCTGAAAACCAAAAATGTTGTCCTAGTGCTCTTATATCCGATAAATCAGATGGTACCTTTGATCATCACAAATCTATGGCTTTGTGATTGTTGGCTATTTTATAGCCATGTTCTCTACCACTCTCCATCAGAACATGATGGTTAGATTTTTCATCCATATCCATATTTTCACCTATACTATCCTATGTGGAAACCAAATGCTGAGTTATCTTGGGTGACTGTTACATTTCTAACTTTCTTTTTTAATGTTAAGTTTTAGTATTCCTTTTTACGATGTGGGTTTCTATGAATAGTAAACGATTTAAAACCCCGACGAATTTCGAGGGAGAAATTCATTTTAAGGGGGTAGAATGTAAAAACCAGTGATTTTATAAGAAATATTCGATTTCATTTCTTTCCTAACTTCTGTTTTATGCTACACCAAGATTATCTTGTGCTATACGTAACACCGTATTATCTTGCAGTATACGCAACACAATTCTTGGATCGTGTTATACAGAATTTCAAGTTCATTTGATAGAAGTTATTCTACACAACATTGAGTGTATAAATATATATATATTCAATGTATAAATGAAAAATGGTTGGATTATGTTATAACGAAACAACAAAGGAGTCTTTTACTATACACAACCCTGACATGGCTTGCATTACATGCAATCACGACCTTCTTCGATAGCATGTGTTGTACCCAATACCAGGTTTTACTAAACAACGATATGTTATTATAAAATTATTATGAACTAGCCGTTATGAATAGTATTAACTAAATTTTGAAATTTATAACATTATTATTCATCTTACACATTTTCTAGAACATGTTATATGAACAAAATAAATTTTTCGGGTAAAATAAGTATTTTTCAAAAAATGCAGTTTTGCTGCCTTTTGATGGCGCACCCACATTAAATCTAGTTTTTTACATGTTTATAAGTTCAATTTTTCAAAATAAAATTATTCTTTGGAATAAGGATATAAAATTTTACCTTGGATAAAATTTTCATACTATTCTGATAACATTCAAATTTTAATGAATAGTAAAAACACGCTATATTTAAATTAAAAACAACTTTTTTCATTGTAATAATTTATATCGTTAAATTATAATATTGAATGGTTTTAAAGTATAAATAGAATATATTTTTACCATTTAATACAATGTATTTCATTATCATTGATTTTACCTTGAATTCGTAGGTTAAATAAATTCAATCTTTTGCAATGTTTTAAACAAAAACCCGTTTTCTTTCGACAACGGGATTAATTTTAATTTAATTTCTGCAACTTATGTATATTGAATTTGGAAAAATGGATTCCATATTTGGAATTAGTGGGTCCAAATTATATTAATAGACTACTTTTTATTTTTGGGCTTTATTAATAGTAACAACGATAAATTTTATTTACCATAGTTTAAGGTAAATTGGGTAATTAATGGTAAATATAATATTTTAAAATTACCCTAACACATTCCAAAATTATATTGGATGGCTAAAAGTAGATACATATCACCTAAGGGTTGTATTAGATTCATTTTATGTACTTTTGACCATGAAAATAATTTAATTATTATTAAAACCAAAGAAAGTGACAACATGTCACTCTCTTAAATCTTATAAGTATAATAATTTTAATTTAGTGATAAAAATCATAAATTTAACATCCCCAAATGATAAAGGGATAAATTACTAAATGATATGACTCATGTCAACAAGGTGAACCTTCCTTTTCAGGAGCATACCTGATTAGAACTCCACAGTTAAGCGTGCTTGGCCTGGAGTAGTGATCAGGATGGGTGACCTCCTGAGATGTTTCCCAGGGTGTGTGTGAGTGAGGACAAAGAACACTGGAAAGGACATGTGTTGGCCTGTGGGGACTATCATTAGTCAGATGACCCATTCAGGCACGTGGGTGGACCCTAGGGTGGGCCCCATGTGTCTACGGGGCAACTGGTGGTACCTGGTAGGCCAGGACCCAACAGCCATGTTAAGGTGGGGTGCCTGTGATGTCACCGGGACCTGGTTGTCACAATAAAACTTCAAAGATTAATAGTCTCCAGAAATCTAATAAAATTATCTACATCATGATAATTTATTTATAATTTTTAGGGATTAAATAATTTTCATTAATGGTGATACATTAATGATGCAGAAATTATTTTTTAAGTGAAAAATTAGTAATATAGTTTTTTATTGAAATAATAATACCCATTAAAAGGACCAAAAACCTGACCAAAACTTATTTTTTGTGTATATATATACCATAAGAATACTGGTGGTACTTGGTGGGCCAGGACCCAACGGCCTTGTTAAGGCAGGGTGCCTGTGCTGTCACCGGGACCCTGTTGTCACAATAAAACTTCGAAAATTAATAGTCTCCAAAAATCTAATAAAATTATCTACATCATGATAATTTATTTATAATTTTTAGGGATTAAATAATTGTCATTAATGGTGATACATTAATGATGCAGAAATTATTTATTAAGTGAAAAATCAGTAATATAGTTTTTATTGAAATAATAATACCCATTAAAAGGCCCACAAACCTGACCAAAACTTATTTTTAGTGTATATATATAACATAAGAATACAATGACATAATATATATCCATTTGGAGTCTTATAAAAGTGATTATGACACTTATATTATTTTATTTTAAATGAATCCAAAGTTGTCACCTTCATAATTTAATAAATATAACAATTTAAATATTGTTATTTTAAGATGATAAATTAGAGTAAATGTATTATTGTGAAAGGTAATAGATATATCTTCATCATAGGATTTTATTTTTAATTTTTATGCAAAAAATAAGTATATTAAAAAATTATACAAAAATGTTGTTGAAATTATTTTATTAAGAGATAAACCAAATAAATGGTTTTAAAAATAATAAAATAAATATTATATGAACTATTTAATGTGCTCCACTAATTTTATAGCTTTATATGACCTTTTATGAATCTATTAAAGCTTTTATTTCGAACATATCTTCTGTATATATATTATTTAAGTTCAAATAAAGGAATAGTGTCAAAATTGAAACTATTGTTATTTTATAAAAATAACATATTATAAAATTGTTTAAAATGACAAAAATATTTAAAAAATTTAAATTTAAATTTATATGATCGATAATGTTATAATGTCACCAATTATGGACAATTCACAACAAATACGTAATTATTTGTTATAATTTAAAATTTAGAATGTTATTACCACAAATAAAATTAAATTGATTAAATAAGGATAAATCAAGTTGATAATGTTTAAAATAAATTCCTAACATGACTAAATTTTATTAGTTGATGAGATTACAACCCAATATCATCTAATATTCGAATATGTGTCATTTTTGGAGGTTTTTAAATGGTGATTGATTTTTTTATAAATTAATATTTTTATGATTTCCAAAGGTGCCCCTATCCTCCCTTATAAAATGGCATCTCATCCCTCTCTTCCTCACACCAATTTGAGCCTTCATGCTCGGCCAACCCCTGCCAAATTCTCTTCTCCACTTCCCTAGAAACATCCTAGAGTTCCTGTTCTTCTTCAAAGACCAATTTTAGTCCCTTAAGAGGAGGTCTCAAAGAGGCGCTTCAAAGAAGAGGTAATGTCCATTACCAATTCTTCCAACATTATTTCTTCTTCTACTTATTATTCATTAGTTGTTTCATTATAAAGTAATAACATCAGTATCACTAATATACTGATATGTTATTATAAGTATGAAAAACCCTATTTCACCATCTATCCATCCTACAGAAAATGAAATCACCATGCGTGCGTACGTATGAAATACCGTCTCCACGTCGTGGTGTAATATGGTTTTCCACCAACACCTTACATGGATGGTATAATGGTGTAAAGAATAACTATACATAGTTATTATAACATCATACTGATTCTGATATATTTTATCATCTACTCCAATTCAATTCAATAATTATGGAAACGATATTATCGCTCGTGCGTACGTACGGACTACCGTCTCCATGACGAGATGAGATTCATTCTCCATGTTAACCATTTAAGAAAGATTATAAAGTATATATAAGCAATAATAATGAAATATATGACATTATAAAGATACTGGATTTATGTATATATATATGTATGTCATCTACTTAATTCCATTTAACTCAATAAGGAAACAAAAACATCGTTCATGCATACGTACGACCTACCGTCTCCAAGAATGGTGTATTTCTTTCCATTTATCGATCTATTATATATATGTATATTCTGAATATATATTATGTATAAATAATTTTTTATATTCTGGAATTAAGTAATCATGATCTAAGTAAACATATGAATAATTACAAGTCAGAACACAGATGACAAATGAAACGATTTTACCCAAAATGCTCTTTAACATGGACTTTACAAAAGAACGGGTAATATAAAGTAATAAGTGAACCATATATGATATCATAACGATGAATATGATTCTGTAATAATTCAATGACATTATTTATATCATTATATAGGAGGTTCGGACACTTACGAAGCATATCGGACCTTAGGTAAGTGATAATTTTTCAAATCTCATTTTTATCCGAGATTGCTTATTCGTAAGTATTTACTGGGGTTATTTCTATCATCCATGTCCATGTTTTGTAAAAGTGTTTTCATGTATGTTTAAAGTACTTTTTACCCATTTTTACTTTTACTACATGGTATGTAAGGAATATTTCTTTTGTTTGCGTTAAGAGGTACTTTTTTGACTTTTCCCTCAAAAGTACAAGAAGAATGTTTTTTTAACTTTTACGGCACGAACGGATTTTTACGGTTTTATAAAGCCTTATTTTCATAAAGATTCCTCCAAAATAATTCATAAATATTCTCAACAAGATCCTTTTCTTTTATAATTTCTTGAAATTTTGTGGAAAGAGAATGATTTTTAAGAAGAAATAATATTTTCCTCAAGAATTCATTTCATGTGTTTTATCAAAACCATTTTTCATCTAAGATGACATTATTTCATATGTGTATGCTTCAAGTATCATGTCTCTATGATTTACATGGTTTCAAATTACTTATTATGAAATGATATCCATTTCTTTTATATGGATTATTTAATGATGGGATGATGTTTATGAAACCCATTTTATTCATTGGGTTATTATGAATGATGTATGTTTATTTTGTGGCATATGTAAGAATGAATTCATTATGAGATGGGTGGGACCTATATCTCCCTCCAATGCATTGGGTAAAGATTTATATCTCATGAGATAGACATGGCTGGAATGGTAAGTTAATCCGGTTCAGTGTTACAGGACTAAAATGAGGAGTGAACTCGATTCAGAAAAGGGACATTGTCCACTAAGATTGTCTTGGCAGCAATGCCTTGGCTACAATGGAAATCATAACATGTGATGAATGGTTTCCACAATTACATGATTTAATCCCATGCTATTTTATCATTCTTAATGTTTCCTTATGATCTATGCCTTATGTATTTATATGTTTAATGTCATTTCTCAAGCTTTTAATGTTTAAACATTATGTTCTTGATTTTAAGTTCAAATGTATATGATTTGTTTTATTTTATCCATGCTTACCCTTACTGAGAATTTGAGCTCACCCTTTATATGATTTCTTTTCCCCAGGATATAAATAAAGGTTTTAGGTAAGAAAATCAAAGGGGAAGATCTTTAGGGGAAATGTGAAGATCTTTCACCATGATTAGAAGATTATATTTTGAGTTTCAAAGACACTAAACTATTACAGTCCTTGTGTGTCTATTTTTGTTATGTATTAAGTATTCCGCAAAAGTAATGTAATTTCCATGCACGTCAAGCTTTGGGTCTCTACTGTCACTTTCAAAACCAAATAATCTTACCATTATTAAGTCAAAAATTTCTCCTCTTATAGAAAATAACATTGAGAAATAAATTAACCATATTTCAAATAGATGTGTTTAGAATCCATATGAAACAACACTTTGAAACCAACCTTGCAACTAAATATAACAACTAAGAAGACCTTATAAAAGAACTAGGAAACAACTAAATCATTTACTAAAATGTGATGGTACTAATTATACATGAATTCCACCTGTAAAACATCTACTGTTCTTAATATTACTAGGAACATACATTGTTGGGATATCCTCTGACATGGTAACCCTTCATTTCGTTGAAGCTATCAACGTGTAACCACAACTCGTTTCACATCACCATACAATCATCCTTTCCACTCAGCCATCTCAAAAAAAAGGTAAACCTCTCTACGTCACAATGACAATGACCCAAAACATCCACATATGTGACTCACTACAAAAAATCATTAATAACCCCACCCGAACACCCTCATAGGTCAACTTGATGGTTGAATGACACCAACCACCTAAACTAGAGTAACGAAAAGTTAAAATCATTGGACCTCTTACCAAAATACACACATCATGACACAAATAAATCAATGATCCAAACTGACATTTTTACCCCTTTCTGATACCCCATATGCCTAGCACACCCAGATAAATTTTGCTATATGTTCCACATAAAATGTAACCATACACACATAATATCACCATGTGCCATACACATATTATGGGGTACAAAACGTAACTAAAAAGGCCCCTACATTAAAATTCAAGAAAATCATGGGACCATACTTATGTTATACCATGAAATATGTATTTTCATTATGCACAAGCGTTTACACACATTTAGTACCAAACAATTCCTTGTGACCCAAAGGGAATATCCCAACAGTGGGATCCCTAAGCACATCTAATATTCCATATGATAACTAAGAATTCCTCAAAACTCAAATCAATGGTCTCAAACAAGGGTACTCTAACTTCTCCAATACACCCTTATAATAGGTCATATCACCAACACTAGTAAAAACACTACACAGTTTTTAATGTTCAACCATTACACATTCATTTTTAATTAACATCCCTAGTTTGAGCTCAAACATTTACATTTTAGCTTCAATGTTTAAAAAATTATATAATAACTTTTTTAACTTACTAAAAAATTTCATTAAGCAAAATTAATTATCCATTTTACCATCAATACGACAATACTTCTCTTTTAGACACCATTTAATCATTAAAATTTATCACAAAAGGAAATTTTAACCTGGTCATAACATTTCATTATTCACACTATTCCTTAAATATTCATTTGCATTATTTTAATTAACCCACTTGATTCACAATTATTAGACAACATCTTGTAAAAAATTCCCATATAAATAAAATGAATTTTACTCTCTATGCCTCACTCACTCATCATGTGTGTGAATATCATGATGGATTCCAAGAATATCATTTGGTTCCAAAAATGATTAATGATTTCACAGCCTCATACCATTTCAGTTAAAGGATAAATTTCATAAAATTTTCACAAAAAACAACATGTGCATCACCCAATCATTAAATATAATTCAACTATAACAACATTCATCATGAAGAAAATTCCCACCCATAGTGACTAAAGTTTCCCTTATATATGTGTTTGTTTCTCCAAAGAACAAGCTCATTACCAGGGCTCAAAACATACTAACCATTTTTATAACACCGTACATAAAAATACCATAGAAACAAACTGATCTAATACAACTTTGTAATGTATTTAACCCAGGAGCCACAAAATTGGTTCCACGAGCCGGGTCATCACATGACATCAAGCAAACCTCCTCAGAAGACACAAGTTACTAACTACCAATGAGGGTCAAATAAGGTATGTGGGGATACTATTAATTATTTACTAAAGTAATCCATAACAAATAAAAATGAATTATTAGAAATAATATATAATAATCAATGAAAATTTATGACCAACCATTTAACAAATAGGGTATGATTCCATAACAAAACAATAAAATTTTTAATGCCAGGAAATGAAGTTCAAAAGATAAAAAAATCACAAAGTAAAGAATATATTTGAAACCCAAAGAAATATCGATTCAAAGTATAAAACCCCAATCATGCATGTCCCAATACCATGTAAAATACCTAGAATGGGGTCGTTTCACTTCACCTTAATTGAAAAAATGAGATCTTCTCAGGTACCCAATGGTATAACAAGTTGGGTATCAGTACCACTGAGTAGGCTACCACCAACAGTGTTTACAAAATATCCAGTCAAAAAATATTGTGTGTGAAAGTACTAGTTATATGATATGAAGACAAGGAAAACATAGCTTCCATTTGTTAAAAATATTAACTTTTACTATTTCAATTATTTTTACCATTTCCATAATTTATTCTTTCTTCATTAATTAATGCATTTTAATCACATCTTCAATGGGTTAGGCATATAAATCATCTAAACATGCGTCTAAGGAAATAAATTAATATGTATAAAGGGAATAAGTCATGTCTTTATCTTATTAGGGATAAAAACACCACATCAATACATTATACTGACCTCGAAACCTTCGTCTGGCGAGAATGAAACCATTATGGGATTAGATCCTCTGTCCCCTACTCTAAATGGTGTATTTTTTAGTAGTGTTTACAGCCTCATTCTATCTCATCTTGTGGGCATAGAACCTCCTATCAATACCCCACTCTACCAAGACATGTGCATGTGAATATTTATCCATTCACTACAAACATTCCATATCCAAAACAAAAAGAAAAAATAAAAATAGGAATAAAATTTCATAACCATTAACATGGGATGTAATACTATTCTATAATACATTAACACATTTTACATTTACATTTCATATCCATTTATCCCAATTCCCATTATTTTTCCTTATCCCATTATTTTTTTTTGAAAAATTCACATACATTATCCATTATTCATATGTTACAATACATTATACCATATATCCCATTTAACATTAAACATGTAAAACTATTATATCACATATCACAACCACTTTATTAGATAAAAACCATTTGGTATACCCTGTAATTCTTATCTATTAACCCATTTGACATATTTATCAACTCCTATATGCAAACAGATTAACAAGTTTTTCAATTCAAAATCCATTTCCAATTTAACATGTTCATCATTTAATAAATAATAATCCTTTTTAGTATTTCAAAATAAGTCATGATCTATTAAAAAACATCTCAATTAACTCATTTATCATTTAGATTCCTTAGAGTATCAACCCATTCCCCTTTTTCCATTTTATAGTTCATATAACCCTGTGGTATTCAACCAAACAACACCTTATGCCAAAACTAACCATAGGATCACTTATCATTATTAAATTTCAAATAAACAGACTCTATTAACACGTTCTTCCTATGTTCTATGTTATAACACATCAACTCTATAATTAACCTTAACAACTTCTAGGTCCGGGAATGATCGCACACCCCATAGGTGTCCTTAAATGATTTTAATCATATTAAATGAATCACACGAGGATTAAGAGGGGTTTAAATCTTTATTAATCAAACAAAATTAATTAATCTTACTCAATGTAAAAAATGAACAATAATATGGATGCAATATCTCAATACACATGCACAAATCTATAACAAAAATATGTGATATAACGTACGGACCACCGACCTCAAATATAATGATAAACACACTCTTTATCTAAGCCTTATATCTAGTTCCAATCATTTTTGGAAGGCCCAACCTAGATTTCTCTAGAAGAATATGATTTTAGGGAACATAAGAATATGAGAGAAACTAAAACCCTTAATTTGGAAAGGAGAAGAAAGATGATTTTTAGACTTACTCGGGCCTTCGATCCACATCCAAAAGTGCTCTAATGGGACAAGAATCAAACGAGAACCACCATTGGGTTTATTGGTTAGATTTGGTTAATACTTAGGGTCAATATAAAGTTAAATGAGGTAGAAATTGGTTGGGAATAAAAATATTTTGTAATGAAAAAAATGTAAAATTTCCAAATTTTATTAGGGAAAATGATTTTTCTATATGGTTTTCCAAACCATGCCCAATAGAAAATCTATGATAAAAATGTCACGTGATTACATGTGAGGATCCACATGATTTAACTAACTATGAACCAACTGTGCACGATTCGATTTTCCAAGGTTTCATTGTTTTCTTGGGAATACCGCACAATTTACTTAATGGTGCGCTTAACGTTCAC
Source organism: Viscum album (assembly GCA_963277665.1). Taxonomy (NCBI): domain Eukaryota; kingdom Viridiplantae; phylum Streptophyta; class Magnoliopsida; order Santalales; family Viscaceae; genus Viscum; species Viscum album. The sequence goes on from OY728131.1 coordinate 1,590,646,999, forward strand.
CTTGAAAAAGTTGGCATGGTTTTCCATCTTTTATTTTCCAAAACCCCTACAACACCCTTAAGGCTCCACTCAATCCAAAAAAAACATTTTATTAACTTTAAACAAGTGATTAAAACAAAATTTAAACAAGGGAATACCTTAATGTTGTTCGAGATCTCACAATTTATCCCTTTTTGATATATGGTTTTATGGTCGTCAAATTTCTCATGATCTTATTATCAATCTCTCTCAATTTTTCCTTGGAATTTATTTTATTCCCTCTTTGTCAATATTCTTACTTCCAACCAAGGATCTCATTATTTGGAACCCAATTTTGTTTTATTACATGCAACCATCATATTTAATATTTTCTATTATCTATGGAATTTTATATTATACAATTTTTAATATATGGATTTACAATATTTGTATTTATAAATATTAAATATTTATTTCATATTATGATCTTATATTTTTTTTCCACACCCTATAATTGAAATAAAATTTAACCTTTTTTCATTACACGGATGATAAGAATTTTATCGATAAAATTTATTTATAGAGGGGATATAGTACCCCTAATATTTAGTTTAAAATAATACAGTCTTTAATATAATTTATTGGATGTAATAAAAATATTTTATAAAACTGTTATTTAATATTGAAATATTATTATTTAAATGTGAAATTTATAACCTAGTAGTTAATTTGTCTTTATTGATAGAAATAGCAACAATATTAAACAATATTATATTTTTTATATAATTAAAATTTATTTATTAATTTATAATAAATATGTACTCAATTTAAACTAATTTCTCTATATGCTTGCAGAATATATTGTCCTATAAAATTAGTTTTATTGTTTTTTGTGTGTGGATATTATAATTAAATTATACCATTATAATAAATGTTATTTGATTAAATGAATTTAAATTTTTAACATCATCATGTAAATAGTTTTTTATAGTTATGTTGTTTGATTACCCTAAAATGATTCAATTTTTAATGAATAGTGAAGAATACTGATTTTAGTAAAACTGTAATTTCATTTCCCTAAATCAATAAATTTAAAAGTAAAATTTCAATTTCAATTTTTTAATGTAATATAAGAACTATTTTATTAAACATAATCTAAATAATTTTCATATTAATCAACATTGTATTTTATTTTTTTGTAGGTTCTTTCTTTTTTCTTAATTATTTTTCTAAAAAATATTTTCAATGTGTTTTTTTGTATTTATTTTAAAATATTTTCGAAAAATTATAGAAATATTATATTGAATTTTTTTTACAAAATCTCATTTCTAATTTTCATTTTTTAAAATTTTATACTTTTATTATTATTAATAGTAAACATGGAAAAGATTTATCCCCATGATATGCGTATAAAAATAAATAGGGTTAAAAATTTTGGATACATAATCAAAATGAAAACAAAATATTCCAATATTTATTTTAATGAGTTTTAGGTTACCATATCCATTATAAATTGTAATATAATACATTTTGGTTCTATTTTACATTAATTATTATGTTTATATTACTTTAAGTAAATAATAAATACAAAATTCTATTCACTATATAATAATATTTGTTATATGTTTTAATTGTGAAAAAAATGAAATTATGAATGAATTAAATGGTTATTTTTAAAGTAAATTAATTAATATTATATTGTTAATTTATTTATAAATTTTGGTGATGTTATAATTACCTAAAATGCGTTTTAAATTCTAACTCAGTGCTTGTGCAGTATAAAAGGATAAATCTATAAAATGACTTTAATAACATTAAATGAAATATATTTTTGAGTAATTATGTTATTCCAAGAATTTAATGGTATATTTTGGTTTATATATTATTGTAAAACAATACTCTCTTTAAATAAATTGTAACATTGATGACTTTAAACATAAATTAAATGAATATTTTGAAAAACATGTTTAATGTTATTTCATGTTAAATAATATTTTATTAAATGACTTATAAAATATTTAAAGGTGATTGGTGGAAAGGTAAATGGTTTAAAATTTCATCCATGTAAATTTCATTATCATATTTTCAATTTAGTATTTTTTTAGGATCCTTTGTGTCTAAAAAACGTGTTATAAGAATTATAGTTAAAGAGGGCCAATGAAGGGGATAAACAAAAAGACAATGTTTTTAATGTCAAAATAAGTTGTCTAAATATAAATATCAGATTATTTTTAATATTATACTCTATTTTTTCAAAAAAATTTCCATTTTTCATTATTTTAATTGGTAATAAATTAGTTAGGTTGGGATCTTTAAATTAATTATTTCTACTTCATTTACTCACTTATAAAACGAACCCCAATCTCCTCTATTACACACACACACACACTTTGAGCACTATATATTCCAAAAAACCAACCGATATCAATTCTAAATCATAATTATCATTATGTAGTGGACTCATTCTCATTAAAAGGCTAACCAATAAGTCATAATGTGTAAGAAAATGTGGTTTTTTGAGAAAATTGTATAACTCTTGACCACGATTTTTTATTTTATTTATTCTTCCACCATATTGTAATATTATCAAAACAAGAATATATTACAACATCAATAACTAAAATATGTTAATATTATACTATAATTATGGTACAACCATTAATCATCTTATTTTAAACCTTATGGGGAATGAAAAAAATGATCATGCATATATATGGACTTCCACCTCCACAAAGATATATGTTTAATTTTTCATCACCACCTCACGAAGATGGATGTCATGATGTATTTAAATAATAAAAATGAGGTCAATGAAGAAATTATGATTCCTGAATGATAACATATTACTTAACATAATACACTTCCACCAATTGAGAAAAGAAAATATCACTCGTGCGTACATGTGGACAACCACCATTATGGACCATTGTGATTCATTTTTAATTACTAAATTTGATGGATGATTATAAAATTATTGTTAATTTATAAAAATTATATTTATATAATTATTTATATTATATATATTATTCAACCATGAAACCTTTTACCATGGTCAACCTACCGATGTTATTTTTCAATTATTAACTCAACATCATCAAAACATCCAATACGAACATAACTGATTTATGAAATAAAAAAAGGAATGGTAATAAATGAAATAAAAAGGAAAATGATAATAAAATACACCATAAATATAAGGCCCTAGCCTTAATCCTTACTTAATATTGAATTAAATGAATAATTCACATTGAGGATCTTTTCAGGTTTAGAGTTTCAGAGAATTAGAACATAACTATTACATCTCAAAAGATTACAAATTAGACACTTCTACTAAGTTTCCATAAAATAAAAACTCTTAAAAAGAAACATGTCTAGTTCCATGTTTTAGATAGCATGACTTTCCCTTGATCCCATCCTTGACCCTATTCCACATTATGTCCTGTGAAAAACATTTCAAAAAAACATGGGGTGAGCATAAAAAGCCCAGTAAGGGATACACAAAGAATGAAAACTGTTAGTTTTTCAAACATCAAGTAAACCATGTATACTTTATCAAAGTAATACCTTCACCTTCATGAAGTAGTAAAAACTCTACACTGAATAAAATAGTATTACTTACCCTTTTGTTTCCAAAGGATTACCATAAAACCCATATAAAGAACACATAAAATATAAAGGTAACTTGGGACATAAACATACTTAAGTAGAATAACCATACGGTCGACTTCCACACATATCACTTAGTGGAATAGCCATACGGATAACGTCCATACATACTTAATGGAATAGCCATACAGATGACTTCCATACCCAATGCATTGGATGTTATAACATAACCACCCTTCCTGGTATTCACGGCACCACCCATCATATGGTTTATCACGTAACCACCCGTCAAATGTCCAAGTACCATTATAAAATCATAAGACATAAAACAAACAGAATGGAAAGAAAACATTTCCACACTTTGATCAAAATATATCACTCAAATATATTAACATAACAAATCCATTATAAAAACCATTTTCAATACCAAAATATATAAAATATTATATGGTATTTATTTCATTTTAAAAACATCACGGCTTGTTGAGGAAGCCAAAGAACAAATAATACTCATGGCGGCGGAAAAGGTCGTTGTCACTGCGTACATTAAAAGAAACATTATTTTTTGTCCTTTTAGTTAAACGCTTCCTAGAAAAATATTCCTTTTGTATAAAGGTAAAATTCTAAGGGGTTTATACACCGTATAAAAGATAGTTGTGTATAAAACGAAATATGCCTCAATGAAAGGAGATTGAGACGAAGTCCCTTACCTCAGGTCCGTCTTGACTCGATCATTATTTAACCTCTTGAATAATAACCTTAAGTTAATTTCTACTTGATTAAGAACCTTTTTCCAGTTCACTATTCCTTTTATATCACTTATTACCATGTCATGAACACTATGTAATTATTTAAGTTATTAACGGTCATTTTAAGGATCATTGGTACTTGAGTCAAAAATATGCACTTTATAATTGAAAGTTGTTCATGTATCAATTATATCCAGAGTTATACTCATGATGTAGATATAATATATATCATATATATCCAGTATATAAATGCATTTATAATGTTGAATAATCATTTAGAGGTAAGAAATGAAATGCACTGTTCATGGAGACAGTAATCCGTACGTACGCATGAACGCTACTTTCATTTCTATGTCATATTAATAGAATTAAAACTAAATGAGAGGTATTTATATTTTAATTCCAGAATTATATTAATCATTTAGATTTAACATACATCATATATATCCATTATATATATGTAATTATAATAGTACATTACATTTGGGGATAAGAAATGAAATGCACCGTTCATAGAGATGGTAAGTCGTACGTATGCATGAACAATACTTTCATTTCTATCTCATACTTTAATAGGAAGAAATAATAATGATATAGAGGTATATTATAATTCCAGTATAACATCATATATAATAACTTTAAATCCATCCTTTATAGGTCCCACATATGGCATTAACGAATCAAATCACTTTGAGGGGGCGGTAGTCTGCACTTCCTTAAATAAAATTATCGTGTTTACCCATAATGGAAGCCATAAAGGTATGCTCAAAATGAAAAATACAGAAGATTAAGGAAAAAATAAACATATTATATATCATATATAAATATAGTGTCATCTTAATGGCCACCTTTGAAGGTGTTAAAATAATGTTGAACAATCAACGTTTCAGGAGGAAAAAATTCACCATCCACGGAAACAGTATGTTATTTAACCATTAATTGTACGTGTGTGTAAGTTTAGGTCGAATAATTTTTATAACAACATCCTAGTATATTTAATATACTGGAGTTGTTACAAATGAGAATAATAAAAAGAGTTTAGGGGGTTGGAGAAGCAAAATAAAACAAAAGGACTCAAAAGAAGACATTACCTTAAAATCGTGTAACTCCCTCTGGTTTGAGCTCAAAGGCTTCCTTGGGAAGACATCTGCCCAAAGTGATGCATCAAGTAGTAAGAGAGGGATGTGGAGAGACAAAATGGGCAGGGTTTGGCCGAGCCAAAGGCTTTGTAAGTGTGGGTAAGGAATTAGAGGTGGGGGCCTTTTATAAGAGTAGAGGAGGGGCACTCTTGGAAAGTAAGGAAATGTCACTTTATTTTAAAATGAGTTTTGGATTCAAAAGGTCCCACATTGATATAATTCAAGGGTAAGGTGATAAGAGTTAGAAATCCACCCATCCAATGGGTTTTGGACATGTGTAGGTCATAGATTTTACATTATCATTTCATTTTATATAAATCCTTTATTAATGAGGTAATCACTGCATCATCCTGATGTCATAAATAATTTAATTAATTTAATGACTAAAAATTATAAAAAAAATACTATGATGTAGGAAATATTTTTATATTTACAATTAATAATTATATTCAAAATTATCGTTTATGTAGACAAAATTAAAAATATTTTACTTAGGTGATACATTCTTTGTTACATTTAACATTCTTTAAAAATAACAAGATAAAAAGTCACTTTCTCACAAAAGTGATTCCATGGGGCCCCCAAGTTTGGAACAAGGCATCCCATGGTCGGCCATGAGACAACCAGTAGCCTTAGGACACATTTTTTTGTCATTTTATATTATTACGATATTATCTTATTATCTTTAACTACCTGATTACTCATTAATGAAGATAATTAAAGATAATTACCGTCATTACTATTCATAATTTCCAAAAACAAAAGAGTATTAATTACATAATTTGGACCTTCTGATTCCAAATATGTAATCCATTTTACCAAATTCCAAACACAGAAATTTCAATAATTGATTTAATAATAATTCCTGTTGTCAAAACAAATAGTGGGTTTTTTTTGAAACAATATCTATGAAAAGTTTGTCATTAGTTTATGCCCAGTTCCAAAGTGAAATTAATCCTAATGACAACCATTGGATTAAATGGTAAAAATATATTCAAATTAAACTTTAAGACCACTTAAAAAGATAATATTACCATATAATTAAATTAGATGAAAAAGCAGTTTTGATGTAAAAAACAATATTTTTCATTATCCACTAAAAAATGAACATTGTCAGAAAAATACCAAAAATTTACCCAAAGTAAATATCAATGTACCAATCATAAAGAATAATTTTATTTTGACAAATAGATCATATAAAATTGTCAAAAGATTCATTTAAAATAATTTTCCATCAAAAGGCAGTAAAAAAATATTAGTATATTCCATGCTTAAGATTGGATTTATTCTCATTTTAGGCCACTAAAAGATTAACTTATTCATTAATAGGCATAGTTAAAAATATCTATTATTCATTACATACATGGTATGTTACATACTTCCCCCTTTAGAAAATTGTGTCCCCACAATTTATTTACTTATCAAATAAGTGGGGGTATTTATCCCTCATTGAATTTCCAGATTCCCATGTTGCCTCTTCAATCATGTAGTATTTCCACAAAACCTTTACCTGATGAATCACCTTATTCCTTAACACTTTCTCCCTGTGGTCAAGAATCTGGACCAGTTATTCCTCATAAGATAGGTTCTCTTCCAGATAAACTACCTCTGGACTCAAAACATGAGATTAATCTGGCATATACTTCCTCAACATCGAAACATGAAAAACATTGTGTACCTGAGATAAACTCGGAGGTAAAGCCACCCGGTATGCAACTGATCCAACTCTCTCTAGATTTTCATATGGTTCAATGAACCTTGGAATCAGCTTTCCTTTCTTACCAAATCACATCACACTTTTCCATGGCGAGACTTTCAGAAAAACATGATCACCTACCTCAAAAGATAGATCCTTCTCCTGTTGTCCGCATAACTCTTCTGCCTGCTTTGAGATGTTCTCTTGTGTTTCTGAATCAGCTGAACTTTTTCTGCCATCTCTTCTACCAATTCTAGTCCCATCAACTTCCTTTCACCCACTTCATCCCAGAAATCTAGATTTCGACCCCACTTCCCATATAACGCCTCAAATGGAGCCATTTGTATACTAGAATGAAAACTGTTATTATATGAAAATTCAACAAAAAAAGATGTTGGACCCAACTTCCCTAATAATCCATCTAACAAGCTCGTAGCATATCCTCCAAGGTCTGAATTTTTCGTTCCGACTGCCCATCTGATTGCGGATGAAAAACTGTACTAAAATTTAATTCAGTACCCATAAACTTCTAAAGGCCTTTTCCAGAAGTTATAAGTAAACCTGGGATCACGATCAGACACAATGGAGAGAGGAACTCCATGTAACCTGACTATCTCTTTAAGATACAAACGGGAAAGTTGATCTAGTGAAAAAGTATCTCGTATAGAAAGGAAATGAGCAGATTTAGTCAAGCGATCAACAATAACCCAGATTGCATTATTACCTCGAGATGTCCTCAGTAATCCCACAACAAAGTCCATGGATATATTCTCCCATTTCCACTTTGGCACTGGTAAAGGTTGATGCATCCCGTCCGGTAACTGTCACTCTACTTTAACCTGTTGACATGTCAAACACTTCATAGTACAATCAGCAATATCTCTTTTTATTCCATCCCACCAGTAATACTCCCACAGATCTCTATACATCTTAGTACTGCCAGGATGATTTGAAAACTGGGAACTATGAGCCTCGCATAACAGCTCATTCTTCAACTGTGAATCACAAGGAACACATAATCTCTTCCCAAACCTCAAAACATAATCATTATCAGTGTGGAATTCCGGAAACCTACCCTTCTAAATCATCTCTACCTTTTTCTGCAACTCACTGGCTTCCCTCTGTGCTTGCTTAATTCTGTCTGATAGGGATGATCTTACTGATACTTGAAACAAAACAGAAGAACTTCCTGCACCAAAAACATCTATGCCAAAGTTAATCAAATTAAAAAACAAAGGATCTCATTCCAAATGTAGCATGGTTAATGAAGCATTACATTTTCGACTCAAAGCATCGACCAATTTATTTGCTTTTCCTGGATGGTAGTGAATTGTACAATCATAATCCTTGATTAATTTTAGCCATCTCCTCTGTCTCATGTTCAATTATTTCTGAGTGAATATATATTTTAAACTTTTGTGATCAGTATATATTTCACATTTTACTCCATACAAATGATGCGTCCAATTTTTTAAAGTAAAAACAATAGAAGATAATTCCAAATCATGTGTAGGGAAATTTACCTCATGAGTTTTCAGCTGATGTGAAGCATAAGCAATTACCTGATCATTCTGCATAAGGACACAGCCAAGTCCCTTGAACGAAGCATCACTGTATATAACAAACTCACCATTCCTAGAAGGAAGTGCCAAAACTGGAGCATTCACCAATCTTCTTTTCAACTCCTGAAAACAATCATCACATTATTTTTTCCAGATAAACTTAACACCCTTTCGAGTAAGCTTAGTCATTGGACTAAATAACCGTGAAAAATTTTCAACAAACCTTCTGTAGTATCCTACCAAACCATGAAAACTACAGATCTCGGTTACAGTTGTGGGTCTTGGCCATTCTTCAACAACTTTTGTTTTAGCAGGATCAACAGTTATGCCATCTTTTGAAACAATGCGACCCAGGAAAGAAATTTTTTGTAACCAAAACTCACACTTGCTGAATTTTCCATATAGTTACTTTTCTTTTATGGTTTGCAAGATAATCGTTAAATGAATTTCATGCTCCTCTTTACTTTTAGAAAACACCACAATATCATCAATGAAAACAACGAAAATCTTATCCAAGAACTCATGGAAAATTCTATTCATAAGGTCCATGAATAAAACAAGTGCATTGGTTAACCCAAAAGGCATATCTACAAATTCATAATGGCCATATCTAGTATGGAACACAGTCTTCGGAACGTCTTCTTATTTTACTTTCAACTGATGGTACCCCGACGTCAAGTCAATCTTCAAAAAATATTGATCTCCCTAGATCTGATCAAACAAATAATCAATATGAGGCAAAGGATACTTGTTCTTAACAGTAATATTATTCAATACTCTATAATCAATGAAAAGTTTCATTGATCCATCTTTCTTTTTGAAAAACAAGACAGGAGCACCCCATGGTGATGTGCTAGGTCGAATGAAACCTTTATCTAATAACTCATGAAACTGCTTCTTTAACTCTAAAAGTTCAACTTGAGACATTCGATAAGGGGGTTTTGAAATTGGCATAGATCATGAACTAAGTCAATAGTAAATTCAACTTCACGATCATGAATAATACCAGGAAACTCATCAGGAAAAACATCAAGATACTCATTTACCACTGGCACAACATTAATCTGAACAGTTCCTTTATTTTCAACAATATGTGCAAGGTAACATTCATTTACAAATTTTACTAGTTTCTCAACTTCTTGATATGTTATCAAAATAAGGGGTTCATTGTTGTACACAAAATGAAAATCTTTCTGAAAATAAACCATTTTAGCTCTATAGTCAATCTTAGCATGATAAACAGCAAGCCAATCCATGCCCAAAATAACATCAAACTCTACTAGAGGCAAAACAATAAGGTTTTCTGGTAGATTCTTTCCACACACAAGGATAGAAAGGTTCTTATAATTCCTTTTTGTCTCAACGTTCCCTCTGGGTGTTTTTACAATAAGTTCCGGATTCATATCTTGAGATGGAATTTCCAATTTACTAGAAAACTTCTCAGAAATGAAAGAGTGTGTAGACCCTAAATCAAACAACACATTGGCATAATCTGAACAAACAAACAGTGTAACGGATACCACTTCATTCGATGGCCCAACATCTACTGAGGTTGTTTCAAAGGATTTCACCACCCCTTTCTGCTTGTAGTCTGGCTGCTTTCTCCTAGTTGAGTTCTTCGTTAGACACTCATTTTCATAATGACCCATTTCATTAAACTTAAAACATCTTACCGCTGGTTTTTCATTGGCTGCTTGATCATCCTCCTTACAATTACGAGCAATATGACCAGACCTACCACACTGAAAGCACTTACCAGACTTGGATAAACATTCTCCAGGATGCATTTTACCAAACTTCTCACAGGATGGATATTTGGTTTTCTTACCTCCTTGATTCTTTGATTAATTCTTCCCCTTTTCCTTCCAACTGGTCCTCTTATTCTGTTGTTTGTCATAGAACACCTGATCATCGGCAAACTCCATTTCCACCTTCTCCGCACATCGAAAAAGTTTTTCATAACTTTTGAACTCACGAGAAGCTAAAGCCCTTCAATACTTTGGATTTAACCCTGAGTAAAAACGATTTATTTTACTATCAAGATCTCCTATGATGTTTTGAGCTACCTTTCCAATCGAGTGAACTTTGCTTCAGAAGCAGCCACTGAATCATCCTCCTGCCTCAACTCTAGGAACTGTTTTTCCATCCTAAGACGAAACACATTAGGAAAATATTTCTCAAGAAACATACCTTTGAATTCGTCCCAGTGAAGATCCTCAATCTCATCACTATCCCTGATATTTTTCACCATCGACCACCACTGATCAGCTTCACCATCAAAACAGTAAACATCAAGACTAACCTTTTGATTTTCTGAACACCCCATGACATCAAAAATATTCTCTAGTGCTTTAATCCACCCTTCAGCTTGCACGGGGTCAGATGATCCTCTGAATGATGAGGGATGTTGCCTCATGAAATGTTCCACCACTGACATGTTCCTCTGCGGTTGATCTGGCTGATCTCGTGCATGGATACCACCACCATTTATAGCCTGATTCAACTGTGCCATCACTGCAACAAACTGTTCAGTTCTGATTCCAACCATCTCAGGGTACTGATTTGGAAGGTTGTCTTCCTCCTGATGTCGTCCCAACATAGCTACTTTGTGTCCTCTGTGGAAAACAATTCTTAACACAGAAATATCTTAGGTGAAGCAACATGGTTATATTTAAATGCTATATCATTTCAGTCATACCATAAATTAACTTATAATTTGACAATTTTCTAACTCCTAATGTTTTCTAAACCGACCTTTGATACCAACTATAAGGCCCCGACCTTAATCCTTACATAATATTGAATTAAATGAATAATTCACATTGAGAATCTTTTCAGGTTTAGAGTTTTAGAGAATTATAATATAACTATTACTTCTCAAAATATTACAAATTAGACACCTCTACTAAGTTTCCATAAAATAAAAACTCTTAAAAAGAAACATGTCTAGTTCCATGTTTTAGATAGCATGAATTTCCCTTGATCCCATCCTCGACCCTATTCCACATTTAGTCCTGTGAAAAAACATTTCAAAAAAACTTGGGGTGAGCATAAAAAGCTCAGTAAGGGATACACAAAGAATGAAAACTGTTAGTTTTTCAAACATCAAGTAAACCACGTATACATTATCAAAGTAATACCTTCACCTTCATGAAGTAGTAAAAACTCTTCACTGAATAAAATATCATTACATACCCTTTTGTAACCAAAGGATTACCATAAAACCCATATAAAGAATACATAACATATAAAGGTGACTTGGGACATAAACATACTTAAGTTGAATAACCATACGGTCGACTTCCACACATATCACTTAATGGAATAGCCATACTGCCAACTTCCATACATACTTAATGGAATAGCCATACGGCCAACTTCCATACCCAATGCATTGGAGGTTGTAACGTAACCACCCGTCCTGGTATTCACGGCACCACCCGTCATATGGTTTATCACGTAACCACCCGTCAAATGTCCAAGTACCATTATAAAATCAGAAGACATAAAACAAACATAATGTAAAGAAAACATTTCAACACTTAGATCACAATATATCACTAAAATATATTGACATAACAAATCCATTATAAAACCCATTTTCAATACCAATATACATAAAAGAGTATAAGGTATTTATTTCATTTTAAAAACATCACGGCTTGTTGAGGAAGCTAAAGACCAAATAATACTCGCGGTGGGGGAAAAGGTCGTTGTCACCGCGTACGTTAAAAGAAACATTCCTTTTTGTCGTTTAGTAAAACGCTTCGTAGAAAAAGATTCCTTTTGTATAAAGGTAAAAGTCAAAGGCTTTTATACACCGTATAAAAGATAGTTGTGTATAAAACGAAATATGCCTCAATGAAAGGAGATTGAGACGAGGTCCCTTACCTCGGGTCCGTCTGGACTCGATCGTTCTTTAACCTCCTGAATAATAAACTTACGTTAATGTATACTTGCTTAAGAACATTTTTCAAGTTCATTATTTCTTTTATATCACTTATTACCATGTCATGAACACTATGTAATTATTTATGTTATTAACGGTCGTTTTAACGATCATTGGTACTTGAGTAAAAAATATGCTCTTTATAATTACAAGTTGTTCATGTATCCATTATATCCAGAGTTATACTCATTATGTAGATATCATATATATCATATATATACAGTATATAAATGCATTTATAATGTCATATAATAATTTAGAGGTAAGAAATGAAATGCACTGTTCATGGAGACGGTAAGCCGTACGTACGCATGAACACTACTTTCATTTCTATGTCATATTAATGGAATTAAAACTAAATGAGAGGTATGTATATTTTAATTACAGAATTATATTAATCATATATATGTAACATACATCATATTTATCCATTATATATATGTACTTATAATAGTACATTACATTCAGGGATAAGAAATGAAATGCACCGTTCATGGAGACAGTAAGCCGTACGTACGGATGAACGCTACTTTCATTTATATCTCATACTTTAATGGGAAGAAATAATAATGATATAGAGGTATATTATAATTACAGTATAAAATAATATATAATAACTTTAAATCCATATTTTATACATCCCACATATGGCATTAACGAATCAAATCACTTTGAGGGGGCAGTAGTCCGCACTTCCTAAAATGAAATTATCATGTTTACCCATAATGGAAGCCCTAAAGGTATGCTCAAAATGAAAAATACAGAAGATTAAGGAAAACATAAACATATTATATATCATATATAAATATAGTGTCATCTTAATGTCCACCTTTGAAGGTGTTAAAATAATGTTGAAAAATCATCGTTTCAGGAGGCTGAAATTCTCCATCCACGGAAATAGTATGTTCGTTAACCATTAGATGTAGGTGTGTGTAAGTGTATCTCGAATAATTCTTATAAAAAAATCCTAGTATATTGAATATACTGGAGTTGTTACAAAAGAAAAGAATAAAAATAGTTTAGGGGGTTGGAGAAGCAAAATAAAACAAAAGGACTCAAAAGAAGACATTACCTTATAATCGGGTAACTCCCTTTGGTTTGAGCTCAAAGGCTTCCTTGGAAAGACTTCATCCAAAAGTGAGGCTTCAAGGAGTAAGAGAGGGATGTGGAGAGACAAAATGGGTAGGGGCTGGCCGAGCCAAATGCTTTTGAAGTGTGGGGAAGGAGGTAGAGGTGGGGGCATTTTATAAGAGGAGAGGAGGGGCACTCTTGGAAAGTAAGGAAATGTCACTTTTTTTTAAAATGAGTATCGGATTCAAAAGGTCCCACATTGATATAATTCTAGGGTAAGGTGATAAGGGTTTTAAATCCACCCATACAATGGGTTTTGGACATGTGTAGGTCATAGATTTTACATTATCATTTCATTTTATTCAAATCCTTTATTAATGAGGTAATCGCTGCATCATCATGATGTCATAAATAATTTAATTTATTTAAAGTATAAAAATTATAAAAAAAATACTTTGATGTAAGAAATATTTTTATATTTACAATGAATATTTATATTCCAAATGATCATTTATGTAGAAAAAATTAAAAATATTTTACTTAGGTGATACATTCTTTGTTAAATTTAACATTCTTTAAAAATAAAAAGATAAAAAGTAACTTTCTCACATAAGTGAATCCATGGGGCCCCCATGTTTGGAACAAGGAATCCCATGGTCTTCCATGAGACAATCAGTAGCCTTAGGACACATTTTTTGGTCATTTTTTATTATTATGATATTATCTTATTATCTTTAACTACCCGATTACTCATTAATCAAGATAATTAAAGATAATTACCGTTGTTACTATTCATAATGTCCAAAAACAAATGAGTCTTAATTACATAATTTGGACCTTCTGATTCCAAATATGTAATCCATTTTACCAAATTCCAAACACAGAAATTGCAATAATTGATTTAAAAATAATTCGCATTGTCAAAACAAATAGCGGGTTTTTGAAACAATATCTATGAAAAGTTTGGCATTAGTTTATGCCCAATTCCAAAGTGAAATTAATCCCAATGACCACCATTGGATTAAATGGTGAAAATATATTTAAATTAAACTTTAATACCACTTAAAAAGATAATATGACCATATAATTAAATTAGATGAAAAAGCAGTTTTGATGTAAAATGCAATATTTTTCACTATCCATTAAAAAATGAACATTGTCAGAAAAATACCAAAAATTTACCCAAAGTAAATTTCAATGTCCCAATAATAAATAATAAGTTTATTTTGACAAATAGATCTTATTAAATTGTCAAATTTTTTATTTAAAATGTTTTTCCATCAAAAGGCAGTAAAACAATATTAGTGTATTCCATGCTTATGATTGGATTTATTCTCATTTTAAGCCTCTAAAACATTATCTTATTCATTAATAGGCATAGATAAAAATAGATTTTATTAATTACTTACTTGGTATGTTAAAAAAAATATTCTTAATAAATTATAAAATTTATATAATTTTAGTATATATAATATAAATTACATATAATGCTAGTTGGACACAATTTAAGCATATTGATGAGTAAATTTATTTTCATTGTGTTATATTACCTTTTCAATGTCTATATTATACCAATATTAAGTGTGTAGGGAAATATAATTATATTATATTGTACTTACAATTGTTTTTTTTACATTTATTACACTTAGTCACTCTATTTATTAATTATCACTAAAATGGTATGATCTTTATAAGTGTTTCAAATTTCATATTTGTTTATGTCACCAATATGACATATTTACCATTTTTTCCTTCATGTGGTGTATATAACACACTTCGATATTTTTTATTAAGAAAATATTTATATTCATGGTATTTAATTTTTCATTAATTGTTTTTTCATTGAAGTTCATTATGATTAAATGTTAATTAAGTTGTAAGGCTTCATTCTATAGTATCATTTTTATTCAATGTTGTTTATGTTTAAATTTCCATTGAAGGAAATTATGATATCTTTATCTTTCAAAATACATAGATTTCATTATAATTTTTTATCCCCTTTTCATTTTTTTCCTTTCATTTTTATCCCATTTATTTTTAATACAATCGAGAAAATGACTTATAAAAAACAAAGTTTTTTATATATGGACGAAAAATTATTTCTTATATATCCATGTTTTCTAACAATTCTAAAAAATGATTTTACATATATTTCAATGATTTATTAAGTCTATTTTAATAATTCCTTGAATTTATTGTAATTTTATTTAAAGTAAATCTTATTTATATTGTCATATGGTGCATTTTTTCTTTTTTTACAATGTGAAAAACAATTTTTTTTAATGTATACATCTTGAATTATACAATCTATCACTACAATTATTTTATTTGAAGCATAATTAACTAGATTCCATGGTTCTTTTCAAATAATATTTTCCCCTAATCTTCCATAATTTCCTAGATTTAAAATAAATAATTAAAATAAGAAAATGTTATTTCCCTCAAGAAATGTTCCAATGTTAGTTAAAAATTATTTTCATATATTCTAAAATCCTATAAAAATACTTATTATTTAATCAGGATATGTTATAATGTTAGCATAAATCTTGATTATATATAAGTATTATGAACTTTTTTACATGGTAAATTAATTACATTCCATGTGATTATTTTTCCAATATAAAAACCTACTGATTTCTTTGTTTTATTAATTAATTTTCATTTTTTATTCATATAATCAATTAACTAATATTTTTACCAGATTGATGGGTCCCAAAATAAAATATCCCCTATATGAAGTTATAGGTATCATTAAAATAAATAAGTTGGGTATTTGGAATATTCCTTACACATTTATGAATGTTGTCTTGGAATTATGACTCAATGAAAATTTTATGATGTCCATCATTATGCATTACATCATTATTAAGTCAATTATTGATGTCCAATTTGTTATTAAAATAGTTTTAAATCCAAGGATAATTGTTAGTCTTATGTCCTTATTGCTATGGAATTATTTTATCATCATTTATTCCTTCTATATTATTCATGACTTATTAAATATATGGTAGATTATATTATACACATTACCTTACAAAGCATTTTATATCATAATATTATTTTGATTACATTCACAAGGATACAAATAAGGGATATAAGAATGACCCCATAGACATACTAGAATAAATAATAATTATATCACTATAATATTATGTTTTATTTCATGTTTTAAAATGTAATGTAAAAATCATATATGAATATAGTCCACTAAGACTGTTGTAAAATTCAATCCTTTGGGATATGATCCATTGTGTCTTATTCCAATGTAGTTTTATCACCATTAGATATGGATTACTAGTTTTATGGTGTCACACTTGTATTCTTCCTAAATTTCATTAAATAATAATCACATAATATCATATAATGGGATCCTTATATTTATATAATATAGTCAACATTAATATTATAAATTGTGGAATAATTCATAACTCACATGTTATCCTCACATGAAGGAATCCTTGACTTAAAATTTACCTAAAATACTTTATAATACCATATATGGAAACCCCTAACCTATATACCTGATTTTTTTCTAAACCGTTAATTATTTACATATTTCTTTTGTTACAATTAAACATGACGAAATTTTATTACATTACTTCATCAAAGAGAATATTTAGTCACTTATGCACTAATATCATTTTTAGGTTTACAATTTCAGAGAATTAGAACAAACTGTTTCATAATAATACCCATGTATTAATGTTATCATTTTTCTCATAATGCCAAAAATTTATTATTCCATGAAAATCATTCAATATCCATCATAAAATATTCCACATATAGCACCTTATAATTTTTTATAACCAGTGGATATGGAAACATAAGATGGGATTAAATCAAATTATTAGAAAGGGTGAAGATGGGAGATAATGGATGATAAAAATTAATTGGAAAAGGCCCGCATATATGAATGAGGGCATGAGAATAACATTTGAAAATAATACCCAAAAATTCATATATCTTAATAATGAATCATATAATAATTCTTTGGATGTTGATAAGAAATTAATCATATGGTAATAAACTACCAAGTTCCATGAGAATATAAATATTGAATAAGAACATTTCATAAGTGAGTGGAATAAAGTGTGAAAAAATAATAACAATTAAAATAATTTATAAGGTTTACATACAAAGACATTCATAACCTTTTGGGATAAGGCTAACCACCAATTTACCCTCTTCATGTATAGAGTTTCCTACTTTTTAACCCAATTTGTGTTTTAGATAACCTCCTATGGGCTATTTAATATCATTAACATTAAAAATATTCCAATTCATTGGAGGGATATAATGAACCCACCGATCATATAGTCCCAATCCATTTAGATTAATTCCATATTATCATAAAAATATTTATAATTTCATTATAGATTATCCTATGGAAAAGTTAATGAGTTTCATAAAAAATCATCATGATAATAAATAGATATTTAGTGGTAGAATAAATATTTTATCAATGGATCATATCCCATTTAATTTATACGAAACATGAAAAGAAGTAATTAAGTATGACAATTACATTAAAAGTCCATTGGAATATTTCTTCAAGAAATTATCATTTTTATTTGGAAATATTTTATTTAAAAAAAATTATATAAAAATAGGGAAATATTCAATTTGACAACTACCATAAAAAATAAAATTTAATATTCAAATACAAGAGTACACATGTTGGTGGTAAATTATGTTCTTGCTTTATAAATTAAAACAAATATTCCTTCCACATTGACAGAGAAATGTAAAAAGTAATTAATTTGGAACGTGGAATGATGAATGTACAAAAAACATGGTAAATTGAATCAAATATCATAAAATGACATTAAATAATATTTTTAGAATATTAAAAATATTCAACAAAATAGTTTGTAATACTTGGATTGAGAAGATAAATGATTCCTATATAAAGTGAGAAATAATTTTTTTAAAAACATTCCATTAGTATAATGATTACATAGATTGAAAAAAATAAAAGGGGAAAAATTAATATCAATTCATAATCAATGTATAATAGAATACATGAGATTTATGAGACATATATTATATAATTTATTTCTAAAAAATTATGAATACACAATCCTCATAAATGGTGTGATTGTAATACAAAAAACATACAACTTTGGTAAATATTGAAAAAAATCATACGAAGTAAATATCATAAACCTAAACTGTATGAATATAAATATATTAAAGAAATTTAATATCAAATTGTAATTATATACAACAAATGAACATGATGATTGGTGAGTATAGAATATGTTTCAATGAAACCAAAGTAAGATGATAATCCCTTACCATAAGAATGTCTTAATTCATAAGCTCTCTAACTAAGTATATAATAAATTTTGAATTATTATAATTATAAAAACACAATTATATATTTGAAATATAATATAATGATAGTTTTTTAATATTTATAAAACCTCTTACAAGTTATTCTTTATTAAAATAGTTTTTTGGGTGTTAACTGTTTCATTTTTCTTGTATGATTTAGTTTGGTAATTTTTGTACTTTAATATTAATCATATTTTCATCATTTAAAAACAATATTAATTTCAATTTCCAATATATTTCAACAAAACGTTTCATCTAAATGTTTTATAAAACTGTTTCAATGAGTTAGTAAGCATGGTTTATAAGACAAATCAAATTCTCGAAACCACCTTACTTAACTCATAGGGAATATAAACACCCACAATAAAAAAAATTCTAAGACAATATGAAGTTATTAACAATCAATAATAGATCCAAAATCAAGAATTAATAAATTATAATATATGATTATTCATTTATTGAACAATAAGGGACTGAAAAATCACATTCCATAATGATTCATAAAGAACACGTGATGGATAATGATTATTTCCGACACTAAAACACAATTTCATAATGAATCTATAAGAAACCCAAATAGATCACAAAAAAACATCAATATTGAATAAAAATCCATGATTTAATTTTCTAGTTTAGAAAATAAGCATGGATATACATGAATAATGTATAATAATATGAAATTGATCATATCATTTGAAAAATAGATTAAACTCCGTAATATTCATCGAGAGTGATCGCCATGAGGTAATGAATCTATAAAATATCTAAAAGGTACCTCATTGGTCAAGATCATATCCCATCAAAACATTATATGAGAAATAAGAGGTTTTTAGGTAATAAAAGCAAAATTATTATTAATAAAAATAACATCACATAGATTGGACACATGACATGACAAACCAGGCCCTAACTATGGACCCCTTTCTAGGGCAATGGATTAACCAACATAGTTTGGCCACATGGTTTAAAAACTATTCACTAACTATGTAATAATACTTTATCCCAATTTTCTTAGTTACAAGGGAATAAAATGAGGTTTATTCTAAATATTAACCTAATAATGCACATTCAACTGCGTCTATAACTTAAGGTGCATAGTTTTATAAGGCATAACATCTCTTTTTCCCTAACTTTTCACCAACCCTTCATAGTCATCGAAACCTGTAAAAAATACTCTTAAAATAACTGAAGATAATTTCAAAAAAATATGAAAAAAAGGAATATATGTATGTAAAATCAAAACAAACATGTCATACAAAGTGTAAATAAGGGAATATTGCTGGTGTCATTTAGTAAGGGGAGAAATGATGAAATTGGTGTTTTTAAGTGCTTTACAATATAATCAACACCATAATCATTTATTGTTGGGAAATGGAAAATATTTTTAGTATAGGATAAATATATATATGAATCCCTATAACTAATTAAACATTGACAGGTTCATAATTCATTTTAATCCTTATCATTCGGTTTAACACCCTCACTATCAATTTTAATTGTATCAATGGTGAAACCTTCTCCAATATTTAATTGTTATAAATTTAGTTCAAAGAAATAAAGTGTAACAGAAATAAAATGGGGATGATATTTTTGAACATTTTTTATTCAAATAATCATATTTAAATATTTTTTTCGTTTTAAATCATTTAATAAAAAAAATTCTAAATGCGAAATATCATTAAATTTATTTTTTGGACTATTCATAAAATGTGTCATTGAAGAAGTAATGATAAAAATTGAATTTTATATTATTCCCTTTAAACATAAATTTTAACCAAAATTAACTATAAAATAAAAGCAACACCATAATTAATATATAAAATATTATTTTCATTGTTTTAATGTCATTTACATTGGGTTTTCTTCAGCAAGCTCAAGCATTATGTCATTAGTTCATCAATGTTTAAGGTATGTATAGATGACTAAAAATTAAAATAATATCAAAATCATAAAAATAAATTATTTTAAAAAAAATCATATTTTATATTCATCCATAACATATTTTTTATCCATATGATAATATATAACATAAATTAAATTAAGAGAGTGATATTTTTTGTAATTATCCATTACTTAAAATAATATAATGGTTATAATAAATGAATAGTGGAAATAAATTTCCATATATTATATTTATGGATGATTTTTTTTTGAAAAAATAAATTCCTAAAATAAAAAAACTCGAACTATTTATGCTTTTTTCGACCTTATTCCATAATTTTAACTCTGATTCGCCTATTCTATCCCTACCATACTGATAACCTTTTTACCTAGTTTAATTTTCAAAAAGATAAAAAAAATAAAAGGGTTATATTTTCCAAATTTTATTATCCTAATTAAAAATATGGAATATATTTTCCATGATTCAATTTATTTTATGGTAGAAAACAATTTTAATATAAATATATTAATCCCAATGAAAAATCGTTCATTGAAAACTGTATTTTATCTGGAAAAAATGAGTTTGTACAAAACCAATATGGTACTAATTATTTATTACGCAATTTGATAGATTTAAAATTAATACATAATTATTTTTTGTTTACACCATGTAAGTTGATTAATTTTAGTTTTAAGTTAACTATTTTTAATAAAAAGAAATGAAATTTTGGAAACAATTTGTATTTTTAACAATTTAGTCAATATTATTATTTTTAGAAAAATCCCAAAAATTCACCAAAACATATTTTTGATGTGATAATTCAATAAATAAACATAATTCATAAAAAAATATAATTATATTAGCATTAATTAAATAAAATAACCATGCATAAATGTAAATAATTTTTTTTATAATGTATTATGGATATATAAAATGGATTTAATATAAATTGAGTTCTTATTACATATTCATTAATCAATATATTTTCATTAGGTGAGAAATTTAAATATATATAAATATATATTATAATGTTGTTAAACATATTCATACCCACTAATATAATGATAATGATATAATATATTGTTTTTTGTTTATATGTGAGGTTTCATAATAACTATGATATTGAACATATCAATTTTTCAATAATAAATATATTATAAAATATAAGGGTGCTATGTACTTCCCTTAATTAAATGATGTCCATATATTGTTAATAAGTTTCATACAAAGAGTGTGAATATTTTTATAATATCATAAATAAAATTCAGCATTATCGTAAATTCATAGGTTAAGAACCTGAAACATATTAGTTTAATTATTGTTTGATAAACTATGATTTTATATATTTAATATAATGAATGAGTTTCCATGAACATACATTTGTAGTTGAGTGATGTTTCCCATATACAACTTTTGATTTTTCTTCCTCTTATTTGAGTTAGTGGAATTTATTTTCCCTTGAGAAGGACAACATAAGATGATATACTTATGTGATAAAAAATTTTATCCTTTAGTGATTTTTTAATATATTTTTAACTCTTAGGTGTATCACATTCCAATGATGAATGAAAAAGATGAAATTTTCATGCAAGATGATCTCAAACACAAATTTAACAAGTATTGATATAAAAAAGGGTGATAATATATTTCCCCATTTCATAGACACTTACTAAAACAAAAATGGATAGCTCAAGATAAGATAATACTCAATAACCCTTCATTTCATGAATTAAAACACTTAACTCTAAAACTTCATCAATAACCTAATTTAGGAAAAACGTCAAATAGTGGTGTTTTTTTACTGGGGGTTTCATGTAACCACTACTAATAATATAAATCTACATATTCATCATTTTTTAACAATTAATTTTTTACCACCACTCATTAATTGTTTCATTAGCTATCAAAAAAATAGGTGTAAAAAAGTTATTTTCTTGTGATTGATTAATTAAACACAGCTAAAAATTAGCACATATCACCATGTGATCCCAAATTCATTCACTGTTATATCACGATTCTTTAACAATCTAGATCATGATGGTGACTCCCCATCATCAAATCAGCCTATCTGTAATCTCTTGCTTGATTTTAACTCCTCCTCATAGACTATCTCTAGTTCATCCTGTTATCATCAACCTATACTCTAATTTAATGAAAATTAAATGAAAAACACACACTAATTTTTTTTTTGTGAAATCATTTTTTTTCAAAAACTAATCACTATGTTCTTTAGCTATTATAGAAGAACATCTTTATTTTTGTTTTTTATCTTTATTAGAGGCCATGATTTTGTTTTCCTTTATAACTTTTTTTTAATTTCAACCATTAGATTATTACCATTATTCGATTAAACTAAATTATCATCGAATCTATCAAATGTGAATAATAATGTTTTTCATTACCAAATATTTCAACACTACAATTCATAGGTTATCAATCAATAACATATGAGACGAAATATGGTAAATAAAATTGTTCCATGCCCATTTAACTTGTATCCATTAATTTTGACACTTATCCATTAAGACATTATTTAACTTATTCCATTCTATAACAAACTCAGGTTACATCTATGTGTGCATATACATGTTCTGGTAGTCTTTACCTATATATTGGAAACCATATAAACTACATTACCCTATATTCTATGAATATGTAGAAAATGTAGTTATATGTTATTTAATGTTCTCTTCAAGAAAAAATTATATTGTAAATCTAAAATTATACTGAACTATTAAGATAATTTCAACAAAAATCTTTATAGTAGTTATTTCCCATAAATTACTATTTAAAATATTTAGGTTGCTTCAATAAATAATAGTTTTTTATATCATAAATGTATCTGAGGATATGTTGACAGTGAAATTGTACAATGGTTCTTTTTTTAAAATTAATTATTTCTTATTCTATGAAAATTTAGTATTATTATTAACATGAAATTATTTAATTAATTAGATTATGTTATTTATATAGTTATTTATCAATATTTTACGAATGCATAAAAATGGATTGATTTACCCCAAAATAAAAATCATTATATTTAATGGTTGGAGGTGTTTTTAAATTTGTTAATTTCAAATCTATGTTTATATAGACGAAGAAAATATCTATATCTAGAATATAATTCAGTATGATGGTTGAAAAGACATGACGTTTATGAGAAATTGATATAGAAAAATTTTCATGTGGGATATATGAGATGTATTTCACATAGGGAAGTGGAAAATACTGAATGTTCACCATATAATCATCACCAAAACGAATGAACTTTTTCTATGATAGTAGATCATGAGAATTAAAACCTAATTAATGATGTTTTCCACATTATATTGAACGATGTAAATTGTAACATACCATCAGAGCTATTTTCAGATTTTCTAGATATTAATATAAGAGAAAAGGAACATATATATTGAAATGATGTTTATGAATTATTGGAATATGGAAATAAATACTTTTATAAAGGATGTTTGAAATATTGAACACTTTTATTCTTATTAGAATTTTACCAAATCATGTTCTTAAATTGAATTAATTAAAATGAAATTTGGGTAATATTTTTTTTCTACATGATTCACATTTTCAATATAATAATGGTAAAAACATTTATGGGATGAATAATGTTGCTATGAAACTATATCTAAATTATTAAAAGAGACGTACATGCTGTAATGATTTCATGTTGTATTGGGGTGGTGATTTAAAAATTGAGGATTGTAAAACATGTTATACTTATAGATAGATTTCAGTGTATCATATTGAAAGTCTAAATGAATGAACTATACAGAAGGATATAAAAAAACTAATTCGATGGTTTCATATTAAATTCAATTATAAACCAAATTTCTATTCTCATTTATATATTCTAAAAACATATAAAACATGAAGTTCAATGATATTATCGATAATAATGACTGGTTTATACACCATCATAGAGATTTGAATGCATTGAAATCATTTGATTATGTATAACCAAATATATATTCATATAATAAGAATACGTGTTTAAGATTTTCTACAAATTGATTTAATCCATTTATGAATATAATTATAACATATGTCATATTTCCAGTTATTTTGATCCAATACATTATAAATTCATGAATATGTATGAAATAAAAAACTTTATTTATTTTGAAGATCATTCAAAGAAATAAAACATATGTAAATAAAATCAATGTATATCATGAACCTCTTATATATTAATTTTTAGATTCCTATGACAATATTTTAGATATATATGATTTATTGAAGACCAAAATGTTCAAAATGTGTGATACTAAAATTTGGATGACTTCTGATTTTCTTAGATTAAGGAAATTGTATTGTTAAAACACTCACACTAGATGGAAATTTCTAGTTTGTAACTTTAGATTTGAGATGAGAATATCACCACATAGTTTAAAGAGATAATTCATATATCATCATTTATTACTAGATTCAAATCGTATATATCACTTTAACAAGTCATGATTTAATGGAAGAAATGATTTTATTTCACCACGAAAATTTCGATTCGTTTTATAAATCATGTCACAATTATAAATTATTTAATAATTTTTTTTAAATTGAATCAGTTGAATATTTCATGTAAATGATTTCAAAACTCATTAGATATAGTTTTTACCCAATAACGTACAAAATATATTTTTTTCTCTCAAATGAGCTTATTTTCAATTTTTATTATTACATCCTAGTACTAAAATTATACAAATTGATAAAAATCATGTGATTATTTGAAAATTAAAATATTGAATATAACTTATTGTTACAATTTTTAGGCACTCATAAACCCTTATTTTTATCATTATTTGGTTGGGTATCATTTACGGATTCCTCATGCAAAAATTTGGAATTTTTAAGGTCTTTTGGCCAATGCATGGTTGGCGCAAAGTTTTTAAAAACTGTGCGCCCTGTTAGTGAAAACCATTCAAACTCAAGATGTGATAGTTTTCATGGTTGGGGAATGATTTAAACATGTCTAAAACCACTAAGTACAAACTATAAAACTCCATCAGTATGGGCACCTGACTAGGGTGCACAGTTTGGAAAACAATGCGACCCTAATTAACTAATTGTACACATATAATTATTTTATTTTGAAAATTTATTATAAATTCCCCAAAACCACTTTTAATTACCCTATTAACCCAAAATATACCTAGTATGATTTTATAACACTTTTAGGCTCTCAAGAACCAATTTTGGCTCCACTAAATACCATCCAAAAAAGAATCAAAGAATGGCGATCATTGTTTGAACCTTCCCCGGTAAGAGTTATTCTCCTATTACCTATCTACTGATCTCTTCCTCTATGGTTTAATAGATATCATTTTTATAGCAGGATACAATCCCCATTGTTTTTATGTCTTTAATCATGGTTGTTTTCTCAGGTCTTAGATGATGTCGTTCTTTGTTGGGGGTTTCCCGTTGCGACACCGGTGAGGCATGATCTCTTTTTTGGGTAGGTGATTCCATTTATGCATGTACAATTAATCAATCCTAGAATTTATTATGTATTTTATTTGATTTTTTTGTAAATTTTAAAAAACCAATTTTGTATGGATATAGATTTTATATTTATTTTGAATAAAACTGGATAAAAACAACTAATTCCCATGAATTGGGATGTTATTTGGGGTTGATGAAATTGATCGAAATTTTTTAAATTTAAATTATAGAATTTATTTTTTGAAATTTATTTTTGAATATGAATTCATATCAGATATTGAGAAAAAGATCTTAAATTATATTAATAATAAACCATTTTTTTTATCCTAGAGAAAAGAATGTGTTGATTGAAACCGCATTTTAGTTTATAAATTGAAATTGGAATATTGAAATGCGAAATGGGATGAAATGAATTTTGAAAAGGTTTGAAATAAATTTTCTATTCTATATTTTTTTTGGGAAGATGCAAGCCCAAATTGGTTAGGAGTTATTATCGATAAACACACAAGGATGGTGATGCCCAAAAAATGGATTGATGCATTACAACTCTAATATAAACATATTGGAAGATCTTATCCCCATTAAGAAGTTAGTTAGTATTCTTTGGATAGTGTTAGAGATATGTGTGTGCACATTACCATTATCATCATATTATTATTTGAGGATAACATAATCAGGAACTATCGTACCTTTTATAAGATGTCAATGTTTCACCTATGAGATTATTTGATATACATTCCATAGATTGAAGGTTGTTTTAAACATTCCATGTGATTTTATTTAAACTATTTTAAAAAATATTTTTAAGATATTGTATGAAATATTTAAATCAATTAAAATGTAATGCTTGATTTTTTAAATAATGTTTTGAAGTAAAATTATTGTTTTTCAAAAATATAATTCATTAGTTCTTTAATTAATTTTTCATCTTATTATGTAATTCTTGGTGAGACCCTACTGGAAAATTTTCTCACACCCTACTTGTGCATTAAGGTGTTGGTAGATTATTTCGTTCTAAGTTAGAGAAAGGTTAAATCACCACTTATCAGTGGTTCTTGTGTCAATCCTGGGTTGTTGTAGAGAAATTTCCATTGGGACATGGATTTTTATCTTCATGTTTTGGTACATTATGGTTTTACTTTGGTTTTATAGCTTTTTTACTTCTAGTATCATTCTCTCTATATAGTTTTATTTTAAGAATTTTGAAATGTAAATTTTTTTTCCACTACTTATGTGGAAATTTTTTTCCATATTTTATCTTGTATGATTATAAGTGCTTTCTTCCAACCCATGAGTATCAGGAGTAAACATATATCCATGTTCGAACTATTTTGGTTAATAGGAAACTAGGTAATCTAGGTTGGTTCATGACAACGAGGTATCAATGGTTTAGGTTATGAATATTTATTGGATGTTAGTACATAGTTTTCTAATATTATCAATATATAAGAGGTATTTGTGATTTTGTTCCTATAAATCCCGCACAATAATGTTCCTTAAGTCTCTATGGGATGTTTGGGAAAGACATATTTATGAATATTCTTCTTATTATCCATAATTTTATTTGTATATAATGATATCCAAATATTATGTTCTTATCTATTGGGATAAATTTTCCCATGTTACTTTTTGAGTTTTAATATGATGTATTCACTGTTTTCAAATGACGTTGTGCATAATAATTACTTATAGAAGATAAGTGAATCATATCCAAGAAGAATATTCTTATGAACCACAATGATATAATCATATCATAGACTAGAATCTAGTGGAAGATATTCTGCATGTCGTCTAAGCTCTTGGACAGGCACCTGCGCCCATTCCGTTTTAGGTTATAGCTGTGGAACCTCAAAGAGATGTTTTACAAAATCTTTCTCAGAAGTTCCTTGACTGGA
The DNA here is from genome assembly GCA_963277665.1 of Viscum album. Lineage (NCBI taxonomy): Eukaryota > Viridiplantae > Streptophyta > Magnoliopsida > Santalales > Viscaceae > Viscum > Viscum album. Next base: position 1,590,675,294 of record OY728131.1, read on the forward strand.
ATCTTCTTGTGTTCAAATTCTCAAACAATCCACAAAGGGATAGGGATTGTTTGTGGGATATCTAGATTCAATTTGAGTTCATAGAAAAACTTTATTAAATCAAGGTGAAATATTCCACCTTCAAGATAGTGGGACCAATAAAGAGATTGTGGGACATGATGGTAATGGAGAATAAGCACATGCAATTATAGTGGAATAAATTATATGTTATTTTCACAAAGAAATTTATATCCAGACACTATTGTGTTATCATAGGCTATGGATTTCTTCAAACACGAGCATGCTGACAAGATGATGATTGATTGTGGAAATCATTTTCACAATATTCAGAAGTTTGAAATTGGGATTGTATCTATTTAAAAAAGAAGACTTGATGGTTCAATATTGTACTTTTACATTATATTCATTAAAATTTTTCTTATTGAATCTTCCTTCTTGGGATAATGTGATGGTTAGTGTTTTTATGATTGAAATTGGCCGGTATATAATGTCATCATTTATGGAGCTCCTTCTTCACATAGTGGTTGTGCGAGTTCCATTAAATAGGATAATAATCATGATAGTTCCCATAATGGTTATTTATATCATGGTTCTTGTAAAACTCTTATAGTTTAAGGAAAGTATGTTTTATTTATAACTAGTGTGAAAAATGGGCACTCAAAATAGTTATGCACCGAGGAACAAGGATTTGTGGTTTAGGTAGATACTTATGTCACTTGTAGATGTTTTTCTATCTTTATTCTACTAAAAATGGTGTCATGGTATCATCATTTCATAATAAAACCATGGTTTAATAATTTTATTTACAAAAAAATGGGTTATATCTATATAAATCCAAAATAAAGCTTCGCCACACTATGGAAGAGTGTCTCCAAAGACGATCTTGTGTTTTCTCATTCATTTATTTCAACCATTTTCTGATTTTTATTAATCATTTGACCCATCTGTTATCTTATGTTATGTATATTATAATACCCCTCAGAACGAAGAGGGAAGAGTGTCTCCAAAGACGATCTTGTGTTTTCTCATTATTAGATATCATGATTTCATTGGATTTTGTAATACTATACATGAAACCACATAATTGTATTTTCTTGGATGGTTTGGATCATTTCTTATAAATTCTTGATTAATTTTTATCTTAGACTGGTCTATTTTACTATACATGATGGGGAGTGTTGTATCTTTTTGGGAGAGTGGGACCCAAGGTTTAGTAGAGCCATACCTTCTTATCTAGAGATGGGAAAAGTAATATCAATGTTGTGTTTTGATCTAGATTGATAATATTTGAGAAATTATATCCTTCAATATTTCATAGAGTTTACTGACATTTTTCTTTTAATTCTCTGGTTCTCCACCGATAAAAGAGGTAGAGTATTCAATTTATTTAGTGTTAGGTATATATCTAGTATATGTACCATCATAATACATGGAACCCGATGAGATGAAAGATTTGAAGACATAGTTGGATGTTCCTATAAAAAGTCACTATATTCTCTAGTGTATAGCCTTAGGAACAACTTATTCCCATTATGAATAATGATGATGATTTACATTCATTTTTGTGGATTATAGAATGCTAAATCGAGATATGGTAAATAAAAAGTATCTTTAACAATAGAATGATGATATGTTCTACCGATTTAATGTGTTGAAGTTCTTCTCAAATATTTTTATTTGATATTGTTACCATTAGTCGAGATTAAAAGTATTTGGTAACAAAACAACCTCCCTTTATAGAAGGTATAAAAATAAAGAGTTCCTTGTCCTGCCTTTTGTTCTAGCCAAATCTCATAGAGTATTTATGGCAGTAATGAATAGTATTTTTCATGAGTATATTCATACATTATCTATAATATTTTGGGATGAAATACTTGTTTACTCTACATATTAGTATGATCACGTGAATCATTTTAGAGATGTTTTTGAAGTGTTCAGAAATCACCGACATTATGAAATGATATAAAAATGTAATTTCAGGAATAAGAAGTGATGTTCTTGGGGTGAGTGTTGTCAAAAAATGGTTTCCTAGTTGATCCTGAGAAGGTGAAATTTGTTATTACATGGGAACAACCATAAAATATTTTTCATATTCAGATATTCTTGGGTTCCAATGGATGTTATCTCTAATTTGATAATAACAACCCAGTGTAGGATTCTATGATGACTAATCTAATTTAGAAGGGAATAATGTTTTCATAGGAAGAGAAATGTTATAATTATTTTTTTGAGATGATACATATTTTCACTTTTGAACTAGTTTTGACTTTTCCAAAGGATTCGAAGGGCTATGTGGTCTTCTATGATGCACCATTTTCACATTTCAGTAACGTTCATGTGTTGGTTGATCATGTTGTTTCTTATTTATATGGACTAATTAGGATACATGGGGACAATTAACCATACCATGATCATAAACATGTATATATGATTCATAAACATAAGAGTTTCAAACATTACCTTTTAGGATTACGATTTATAGTGAATTCAGACCACAAGATCTTGTGTTTTCTATCCTCCAGAAAGTATTTTAATTTCCTGTAGAGGTATCAGGTGGATTCCCTACAATTGTTTAGGTTTGAAATCACCTATACCCAAAGGAAAAGAAATTACATAGTTGATTCATTGAAAATGATTATCCATACCCATGTCACGAATTAATCATTGGAAGAGTGGAACATGATAGATTTTTTTACAGTTATATACTAGAGCCAATAAATTAGTGTACGAAGTGTTTATTTTAGCTATTCTATTCTCCAGATAATTATTCAAGAACAATATATTAACTATGAGTTCCATAGAATTAATGATTTTATTTATGGAAGAGATAACATTGTCCACTGTTCATTATCCACATAAGTCATTTTATGTTATTAGAATAATTTTTTTCTACCATTAATGGTCAAGAAAGCTCTGATTGGGTATTTACATGGTTCCCAGTTATTAGTGAACAAAGGAAACAAAATGATGTTCAATGGAATGTAGGGAAAATTTTGGTGACTAAGAATGAGATGAGTAATTTATGATTTTATATATAAATATTATACATGCCAATGGGTCAAGGCGGGGAACTAGATACCATTAAGTTTTATTTGTCCCCTTCTATTGGTGACATAAAAGTGGGATGATATCTCTAAGGACTTTTTGGTTGGGTTTCCATGTTTCAAAAAAAAACAATTCTATATGTGTTGTGTTTGATAGGTTCACTAAATCAGATCAATTTATAAATTTTTTTTATACAACCAAGGTTGAGGAGTTGGGTAATATCTATGTGAATATGATTTTTAATCATAAAAAAGTTATATATGTTATAGTGTCTTATAGAGAGACTTGGATTACATCTCACATATAGTGAGGCTTCTAGGGGGTACTGGGATCTTAGGTTTGTCTGAGTATAACATACAATCCATTATTGAATGGACAGACCAAAAGAGATATACATATTCTTGAGAATATGATTTTTTTTCATGTTTTTATGGATTTTATAGTGCCTGGGATTACCGTTTGAGGATGGATTAGTTTTCTTATAAAATGTTTTACCCAATCAAAATTAGGATGGATCTGTTGAGTCCTTCTATAAACGAGTTTATAATTTTCTACTGTGTTGGTATGATATTAATTAAATTTCATTAGTTTTAAAAAGTTTTATTCAATAGATTATAGAATATATTAAATTTAATATTCATTTAATATTGATGAAACATTACTAGTAAAATTAATATGATGATCTTCATCATAGAACATACCAATTTTTAGTTAATGATTAAGTGTTCTTGAATGTTTCCCCATGGTTGGGTCATCAACAGTCTGGGAGTCATGGGGGTCTTTATCTGCATTTTGTGGGAACTTTTTAGGTTTTTGAGAAAAGGTAAAGCTTCTTAATACTTATCACTTATGCTATAGTTGATTTCAATGCATAACATGTTCTATGTTTCATAGCTATGGATGTATTTTTCTGATCCATCGCTTGTTCTAAGAATGGGTGATATTGATATTGAACCCGATATATCATTGTTTGAGCATCCAATATGTATAGTTTTTTCTGAACCCATGGTTACTTATGGGTGGAAGATACATTTTTTTGATTGTTAGGGAATCACTATTCTGAATTTCATGATATGTGGTGGAGGTATGTATAAATGAGGGAGAATTGTCCAAATATTTCTTACATGAAAGTTTCTTAACAGGATTTCTTGGGACAAAAATTTTCTAAGGAGGGTGGGAATTATTTAACATTCTGATTCTATATCAAATTACCCTAAAACACCAATTGTGATCATTATTTGTTTGTTTTTCATTAAGGAATTCTTCGAGTGATAAATTGGAAATTTTTTGGGCTTTTGATTTGTGTATGGTTGGCACATGGTTTTCCAAAACTCTTCTCCCTACTACTACAAACCATGAAAATCCAAGTAGTGAGGTTTTTATTTTTTGGAAGATAGTTTAGATAACCATGGTCCTACTAGGGATAAACAATGAAATCCATTAACCATTGGTTAATGACTAGGGAACTTGTTTTGGAAAACCAAGAGGCCCTTCCCTTCTAATCATGTACGCAAAATTATCTTATTCCAAAAATTCATTAAAAATACATGAACCTCTCTTTTTATCCCCAAATTATCCATAACATTACCTAGAAAGCATTCACAGGTCTTGGAGGCTATAATGTACAAATTTTTGTTACTCCAATCCCCTTTAAATGTGAATCAGTGCATGCCAATCATTATTCAAAACTTCCCCAATATGTGTTCTTATCCTGTTATCAATCAACCACTCTCATCCCCTCTATTCCTATAGGGTTTGTTAGATCTCCATATTGATGTAAGATCTAATCCATATTTTTTTATATCGTGAAACTATATTTGATTCTCAGATATTTATTTAGGTCGTTCATTGTTGGAAATTCTCATTGTAGGCATTAAGAGGCATGGTCTACTTTTTTGGTAGGTGATCCCATTTATTATTGGACTATTAATATAACCAATAATTGTTTAGCTGTATTAAATTATTATCATTAAATTGTGGAGACACAATTTTCTTGTATATTGGAGTATTAAATTAATTTGGAATTAATTTGGGAAAAACATATATTTCTTGTGAATTGAGATGTGATTTGGATTTACTAAAATTGATGTAAAACTATATAATTTAATAGGTCGAATTTTAATTGTGAAAATAATTTCAAATTTTTATATGAGGGAAATGGATTAAATTTTATTGACAAGAAACCATTTTTTTTAAAATGAGGGTATTGATTTATGATCTGTTAGGGATTTTTAATGGATTTTTTCATATTGAAATCAGAAATGGGTTTAATTGTATTTCATAGTTTTTTATAATAAATTTCCTAATATCGGTTATTGTTTGACCTAAGGAAGGACTATGTAGTTAGTGAGTAATTAGAAACAAATATGATAGTAAGGTAATTCCCTAGAAATGGATTGATTATTTATGACTCTATCATAACCTTATTTGTAGATCTTATCTGCAATGATATATTGTTTAGTCTTATTTGTCCAGTGTTAGAGAGATATGTGTACACATTATCGTTATCATCCTATGAGTGTGTGAGGATACTCTAACATAGAATTATCAGATATTTTGGAAGATGTACATGTTTCTACTTTGAGATTATTTGATATATATTCCATTTTTTTTAAAATATTTATAATATATATTGTGAATTTATATAAACTATTTTATATAATTTTTTTATTCCATTGTTCTAATTATTTCAATAATTTGAAATGTAAAGAATTATTTCTTTTAAATATTGTTTTGAACATCCCGGACAAATTTTTTAAATTAAAATATTAATTTGTTAAATTAATTTGGAATATTAATTTGGAATCCTTGGTGGGACCCTACATGAAGTTTAGCATACACCCTACTGGTGGATTTTTGAGTTTGTAGATTTTCCCTTTCTATGTGAGGGGAAGGGTAAAGCACCGCTTGTAGGTGGTTATTATTGTTGATCCATAGTTCATGGAGAGTTTTGTTTACTAGGACATGTCTTGTTATCTTACATTATTCATAGTACATCATGGTAGTACTTTGGGATTATACCTATTTAAAATATGGTACACTTCCCCATGTGGAGTTTTTAATTGATCATATGGGACTGTAACTATTTGTTCTACTATTTATATGGAAAAATATTTATTTTAGCAGGAATTTTAATATAGGAGAACATATACATTATCGATGGATGTATCCGATAGAGAAGTAATGAAATAATACTTTTATTATGATTACTACATTAAAAATATATTACTCCTAACATATTTGTTTAATTCTTATATGTTACATTATCTCATTTGGAATCGATATATTTGATGTATTTTTTGAACATCGAATCATATCTATATGGATATATTACAAAAGGATATACTGTAAAATAGTATATCACCTTTTTTATGTATTAATATAATATTGATATGTAATTTAATTGTGTTGGTTGTGTCAGTGATAATGAAAATCAATTGAAATACTCTAGTAATTCAGGAAAATTTCTAGTGATGGGTCATCATGTTTGGAAAATATCAACAGTTTTATTAACACAAAAAAGTTCATACATACACATAGGTATGTGTAACTCAATAGTGATAATTAATATCATTTTAATGAATTGATGATGTGACGACCCGACCCAAAAATTCCCACTTGGACAACGATATGTTGAGTGCGACAACCAAATCCCACTTGTGTAAGGTAACATATAATTGATTCCATAATGCACGAAAATAATATATTCCTAATCGTATTATGAATAAATTAATATAAATCACAAATTTATAAATATAACCCACAGAAACTGGTAAAATATTCCAACCTACAATGAAAGAGGGGATTGTTGTCAAGTGCAACACCTAACACGAATCACGGTCTATCCAACTCATTATGATCCATCTTTTCAAAATACTCATAGAAATTCATAAAAAATAATATCATTTGAATTAGACACGAATCATGTTGGAAGATACCATATAGGGGTATCTATAAAAATACACAGTATGGGACCCTAAAATCACTATACGTAAATATTCAAGAGGGGATTCATTTCATCATCACGTAGGTATGTCAATTATACATTGATTTATAACAATAAAAACATTATAATATAATCCTATTATAAACCAAGTCTCAATGATTTATAAAACAAACATAAAGCGAAAATATTCTTCTTGAGGATTAAAGGTAACACATGCCGAGGATAACTCACTCAAACAACCATGATATCACTGACAGTTCTCATATAATAGGTCATCCTCCTTAGGCCTATCTAAGGATGTACTTGCTGGAACATAAATGATTTAAATACATAGATAGGGTATCTCACCCAATCCTATGGGGTATAATAGAATATACTTAGAATAACTCACTTTGTAGGGGATAATATTTCTTTGTTAGTTTTTCAAAATGATTCCTCAAACCTCATATAGGGAAGATAAAGAAATGGTAGAGGATGACACCCCTGGTCACATAAAGGGATTTCCAAACACTCTTGGAGTGTATCACCATACAAGGGATCACAATACTATGTCCTTGGTGTTATTCCACTACAACACAATGATACATTATAAAATAAAACTATGCTCAATAGCATATTGAAAAATAAACACTGATCCTAAATGAACAATGAAATATTATTACTAAAACATGATCGATATAACCTTGCAGTTAAATTCGTGGGTATAAATAATATTAAATAATTTATGAAATATATATAACGTTAAATTTAATTTTTCTAAAAAAATTCATAGTAACTAACAAATAAATGTTTTCTAAAGTCATTTTAATTTTTAGAAAAATCGATTTCTTGAAAAATGTGTTTTATTTTTGTACAAGAAAATATTAAAAATGATTTATGGAATATTTTGAAATAATTTTTATAAAAAAATATTGTATAAATCAGCACATCAAAATTAAAATAGATTGATTTTTTTATTTTACTCAAATGATAGATTTTTTAGTAAATATTCAAAATTTCTAATTTTTCAAATACAGTCATTTATTTCCACTAAATAAAAAAAAATCTGAATCCCATAAATTTTTAGATTTTATACTAAAGTGACATATGGACCATTTTATTTATAATAATATAATTTATTTTATTTTAATGAATAATTTTCATTATTTTAGTATATGTTATTTTTATGGTTAAAAACACAATTTTCTAAAAACCGAATCTAGGTGCATATAGTTTATCCTTTTTAATTAATAATAAACCCAAATTAATTAACTATTTAACATAAGTATATGTATTATATATCAAATTATTTGAATTGAAATAAATATAGTGAGGATTTATATTCATATATTTAATATAATATCATCAATTTCTTTGAATATTCATTTTCTTAAAAAACATTTTTTCTTCGTATTTTAACGATTTAATCTTAAATTAAATTATGATTTTTTTTAAATCTAATAAATTGGGATTAATATTAGATAATGGTAATTCCAAATTTTTTAAATATAACTCATTTATTTTGGGTCAATATGAATTGTAACTGAGTACATATTTAGTACCATGACAAAGGTTAAATGTGTTAATTAGGGGTAAATTGAATTTGATAAGGACTAAAATGTAACCCTATTAGTTGAATTATTTTATTATATGATTATATTTCTCAATAATCAACAAAAATTTTAATATATGACTTTTTTTCCATATTTCTAGAATTTTAACCTTTATAATACTTTACGCAAAGAGAACAAAAAATGTCACTTTGTTTCCTTTAATATCAATAATATTTTGTGATAGGGATAAAAAACCTATTTTCATTTATAAATATTGATATTAAATATAAATTATGTTTTTATCATATAAAAGTATTTATTATTTTTAGTATTGAAATAATCACATTAAATTCTAAAATAAGGTTGATAAATTTATTATTTAATAAAATCGATAATAAAATAACGGATTTTAAAAATAATATAAGTATTATCATTTGAATGAGTTATAGTGTTACACAAATATTTTAAAAAAATATGAAATATTAGGGGCCCAAATAAATAATATAATAAAATTAAATCATTTCATTGGATTCTATAATGTGAAATTAAATGAAAAGTGTCAAAAATTTAATCATTTGATAGTTTATGGAACTATTATTTTATTAAAATATTTAAAAAAACAAATAATTATTTAATACGGACTTGTTTCATAAAATATGTCATAAAATTTTATACCGTGACATTTTATTATACAATTATCACCTTATAAGTAAAATTATGTCTATTTAAAGAGAAAAGGATGTCACCATGGTAAAGGGTAAAATATGTTAACTAAGATGTTACACTAAAGGATATGGTTTAGAAAACCATTCAAACCTATAAAAATTATATTTTATGATGTCATTTCAACCACATAAAAACCTATATTTTAATCTCTAAACATTTTCAAGCATTTTTTAATATATGTACTTTTTTTATTTAATATTTTATACATTCCAAAAGTGTCCCTCCCCTCACTTATAAAAGGGAAACCCTACTCTATATTCCTTATACCGAGATTTCCATTTTTTGATAAACACTACCCAAATACATTCTTTATTGTCATTCCTATGTTAAAGGTTCATTGGTTTTATTAGAAAACCCTCCTAAGAATAATTTTAGTGAAAACCTAAATAGGTTTTTCGATGAAGGGGAGTCATTCTGGACCGAGAGTTTCCTTATTATATATTCTTCTATATCCATGTATCATTAAAATATTAAGAAATAATAACGCCATAATGTTCCATATACAAGGAATTTATTATTTTAATGTAATAATTTATGTACATATCCTTTTCCATCAAATGTTAATTGAAACCATCAATCAAATGTAGATTGGACTTCCAAATCTCAAACTAATGTAGTTCGTTTTACATCACTACCTCTCAAGGGTGGATATAATTACAAAATTAATTTATAGATATTATATTTATGACTTAATAAATCTTTTTTAATTATAATATCTTATTTATTTTATTACATTCAAATTCACAGGAAAATAATAAAATTGCTTATGCGTACGTGTGGACTACCGCCTCCACAATGTGATGTGATATGTTTTTAATTTTATATTGACCTAGATGGTAATAAAGATAGATTTTATTAATAAAATATTACATGTATAATAAAAGAATTTATATAATGATGAATTAATAGTTTCCTTTCTTTCTTTCAATTTATTTGAAAATATAAATAGTGTAAAGACATAGACCCCAGTTGACCAGAGCTACTTCCTTATATTAATACACTGGTATATTTAAAATGATGTCACATCTTGATGGACTGAATAGTTTAGTAATTTTTTAAAACCTAATACAAAATTTTGTTGTACATTATAACTTGAAAGTAAAAAAACAACATTCCAACCCTATTGGAAACACAAATTATAAGGACCTGACCATAAACATTACATAATCATGAATTAAATGAATAATTCACATTGATGTTCTTTTCATTATTGGAGTTTTATAGAATTTGGTAATAACTATTACAATACATCTCAAAAATTAAAATGTTGAAGCTTCTACTCAATATCAATTTTTCCTATAAAATAAAAACTCTTGAAAAAGAAAGTCATGGCTAGTTCCATGTTTTAGACAGCATGACTTTTCTGTGATCCCATCCTTGACCCTATTCATCTTTATGTCTTGTGAAAAACATTTCAAAATCATGGGATGAGCATAAAAAAGAACAGTAAGGGTTATAAAACAAAGAAAGAAAACATTAGATCATCAATACCAAAATAACATAATTTCTTTAACATACATCAAGAAATCAATAGATTTATGAAATACACAAAGAAATCATAAATCATAAAGGTAAATTGTGGAATACATAACAAATTTTCAATATATCTTTCACAACTACATAGGGAGTTACATTTGGAATACCCATCATAGTATATTCCAAAAATCTCATAGGTAAAACATTACTGTTTACCTCCATCACGTTACCCAATGCATTATAGAGCTATCTCTGGCTCACCCGCAATAGGATTATCACAGAAATTACCATATACGTAAACAATGTCCAACAACCATAAATATTCATAACACATAAAAAACATAATGGAAAGATAACATTTCCACATTTCAATCTCAATCTATCATTTCAAAATATTGACATATCAAATCCATTATCAAAATGATTTTAATACCAAAATACATAAAAGAGTATATGGTATTTATTTTCCTATTTAAAACACTATGGCTTATTATGGAAGCCATATATCAAATAATACTTATGGCAATGAATAGTTCTTTGTCACTACTCAGGTTAAAAAGAAACATTTTTTTTCATTTAGTAAAATGCTTAGTAGAGAAAATATTCATTTTGAAAAAAATTAAAATCTAAAGGTTTTTATTCAGCCTGTAAAAGAAAGTTGTTTATAAACCAAAATATGCCTCAATGAAAGGAGATTGAGACGAATTCCCTTACATCATGTCTGACTTGACCCGTTTGTTCATTAATATCCTAAATAATAAACTACAGATAATTTATAATTCCATAAGAACCTTTTTCATGTTTATTATACCTTTTATATTAATTATTACCTTGCTAGAATAATTATTTAATTATTCGAGTTCATATCGGACATTTTTTCGATGTTTGGAACTTGTGTTAAAAATGAACTTCTTATAATTATAAACTATCCATGTGGTCGAAATTACATTATCTCCAGAATTATATTCAGGATTTATATAACATATATATCATATATATCGAGTATATATATGTATTTATAATAGTACATAACATTTGGAGATAAAAAATGTAATGCACCGTTCATGGAGATGGTAAGACAAACATACCCATGAACTCTACTTTCATTTATATTTATTATTTTAATGGAATTAAAACATAATGATAGATATTTATATTATAATTACTACATAATATAATATATAATTTAATTAACTCTATCCTTTACTTGTCCCAAGTGTGGTATGAATGAGTCATATCACATTGAGGGGACGGTAGTCCGCACTTCCTCAAATGAAATTATCGTATTTACCACTATGGAAACCATAAAGGCATTCGATAAATGAAAAATAAAGAATAATATAATCAATATAAATATAATATATATCACATATAAATATATTTACATCTTAATGGCCACTATAAGAGGTTGTAGAAGAAGATTGAACAATCATCATTTTGTGTAGTAGTAGTTCACCGTCCACAGAAACAGTATGTTCGTTACTAATTAGATGGAGGTGTGTGTATGTGTCCTTCAAATACATCTCATAACAACAACCTAGTAAATTAAGGATACTTTTTTGGTTATAAAATAAAATAATAAAAAGATTTTTTGGGTTTGGAGAAGTAAAATAAAACAAAAGAACCTAAGAGAAGATGTTGCCTTGAAATCAGGTATCTCCATTTGGATTGAACCAAATGGTTTAATTGACTTTACTTCTACCTAAGGGAATGATTTGAAGAGTTATATATGGATTTAAGTAGATTAATTGGGTAGATGTTGGATGATACAAGGGGCTTGAGATTTTTGAGAAATGGGTTAGAAGTGAATGCTTTTTATAAGGGGGAGGTGGGGCTCATTAGGAATGTTTAAAAATATTAGTTTATTATATAATTATTTTAGGTTTATAAATGTCCAAAACATATTAATGTTGAATATAATATGACTCATGTTTGAAATAAAATCATACAATAAGATGTTGGTAGTTTTTTTGTAACGCCCCGACCACAGTTTCCAAGAGCCGGTGCATTATTTTAATACATTGGCACGATTAAAAGGAATCATGTCCCGAAGGACCGATCAATTTAACAGTCTTGGGAAATAGATTACATACATTAAAATTAAATTTCAATTTGAATCATAAAACACAACATAGATAGTTTTTTGAGAATTCCATTTTTTCCTTTAGCTTAACCCTGCATATCAATCAAAATGCACTTCTTGGAATCTTGGGAAAATAAAACATAAGAAAGTGGTGAGCTCAGATGGTCAGTAAGGGTAAATAATTTAGCGGAATCTATAATCATTTAAGGCAAAATTTTTAATAAAAAAACATCCTTTTAAACATAAACATAAACATAATATGTTAAAAATAAATGAAATATTACAATATAAACATGCACATGGATATTCTACTAGTCGAATAATCACATGTAATAAGTAATTTCACAATTAGGGAATGCCTAGTACCAGACATCATTACCACATAGTCAAGGCCTCATGCCAAGACTAAAAATAATTTTTTTGTGAAGGCCTTGTTCCAAGAAACTTGTTTGTCTCATTAGACATATAGATTCATCGAAGAGCTTTAGCGGGCACCACCCGTCACATGCAAAGTCCACTGAATTCTTCATATGAAAAAGATGAAATATAACCTAAACATTCTTATTAAAACTAGCATATGGAATGTCAATACATTAACCCTAAACCATGAATGGTATTAAAATAGAACATCTATAGTCAATCATGTCATAAATCAATCAATACAATATGGAATATTGTATTATAATAAATCAACCTCAATAAAAAATAATATGCAGTAAAGGATGGTGACATTGTTGAAAATGACGAGTAAAACATTTTGAGATAAATATCATTTTTGTAAAAGTCATTTAATAGTCATAGATTTATAAAGAAAGAAATTTAAAAGATATTTTTGAATCAAACTGTCCCATACCACTTTGAAACTTTTCAAAAGAATTATCATTTGAAAACACTCATGTCTATATATATAAATCCTTAAAATCATTTTGAAAACATGTACATTAATTAAAATGATTTAGAATGATAAATATTTAAAACATTTAGAATTATGATCTTTATATAGAGTAACTTTCCCAAATCCTAAAAATATTCATTTTGAAATCATTTTTATGAAAAATTGACATGGATTAAAAAAATGTCCCAGTAAATACTTACACATAAACAATCTCGGATAATAATGAGATTGTGAAAAAAACCCTTACCAATTTGGTAACTTACGAAACATACACCCCATGAAAGAAGTTTCATACAATGAATATGTAAATACACATAAATTAAAGTTTATTACACAATTAATACAATTATGGGCAGTACATACACCTCACAAATGGTAATAGTGGCAATATGGCATGAATCTCACGAGAATAAGGAGTGAGATGAAAACCCCTTACCTTGCACTTTCCTTTAGTCGAGGGTAAGTTTAACCTCCAATATGAAGTATATCGTATGTTATTAAATTATGAAAGAACAATATTAATATTTATTATATCATACATTATTCATTTATGACTTTATACTACCCATTAAATAATAAATTCCATGTTATATTAATATTTCGTGTAGTAATCGCTTTCTTTATCGTACGTGTCTTAAATTGTTAATATTAATTGTTTCACATAGATCATGATTTAAATACATACAGAATATAAAAAATGATATATATATCATATATATTTAGAATATAAATATGTATAGTAGATGTATATATGAAATGGAAAACACTGTTTATGGAGACGGTAGTCCTTACATACGCATAAACATTGTTTTCATTTTCATATAGTATTAAACAGAAGTAAGTGAATAAGATATATGTAAGTACATAAATACTTATATATATACATATATCTCCAGTAGCATTATTATTTCATATATTACATACTTATTAGCAATATATATTTTTATAATCGTTGATGAATGGTGAACTAGGAAATGAATCTCATCGCGTCGTGGAGATGGAAATCCATATGTACGCCAGAGAAAAAATATCATTCATTTGATATTAAAATAATATATAATTAGATGTTATATCATATATAAAAAATATTTATTATGTTATTTTTATTATTTACATCAAATAAACAACATTATTATACCCATCCAAATAATTATGTATTGAATAACAATTACACCACGATGTGGAGATGGTAATCCGTACGTACGCATGTATGTTGACATGTCATTCAAAGGGTGGATAGAATAATGAATTTGGTTGTACCAAAATTATAATAAAATCAAAATATATATAATATACTGCAGTTATTATTTTATAATGGAAAAAACAAAGAAAAAGTAAGTGGAAGAAGAAAGAAACTTGAAAAAGGTTGGTGAAATCATTACCTCTTTTTTCGGGTTCTTCCTTTTGATTTGACCAAAAGGGCTCCATAGGATGGCTTTGTGATCAAATTATGGCCTCTAAGTTGAAGGGAGGATAGTTTAGAGGGTATTTGGGCATGGTTTGGCCGAGCCAAATGGCTTAGAAGGTGTTAATTAGAGTGAATGGGGAGTTCCCTTTTATAAGAGGGGTGAGGGGAACCTTAGGAAAAACATAAAATATTATTTTATAATAAATACATATTCAGTTTATAATGGCTTGAAGTTGATTTATTTCGAGGATACGGTGGGAATGGGTTTAAATCCACTCAACCAACAGGTTTTAGACAAGTTTAGGTTAACATTTAAACATTATCGTTTAGATTTAACTCTAAATAAATAATTTTACATTTACCGTGTCTTTGGGTATTCTTACACTATATGGTTAATAAACATACAATATACTTCCAATATAACATTAATTGGTTAATTAATGTCATATAAACTATTAGATAAGTATTTTGGACGAATATTAAATTTTTAGGACTATAATATCAATTAATAATATAATATTTTGTTTTAAAAACTATTTTATGTCAATTTTGACAGTATTAGGTATTTGTTTTTCGTTAAAATAATAACAGCATGTTACTTAAATAAATGCATTGAATCAATTCTAACTTTTCATATTCACCTAGAAAATTCGTTTATGTCAAAAAAAATTTAAATTATATTTACTTTAATATTTATAATACCATTTATTTGATTCATTCATTAGCAGAGTAATTATTGCATCATCATTGTGTTATTAATAAATTTAATTATTTAATCTCTAAAAATTATAAATAAAATACCATTATATAGGAAATAGTTTTAGCTTTCTAATTAATATTTATAGTAGAATTTATCTTATGTATAATTCTATATTAAAAAGGGTTTAGTCATTAAACTTTGATTTTAACTCTTCTAACTCTTATTTATATAAAATAATAATAAATATTTTAGTCTTTTCCAAGTGGACAGAAAGGGTCATATTTTATTCCTAAAGTTGTTTTTGGTCGAATTACACTTATTCAATAGAATTAAGAAATGTGTTAGGGTAATAGTATTATCATTTTTATCCTTAATTACCCTATTTAGTTTTAACTGTATTAAATAAAAGTAAAAAGTTACTATTCACCAAAAAATATTTTTATCTAACTAAACCACATTTTACTCCTTGATATTAATCGTGTCTCTCTAATTTTCAAAATTCAACTCACAGAAGCGGTTAAATTATGTTTTATGTAAATTTGCAAATGCTCCTAGGAGGTTGGTAAAAGATGGTAAAAGTTCGATAAAATTTTTATATATCTAAAATTATTATAAATTGACTCCAATGAATTATAATTAACTTATATAAGTATTATGTATCTATTTTGACCAAAAAAATTTAAATAAAATAAATAATTATTTAAATAAAAATTCGGTTTTAAATGATAACTCAGTGTTTTTTTAACTATTCATCAAAAATTGATCATTTTCAGAAAAATACCCAAACTTCACCCTAGGCTAATTTCGATATTTCAGATCCAAAAATTAAGTCTACTTTACCAAATTCAAAACATATAAGTTGCATTTATTAATTTAAAATTAATTCTCTTAGTCAAAACAAATAGAGTGTTTTTAAGAAACAGTAACTATCAAAAGATTGACACTTGTTTATGTATAATTTCAAAGTGAAGTTAATTAAAATGACCAACACTGGATTAAAGGGAAAAAATATAATCTAATTATACTTCCAAAACATTAAAATGTATAGTTCTACACCATAAATAATATTGACTAAAAAAGTTGTTTTCAGTTAAAATATAGTATTTTCACTGTTCACCCAAATATGAATGTTATCAAAAAAACACCAAAAATTTATTGAAACTAAATTATTATGTCCCGATTGTAAAGAAGAAGATTATTTTGTCAAATTGAATATATAAAAGATTCAAATATTGGATTTAAAAAGGGTTCGACATTAAAAGGCGTTAAAATTTCATTTTTTTGAAATATAAATCTTTTATCTGAAAAATATGTATTTGTTGTTATATTATTTCTAAGAAACCCATAATATGGATTTTAAAATTATAATGATTATATAATGTTCAATATTCAGTTAATACTATTCATAAATTCTTTTGAACGACTAGTTTGGTAAGTTGTGGTGCGCTTGAACTCGGTGTTGTGTGTAGTGCAAGTTATTGAATTACTTTGAATAAATAACATAATTTGAAATGTTAGGGTGTTACATTATTACCTCCTTCAATAAATTTCATCTTTAGAGACCGGAAACGTGACGTACATGGAAATTAAATTTTATTTTGCGGAATACTTAATACATAACAAAAAACAGACACACAAGGACCGTAATAGTTTAGTGTCTTTGGAAACTCGGAATATAAACATCTAATCATGTTGAAAGATCTTCAACATCTCCCATAACTATATTCCCCTTTTTCATTCCTTACATAAAACCTTTCTTTACTTCCAGGGGAAAATAAACCATAAAAAGGGAGATCTCAAATGCTCAGTAAGGGCAATCATAGAGAACACAAAACAATCCATAAACATTTGAAAGCAAAAACTTGAACATGAAATATAAACATTAAAACCTAGAGAAAATACAGAAATCTTGGAAGTATGTAAGGCATATATCATAAAGGAACATGAATCATGATAAAATAGAATGGGAATAAAACATGTAATTGTGGCAACCATTCAGCACTTGTTATGATTTCCATAGTAGCCAAGGCATTGTTGCCAAGACCATCTTAGTGAACAAAGTCCCTTTCTGAATCGAGTTCACTCTTCGTTTCAGTCCTGTAACACTGAACCAGATTAACTTACTGTTCCAGCCACGTCTATCCCATGAGATATAAATCATTACCCAATGAATTGGAGGGATATATAGGTTCCACCAATCTCATAATGAAATAATTCTTACTTGTGCCACAAAATAAACATACATCATTCATAATAACCCAATAAATAAAATGGGTTTCATAAACAACATACCATCATCACATAATCCATATAAAATAAATTTATATAATTTCATAATAAGAAAAGTGAAACCATGTAAATCATAGAGACATGATACTTGAAACATACACATATGAAATAATGTCATCTTAGATGAAAAATGGTTTTCATAAAACACTTGAATTGAATTCTTGAGGAGAATATCCTTTCTTCTTCAAAATCATTCTCTTTTCACAAAATGTCATTAAATTTTAAAAGAAAAGGATTTTGTTGAAAATATTCATGAAATATTTTCAAGAAATATTCATTAAAATAAAGCTTTATAAAAGCATAAAAATCTGTTTGTGCCTTATAAGTTAAAAAAACATTTTTCTCGTACTTTTGCCGGAAAAGTCAATAAGTACCTCGTAAAAGAAAGATTTCATACATAACAAGTAGTAAAAGTCAAAAATGGGTAAAAAGGACATTAAACATACATGAAAACATTTTTATAAAGCAAGTACATGTATGATAAATATAACCCCAGTAAATACTTACGAATAAACAATCTCGGATAAAAACGAGATTGGAAAAGTTTTCCCTTACCTTAGGTCCAATATGCTTCATATGGATCTGAACCTCCTATATACTGATTTAAATAATTTCATTGACTTATTACATAATCATATTCCTTGTTATGATATCATATACGTTTCACTTACGACTTTATATTACCTGTTCTTTTGTAAATTCCATGTTAAAGTAGCGTTTTGGGTAAAATCATTTCATTTATCGTAAGTGTTTTGACTTGTCATTTTTGATATTATTACTTATATACCGATTTACATAATTCCAGAATGTAAAACATAATTTATATATAATATATATTCATCATATACAAATATATTATAGATCGATAAAAGGAATGAAATACATCGTTCATGGAGATGGTAGGTCGTACGTACGCATGAACGTTGTTTTCATTTCCTTATTGAAATAAATGAAACTAAATAGATGAAATACATATATATAAATACATATATCCAGTAGAATTATTATTTCATATATTTCATTATTATTCATTATATAACCTTTATAATCATTCGTGTATCGTTAACATGTAGGATAAATCTCATAGCGTCGTGGAGACGGTAATCTGTACGTACACATGAGCGATGATATCATTCCCATAATTATTGAATAGAATTGGAGTGCATGGTATAATATATCAGAATCATTATGACGTTATAAAAACCATATATAGTTATTATTTACACCATTATACCCATCCATTTAAGGTTATGGTGGAAAAACAAATTACACCACGGCGTGGAGACGATATTTCGTACGTACGCACACTCGGTGATTTTGTTTTCCATAGGATGGATAGAAGGTGAAATAGGGTTGTTTTCCTATTTATAATAACATATCAGTATATCAGGGAAACTAATGTTATTACTTCATAATGAAACAACTAACAAAGAGGGAGTAGAAAAAGAATGGAACTTGATGAAAATGGTATAAGGTATTACCTCTTTCTCCAAGTGCCTCCTTTAAAATTTCTCTTAGGGTGCTAAAATTGGTCTTTGAATAATACCATGACCTCTAGGATGTTTCTAGGGAAGTGTATAAGATAATTTGGCCAGGTTTGGCCGAGCATGAAGGCTCAAATTGGTGTGAGGAGGAGAGGGAGGAGGTGCCCTTTTATAAGGGAGGAGAGGGGTACCTTTGGAAATATAAGAAATATTAGTTTATATTAAATCCCAACCCCACTTAAAAACATCCAAAATGACTTATATGAAAATATTAGATGAGATAGGGTTGTAATATAATCAACCAATAAAATTTAGACATGTCAGGAATTTATTTTAAACATTATCAACTTGATTTATCCTTATTTATCAATTTAATTTTATCTGTGGTAATAATATTCTAAATTTTAAATTATTATAAATAATTACATATGTGTAGTGAATTTTCCATAATTTGACACTTCATGACATTTTAGACCATATAAATTTTAATTTATAATTTTCAAATATTTTTGTGATTTTAAAACAATTTTATAATATGTTATTTTTATAAATTAACAATTTTGACAATTTTGACATTATTCATTTATTTGAATTTAAATAAAGAATATACATAATATATGTTCAAAATAAAAGACTTAATAGATTCATAACATGTCATATTTATCTATTAAATTAGTGGATCACATTAAATAGTTCATATAATATTTATTTTAATATTTTTAAAACCATTTATTTGATATTTCTCTTAATAAAATTATTTCAACATCACTATTATGTCACCTTTAATGATAATTATTTAATCCCTAAAATTATAAATAAATTCATTTGATGTAGATAATTTTATTATATTTCTGGAGACTATTTATATCCTATGTTTCATTAAGTTTATCACTAAATTAAAATTATTATACTTATAAGATTTAAGAAAGTGACATGTTGTAACTTTCTTTGGTTTTAAAAATAATTAAATTATTTTCATGGACAAAAGTCCATTAAATGAATCTAATCCAACCCTTAGGTGATATGGGTCGTCTTTTAGTCATCATATAGGATTTTTTCAGGTTTTAGGTTAATTTTATAATCTTATATTTACCCTTAATTACCCGATTTACCTTTAACTATGGTAAATAAAATTTACCGTAGTTACTATTCATAATGCCCAAAAATAAAAAGTAGCATATTAAAATAATTTGGACCCACTGATTCCAAATATGGAATCAATTTTTCAAAATTCAAAACACATTAGTTTCAGTAATTAATTTAAAATTAATCCTGTTGTTAAGAAAACATGTTTTAGAAGTTAAAACATTGCCAAAGATTGAAATGTTTTTACCTATTAATTCAATGTGAAATTAATTCTATTGACATATATTATATTAAATGGTAAAAATTTATTATATTTATACTTTAAAACAATTAAATATTATAATTTAACCATATAAATTAGCTCAATGAAAAAATTTGTTTTTAATTAATAATTAGCTTATTTTTACTATTCATCAAAATATAAAAGTTATCAGAAAAATATCAAAAATTTATCCAAAGTAAAATTTTATATCCTGATTTCAAAGAAGAATTTTATTTTGTTAAATTGAACTTATAAACATGTCAAAAATTATATTTAATGTGGGTGTGCCATCAAAAGGCGGCAAAAATGCATTTTTTTTAAAATACTTATTTTACCCGAAAAATTTATTTTGTTCCCTTACCATGTTCTAGAAAATTTGTAAGATGAATAATAATGTTATAAAATAAGAAATGTAGTTAATAATATTCATAACGGCTAGTTCGTGATAATATTATAACCATATATCGTTGTTTAGTGAAACTGGGTATTGCGTACAACATAAGCTATCGAGGAAGGTCACGATTGCGGGTAATGCAAGCCTAGTCAGCGTTGCGTGTTGTCCAAGAATTCTTCGTTGTTTCATATAACATAATCCAACCATATTTCATTTATACATTGAATATATATATATACACTCAATTTTTCGTAGAGTGACTATTATAAAACGAACTTGAAATTGTGTGTAACACAATCTAAGAATAGTGTTGTGTATACTTCAAGCTAATACAGTGTGGCATATAGCACAAGATAATCTTGTGGTAGAATAAAACTCATGACATCAAATAAATTAAAAATAATACTTATCATAAAATATCTGGTTGTTACATTCTACCCCCCTTAAAATGAATTTCACCCTCGAAATTCATCAGGGTTGTACAAGGTTTTCTACTTGAATAGTTCTTTAATTGCAACACACATCATAAAATGAAATACCAAAACTTAACATTAAAAAACTAAAGTATGAAATGTAATGGTTACCCAAATGAACTCATCACTGGGTTTCCACGTAGGGAACATAGGTGAAAATATGGATATGGAAGAAAAATCTAACCATCATGTTCTGATGGAGAGTGGTAGAGAACATGGCTATGAAAAAGCAAACAATCACAATGCCATATATTTGCGATGATATAATGTACCATCAGATTCATCAGATATGACGGAACTAGGACACCATTTTTGGTTTTGAAGATCATTTCTCTAAATTTGATGAATTAAAATAAATACTTACATGATTTTGGTTCAATATCACTATTGTTCGTGCCTTGAACAATTTCCACTTCATCCCTTAAATAAATGATGTTGAATTTTTTATTCGTGAAGTGTTAGCAGATCATGTGATAAAATGATGGGTCATTCCATCTATCTCAAACAAAATGTTATAAAAAGTTATTAAATATACATAAGTTGATTAATTGTATATGGTTCCAAAAATGGACTTATACATCATATCTCATAACACATAAAAAAATTAAATCTAATTTATACTAACCAGGGAAATCCTGTAGGCCAGTGGTAGGCGATAAAGGCCTGTCGCACATCGGTTGTCGGTTCGATTCCCATAGCCTTGTCCGACACGATGGGTTGTCGCCCATCCTGCAGGTTGTCCTTTTTCTAAAACTACATTACTATAACATCCAATCAATAATATCGAAAAATGTTCTATCCTTAAACAATACTAACTTATGTCCAACATAATCCATTCCAATCTTTAGGCTTATCTAAAATACTTCGGTCCAAGCTCATAGTATAAAGAAAATGATTACTTGAAATGTCACATAACAATCATGTGAATGCCATCATTTATCCCCATATATCATAAGATTTATCTTGTTGGTCAAATTACAATCATGTGAATACCTTAATCATGTATTTTCTTGAAGAATTAATACCCATAGAACCTTACTGAAAACATGAATGTTGTTAAATTTTAACACTTTCCACATACCAAAATCCCAAAATTTCTATATACTCAAACCATAATATCACTTAGTCCTTATATCAGTCATGAGCTCATGATTACAATCATATTATTTTCTCCTTATCCCTTCATTATGCGCATTTCATCTACTTTCCAAAAATATTTCAATCACTTTTTCATGGTTACCAGTACCATATAATTAGTGAAAACCAATACATAGATATTCCAAAATTCCACAATACCATAAATGATATTCCATGATACTATTTTGAAATCCCATTACATAACCACTTAATCATTACAAAACTTCATTTTCATACTCAACATCACAAATAGTGATCACAAGGGACTTCCCTTTATACATTTCCTTAAGAGGTTGCTCATGTTGATCATCATTAACCCATGTATTAGGGCATTTATTAGCATAATTCCCCATTTCCTTGCACTTGAAGCATTGAAGTGTTAGTGGAGAGTTCTATGTAGTCTTTTATCTATTCACATCATTAGCAACCTTTTTCCCATTACATTGACAATCAACTGCTCGATGACCTTCTTTTATAGACTTAAAAAAATTTCTAGTACATTTTAGGAAATCTCCACCATGCTTCATTCAACACTTTCAGCATAATGAAACATTCATCTTCTTTTCACCATTGTTCTGAGATTTCTCCTTAAACTCCATCTTTCATTTCTTTTCAAAACCATGAGATGGATATGTTACACAAACTTCTAGTTATACCATGATAGAACAACACACAATTTCTTCATAGAAACTGAAGTCTCATATAGCTAATTCCCTTCGAAGACATGGTTTTAGGCCACTGAAAAATCGATCATCTTTACTTTCAAGTTGGATGATAAAGCCAGATGCATACCTTGAAAGTCTTGTAAAGATAGCTTCATATATACCAATAGATTCATCATCCTTCTGCGTAATCTCAAGAAACTCCTTTTCCATATTTGTTATAAGAATATGAGGGAATTACTTACTGAAAAACACATTCTTGAACTTGTCCCATTCCATAGACTCAATTTCATCTCTTTGCCTCGTATTCTTGATAACATTCCACCATTGATCAGCATCACCTTCCAAACGATATACTTCTAGGATGACTTTATCATGCTCAGAACATTGTAGAACGGAAAATATCTTCTTAGTAGTACTGATCCATTGTTTAGCCACTAAGGGATCAGAAGACCCGCAGAATGAAGGTGGACGCTGCCTCATGAAGGATTCAACAGAGTGTTGCTCCATTCTCTGCTCATTTTAAATTACTGAATGATTCATAGCTTGTGTAAATATAGAAATAAGACTGCACACTCCATCTCCCATGACATTGGTTTGGTTAGGAGGACAATCATTTCATTGTCCATTACATTGATCAACACGGTTCTTTCAGGTTCTAGCCATCATCTAAAACCCAAAGATAATAGTGTGAGAGGCAAATACCATGCTAGGGAAAAGAACATAATAAAGGGGGACTACCTTAAATATCTAACATATTACGTTTAATTTTAAGATCGTTAGCGCAATTCTAGGACTATAACCTATAATTATACTTAACCTTATGGACATCCCTAAACATACCTTAGAAATATCTCTAGGGATCTCACTAAAGTTTTCGAATCCTAGTTTTCGAAGGTTAACTAAACCTTTCCTCGGATACCAACTGTAGAGACCCGAAACTTGACGTACAGGACATTACATTACTTTTTCGGAATACTTAATACATAACAAAAAACAGACACACAAGGACCATAATAGTTTAGTGTCTTTGGAAACATAGAATATAAACATCTAATCATGTTGAAAGATATTCAACATCTCATATAAAGATCTTACCATTTTTGTTTCCTTACGTAAAACAATTTTTTATTTCCTGGGGAAAATAAAACATAAAAAGGGTGAGCTCAAATGCTCAGTAAGGGAAAACATCGAGAACATAAAACAATCCATAAACATTTAATAGAAAAAAACTTTAACATGAAATCTAAACAGTAAAACCTTGAGCAAAGACATAAATCTTGGAAGTACGTAAGGCATATATCCTAAAGAAACATCAATTATGATAAAATATCTTGGGAATAAAACCTGTAATTGTGGAAACTATTCATCACTTGATATGATATCCATAGTAGCCAAGGAATTTCTTCCAAGACCATCATAGTGGACAAAGTCCCTTTCTGAATCGAGTTCACTCCTCGTTTCAGTCCTGTAACACTGAACCGGATTAACTTACCGTTCCAGCCATGTCTACCTCATGAGATATAAATCTTTACCCAATGCATTGGAGGGAGATATAGTTCCCACCCAACTCATAATGAAATCATTCTTACTTGTGCCACAAAATAAACATACATCATTCATAATAACCCAATAAATAAAATGGGTTTCGTAAACATCATCCCATCATCACGTAATCCATATAAAAAAATGGATATCATTTAATAATAAGAAAACTAAAACCATGTAAATCATAGAGACATGATACTTGAAACATACACATATGAAATAATGTCATCTTAGATGAAAAATTGTTTTGATAAAACACTTGAAATGAATTCTTGAGGAAAATATCCTTTCTTCTTTAAAATCATTCTCTTTTCACAAATGTCATGAAATTTTAAAAGAAAAGGATTTTGTTGAAAATATTCATGAAATATTTTGGGGGAAACATCATGAAAATAATGCTTTATAAAATCATAAAAATCCATTCATGCTGTATAAGTTTAAAAAACAGTCTTCTCGTACTTTTGCCGGAAAAGTCAAAAAGTACCTCGTAAAAGAAATATTTCATACATACCATGTAGTAAAAGTAAAAAATGGATAAAAAGGACATTAAACATACATGAAAACTATTTTGTAAAACAAGTACATGGATGATAAATATACCCCCAGTAAATACTTACGAATAAACAATCTCGGATAAAAACGAGATTGGAAAAGTTATCCCTTACCTTAGGTCTGATATGCTTCGTATGGATCCGAACCTCCTGTATATTGATTTAAATAATGTCATTGAATTATTACATTTTCATATTAATTCTCATGATATCATATATGTTTCAATTATGACTTTATATTACCCGTTATTTTGTAAATTCCATGTTAAAGCAGCGTTTTGGGTAAAATCATTTCATTTATTGTATGTGTTTCGACTTATCATTTTTGATATTATTACTTATATCCTGATTTAAATAATTACAGAATGTAAAACATGATTTATATATAATATATATTCATCATATACATATATATTATAGATCGATAAAATGAATGAAATACACCGTTCACGGAGACGGTAGGTCTTACGTACGCATGAACGCTGTTTTCGTTTCCTTATTGAATTGAATGAAACTAAATAGATGACATACATATATATATAAATAAATCTAGTAGCATTATTATTTCATATATTTCATTATTATTCATTATATAAACTTTTTAATCAATCATGTATGGTTAACATGGAGAATGAATCCTATCGCGTCGTGGAGACGGTAATCCGTACATACGCACGAGCGATAATATTGTTCCCATAATTATTGAATAGAATTGGAGTGGATGGTATAATATATCAGAATCAGTATGATGTTATAATAACCATATATAGTTATTATTTACACCATTATACCCATCCATGTAAGGTGTTGGTTGAAACACAGATTACACCACGACGTGGAGACGATATTTCGTACGTACGCACGCGTGGTGATTTTGTTTTCCGTAGGATGGATAGAAGGTGAAATAGGGTTGTTTCATATTTATAATAACATATAAGTATATTATGTATACTAATTTTATTACTTTATAATGAAACAACCAATGAAGAGGGAGTAGAAGAAGAATGTAACTTGAAGAAAACGGTAGAAGGTATTACCTATTTCTCGAAGTGCCTCCTTTAAAATTTCTCTTAGGGCACTAAAATTGGTCTTTGAAGAAGACCAGGACCTATAAGATGATTCTAGGGAAGTGGATAAGAGAAATTTGAAGGGATTTGCCGAGCTTGAAGGCTCAAATTGGTGTGAGGAGGAGAGGGAGGAGATTCCCTTTTATAACGGAGGAGAGGGGCACCTTTGGAAATATATGAAATATTAGTTTATATTAAATCCCAAACCCACATAAAAAAATCCAAAATGACTAATATCTAAATATTAGATGATACAGGGTTGTAATATAATCATCCAATAAAATTTAGACATGTTATAAATTTATTTTAAACATTAGAAACTTGATTTATCCTTATTTATCAATTTAATTTTATTTGTGGTAATAATATTCTGAATTTTAAATTATTATAAATAATTACATATGTGTTGTGAGTTTTCCATAATTTGACACTTCATGACATTTTAGACCATATAAATTTTAATTTATAATTTTTAAATATTTTTGTGATTTTTAAACAATTGTATAATATGTTACTTTTATAAAATAACAATAGTGTCAATTTTGACATTATTCATATATTTGAATTTAAATAAACAATATACAGAAGATATGTTCGAACTAAAATATTTAATAGATTAGTAACATCTCATATATATCTAGAAAATTTGTGGAGCACGTTAAATAGTTCATATAATATTTATTTTAATATTTTTAAAACCATTTATTTGATATTTATCTCAATAAAATAATTTATACATCACTATTATGTCCCCTTTAATGATAATTATATAATCCCTGAAAATTATAAATAAATTTATATGATGTAGATAATATTATTATACTTCTGTAGAATATTTATATCCGATGTTTCATTATGTTTATCACTAAATTAAAATTATTGTACTTATAATATTTAAGAAAGTGACATGTTGTCACTTTCTTTGGTTTTAATAATAATTAAATTATTTTCATGGAAAAAAGTCCATTAAATGAATCTAATCCGGCCATTAGGTGATATGGGTATACTTTTAGTCATCCAATAGGATTATTTCAGGTGTTAAAGTAATTTTATAATCTTATATTTACCCTTAATTACCCGATTTAACTTTAACAATGTCAAATAAAATTTACCGTAGTTACTATTCAAAATGCCCAAAAATAAAAAGCAGCCGATTAACATAATTTGGACCCACTGATTCCAAATATAGAATCAGTATTTCAAAATTCAAAACACATAAGTTTCAGTAATTAATTTTAAATTAATCTTTTTGTTAAGAAAATGGGTTTTAGAAGTTAAAACATTGCCAAAGATTGAAATGTTTTTACCTATGAATTAAATGTGAAATTAATGCAATTGACACATATTATATTACATGGTAAAAATATATTCTATTTATACTTTAAAACCATTCAATATTATAATTTAACCATATATATTATCTCATTGAAAAAAGTTGTTTTTAATTAAAAATTAGTGTATTTTTACTATTCATCAAAATATGAAAGTTATCAGAAAAATATAAAAAATTTATCCAAAGTAAATTTTCATATCCTGATTCTAAATAATAATTTTATTTTGTCAATTTTAACTTATAAATATGTCAAAAACTAGATTTAATGTGGGTGCGCCATCAAATGGCGTCAAAACTGCATTTTTTTAAAAATACTTATTTTACACGAAAAAAATTATTTTGTTCTCTTACCTTGTTCAAGAAAATGTGTAAGATGAATAATAATGTCATAAAATTAAAAATGTAGTTAAAACTATTCATAATGGATAGTCCGTGATAATATTATAACCATATATCATTGTTTAGTGAAACCTGGTATTGCGTACAACACACGCTATCGAGGAAGGTTGCAATTGCGTGTAATGCAAGCCAAGTCAGGGTTGCGTGTTGTGCAAGAATCCTTCGTTGTCTCATATAAAAGAATCCAACCATATTTCATTTATACATTGAATATATATATACACTCAATGTTGCGTAGAATGAGTATTATAAAACGAACTTGACATTGTGTGTAACACAATCTAAGAATAGTGTTTCGTATACTTCATGCTAATACAGTGTGGCGTATAACACAAGATAATATTGTTATAGCATAAAACACATGACATCAAATAAATTAAAAAGAATACTTATCATAAAATATCGGGTTGTTACAGCGTCCTCGCAATTTGAAATTGTTCTTCGAAAATAAAAGGATGAAAATTGAAAATACCTTTGTGGGAAAACCCACATAGGAAATTGGGTTAATAAAATTTAGTCCTAATAAGGGGAAAAGGGGAATGAATAAGTCACCACAAAATTATGATTTCGATTAAGTGAAAATTGGTGGAAATTAGAGAGATGTAATTGGAGGATAACGTAAATATTTATAGGGAGTGATTGAGGTCATCAATCACAAACCATTGTAGAATTGTGGGTCTCAAAGCCACCAATCTATGATGATTTAAAATACCATCGGTTCAACAAAACGCAACATATTAGGATAACAAATTTTTGGTTTTAAGATCCATTCCTTAATGTTTAATAATTAATTTATCCTTAAAATAAGATGGAATATAAATATATATATATGTATATATACTTGACAAGTATAGTTTCATTCTTCAGCTAATTTCTACCACAAACTCACCTTTCACTCTAAAATATTTCAGAAAAAATAAAAATATAAATTCTATTTATCCCAATCTTAGAGGGTTCCTAAAATAATGAATTTATAATTCACCTATCAGACCATTTAAATAACTACATTATCCAATCCAGGACATCATGTGGGTCAGTGATAGCTAATACACCCTTGCCTCCCTTTAGTTGTGGGTTCAAGCCTCACGGCCTTGCCAGATGTGACGGGTTGTCACTCGACCTCCGGGTCGCCCTTTTTATGGAAATCCAAAAATAACCTTAACAATAGTATCCAATTTCAAAATTAATCCATTGAAACCTTTTGAATTATCCAAAATACTTATATCCAAACTCTCAGTCCAATGTTTATAAGGAAGTTAAACATAATGAGGATTCTTTTTTCAGGTAATAACAAGTGAATGCCTTCATTGTGTATTCAATTACAACACTATAACATCCTAAATTACCAAAATCAACCATCTCTTATTCCAAAATTACTACCTTAGTATTAGGACCATATAATCTCATATTCCCAGTCAAATAGTACTATAGTACAATCCTTATTTATCACCATAATTCATGTAACCAGTATACTGTTGATACAACAATCAAATGAAATAATTCTATAATAACAATATATGAACACTAGTCATTCTTATTCATCTAAGGTAGTATCATGACTTGATTATTATCCAATAACATCATTTGCGGTATAATCTTATGAATGAGACATTGATTCACATAGTGTCTCAACACCTTAATGATGAAGCATTTTAAATTTGAAAACATTTTCATACCCTTGGAATCATGTACTTGGTGTCCTTTTTCACTACACTTATAATAAACTACCATTCCATTGATGAATTTAGCAAGGCGATTCCTTCCACATTTATCACATATTGAAAAATATTTCTTTCCCCACTTCCCTTTATCCATCATTCTCTCTTCCATCCTTTTCTTCTATTGCTTTCCTTCAATTCCATAGGACATAGAGAATTTGTTACTTATCTTATTAACACAAGGAACCATTTATTCATATGTTGAGAGTACATGGGATACTATTTCCCTTCTAATTTTTGTCTTATTACCATAAAAGATATGATCTTTCTTACTCATTAGATCATATGTATTGTTGGAGTTCTCAATCCTTCTACTGGGCACCATTTCTAAACAATGGCATACACTATGTTAGTTTATGAATCATAATTCATAATACCAAAAATGTAAAATACCTAATATAAATTGAACAGTTTATGGATATAATCCATAATCACAAAAATGTTTTCTTTGAGGAGGTATATATTCATAAACCTGTTATAGTGATTTGTAAAGAAAACAATAATTATCCTAAAAATATCCCTCAAGAGTGTCGTAACCAAAAGTGCAGCAAGACCCGTTATCATGCACCAGTTCCTATTCGAGTCTAGCTCAAAGTGGTGTTTTCGAGTTTTACACCCAGGTACATCTGTTCCAGAGACGCCTCCACCTGCTTGTATCCAGACAGGGATTTATTTTCATGGAAATCTCACAAAATCTCTACATTACTAAAATTATAAGATGTCATTATATAATAATCCTCAAAGTCTATCTTAAGTCTATGTGCTCTAATCAGAGTTTATCTAAATCTATCTTCCATGGTTATTGCTAAACTTCCTCTGATACCAACTGTAATGCCCTGACCACAGTTAACCAAAGCCGGTGAATTATTTTAATACATTGGAACGATTACATGGAATCAATTCCTGAAGGCCCGATCAGTTTAGCAGTCTTGGAAAATAGATTACATACATTAACGTTAAATTAAAATTTGGAGCATAAAACACAGCATAGATAGTTCTTTGATAATTTCATTTTCCCTTTAGCTTAACCCTGCATATCAATCATAATGATCTTCTTGTAATCCTAGGAAAATAAAACATAAGAAAGGGGTGATCTCAGATGCTCAGTAAGGTTAAATAATTTAGCAGCAGCTATAATCTTTGAAGGAAAAATGTGTTATAAAAACAACAACATTTTAAACATAAACATGAACATAATATGGTAAAAATAAATGAAACATTACCATTTAAACATACACATGGATATTCTAATAGTCTAATAATCACATGTAATAACTAATGTCACAATGAGGGAATGCCTAATACTGGACATCATTACCACATAGTCAATGCCTCATGCCAAGACTACAAATATTTTTTTTCAAGGTCCTATGCCAAGACACTTGTTTGTCTTATGAGACCTACCGATGCATTGAGGAGCTATAGCGGGCTCCACCCATCACTTACTAAGTCCACTGCATTCTTCATCTGATAAAGTTGAAACATAACATAAAAATTCGTATTAAAACTATAATAATAAATGTCAATACATTAACCATAAACCATGAATGGTATAAAAATATAACACTACAATCAACAATATCATAAATCATTCATTACAATATGGAAGATTGTATTATAATAAGTCAACCTCAATCAGAAATAATATCCAGTAAAGGTTGCGGACATTGTTGAAAATGATGAGTAAAACATTTTGAGAGAAATATCCATTTTGTAAAATCATTTTAAAGTGACACATTTATAAAGGAAGTAATTTGAAAGATATTTTTGAATAAAAGTGTCCCATACCACTTTGAAACTTTTGAAAATAATTATCATTTCAAAACATTCATGTCCATATAAATAAATCCTTAATATCATTTTGAAACCCCGGACATTAATGAAAAAGATTTAAAAAGATAAATCTTTAAAAAATTTAAAATTTTGATCTTGATAAATAGTACCTTTAAAAAAATCCTTAAAATATTCATTTTGAAATAATTTTTATGAAAAATGGACATGGAAGATAAAAATGTCCCAGTAAATACTTACACATAAACAATCTCATAATGAGATTGTGAAAAAAAAACCATTACCAATGTGGTAACTTACGAAACATACACCCCATGAAAGAAGTTTCATATAATGAATATGTAAATACACATAAATTAAAGTGTATTTAAAAATGAATAAAATTATTGGCAGTACATACCCCACACAAAATTTAATAGTGGCAATATGGCATGAATCTCATGGGAATAAGGAGTGAGATGAAAACCCCTTACCTTGCACTTTCCTTTAGTCGAGGGTACGTTTAACCTCATGTATGAAGACTATAGTTTGCTACTAAATTATACCAGAACCATATTAATATTTACTATATCAAACATTATTCTTTTATAACTTTATACTACCCATTTAATGATAATTTCAATGTTATATTAATATTTCGGGTAATAATCGCTTTCTTTATTGTACGTGTTTTAACTTGTTACTCTTGATTGTACCACGTAGATCATGATTTAAATACTTCCAAAATATAAAATATGATTAAATATCATATAAATTTAGAATATAAATATGTATAATAGATGTATATATGAAATGGAAAACATCGTTTATGGAGACGGTAGTCCATCCGTACACACAAATGCTTTTTTTGTTTTCATATAGTATTGAACGGAAGTAAGTGAATAAGATATATGTAAGTACATAAATACTTATATATATATGTATAAATATAACCGGTTTCATTATTATGTCATATATTATATACTTATTAGTAATATATATTTTTATAATCGTCGATGAATGGTGAACTTGGAAATGAATCTCATTTTGTTGTGGATACGGTAATCCGTACGTATGCAAGAGAGAAAATATCATTATTTTGATATTAAAAAAAATATAATTGGATGGTATATCATATATACATATTCCGAATTGTTTTATATTTATTATTTACATCAAATAAACATCATTATTATACCCATCCAAATAATAATGTATTGAATAACAATTACATCACAATGTGGAGACGGTAAGCCGTACGTAAGCATGTATGGTGACCTATCATTCAAAGGATGGATAGAATAATGAATTTTTTTGTACCACAGTTATAATAAAATCACATTATATAGAAGATACTAGAGTTATTATTATATAATGGAAACAACAAAGAAAAAGGAAGTAGAAGAAGAAAGAAACTTGAAAGAGGGTGGTGAAATCATTACCTCTTCTTCGGGTTCTTCCTTTTGATTTGATCAAAAGGGCCCCTTAGGTTGGCTTTCTAATCAAAATATGGCCTATATTTTTAAGGGAGGATATTTGAGAGGGTATTTGAGAAGATTTTGGCCGATACAAATGGCTTAGAATGTGTGAATTAGAGTGAAGGTGGAGGTCCATTTTATAAGAGGGGTGAGGGGCTCCTTAGGAAAAACATAAAATATTATTTTATAATAAATACATATTTGGTTTATAATGGATCCAAATTGATTTATTTTTAGGATAAGGTGGGAATGAGTCTAAATCAGCTAAACAAATATAATTTAGATAAATTTAGGTTAAAATTTTAACCTTATCATTTAGATTTAACTCTAAGTTAAATAATTAATCTTTTAGAGTGTCCTCTTGTATTCTTACACTATATGGTTAATAAACATACAACATACTTCCAATAGAACACCAATTAGTTCATTAATGTCATATATATTATTATATAAGCATTTTGGATGATTCTCATATTTTTAGGACCATTATATTAAATAATAATATAATATTTGTTTTAAAAAACTATTTTATGTCAATTTTGACACTATATGGTATTTGTTTTTTTAAATAATAATAGCATGATTATTTCAAACAAAAAACATTGAATCAATAATAACATGTCATATTCACCTATAAAATTCATGGATTTTAGAAAAAAAATTAAATTATATTTATTTTAATATTTATAATCCTATTTATTTTATTCTTTCATTGATATGGTAATTATTGCATCGTCATTGTGTCATTAATAAATTTAATTATTTAATCTCTAAAAATTATAAATAAAATACCATTAAGTATAAAATAATTTTAACTTTCTAATAAATATTTATATTCTAATTTATCTTTTCTATAATTATATATTAAAAATGGTTTAGCCATTAAACTTTGATTTTAACTCTTTTAACTCTTATTTAAATAAAATTATAATAAATATCTTAATCTAATCCAAGTGGACCAAAAGGGTCATATTTTTTTCCAATTTTTTTTGGTCGAATTACGTTAATTAAATATAATTAGGACATGTGTTATGGTAATAATAATATCATTTTTACCATTAATTACCTTATTTACTTTTAATCGTGGTAAATAAAAGTAAAAAAGTTACTATTCACCAAAAATTATTTTTATCTTATTGAACCAAATTTTACTACTTAATATTAACCGTGTCTCTCGGATTTTTGAAATTCAACTCACAGAAGTGGTAAAATTATGTTTTATGTAATTTTGAAAATGCTCCTAGGAGGTTGGTAAAAGACTGTAAATGTTCGATATAATTTTTATATATCTAAAAGTTTTATAAATTGAGTCCAATGAATTACAATGAAAATATATAGGTGTTATGTATCTATCTTGACAAAAAATATATTTAAATAAAATAAATAATTATTTAAATAAAAATTTGATTTTAAATGATAACTCAGTGTTTTTTTCACTATTCATCAAAATAATTGATCGTTTTCAGAAAAATACCAAAACATCAACCAAGGATAATTTTGATATTATAAATCCAAAAATAAAGTCTATTTTACCAAATTAATATCATAGAAGTATTATTTATTAATTTAAAATTAATTATCTATGTCAAAAGAAATAGCATGTTTTTAAGAAAGAGTAACTATCAAAAGATTGACACATGTTTATGTATAATTTCAAATTGAAATTAATTCCAAAGACCAACATTGGAATAAAGTGTAAAAATTTATTCTAGTTATACTTCCCAAACATTAAAATTTATAATTCAACACCATAAATTATTTTGATTAAAAAAGTTGTTTTCAGTTAAAATATAGTATTATTCACTATTCACCCAAATATGAAAGTTATCAGGAAAACTCCTAAAATTTATTTAAACTAAATTCTTATGTCCCGATTTAATAGAAGAATTATATTTTTTTCAAATTGAAGATATAAAAGATTCAAATATTGGATTTAAAAAGGGTTCCCCATTAAAAGGTGTAACACCCCAAGCTTCTAAGGTACGCTTCTCTTGGAATAATGCGATAGCGTGTGTTGTACGCAACATCGAGTTCTAACATACCACAACCAATCAAACTAGCCGTTATGAATAGTAATACATACCTTTTGAAATTATATATATTTTAAATTTCAAAATGGACTTCATTTTTGGATTCAGAATATCGAAATTATCCTAAGTTGAATTTTTGGTATTTTTCTGAGAACATCCAATTTTTATGAATACTGAAAATAATTAAAAACAAATTTTTTAATCAAAATAATTTATAGTGATATATTATATTATTTATTTTTTTCAAAGTATAATTAGAATATATTTTTACCAATTTATCCAATGGTTTTCATTAGAATTAATTTCACTTTGAAATTGGACATAAACAATTGTCAATCTTTTGATATATATTGTTTCTTAAAAACACGCTATTTGTTGTAACATCAGGAATTAATTATAAAATTAATTAATGCCACATATATGTTTGGAATTTTGTAAAAGAGACATCATTTTTGAATTCTGAATATCAATTATAGATTAGGGTGAAATGTTGGCATTGTTCAGAAAAACATCAATTTTTGATGAATAGTGAAACCACCAAGTGGTAGTTAAAAAACCGAATGCTTCATAAAACTTAATTTTACCACTTATGTGATTGGAATTTCAAAAATCCGAGAGACATGGTTAATATCAAGGAGTAAAATTTGGTTCAATGAGATGAAAATAATTTTTGGTTAATAGTAACTTTTTAACTTTTATTTACCACGGTTAAAAGTAAATAGGGTAATTAAGGGTAAAAATCATATTAATATCACCCTAACACATGTCCTAATTCTATTGGACAATTTTATCTCGACCTAAAAAAAACTTAGGAATAAAATATTATCATTTAGGTCCACTTGGATTAGATTAGGACATTTATTATTATTTAATTCAAAGTAGAGTTAAAAGAGTTAAAATCAAAGTTTATTTACTAAAACATTTTTAATATAGGGTTATGCATAATATAAATTTGATTGTAAATATTAATTAGAAATATAAAAAGATTTCATACATAATGATATTTTATTTATAATATTTAGACATTAAATAAGTCAATATATTTATGACACAATGATGATGCAGTAATTACCATAATAGTGAAAAATTAAAAATAATTGATATTATAAATACCCAAATAAATATAATTTTAGACATTTAATGAATTAAAATAATTTTATAGGCTAATATGACATATTAGGATTTATTTAATTTACTTTTGTTGAACTAATAATTCTGTTATGAGTTTTACAAAAATCAATTTTCCAAATAGTGTCAAAATTGACATAAAAGAGTTTTTAAAACAAATATTATATTATTAATTGATATTAAATTCATAAAAATCTAAGGTTCGGCCAAGAGACTTATATCATTATAGGTGTATCATTAATGGACCACTTGGGGGTCTCTTTGGGGTATATAGAAACTTTATTAACTATATAATATAAAAATACAATGTGACATGGTAAGTGTCAAACTAATTAACTAAGAGTTAAAACTAAAAGATAAGGTTAATATACTGACCCAAACCTGTCTAAATCCTATTTGTTGAGTGGTTTTCGACCCATCCCCACCTTAACCTTTAACTAATCCACATTGGAGCCATTATAAATCGAATATTAATTTATTATAAAATAATATTTCTAGCTTTTCCGAAGGTGCCCCTCACCCCTCTTATAAAAGGGCACTCTCCCTTCTCATTAACTCATACCTTCAAAGACTTTTGGCTCGGCCAAAATCTGCCCAAATACTCTATCAACATCCCCCACATCATCCTAGAGGCCTTCCTTTAAGCAGAAAGCCATCCTAGGAGCCTTTTGATCAAATCAAAAGGAAGAACCCATAGAAGAGGTAATGATTTCACCAGCATTTTCCAAGTTCCATTCTTCCGCCACTTCTTCCTTATTTGTTATTACCATTCTTAAATAATGAATCCATTTTCTCCTATATATTGTAATATCTTTATAAATATGGTACAACCATATTCAGTATTATATCCATCCTTTGATTGATATGTCACCATACGTGCGTACGTACGGCTTACCGTCTCCACATCGTGGTGTAATTGTTATTAAATAAATTATTATTTGGATGGGTATAATAATGTATTTAATTCATGTAAATAATAAATATAACATGATAATGATTCTGTATATATTATATACCATCCAATTATATGTTATTTTAATATCAAAAGAATGATATTGTCGCTCGTGTGTACGTACGGACTACCGTCTCCACGAACATGATAAGATTCATTCTCCATCGTACCCATTCAAGTATAATTCTCATTTGATGTTTAATAATAGTATCTAAGGACTTGATATCATTATGGATATGATTAAGATACAACCTATCCATGAAATACATGGCTTACGTAACAAAACATATAAAATAAAATGAGTAAGTTAACACCCGAAACAACGATAATACTAAGATATTATTAACAAATCAATGTTAAAAGATCATATATGATATCATATTAATATATATGATTCTTGTATATTTTAATAACAATTATTTCACCATTATAAAGGAGTTTAACCTACCCCCAACCAAGGAAAAGTACAATGTAAGGGTTTATTTCTTAATCTCTTCATTATCCGAGGTTGTTTATACGTAATAATCAGCTGGGATCTCTTTATCATCAACATCCTTGTTTCTTAAAAATGTATTTCAAAACATTTTTACTACATACAAGAATATGGGATAAAGTCATTTATACCCTTTTTTGACTTTTTATAAGTGGTTTATAAAGAAATATTTCCATTGTTTTCCAAACAAGGTGCTTTTTTAACCTTTTTGACAGAATTAAAGTAAGAATGTTTTTTTAACTTATACGGCAGGTGTGGCTATTTTTCACCGTTATAAAATCTTAGAAGCTTCCCTTACAATCTTATAAGAATATTTTCAAAGAAAATGTTTATTTTATAAATATATTATTCTTAAATTATTTCAAGATAAAATAGATATTTCTCTAAAAAGAGTTTTGATTTCATCTATGTCAACATCCTTTGATGAATTTTACGCTTATTTGAAGATGATTTATTATGAAACAAAACTTCTATGTTGTATTGAAGGTTTTGTGATATGTTTGAATGTGTATGTGTTATACCATTCATGGTTTATGGATGAAGTATTTACATTTCGTATGCTAGTTTTAATACGAATGTTTATGTGATGTTTAAACCTTTTCATATGGGAATGCATTGGACTAAATATGTGATGGGTGGAGCCCACTATTGCTCCTCAATGCATCGGTAGGTCTCATGAGACAAACTAGTGTCTTGGAAAAAGGCCTTGACAAAATATTATTTGTAGTCTTGGCATGAGGCCTTAACTTTGTGGTTATGATTGTCTAGCATTATGCATTCCATCATTATGAAAGTGGTTATTGGTATTGCATGTGATTATTAGATTAGTAGAATATCCATTTGAATAAGTAAATGGAATTATTTCATTTTATTTTTTCCATACAATGTTGAAGTTCAAGTTTAAAAGGCTTTTGTTTTAGTTATACATTTCCTTAAATGTTTATTCTTATTTATGAATGTTTCTACTATATTGTTATCCTTACTGGGAATTTGAGCTCACCTCTTTTCTATGTTTTATTTTTCCCAGGATGTGAAGAAGTAAATTATGAATGACCTACAGGGATATTATGAGAGGATAATTGTGTGGACTATAGAGACAATATCTTTTTGTAGTAGTTTTTCATGTTTTGATGTAATGTAAAACTTTATGAATATATCTAGTGTTTCCAAGGCTACTAAAACAATCGGTCTTTCGCGATTTGATCTTTCTTGTGATCATGCCAATGTTATGTAATAATGCCCCGACTCTAGGTAACTGGGGTCGGGGCGTTATAGTTGGTATTAGAGGAAGTTTAGTACAAACCTAGGAAGCTAGATTTAGATAAACTATGATTAGAGCACGTAGACCTAAGATGGACTTTGAGGATTAGTATAGAAGAACTTCCTAGAATTTTGGTATTGTAGGGATTTTGTGAGTTTTCCGAGCAAAACATCCCTATCTGGATACGAGCAGGTAGAGGCGGCTCTAGTATAGATGTACCTAGGGGTAAAACCCGAAAACACCGCATTGAGATAGACTCGAACGGGAACTGGTGCATGACAACTGGCCTTGCTGCACTGTTGGTTACGACACTCCCGGGGGATATTCTTAGGATAACTCTCATTTTCATTACAAATCATTAGGAAGGGTTTATGAGTATATACTTCCTCAAAGAAAACATTTTTATGATTATGGATTATATCCATAAATATTTCAATTTATGTTAAGTGTTTTATAAGTATGGAATTATGTATTTTGATTCATAAACTGATCTATACTATGCCATTGTTTAGAAATGGCGCCTAGTGGAAGAAATGGAAACCGTATCAATGCATGCACTCCATGTAGGGATTTCCCTCCTGCTCAAGATAACTATTGTGAAGCTGGTGATGCAACTGGTGCCTATTGGCTAATCACCATACTGGGACAACTCACTCAGGTTATGAATAATTACCTTACCCATATGGAGAACCCTAATCCGCACCGTGGAGGGTCAATGTTAGATCGCTTCATGAGGCAGAAACCACCAATGTTCAATGGGAGTACAAATCCATTAGTAGCTGAGAAATGGATAAGTTCCCTAGAAAAAATATTTCAGGCTTTGGGGAGTAGTGAAAGGGAAAAAGATATTATGGCAGTTTACCGCCTCACTGGTGATGCTGATCAATGGTGGTCATTGATTAAAAAGCCAAAGGAAGATGATGATGTATCAATTATGGAATAGAGGGAGTTCAAAGATCTGTTTTTAGAAAAATACTTTCCTCGTGACCATCGAGCAGATATGGAAAGGGAATTTTTGAGTCTGAGACAAAAGGAGGATGAGAATGTCACAAATTATGAGGCTAACATTTCAAGGTTAGCAAGGTATGCTGGAGATTATATACGTAACCCAAG
Source organism: Viscum album (assembly GCA_963277665.1). Classification (NCBI taxonomy): domain Eukaryota; kingdom Viridiplantae; phylum Streptophyta; class Magnoliopsida; order Santalales; family Viscaceae; genus Viscum; species Viscum album. Next base: position 1,590,715,733 of record OY728131.1, read on the forward strand.
AAGTATGATTGATCATTTCTTTGATGGGTTAAAACCATTTCTCCATCGAGCATTAGTCTCACAATCCTTCTCGTCGTATGAAGACATTATCTCATGTGCTATCAAGACAGAAAAGTAATTCTCTAAGTCTTATGACTTTAAAGAAAAGCAAGAGAAGAAGAGATCTGTTGATCAATCTAGGAATGGAAATAAGGGGAAGAAGGGAAAGGTTGAATATCTATCATGTGGTAAATGTGGGAAGAAACACCCTGATACTTGCTTGAAGGGAATGGGTTTCTCTTACAAGTGTGGTGAATAAGGCCACCAAGCCCGTGAATGAAAAGGGAAGAAGGAAGCTACCAATGTTCAATTCTATAATTTCAGGGAGATGGTACATTATGCAAATGAATGTCCAAATCATCAGGGGAACTTACCTCATAAAAGGCCAAGGGATCAAGGACAAGCTTATGCTATCACTACTGCTGAGGTAGAAGCTCCGAAAGACGTGGTGGTAGGTAATTTAATGGTTTCCACAAGTTTAGAAAATGCATTATTTGATTCTAGATCATCACATTGTTTCATATCTTCCCAGTTTGCTACGACAAATTAGATATTTCCAATTTTATTTAACAAGGGAGTTGTCAGTTAAAACACCTAAGGGAAGTATCATTGTAATAATGTTTTGTGAATCAGTCCCCATTAGAGCACATAAATGTTCTTTATCTACTGATCTCATCATCATACCTATGATTGAGTTTGATATAATCCTCAGTATGGACTAGATTTCGGACTATGATGCGAAGATTTATTGTAAGAAGAAGGAGGTTTTGATATTTGATGATGATGATAAGGAACACATTATCTTTAGAGCAGAATCATCACCACCTAATTATTATCTAGATCCACCCCCAGTAGCTCAACTATATTCAATTATTGGGGAGGAAGAGAATGAAATTACTGTGGGTGAGGAAAAGAATGTTCAAATAGAGGATGTACCTGTTGTGGAAGAATATGTATATGTATTTCCGGAAGATTTACCTGGACATCCTCTAGAACGAGAAGTTGAGTTTTCTATTGATTTAATTCCTGGATCAAGGCCTATATCGATGACCCCTTATAGAATGGCCACTGTAGAATTAGTTCAACTAAAGAAACAACTAGAAGAATTGAGTAATAAGGGATTTATTCGCCCTAGTGTTTCTCCATGGAGAGCCCCTGTTCTTTTTGTTAAAAAGAAAGATGGATCTATGAGGTTATCTATCGACTATAGGGAGATCAATGCCAGAACAATAAATAAAAAGTATCCCCTACCTCGCATTGATGATTTATTTGACCAACTACATGGAGCTCAATACTTTTCAAAGATTGACCTTCGATCTGGATACCATCAGTTGTGTGTAAAGAAGGAAGACATTCCGAAGACATCATTTCGAACCAAGTATGGGAATTACGAGTTTAATGAAATTCCTTTTGTATTGACTAATTCACCCTCTGTATTCATGGATCTGATTAATAGAGTTTTCAAGGAATATCTCTATGAATTTGTGGTGGTATTTATTGATGATATCTTGGTATACTCTAAATGCTACGATGATCATGAAAGTCACTTGCGCATTATCCTGAAGACTCCGAGAGGACATGAATTATATGGGAAGTTTAACAACTGTGAATTCTGGCTTCATGAGATTTCTTTTCTTAGCCATATTGTCTCTGAAGATGGAATCTCTGTTGATCCTTCTAAGACCAAGGCAATCCAAGAATGGCCAGCACCTACGAGTATAATTGAGGTACGCAGTTTTATTGGTCTGGCAGGTTATTATCAACCTTTTGTCCAGAAGTTTTCCCGATTGGCAAACCCATTAACGAAGCTCACATGTAAAGGGGTTAAATTTTTTTGGACAAAAGAGTGTGAATAATGTTTCGATGAACTAAAGAGAAGATTAGTCAAATCTCTTATATTGACTCTACCATCGGGGAATGATGGGTTCGTTATTTATTGTGATGCATCGAAAAAAGGACTTGGTTGTGTCCTTATGCAGAATGATAGGGTTATTGCCTATGCATTACAATAGTTGACAATTCATGAGAAAAACTATCCTACTCATGATCTTGAGTTAGCATATTTGATATTTGTTTTGAAGATATGGAGGCACTACCTCTATGGTGAAAAATGTGATATTTATACTGATCACAAGAGTTTGAAGTATATTTTCTCACAAAAAAACTTAACATGAGGCAAAAGAGATGGCTTGAATTACTCGAGGATTATGATTGTACGATACACTACCACCAGGGGAAAGAAAACAAGGTGGCAGATACTTTGTGCAGAAAAGATCATGGAGTTTTGAACAACATGAGAATAGAAAGGGATCCAATTTTCATGGATTTAGTGAAGATGGACATGGGAATAACCAGGGAAGGTGAAACATCAATTATTTTTCAAATGGGTTCCAAACCATCTTTACTAGAAAAGATTTTGAGTTCTCAGACCGATGATGAAGAATATAAAAAGAATATTAAAGCTGTTAATGATGGGAGAATGATAGACTTTGTGTATGAAGATAGAATTTTCAAATTTGGGAAGAGACATTGTGTTCCCGATATACCTTATCTAAAAAGGGAATTGCTGGATGATGCTCATAGTTCCAATTTCTCTATACACCCTAGGAGCTACAAAATGTATAGAGATTTTAAGGAACATTTTTGGTGGGAAAACATGAAGAGGGAGATTACCGATTTTGTGTCAAGATGTATGGTTTTTCAACAAGTGAAAGCTGGAAGGCAACAGCCTGGAAGAGTCATGCAACCTCTTCCCATACCAGAGTGGAAATGGGATAATATTACGATGGACTTTGTCATGGGGCTACCAAAGACTCGAAGAAGGAACGATGAAATATGGTTCATTGTTGATCGTCATACCAAGTCAACACCTTTTCTTGCTATAAAAGATGATCTACCACTGGAACGTCTAGCAAGACTATATATTAATGAATTTGTGAGACTTCATGGAGTACCACTATCGATTGTTTCTGATCGTGATCCCTGTTTTAATTCAAGATTCTGGAAAAGTCTTTAGAAAGACTTGGTTACTGAACATCATTTGAGCACTGCCTACCACCGTCAAACAGATGGACAATCAGAACGAACTATTCAAACCATAGAATACATGTTGAGATCCTGCTCACTTGACTTTCAGGGTATGTGAGATCAATATTTACCTCTGGTAGAATTTTTCTATCACAATAGCTTCCATTTGAGTATTCATATGGCACCATATGAAGCATTATACGGAAAGAGATGTCGCACACCAACCTGTTGGGATGACGTTGGTGAAAGAAAACTTGTCGGCCCAGAACTGGTGGAGGAAACGATGGAAAAGGTGAAGGTAATCCAAAATCACATCAAAGCAGCTCAAAGTAGGCAGAAGAGCTATGTCGATAATCAAAGGAAGTATTTGGAATTTCATGTCGGTGATCATGTTTTTCTGAAGGTATCTCCATGGAAGGGAGTCATACGTTTTGGTAAGAAAGGTAAATTGAGTCCCAGGTACATCGGACCTTTCGAAATTCTAGAACTAATTGGGGCTGTAGCTTATCGATTGGAAATGCCACCAAGTCTCTCCAAAGATCATGATGTGTTCCACATATCTCTGTTGAGGAAATACATGCCTGACCGAATGCATGTACTCACCTATGGGGAATTAGAACTGGAACCCGATCTATCTTATTGCAAAGAGCCCGTCAGGATTCTTGATATGAGAGAACAAGTACTGAGAAACCGGACGACTCGTCTGGTAAAAGTCTTGTAGAGAAAACATAAGATGGATGATGCAACGTGGGAACCCGAGGAACTTATGATGAAGAACCACCTGAGTCTTTTCATGCGGTAGTATTCTAGAAATTTTGAGGACAAAATTATTTGATGGAGGGGAGAATGTAACACCCCAAGCTTCTACGGTATGCTTCTCTTGGAATAATGCGATAGCGTGTGTTGTACGCAACATCGAGTTCTAACACACCAGAACCAATCAAACTAGCCGTTATGAATAGTAATACCTACGTTTTGAAATTATATATATTTTATATTTCAAAATGGACTTCATTTTTGGATTCATAATATCGAAATTATCCTAAGTAGTATTTTTGGTATTTTTCTGAGAATTTCAAATTTTTATGAATAGTGAAAATACTTAAAAAAAATTGTTTAATCAAAATAATTTATAGTGATAAATTATATTATTTAGTGGTTTTAAAGTATAATTAGAATATATTTTTACCATTTTATCCAATGGTGTTCAATAGAATTAATTTCACTTTGAAATTGGACATAAACAAATGTCAATCTTTTGATATATATTGTTTCTTAAAAACACACTATTTGTTGTAACAACGGGAATTAATTATAAAATTAATTAATGAAACTTATATGTTTGGAATTTGGTAAAATAGACATCATTTTTTAATTCAGAATATCAATTATAGCTTAGGGTGAAATTTTGGCATTGTTCAGAAAAACATCAATTTTTGATGAATAGTGAAACCACTATGTGGTAGTTAAAAAACTGAATTTTTCATAAAACATAATTTTACCGCTTCTGTGATTGGAATTTCAAAAATATGAGAGACACGGTTAATATCAAAGAGTAAAATGTGGTCCAATGAGATGAAAAGAATTTTTGGTGAATAGTAACTTTTTACTTTTATTTACCATGGTTAAAAGTAAATATGGTAATTAAGGGTAAAAATGATATTAATATTACCCTAAAACATGTCCTAATTCGATTGGACAAGTGTATCTCGACCAAAAACAACCTTAGGAATAAAATATTATCATTTAGTTCCACTTGGATTAGATTAGGACATTTATTCTTATTTAATTCAAAGAAGAGTTAAAAGAGTTAAAATCAAAGTTTATTTACTAAAAAAATTTTAATATAGGGTTATAAATAAGATAAATTCGATTGTAAATATTCATTAGAAAGTTAAAAGGATTTAATACATAATGATATTTTATTTATAATTTTTAAAAATTAAATAATTTAATTTATTTATGATACAATGATGATGTAGTAATTACCATAATAGTGAAAAATTAAAACAATTGATATCATAAATACCCAAATAAATATAATTTGAGACTTTTAATGAATTACACTAATTTTATAGGAAAATATGACATATTAGGATTGATGTAATTTACTTTTTTTTTCTAACTAATAATTCTGTTATGATTTTCACAAAAATCAATTTTCCAAATAGTGTCAAAATTGACACAAAAGAGTTTTTAAAACAAATATTATATTATTAATTGATATTAAATTCTTAAAAATCTATGGTTCGTCCAAGAGACTTATATCATGATAGGTGTATCATTAATGGACCACTCTGGGGTCACTTGGAGGTATATAGTATGTTTATTTAATATATAATATAAAAATACAAAGTGACATGGTAAGTGTCAAACTAATTAACTAAGAGTTAAAACTAAAAGATAAGGTTAGTATAATGACCCAAACCTATCTAAATACTATTGGTTGAGTGTTTTTTACCCATACCCACCTTAACCTTTAAATAATCCACTTTGGAGCCATTAGAAACCGAATATAAATTTATTATAAAATAATAATTCTAGCTTTTCCAAAGGTGCCCCTCACCCCTCTTATAAAAGGGCACTCTCCCTTCTCATTAACTCACACCATCAAAGCCTTTTGGCTCGGCCAAACTCTGCCCAAATACTCTCTCAACATCCCTCACTTCATCCTAGAGGCATTACATTAGTCATAAAGCCAACCTAAGATCCCTTTTGATCAAATCAAAAGGAAGAACCCGAAGAAGAGGTAATGATTTCACCACCCTTTTCCAAGTTCCTTTCTTCTTCCACTTCTTCCTTATTTGTTATTACCATTCTAAACTAATGAATCCAGTATCTCTTATGTACTGTAATATTATTATAAATATGGTAAACCATATTCAGTATTATATCCATCCTTTGAATGTCATGTCACCATACGTGCGTACGTACGGCTTACCGTCTCCACGTCGTGGTGTAATTGTTATTCAATAAATTATTATTTGGATGGGTATAATACTGATGAAAAATTCATGTAAATAATAAATATAACATGATAATGATTATGTATATATGATATAAAATACAATTATATATTATTTTAAAATCAAAAGAATTATATTGTCGCTCGTGCATACATACGGTCTACCGTCTCCACGAACGTGATAAGATTCATTCTCCATCGTATCCATTCAAGTATAATTCTCATTTTATGATTAATAATAGTATCTAAGGACTTGATATCATTCTGGATATGATTAAGATACAACCTATCCATGAAAAACATGGCTTACGTAACAAAACATATAAAAGAAAATGAGTAAGTTAACACCTGAAACAACGATAATACTAAGATATTATTAACAAATCAATGTTAAAAGATCATATATGATATCATATTAATATATATGATTCTTGTATAATTTAATAACAATTATTTCACCATTATACATGAGTTTAACTTAACCCCAACCATGGAAATGTACAAGGTAAGGGTTTATTTCGCAATCTCTTCATTATCTGAGGTCGTTTATACGTAATAATCTACTGGGATCTCTTTGTCATCCACATCCGTGTTTCTTAAAAATGTATTTCAAAACATTTTTAACATTTACAAGAATATGGGATAAATTCATTTATACCCTTGTTTTACTTTTTATAAGTGGTTTATAAAGAAATCATTCCATCATTTTCCAAACAAGGTTCTTTTTTAACCTTTTCGACAGAATTAAGGTAAGAATGTTTTTTTAACTTATACGGTGGGTGTGGCTATTTTCCGCCGTTATAAAATCTTAGAAGATTCCGTTACAATCTTATAAGAATATTTTCAAAGAAAATGTTTTATTTTAGAAATATATGACTCTTAAATGATTTCAAAATAATAGAAATATTTCTCTATAAAGTGTTTTGATTTCATCTATGTCAACATACTTTGATGGATTTAATGCTTATTTGAAGTTGATTTATTATGAAAAAAAACTTCTATATTGTATTGAAGGTTTTGTGATATGTTTGACTGTGGATGTGTTATACCATTCATGGTTTATGGATGAAGTATTTACATTTTGTATGCTAGTTTTAATACTAATGATTATGTTATGTTTAAACGTTTTCATATGGAAATGCATTGGACTTAATATGTGACGGGTGGAGCCCGCTATAGCTCTTCGATGCATCGGTAGGTCTCATGAGACAAACTAGTGTCTTGGCACAAGGCCTTGACAAAATATTATTTGTACTCATGGAATGAGGCCTTGGCTATGTGGTTATGATAGTCTGGCATTATGCATTCCATCATTATGAAAGTGGTTATTGATATTGAATGTGATTATTCGATTAGTATAATATCCATGTGAATAAGTAAATGGAATTATTCCATTTTATTTTTTCCATACTATATTGAAGTTCAAGTTTAAAATGCTTTTGTTTTAGTTATACATTGCCTTAAATGTTTATTCTTATTTATTAAAGTTTTTCCTATATTGTTATCCTAACTGGGCATTTGAGATCACCCCTTTTCTATGTTTTATTTTTCCCAGGATGTGAAGAAGTAAATTATGAATGACCTGCAGGGTTATTATGAGGGGATAATAGTGTGGACTATGGAGACAATATGTTTTTGTAGTATTTTTTCACTTTCTGATGTAATGTAAAAAATTATGAATATATCTAGTGTTTCCAAGGCTACTAAACCAATAAACTTTAAAGATTTGATCTTTCTTGTGATCATGCCAATGTTATGTAATAATGCACCGACTCTGGGTAACTGGGGTCGGGGCGTTAGAAAAGGTGGAAAAATTGCATTTTTTTGAAACATAATTTTTTCATCTGAAAAAAATGTATTTGTTCTTACATTATGTATAAGAAACCCATAATATGGATTCTAAAATTATAAGGATTATATAATGTTCAAAATTTATTTAATACTATTCATTACTGCTTTTGAACGTCTATTTTGGTAAGTTGTGGTTCACTTAAACTCGGTGTTGCGTGTAGTGCATGTTATTGAATTATTTTGAAGAAATAACGTACTTTGAAATCTTGGGGTGTTAAATTTTGGTTATTTTTTTAATCATTATAATCTTATTTATTTAAATCATTCATTAATGAAATAACACTAAATCATTATTGTGTCATAAATATTTTTATTTATTAGATGTATAATTTTTTTTAAAAAAAATATCATGATGTAGGAAATATTTTCAGATTTGAAATTAATATTTATAGTGAATGAGATAACTTATATAACCCCATGTTAGAATTGATTTACAATAAGATATATGTTTAAGTCATTTTTGTCTTTCCTTGAATTAATTAATATAAAGCGTCATTATCATTCCCAAGTGGCTCCATGGGGTCCCAAAATCGGCCTAAGGATTCCCTTGGTCAGAAATGTAACAACCAATAGGAATAGAAAACATGTTAGGATAATTTAATATTATTATAATATTATTTTTTACCCTTATTTACCAGATTTACCCTTTAACCGTTGTAAATAAAATATTTACTGAAGTAAATATTCATAATGTCTAAAAATAAAAGTTACCTATTTACAAAATTTGAACCAACTAATTCAAAAAATGGAATCCATTTTTTCAAATTCAATACATAGAAGTGGTAGAAATTAATTTATATTTAATTCCCACTAAAAAAAGAGTGTTTTTATGAAATAATAACTATCAAAAGATTTACACTTATTTATTTACAATTTCAAAGTGAAATTAATTCCAATGTCCAAAATTGGACTAAATTGTAATAACATAATTCAATTACTCTGTAAAACCAATTAAGAAAATAATATAACCTCATAAATAAAATTGATTAAAGGGAAGTTCAGAATTAAAATACAGTATTTTTCACTATTTATTAAAAAATGAATTTTAACAGAAAAATACAAAAAATTTGCCCAACGAAAATTTTGATGTCTGGATTCTAAAAAAGAATTGTATTTTGAAAAATATAACATATAAATGTGATCAAAAATAGATTAAAAAGAATTCTCCATCAAAAGGTATTAAATCAACCTTTTAATGAATATTACAGTATTTATACTTAACATGTGACTCTTTCTTATTTTAATACCCTGATATTTATTGGATAAACGTAAACACATTTAAAAAAGATTTATATTCATATTATAGTTAGTTTTTTCCATTTCCGCTAATATAACAACTAGGCGTTAACTAATATTTAGAATAATATTATATTATTATAATATTTAGTATGACCCAACGTTGTGTGCGACGTATGATTTCAAGGAAAACGGTTTTTGTATATTAGGTACGCCATCAAACATAGAATCCCCATTAAATTAAAATTAATATATAATTCACAAATATTAATAAATATAAAAATGTTATATTCTTTATTTACATGGGATTTTAAATCCTTCCCCCATTTTCAAAGTTGTGTTCCCATAATTAAATTCCATTATCAAATAAGTGGGGGTATTTATCCCACATTGAATTTTAAGATTCATAAATTGCCTCTTCAAACGTGTGGTTTTTCCATAATACTATTAACTGATTAATTACCTTATTTCGAAACACTTTCTCACTTCAATCTAGAATCTAGACTGGTTATTAGTCATAAGAGATATTCCATTCTAACTAAACTACGTCTAGGTTCAAAACATGAGATGGATCTGGCATATAAATTCTCAACAATGAAACATGAAAAAAATTGGTTACCTGGGAAAAATATTAAGGTAAATACATTTTTTATGCAACTAATCCAACTTTATAAAGGATTTAATGAGGACCAATTAACCTCGGACTCAACATTCCATTCTTAACAAAACACTTCTAACTTTTCCTGGGAGAAACATTGAGAAATACATGACCACCTACCTGAAAATAGAGATCATTCCTATTGTTATCCGCACAACTTTTTTTCCTGGTCCGAGCTATTCACATGTGCTTCTGAATCAACTGATATTCTTCTACCATATCATCTACAAATTCTTATCTCATTAGTATCCATTAACCTTCTCCATCACAAAAAGATGGTGTTCGACACCGTCTTCCCATATAATGCCTCAAATGGAGCCATCTGAATACTCGAATAAAAAAATGTTATTGTTAGAAAATTCAACCAAAGAAAGATGTTGGTCCCAACGACCCTAGTAATCCATCAAAAAATCATGTAATATATCCTCCAAGGTATGAATTGTTCATTCTAACTTCCCATCTGGTTGAGAATGAAAATTTATACTAAAATTTAATTGAGTACCCAATGAATTTTGAAGGCCTTCCAAATGTTAAAACTATACCTAGGATAATGATCATCTCCAATGAAGAGGGTAACACCGTGAAACCTAATTATCTCATCAACATACAACCGATAAACTTGAACTAGTGAAAAATTATCTTGAATATGAAGGAAATGAGCTTATTTAGTCAATCGATCAACAATAACCAAGATTTCATTATTACATCGTGCTGTCATTTGTAATCCTAAAATGAAGCCCAGTGATATTTTTTCCGATTAAAACTCTTGAACTGTTAAAGACTAAATCATCCCTTTCGGAAACTGCCAGTTGGTATTAAATTTATGATATGTCAAAAATTTCAAAGTAAAATCAACAATATCTATTTTCATTCCATCCCACTAGTAAAACTCTCGAAGATCTCAGTACATCTTAGTGCATATAGGATGAACTAAAAATGGAGAACAATGAGCTTCAAATAACAACTCAATCTTCAAAAGTGAATCACAAGGAACAAACAATCTCTTCCCAAACCTAAAAAAAGTCATTATATATGTTAAAATCAGGTAACTTAACCTTCTGAATAAACTCTACCTTTTTCTATAACTCACTGTCTTCCTTCTGCGCTTTCGTAATTATATTTGATAGGGAAGACTTCATTTACACCAGAATCAAAACAGAGGAATTTCCTACCCAACAAATTTTATTCCAAATTTCATCATATCAAAAACCAAAAGGTTCTCGTTCCAAACGTAGGATGGTTAATAAAGAATTACTTTTTCGACTCAAAGAATCATCCAATTTATTTTCTTTTCAAAGATGGTAATGGTTTGTGGAATAATAATCATTGATTTATTCCAACTATCACCTCTGTCTCATGTTGAATTTTTTATGAGTGAATATATACATCAATATTTTTTGGTCAGTAAATATTTCACATTTTACTCCAAACAGATGACGCCTCAAAATTTTTAAAGCAAAAAACAACAATAGCTAATTACCATTCTGGTGTAGGGTAATTTAACTCATGAGGTTTCAACTAATGTGAAACATAAGAAATTACCTGATCATTCTACATAAGGGCACAACCAAGTCCTTTCAACGAAGCATCATTGTAGATAACAAACTCACCATCTCTAGAAGGCAGTGCCAAAACTGGAGCAATCCCCAATCTTCAATTCAATTCCTGGAAAAAATCCCCAGATTCTTTTGTCTAGATGAACTTAACACCTTTTTGAGTTAACGTAGTTCGTGGTCTAGATAACCGTTCAAAATTTTCAACAGACCTTCATTAATAACCAAATAATCCAAGAAAACTATGAATATCGGTTATATTTGTTGGTCTTGGACAATCATCGAGAACTTCTGTTTTAGCAAGATCAATGGTTATACTATTTTATGAAATAATGTGACCATGGAATGAAATTTGTTATAACTAAAACTCACACATGCTGAATTTCCCAAGCAGGTTCTTTTCATTTAATGTTTACAAGAAAACCCTCCAATTACTTTCATCCACCTCTTGAACAAAATATCATCTATAAAAACAACCACTATTTATCAAATGAGTCAACTAATCCATCTCTCCAACAAACTGTAAAAATTTAATTCTGGACATCTGAGGATGCTTATTTGGAAGGTTTTTTCCCTCATTATTCCATCTTAGAACAAAATCCCTATTTCATATATGAAAAACTATTCTGATCAAACATATCATAGGCAAGGAAACATAGTAATCTATAAGTGTGATATCATTTATATCTTAACATATTCTAAAAATAATTTCTGGATATTAATTTAACAATATCCAAACTTCTAAATTTTTCTAAACCAACCTCTGATACCAACTATAAGGGCTAGACCATAAACATTAAATAATCTTGAATTAAAAGAAAAATTCACATTGAATATCTTTCAACGTTTATAGTTTTAGTGAATTAGTCCATAACTGTTACATTACATCTAAAAATTACAAAGTAGACACTTCTAGCCAGTATCAATTTTTTTTATAAAATAGAAACCCTTGAAAAAGAATTTCATGTCTAGTTCTATGTTTTAGACCGCATGGCTTTTCCTTGTTCCCATCCTTGACCCAATTCATATTTAATTCATGTGAAAAACATCTCAAAAACATGGGATTAGAATAAAAAGATCAGTAACGGATGTAAAACAAATAAAAAAACCATTATATCCTCAATATATACATAACATACGCTATTTAACATATCTCATGAAATTATAATATTTATGAAACACTCATAAAAATCATAAATCATAAAGGTAACATGGGGAATACATAACATACTTACATTGTAGCTTTTAATTCTACGTATGGAGTTACATTTGGAATACCCATCATAGTATATTCCCTAAATTTCATAGGAGAAACGTTCTCGTTTACCTCCATCACATTTCCTAGTGCATTGGAGATATATGTCAGGATCACCTTCCCCTAGGTATATTATAGAACCGTCCATATATGTAATCAATTTCCAAGAACCATAACATATTCATAACACATAATACCAACAGAAAGTAAAGATATCTTTTCCACATTTCAATCACAATATATCATTTAAATATATTAACATAACAAATCCAATATAAACAAAATTTCAATACCAAAATACATAAAAGAGTATATGGTATTAATTTTCCTTTTAAATACATTTCAACTTGTTAAGGAATCCATTGATCAAATAATACTAATGGTGGTGAAAAGGTCATTTTCGCCCCTTATGCTAAAAAGAAACTTTATTTTTTGTCATTTAGTATAATGATAACTAGAAAAAATATTCCTTTGGAATAAATGTAAAATTCAAATTATTTTATACACCATATAAAATAGTGTATAAAACTAAATATGCATCAATGATTGGAGATTTAGATGAGGTCTCTTACCTTATGTCCGACATGACCCGTTTGTTTTCTAATCTCATGAATAATAAAATAAAGTTAATTTCTAATTGGATAAGAACCTTTTTTCATGTTTATTATTGATTTTATATTTAATATTACCTAGCTATAACAATTGGTAAATTATTCGAGTTTATACCAGACATTTTGTAGATGTTCTGATCTCGAGTTATAAATGAACTTCTTATAATTATAAATTGTCCATGTAGTGGAAATTACATTATCTCCAGAATGATATTCATGATTTTCATATCTTATATATAATATATATCCAGTATATATATATTTAAAATAGTACATAACATTTGGAGATAAGAAATAAAATGCACCATTCATGAAGACGGTAAGCCATACGTACGCATGAACGCTACTTTAATGTGTATCTCATATTTTAATGGAATGAAACCATAAAGATACATTGGTATATTATAATTCCATTATAATTTCATATATAATTTAATTAACTCCATCCTTTATACAACCCACATTTTTTATAAACGAGTCATATCACTTTGATGGGGTGGTGGTACGTACTTCCTCAAATGAAATTATCGTATTTACCCATTATGGAAACCATAAAGGTATTCTATAAATAAAAAAAAATAGATACATAGAAAAAATATAAATATAATATATATCACATATAAATATATTTCCATCTTAATGGCCACCATAAGATGTCTTATAAGAAGACTGAACAATCATCATTTTCTGAGGTAGTAGTTCACCGTCCAAAGAAACAATATGTTCTTTACCCATTAGATGGAGGTTTGTGTAATTGTAGTTCAGAAAATTCTCAAAAAAATAACCTAGTATAGTGAGGATACATGTTTTTTTATCAAATAATGGTATAAAAAGTGTTTATGGTGTTGGAGAAGTAAAATAAAACAAAAGAACTTAAGAAAAGATGTTATCATTAAATCTGGTATCTCCTTTTGGTTTGAACCAAAAGGTTTAATTGAATTACCTTCTGCCTAGGGGAAGGAATCTAGGAAAAATAGATGGATTTAGGGATCTTAATTGGGCAGAGGTTGGATGATCCATGGGTATTGAGATGTGTGAGAAATGGGTTAGAATTGAGGACTTTTTATAAGGGGGAGGACGGGTTCTTTAGTAATGATTAAAAGTATTTTTTTATTATATAATGATTTTTGGTTCATAAAGGTCAAAAACATATTAAAGTAGAAGATAAGATGACTCATGTTTGAAATAAAATCATCTAATAAGATCTGGATAGGTTTTGGAAAAAAAATAATCAGTATAATCTTAGGTATTTAAATCATTCATTAATGTGGTAAACACTGTATCAATATTATGTCATAAATATTTTTACTTATTTACGTCAAAAAAATATAAAAAAATAAAGTGATGTAGGAAATATTTTTTGATATCAACTGAATATTTATAGTCTATGAGATAACTTATATAACCCCATTTAAGAATTTATTTACAAAAAGATATATTTTTTTATCTATACTTTAAATTAATTAATATAATGAGTCATTATCAGTTCAAAGTGGCTCCATGGGATCCCAAAATTGACACAAGGATTCCTATAGTTAAAAATTTATCAACACATAGGATTAACAAACATGTTAGGGTAATTTAATATTATTATACTATTATTTTTTACCCTTATTTACTGGATTTACCCTTTAACCATTATAAATAAAATATTTACTGATGTAAATATTCATAATTTTTTAAACTAAAAGTTACATATTTACACAATTTGGATATAATAATTCCAAATATGGAATCCATTTTTCCGTATTCAAAACACACAAGTGCTAGAAATTAATTTAAAATTAATTCCCGTGATCAAAACAAAAATCATGTTTTTAAGAAATAATAACTACCAAAAGATTGAGACTTATTTATTTCCAATTTCAATGTGAAATTACTTCAATGACCAACATTGGATTAAATGGTAAAAAAAGAACATAACTACACTTTCAGACCATTTAAAAATATAATATGACAATATAAATAAATTATATTTAAAGGGAATTTTGAATTAAAATACTAGTTTTCACTATTCATTAAAAACAAATTTTATCATAAAAATAGAAAAAAATTACCAAAATTAAATTTTTATGTCCCGATTCTAAATAAGAATATTATTTTGTAAAATAGGACATATAAATGTGACCAAAACTAGATTAAAAAGGGTTCACCCTTAAAATGTGGTAAATCGACCTTTAATGAATATTTGAGTATTTATGCATAAAATCAGATTATTTCTTATTTTGAGCCCCTAAAACTTATTAGATAAATTTGAAAATATTTAACAAACATGTATATTCATTTTTTAGTTATTTCTATCCATTCCCACAAATACAATGACTAGGAATTAACTACTATTTTAAATAACATTAAATTTTAAATTTTTTTAGTACGACCCAATGTTATGTGCCACGTAAGATTTCAACGAAACCTATTGTTTCATATCATGTACAACATTGAACATAGAATCCCATTTTAAATAAAATTAATATTTAATTAACAAATATTAATAAATATGAAAATGTTATATTCATTATTATCTTGGGATGCTACACACCTAAACTCTTCGATTATCAATGCATTTTATACATAGTAATATTCTTCATTGAATCATGGGAAAAATTCAGACATAATAAAGGTGTGAGATCAGATGATCATTAAGGGTTGATAATAAAACAAATTTTATCATATAAATAGAAATAAAGAATGGTGAATAACTAAAAACACAAGATTTTCAAAATGAACATGTGAATAATATAGCAGGAATGAAAGTTGATCACAAAAATCTAGGTAAATTATAATAAGAGAATGAAATATAACAATGGATATTCTAAAATCCTAATAATCACATGGTTTATCAATTACTAGTTTCATAACGAGGTCATTCACAATACTAGACAACTGAAACATGTTGTCAGGCCCTCAACCATGACATCTGAAAATACAAGGGTATGACCTTGGCCAAAACCCAATTCTGTTTTGTCTCATCAGACCTACAGGTGCATCAAGGGGATCTAGTGGTCCCCACCCATAAAATTATAAGTCCAATTACATCACCATATTAATAGGGTTAAAAGAATTTATATATGTATACAATGAAATTAATATCCCTTAATTTCTAAACATAATTACTAAACATTCTAAGTAGTATGGTGAATGGTATAAAAATTTCACAACCATTGTCGAACTGATCAAAAACCATTTAATAAAAAAAGTTCAGTGATTTACATAATATATTAACCTCAATAAGATATAAATTTCAATAGAGCTGTAGAAATAGAAAAAAATACTCCAATAAAATCATTGAGGATTTTTTGAGAGATACACACCTCTACATTGAAAAGAAGAGTTATTTTGGAAAAGTATATACATAAAATGATAAATGAACTGAGATATTTTTTTCATAGATCAAATTATTTTTCTTATTAAAATAATTATGGGTTTAAATATATTATATATTTCACTTGAAAATAGGTATGAAATCAAGAATTTCCCTTTAATCAGGTTTTCTTATCTTGAAGAATCGAGAAGGGAACCCTTTTAAAAAAAATATTTTCCAAAAAAAGATATAAGTATTGAAATAAATATATATGGAACATATAAAAAAAATTCTAATATATATATATATATAATAAATTATTAATTATGTAATTTTATCGATATGGGAAATACCATCCCAAATGAAAATGAATGTTCCGAAAGGAAACCCTCACTTTGTGTCTGAATGAGTTCTACACTGGAACATAATTCAATGAATGTTAAAATTAAATCCATTAATTAATTAATTCATAACCTTTTATATAGGAATTTGATTTATTATTGTTTTATTATGTTCATTTTTGGCCTTATTGAAGAGTTATAGAATTAAATTTCATCATTTGGGAGTAATCATATTCTTAGTTTTTATTTTTGATTCACATGTTTATAAGTAATAAAGTTTATATAAATGGATATAATACTCATGATTTGGAAATAAATTTGGTTAATGAGACTATTTTTTTAAATGGTTATATATATCATATGGTTATATGGTATGCGTATGAATCATTAAATTATACATTTAGTTATAATAGTTTAGATTATGATGATGATATTTCGATCACCATGAACTAGTTTTGTCGTAAGAATTAGTATTATGTAATATATATACTAGTTCCAGAACATCCAATAAGACATAATACATATTTTATAATCTATTTCAACCAAACATATAGTTTCATGACAATATTTGCTGGATAATATAAAGACCAGAAGCTTGTCTCCCCTGAAGGTTGTAAATATGTACCTCCGAGATGATGACATCATTTTTAAAATAAAAGATATGGATTAAAGAGATTGATGATGGTTCTTCCATTAACATGATATTATTATAGTATATAAATTATTTTGTATTTATAATGATCATATGGATAGAGTATGTGAGGAGATAATAGTATAAGAAAGAACTTCTGACGTCAAACAAAAGGAAAATGAATAGGATTCAACCTTTTGAATACCCCCCCTTGAGAATCTCTTTAATGGTGTTGATTTTGGGCTTTTAAGGAGAAAAAGTGCTTTTAGACTTATTAGAGGAGATTTTAAAGATGATTGAAATGAAATTTGACAAGTCTCAGAGCATGGAAGGTGTGAGGATAATAGGGAATGAGGGTAGTTTTAATATTGGAAGTAAGGGTTATTTCTCATTATTTTTATTCATTATTTTATTATTTTTCTCATAATAGTGAATAGTGTCAATTATTTTGACTAAATATAGTTGTATGTGAATGTTATTGAGAATAAATGGTTATTACATCATACATGAATCAATGAAAATATTATTTATCTTATAAGGTATTTATACTCTAAACTACTATATCTTACTATTCGTTAAAAATTCCAGTATTTTAGAAAAACCCAAAAAATTCACCCAACCATTTTTCGACACGTATAATTCAAAAATGGATCCACTTTTAGAAAAAAAAATATTTTCTAAATATGATGAATTTAATTTTTAATAAAAATCATCATTTACTAATAAATTACTATTTTTTAAATTAAAACTGATTTTATAACACCCTAAAAAATAACTGTGGTCTTAAAAAATTGACCTAAAATAATAAGAGAAAAATACTGTTTTACAGATACATTTTATGAAAATAAATTTTCATTTAAATCATTTAATTAATTATAAAAATTAACATAAATATTTATTATTCACAAAAATTCAAACATGTAATTATTATATTTTAATTATTCACTTAAGTATACCATGATTTAATTATATCACTATTTCATTTATAAGGTATATAAATTTCATTTTCACTTTTATGTGTGAAATTACTATTAATTGGGCCTATTAACTATTCATAAGGGTCATATTACTATTCCTAAGGTGAAGTTACTATTCACTAGAAATTTACGTTTATCCTATCAGACCCTAAATATCTAACTCTTTACTATTGTGTATGTTTATTTTAAAAAATTCAAATCACAGATACAGAAAAATTATGTTTAAAGAATTGGTTTCAATGAAAATGTGTTATTTTGAAGAGACTTATTTTGGAATGAATGAAAATCATTATTAATATTATTTGTAAAACATTGGAGAGTTATATTATCAAATTGTACAAAAATTAAATTTTCAAAATTTCCAAAATGTTACCTTGTAAAATGATTTGGGTAGGACTTCATCATAAGTTACTCAGGCTCCCACATTGCCTCTTCAATTTTTTGATTTTATCATAATAACATTACTATCCAAGTCATTTGATTCCCCAATTCATGTTCCTTATTATACAAAATTCAGATAGTCTCTTCATATCAAATATTATTTCATTTATAATTCCATTTCATTAGAATTGAGCACATGTGTTGGGTTTGGTAGATACTTCCTTAAGAAAGGTACATGGAATAAGTTTTTTACCTTACAATTTCTATGCAACATTGCCAAATGATAAACCACAAATCTAATTTTCTATTTAATTTCAAAAGGAACAATATACCTAGGGAAAAGTTTTCTTTTCTTCTCATATCTTATAACACACTTATATGGAGATACATTAAAAAATTGATCTCCCGCATGAAATTCAAAATCATTAATTATATTATATTAACAACAATTATTCCATCCTTGACCTACTTTAATGTGTATTTGAACAGTATTTACATTAGTTATTATTTCTTCTACTATCTCTGGGCCCAAAATCTTCCTTTCACAGACATAATCTCTACAAGTTGGTGTATAAAATCTCTTTCGATACAATGATTCATATGGTTCCATTTTAATACTTGGATGGAAATGATTATTTTAGTAATATTATACCAATGGTAAATATTATTCCCATGTACCATGAAAAAAATTTGTATGATCTAAAAATGTCTTCTAAAGTTGGGGACATCCTTTCGGACCACCCGACACTTTGAGGGTGATAAGAAGTACTCAAATGAAGATCTGTATAAAAATATTTCTAAATAATTTTCCATATTTTGATTTATATTATGGATCAAGATAAAAAAAATTAACAGAGGTTCCCCATGATGTCTTACAAAAACTTTTACATAGATTTTTGTATGGTTTCCTCGTAGGAAATCCTTCGTTATTGCATGAAAGTGTGCATATTTGGTTAGTTGGACAAAAATTAACCATATTTCTTCATTCCATCTTGTAGTTTTTCATAATTATGTGAACATATTCATGGTTATTTCATCCCATATCCCTTTAGGAATAGGTATAGGTTTCATGAATCCTCTAGGATGTTATCTGTTTTCCATCACTTATTAATATACTAATATCGTGATACATAATCTTCAATTTCATGCATCATGTTGTCCCATAATAATTGTTCTTTATAATATCTTTACATCATAGTTATACCAGGGTGTATAGAGAAATTATTACTATGGGAATGTTTTAATAACTCCTTTTTTTGGCTCAGATACAGAGGGAACACATAGCCTTCCCCAAATTTCAGAATTCCATCCACACACATGAATTTTGGAAACATCCCCTCATTTAAAACATTAATTTTTTATTCAATATTCTCATCATCACACTAAGAAACTGTAATTATTTATAATAAATATGGTTGGGATACCAGTTAAAATAGAAATAATGTTTCACCTTCCTTGATAATTTCTTTATTCATCCTAACTAGTTCCATGTACATAGGATCCTTTAAAACCCACATTTTTTTCAAAATCCCATGATCCTTATTGATCAATATACTACCATATTCTCCATATTTAGGTGATATTGTATTGATTCATCATAATCCTTTAGTATCTTGAGCCATCACCTTTTCTTCATTTTTAGTTCTTTCTACGAGAAAATATCTTTCAAAATCTTGTTATCCTTATATATCTCACATCATTCAACATTTATATAGTGTCTCCATATCTTTAGATAAAATTTCACATCTACAAACTTAAGATCATGAGTTGGATATTTTTGTTCACGAGTTTTCAACTTCCCTACTTCATAGTCAACGACTCACTCATTTTCCATAAGGACACTTGAAAATCCTTTCTTTGATGCATCACTATAAATAAACAAATCCACAACTTCACAATGGAAGATTCAATATTAGATCATTTACTAACTCATACTCAATTATTAAAAACATTATTCACATTAATTGGTCCATATGAACATAACCCATATACGAGTAAGCCTGGTTAACGAGTTAGCTAATCGGGAGAAGTTTTGAATGAAACACCTATAATAACCTGCTGACCCAATAAAACTGCATACCTCAGTTATGTTTGTCAGAGTAGTCCATCCCTGAACAGCCTTTTTCTTTTTAGGATCAATTATGATTCCATACTTAGAGAGAGTATTCCCATGAAAAGAAACTATTTGAAGCTAGAATTCTAAATTTATAATAATATCATATAAAATGTTTCTCTTAAGAGTCATCATAATAATGCGCAAGTGATTATCATGATCTAATTATCATTTGTAGTATACCAAGATATCAACAAAAAATACTATAGAAAATTCATCATGATATTCATTTAAAAAACTATTCATTAGATCCATGAAAATATATGGTGGATTATTCAGTCCAAAAGGCATTAATGTAATCTCATAATGCCCATACCGGGTTATAAATTTTGTCTTTGGAATATATTTCTTCTCAAATGCAATTGATGAAAACATGATCAAATGTGAATCATCTAAAAATAATGGGCTCTATGAATTTGATGAAATAAATCATCAATATTAGTAAGGGGATACTTTTTCATTATTTTAATAGAATTGATTTCTCTATAGTCAATGCACATCCACATAGATTCATCTTTTATCTTGACAAAGAGAATAGAGGATCTTGATGCTGAAACAATAGGGAACATAAATATTTTATCACTCAGTTCTTCTTATTGTTTCCTTAGTTATTCTAATTCCACTATGGACATTATATAAGGAGTCTTTCATATATGCCCTGCACTAGGAATTAAGTTAAAAAATCTCAATTTCCGGCTCCGGAATATGTCCAACAAAATACTTTGGAAATACATCAATATATTCTTTCATAATTAGTACATCTTCAATTTGAATATTTCATTCCTCAACCATATATTTTTTTTTATTCCACCCCATGAATTTCATTCAATAGAGCTATTAGTGGGGGATCTAGATAAAAAAACAATGATGCAGTTTCTCTCTAATGATAAGGGATTCTAAATCGTTCTAAAAATTTCTCACGTCCTTCTTCTTATAATAGATTTTTTCATCATAACATGAATTATAATTCATCAAAATAATTATATGAATGTCAATAAAGTGTATGATTATATGGTCAAAAATTGAATCACGGTTTTTTGTAATAAGGGGGACTGATAGACACATTGTTGATGCCATGATACTTCCCTTAGGAGTTTTTCCAGATAACAATTTTATTAAATCAAATTGGAAATATCAAATTTTATTAAGAAATAGGGAAGATAGAAAAAAATGTGATGATTCAAAATCTAATAAATTAATGGCTATTATTTAGGAAATTATTAATGTACCTTCAACCACATCCTTATGAACTTACACACCGATAGTTAGGATAACGTAAGCTTATCCATTCTCCTTTAGATATCAATGGGTAATATTTCCTTAATTTTTAGTAAAATCATTTGAATAATTTCCCATATCTTTAAATTATATCACTTAAAATTCGTATCTTCTTACTTTCCCTTGTAATCACGAAATTAGTGGCCTCTTTCTACAAAATTTGTAACAGAATATTTTTCCTCCCAAGCATGATCTGGGGAATTTCCTTCCATTAGTATCACATGTTCTTAAACTACCCTTTTTATTCCAACAGTTTTCTATTAATTCATCTTCCACCCTATTATTTTCATTGATTCCCTTAAAGTCATAATACATTGATAATTATTTCTTTATCTTGATTTCACATGAGACTATATCTAAGTATGATGAGAATGATCAGGAATCCTGTTCCTTTCAGAGGAATAGGTTTAAACCTTCAATGAATTGATCAATATTTCTCCTTGGATTATGTTTGTAGTCTAAAAATTTCTTTGATAGCCTCGTAAAATTGGATTCATACTTCGAAACATTTTCATCATATATTTGTTTCAAACTAAATAACTTACACTCTATATCATCTCACTGTTTTATAAGAAAATATTTACGAAGAATATTTCCTTAAATTCCATATATTCCATTTCATCCATTTCTTATTCCTCATTTATGTTTTGAATTAATGTCCACAACTGATTCACATATCCCAACAGAGAATAAAATTCCATGATAACCTTCTCCTTTTCATTACATCCAAATGTGAGAAATATATTCTCTAAGTATCTTATCCATTTCTCTACTATGAATGGGCTAATAGTCCCATTTAATGATTTAGTCTGTTTCCCCATAATGTTTTATAACACTTATCATCCATGTTTTGGATCTGAATACTCCATACTGGTAAGGTTATTGTTCATATCCCGAGTCAGATATCCCAATATTGTTATAAGTTCCTTAGCACTAGTTGCAACATCACAACCAACATCATTATTTTTCATTGGAGGAAAATCCTTACATGGGATATATACATTCTTGTAGATTCCATTCCATTCACTAGGAACCATTTCTAATTAATTTCATACACTAAATTATGGTATTTATCATAATGTATAATGTCCACTATAAAAACACTTAACATAATTTGAAATTTTATGCATGTCTAATTTCTCAATCATAATCATAGTTTCTTTGAGAAGCGTACAAGTTTAAATCCTTCATCTAGTTGTAATAAAAATGTGAGTTAGCCTTTGAAAAAACCCCCAAAGGGTCAAACCAGGTGCGCAGTAATGACAATTTTCATGTACTAAGTAACCCCAAGTCAAGCTTAGAACACATTGTCGAAGTTGTTAATCCATGGTACATCTGTGAGAAAACCACGTCCATTTTTTGTATCCAGAAATGGATTTATTTTCTATGAATATACACATAATCTATACATTAACAAAATTATGGGATGTTCTTGTATGGTTATCCTCAAATTCTATCCTTGGGGTTTGTTCCCTAATCTATGTTTTGTAAATATATGTTCCAAGGATTCTACTATAATGTCTCTGATACCATCTATAAATAACCTGACCCAGTTTCCTAGATATAATGCCATATATTATATTATTGGTATGATAAAAAGGATGTATCATCCTAATGGACCGAATATTTTAGTAGTTTTAGAAAACCATATGAAAATATAAGTATTGACTTTCAACTTGACGGTAAAAGAAACATTGAAATTACATTGGAAAAACCCATAATCCCATAGAATTTTCCTACAAGTCATTCATAATAATATTAATCTTCAAATCATGGGAAAAAATAAAACATATGAAAGGGGTGACCTCAGATTCTCATTAAGGGTATGCAAATAATAGAATTTTTCATAAACATATACATTAGGTATTAGTAATAACTAAAAACACAAGCCTCTAAAAATAACCTTAAGAATAATATGCCAATAATTCAAGTTTATTACATATAGACATATAAATTATCATAAGATAATAAAACATAACCATGGATATTAAACAAGTTGAATAATCATATATTTTATCATATACTAGTTTCATATTTATAGAATTCATAATATTGTACATCTTTAACATGTTGTTAATGCCTAAAACAAGATTTCATAATATACTAGTGTAAGTAATCTTCCAAAAACAAATTATATTTTGTCTCATGAGACCAATTGATGTATCGAGTGGATATATATGACTCAACTCATGTCATGATAAGTCCAATTAATTTCATAAATAAATGGGGTTAAACATTGTAAGAACCCAGGTTTTCAGAATAGGTCAAAATCCCAACCTTGTTTAAATTCTTAACTGGTTTATGAGGAAACTAGAGAAAATGGAATGTTTCTGGAAATTTCCAAACTATACGCCATCTACTTTAAGTACATGTGGTGTATGTGTAGTTGAGTGACCGGCCGTGTGCTTGCCGAGTACATGTCCTGTGATGACCATGTAGTAGTTTCCTACTACACGGCGTGTTGTTTTGAACACGCCGTGTATACCCCCGACCATGTGAGGCCATACATGGCATATAGGCCTATTGGCTGGGTAGAACCTGGGGCACACCATGTTCCCTTTGAACACGCCGTGTAGTCTAGCCATATATAAGGGAAACAAATGGAATGCGGGTGAGTCGGTGAGGAAAGGAAGAGGAACCTAGTCCACTCCATGTACCCTGTAGGTACACGTCGTGTACTCATGTCGGCAGGTTCAGAAAGTAAGTATGTAGAAATAAGCCGTCTTATGAATTGTTAAATGACCTATAAACAGCATGTAGTCCAAAATTACACACTGTGTATTTTACTTTTTTCGCTTAAAATGGGTAGTAGCCTCGTTTTGTGGTTCTGGACAGGAACTCCTCCCTCAAATCGGCTAAACCTTCAATTTCTTCCCGGTTCTTCGTCCGAAGTCAGATCCGATCTCAGTTGGATGCGTTGGAACCCCCTCGGTAAGGGCTCGATTCTTCTTTGGCCGTTTTGTTTGATTTTTGTTCTAGAAAGAGTTATAGGTGTTTGAGAGGGATTGAATATTTGGTGATTTACCTCGTTTTAGACCAAATTGGAGGGAGTTACCAGCGGAGTAGCATCGTGCGTTTCTCAAGTAGGTGGTGGACACCTCATTTTGTGTTTTCGTGGTTGTTTTTGGGTTGCAGCCTCTAGGCGCGACATCGGGTATCGAGTGAAACAATGTTTAATTGTTTTTATTTATTTATCTACAATGTGTGATGCCTCTAGGCATTCCTTGACTAAGTTGTGGTCGAGCGAGGCTGGGGTAGAGGCCATTTCTCGTTTGGGGCATTTCGTCCGGGGTGCCAAAAAGGGTATAAATTGAACATAATAGTTTAAACAATTGAGTTTAATTTATTAAATCCTGTTATAAATTGTAGGAAGCATTTATGACCTCAATGCTGGTATGAGACAACACCTAGTTTAGTGCAATTCAACTGTTTAGTTTGTTTTGTTTGTTTATGTTTTCTGTTTAAACATGTTATATGTTCAATTTCTGAATTGCATTTTTAGGACCATTTGGGTGGTGTTGGGCATGGCCCGGTTATTCTTGAGTTATGCAGATCACATGTAGGGCTTGGCCCGGGTTACTTGGGTGGTTTTGACCATGGGATTTTGCGTCAAGGATGTCGGCTTGAGGCAGTACGACTGTCAGGTTGGGCATGGCCCGTGTTACTTGGTTGGCGATGCCATAGTACATGAGCAACATGGTCGCAGGTACACGAGGAGTCAGATGTATTGGTGGCTTAGGACTATTTTGGTGATTACCACTCACCTGGGACTTTGCATAGTGTGAACACAAAGATACTCCATGATGAGGTGGTTTTGACCACTCGTGTCGGTAGAGGCCCCCGTAGTTGCGGATTGGTATTCTGGTTGGGGTGCTTTCCGTATAAAGCCACATGGGAGCTGAGGAGCCTTCAGGGGATTGGGTGTTCCTTCGTGATGTCGGGACTTGAGACACGAGGTTTCCGGAAGCGCATGGTGCCGGGTTACTATTTTGGGCGTGCCTTTGGGACGTCGGTACTTGAGACACGAGGTGTCAAGAGGCACATGATGCCAGGTTACTATTTTGGGTGTGCCTTCGAGACGTTGGTACTTGAGACACGAGGTTTTAGGAGGCACATGGTGTTGGGTTACTATTTTGGGCATGCTTTCGGGACGTCTGTACTTGAGACACGAGGTGTCAGGTGGCAGATGGTGCCGGGTTACACGATAAAGATTCCAGCGTTGGCCGAAGTAGGTCACACTCCATGGTTACTGTTGAGCACCAGTGGAGTCTGTGTTTAATTGTGCAATGTATTGTTTACTGCTGTCCTTGTAAATGCATGGCTTCTTAAACACATATATTCAGTACACACTATTGGGTGGAATCCTACTGAGTTTTTCCTCACACCCTGCATGGGCCCCTCGGGACACATGCAGAATTTATGGATTTATGTGCAGGAAAGAGGCCAGCTTCAGGAGCTGGGCTGCGTTAGTTGTTGCATGGATTTGGTATGGACTTTGAGTTCATGCCTAGCTGGGGTTTACCTTGTTCTGTTTACTTTTCTGTACCAGCATGCATACCTTGTTACATAGAAACTGTTGGTTAGCCATTGGCACCGTTATATATTGATCTGTATGACATGCTTTAGATGCATTCCTTGTTTGGTTATAGTAGTTGCTGCTTGTAATATTCAGCATGTTATTCTGTTTACTTTCCGCTGCTGTTGTTTTGTATTGTTTTCGCTGGTATATCGATTTTGGATATGCTTCCGCTATGCGGGTCTGGTTCGAGTCTGCTGAGTCATTCTTTCTACTGCATCTTTACTGTTATACTTGGACCAGTACCCTTATTATAATTCTCCGAGAGGTTATAGCCTCCCCACTATACCAAATAGACCCTTGCTGCTAGTCGGAAGCCTTTGGCGTTCGGGGCGGTGCACCTAAGGTAGTGACACTCGACCCGATCGACACTGTTCGGGTGGTTGGTCGGGTACGGGTTGTTACAAATTGATATCCAAGGAGTTCTTGACAAGGATTTAGTAGTAGCGTTTTTCTGGCTACTAATGAGATTGAGGGTTCTCTTTTATTTCTACTGGTTTTACTATTTTGGATATGGTAGAATGGAGATAAGTTGTTGTTATTGAAACAGGGTTCCCAGCTTGTGCTTGGGTCCCTGCCGCCCCAGGTACAAGGGAGGAACCAAGTTTCCATTGGTGGGAATTTCTATTTTCCTTTGCTCAGATTACAGTTTATGTGATTTCCACCTCGGTGGCTCACTTGATGTGTGATTTTTTTGATTTTGATATGTGACCCTTGACCTGGTATGGTAAGGGAGAATTAGACCTTGGCCAGGTATGGCAAGGCTTGTTGTTGGCTTTTGATAGGCACATTTTTAGGGTATTTCAATTTCATAATTGCACGTATGCTTTGTGGAGTGATAATTCCATGTGAATAAAAATAAATTATCATGCTTTATCTGCTTTGAAATGTAAATTTGTGAAATTATTGATTGAATAGCTAGTTGTGCAATGTGTATTCCTTGATTTATATTCCTTAGAATTGCATGTTGTAGGATAGTTGAGTCTGGATCTTATGAGAGTAGGCAGGTATTGTGATTGAGGCAGTGTAACTGTCAGGATTGGGAAACTCAGTCGTCGGTTTGAGGCAATTTGAGTTGTTCGGATGGGCAAGGCCCAAGGTACTTTTTGGTAATTGGCTCTGTTGGGCGGGTAAGGAGGCCATGAGGCTGGGATACCATGGGGAATGGGTTGCTGTGAGGGGGAGTAAGGGTAGTTGTTATGCACTGCCTTTTACTGCTTTCCTTATCTGCGTAGAATATATTGTTGTATATATGTATGTGTTGTCTGACCATTTATGGTATTCAGCGGGTTACTCCTTCACGACTCGATGGAGCGTCAGGAAGGAGATGGTATAGTGCCACAGGATGAGGGTCAGAATTCGGTACATGAAGAGCACGAGCCGTAGGTACAGGATCAGGTTCAGGATCCAGTGCAGGCAGGACAGCAGCCGGGTTTGGCATCATTCGGGCCGTGGCTCGACGAGCAGCTCCAAGCGAGCCTGGCATGCGTCTTGCTGGGGATTGACAGAGGCGCACAGGGTACAGAGCCTTCTATGCCGTACCTGACGTGGGAGTTCCAGTCGCAGCACCCGCCACTTTTTCAGCGTGAGGGTGGTCCGTAGGCGGCTGAGAACTTGATAGAGAGTATGCAGATGATTTTCGAGCAGCTCGAGGCTCCTCTAAGGCGGATGGTCAAGCTGGCGATGTACATGCTGAGAGGACCGAACAAGAGTTGGTGGGACGTACAGGTATAGGCTCATAGGCATGAGGGAATAGCATGGAATGACTTCGAGGACAGTTTCTTCGAGCACTTCTACCCGGAGACACTGAGGGCAGAGAGAGCTCTGGATTTCTGGAGTCTTCATCAGGGAGAAATGTCTGTCATGGACTATGCCACTACCTTCACAGAGTTGTTTTTCATTTCACCTGGAATGGTGAGAGATTATGCAGTTAGGGTGAGGCTCTTCGAGGATTGATTACGACACGCCATTCGGGTACAAGTGAACATATTTTGGTTGGGTTCCTTCTCCGAGGCGGTGAATCATGAATTCATAGCCGAGGGCAATGAGAGAGGGAAATATCATTTGATCAGGGTGACAGCTTCAAGTGACGGATCAGATAGCTAGAAGTGAGGATGGGATGAGTTCCAATAGTGCATCCAGGCTAGGGATTCAGCTAGACCACCTCGTGGGAGTTCTTCGGTGATTTGCCTCCAGTGTGGACATTCGGAACATATCGGGCGCAGTGTGATAGGCCTCAGAAGGAGTGCCGGACATGTGGATAGGACGGGCATCTGGAGAGGTTTTGCATACATCCTTCTCAAATAGCCGACAGGCATGGCCCAGGATAGACTGTAGTGTCTGGAGTTATTTCAGGTTCGGTACACAGAGAGGGTAGTCGAGGTTCAGTTGTTCGCAGAGGTTGTGATAGAGATGGTGGGACCTACCTGAGGGGTCTGTGTCCGGTGACGGGAGTAGCATCACAGGGAGGTCAGGCGTCAGACAGCCGTGTTTCAAGCCAGGTGCATGTCGTGGAGCTGCCAGAGGCTGAGCAGGATGGTGAGCCGATGATGGTTAGAGGTACACTACAGTGTGACCATGATCTCCATGTTTCATTTTTGGCATGACCTGTGGAGGAATGTCTGTTTTGAGTGCACGTGGTGCACAAAATCATTATGGACGGACTAGATTTTATTTAGTGGGATTGGAACCATATCGGGTGCAGGATATATTTATATATATGTATGAGATGTGTGGCATCCGGGCGTCCAGGATGCGGGCTACATGAGGTGCCTTGGGCATCGGGGCATCAAGGATGTGGGTTACTTGAGGTTCATGGCACCAGTACCTCATAGAGGCGGACACCGATGCGGTGCAGGCCATGTTGGGTGTCGAGACGGACACAGGAGAACCTATGTGGTGCAGGGGAGACGATGCATCACAGGAGGACTATCCTTTTGGAAAACAGTTTAGTAAACCCTGTTTTCTTTAAATTTTGTTGGGTTGAGACCGGGTTAGGCGGTTCCTAAGGTGGGACCCCCCCCCCCTTGATGAACTTAGCTGGGACCTTTGCGACCAGAGTTGTATGTTTGGTTCCTTCTTCGGGTTTCGTTCGGTAGCTCGGGGACGAGCTAAGTTAAGGTGGGGAGTTTGTAAGAACCCGGGTTTTCAGAACGGGTCAAAATCCCGACCCTGTTTGAATTTTTGACTATTTTATGAGAAAACTGGAGAAAATGGGATGTTTCTAGAAATTTCTAGACTACACGGCGTGGACTATAACACATTACATGAATGTGTAGGTGAGTTACCGGCCGTGGGCTCACCGAGTACATGTAGTGTGATGACCATGTAGTAGTTTCTTACTACATGGCATGTAGATTTGAACACGCCGTGTATACCCCCGACCGTGTGAGGCCATACATGGTGTGTAGGTCTGTTGGCTGGGTAGAACCAGGAGCACTCCGTGTTCCCTTTGGACACGCCATGTAGTATAGCCGTGTATAAGGGAAACACATAGCATGTGGTTGAGTCGGTGAAGAAAGGAAGAGGAACCAAGTATACTCCATGTACCCCATAGGTACACACCGTGTACTCATGTCGGTAGGTTCAGAAAGTATGTCGGCAGAAATAAGACGTCTTATGAAAAGTTAAATGACCTATACACGGTGTGTAGTCCAAAATTACATGCTGTGTATTTTCCTTTTTTCTCTTAAAACGGGAAGTAGCCTCGTTTTGAGGTTCTGGACAGAACCTCCTCCCTCAAATCGGCCGAACCTTCAATTGCTTCCCTGTTCTTCGTCCGAAGTCAGATCCGATCTCGGTTGGATGTGTTGAAACCCCCTATGTATGGCCTTGATTCCACTTTGGCCATTTTGTTTGATTTTCATTTGATAAAGCGTTATAGGGGTTTGACCGGGTTTGAATCTTCTGTAGATTTACCGTGTTTTAGACCGAATTGGCGGGTGTTACCGGAGGAGTAGCATCATGCGTGTCTGAGGTAGGTGGTGTATACCTTATTTTGTTTTTTCATGGTTTTTTTGGGGTTGTGGCCTCTGGGCGCGATGTTGAGTATCAAGTGAATCCCTGTTTAATTATTTTTATTTATTTATCTAAAATGTGGGATGCCTCTAGGCATTCTCTGACCAAGGTGTGATCGAGCGAGGCTGGGTTAGATGTCGTTTCTCATTTGGGGCATTTCGGTCGGGGTGCCGAAATGGGTATAAAATAATCTGCTCAGTTTAAACATTAGAGTTTAATTAATCAAATCCTGTTATCAATTGTAGGAGGCATTTAAGACCTCAGTGCTGGTATGGGACATCACCTGGTTTAGTGCAATTCAACTATTTAGTTTGTTTTGCTGGTTTATGTTTTCTGTTTAAACATGTTATATATGGAATTTCTGAATTGCATCTACTAGACCCTTTGGGAGGTGTTGGGCATGGACCAGTTATTCTTGAGTGATGCGGATCACAGGTTGGGCTTGGCCCGGGTTACTTGGGTGGTTTTGACCACGCGATTGGGCGTCAAGGACGTCGGCTTGAGTAAGTACAACTGTCAGGTTGGGCATGGCCCGGGTTACTTGGATGGCGATGCCATCGGACATGAGTGACATTATTACAGGGACATGAGGTGTCAGATGTGTGGGTGGCTTAGGACTATTTTGGTGATTACTGCACACCCGGGACTTTGAGTAGTGTGCACAAAGAGATACTCCATGATTAGGTGGTTTTAACCACTCGTGTGGGTAGAGGCCCCCGTAGTTGCGGTTCGGTATTCTGGTTGGGGTGATTGCCCTAGAAATCCAAGTGGGAGGTGAGGAGCCTTCAGGGGATTAGGCGTGCCTTCAGGACGTCCGGACATGAGACACGAGGTGTCAAGAGGCGCATGGTGTCAGGTTACTATTTTGGTCATGCCTTCGGGATGTCGGTACTTGAGACACGAGGTGTCAGGAGGCACATGGTGCCGGGTTACTATTTTAGGCATGCCTTCGGGACGTCAGTACTTTAGACATGAGGTTTCAGGAGTCACATGGTGTCGGGTTACTTTTTTGGGCATGCCTTTGGGACGTCGGTACTTGAGACATGAGATGTCATATGGAACATGGTGTCGGGTTACACGACAGATATTCCAGTGTTGGCTGAAGCAGGTGACACTCCCTGGTGGCTGTTGAGCACCAGTGGAGTTTGGGTTTAATTGTGCACTGTACTGTTTACGTCTTTCCTTGTAAATGCATGACTGCTTAGACACATATATTTGGTACACACTATTTGGTGGTATCCTACTGAGTATTGTCTCACACCCTACACAGGCCCCTCGGGATGCGTGCAGACTTTATTCTATTTACTTTCTGCTGCTGTTGTTTTGTATTGTTTCTGCTGGTTTATCGATTTTGGATATGCTTCTGCTATGCGGGTCTTGTTTGAGTCTGCTGAGTCTTTCATTCCGCTAAATCTTTACTATTATACTTAGACCAGTACCCATATTATGATCCTCCGAGAGGTTCTATCCTCCACACTATACCAAATAGACCCTGGCTGCTAGTGGGCAGCCTTTGGCGTTCGTGGAGGTGTGCCTATGGTAGTGACACCCGACCCGTTCAGCAC
Source organism: Viscum album (assembly GCA_963277665.1). Taxonomy (NCBI): domain Eukaryota; kingdom Viridiplantae; phylum Streptophyta; class Magnoliopsida; order Santalales; family Viscaceae; genus Viscum; species Viscum album. The sequence goes on from OY728131.1 coordinate 1,590,748,108, forward strand.
TGTTCAGGTGGCTGGCCAGGTCTGGGTCCTTACAGACATAAACATAATATATATATGTGTGTGTGAAATCTAAATAACTTTCCTTAATCTGTAAACATAATTACGAACCATTCTGAGTAGTATGGTGAGTGTTATCAAGATAGAACATCCATAATCAAACTAATGAAAACCCATTTAATAAAATAATTTGGATGATATACATAAGGTACATAACTCAATGAGACATAAAATTCAACAGAGGAGTTAAAATAGAAAAAAAATACTATAATAAAATCATCAAGGAATTTTGGAGAGAAATACACATTTACTTTGAAAAGAGGAGTCCATTGGGAAAAATATTTTCATAATCACATAAATGAAATCAAGTAGTTTATTCCATTTTTAAATTAGTTGTTTTATAAAAATAATGGTGGATTAAAATATATTATTGAGTGAACATGAAATAGTTAATAGATCATAATGTTCCCTTTAATTGGTCTTTCTTTTTATGGATAATTGAGAAGGGAACACTTTTAAAACATGTATTTTCCAAAAAAAAAGATGAACTAATAAAAAGAAATTATTTTTTCAACATATAACAAGAAAATAGAATAATTATATAAAATAAATGATTAATTACCTTTTTTATTGTGGAAGAAATAACTACCCAAAAGAATATTAATGTTCGGGATGGAAACCCATACTTTATGTACGAATGAGTTCGGAAGTCAACCTTAACATCCTAGATAATAAAATTAAATCTAATAATTAGTTAATTAAGATTTTAAATATATTTTTTTATTTATTATAGTATTATTTTGTTCATTTATGAGCCTAACGAGGAGTTATAGAGTTTAATTTCATCGTTTGGGAGCATTTTTTTTCTTGATTTTTATTATCAAATCACTTTTTTATTAGTTTGAAGTTCATGTAAATGGGTATAATTATTGGGATTTGGAATTACAGGGGGTTAATGAGTATAAAATGTAATAATTTTAATATAAATCATATGGTTATATGGTATGAGGATGAATAATTAGATAAGACATTTAGTGATAATATTTTAGATTATTATGGTGGTATTTCGATCACTATGAAGTATGTTTGTCGTATGAATTAGTATTATGTATATATATACTGGTTCTAGAACATTAGATAATACATAATTAATATTTTTATAATATAGTTCAACCATAAAATGGTTTCATGACCAGATTTGAAAAATAAATTAATGAATGAATGTTTGTTATCCACGAAGGTTGTAAATCGGTACCTCCTAGATGATGACTTCATTTTTTAAATAAAAGAGATGGTGTAATGAGATTGATGATAGTTTTTCAATTATCAGGATATCATTCTAATATAAATATGATACTATATTTATCATGATAATTGAGACCGATTATGATAATATTGAATAAAAAAATAATGAACTTGAAAATAAATGTAAATGCAAAAGGCAAAGGATTTTACATCTTAAAAACTCCTCGTTGAGAATCTCATTAAGGGGATTGATTTGGGTCTTTTGATGAGACCAAGAGTTTCTATATTTGGGGAGGATCTTTGGAATATTATTGGGAAGAATATTATAAGGCTCAAATCTTGGAAGGTATGAAGTGAAGAGGGAGTGAGGGGTGGCTTTTATAGTGGAGGAGAGGGGAAAGTTCTAATTATTTTATTCGCTATTTTATTATTTTTGACAAGAAAACCAATATTGTAGATTATTGTGAATAAATATAGTAATATGTTTATGTTAGTTCAAACCAATTGTTCTTAATCTTCAATGACTCAATTAATTTTGTATTTAGATTATAATATATTTATAGTGTAATTTATTGTATTTTACTAATAATTAAAAATTCCAATATTAACGAAAAATCCCAAAAATTAACATTAAAATATATTAAACATGTATAGATAAATAATGAACTCCATTTCAAGAAAATAATGTTCTCAATTTTGATAAATGTAATTTTTTAAAAATAATCTTCATTTACATGAATTTTTTTTAAAAATTTAAAACTAATTTGGTAACACCGAGATATATTAACTACAGTCTTATTAAATTATCTTAAAATAATAGGACAACAAAATATTGATTTTTGAATATTTATTTATAAAAATTGTTTTTCTTTTAAATACATTTAATAACTATAAAATTTTAATTATATATTTATTATTCATAAAAATACCAATATATAATAATAAATATTTAAATATTCACTTAATTATTCAATGATATATGCATATCATTGTTTCATTTATAAGGTTCTAAAATTTTATTAATACTTTCATGGGATCATTAACTATTCATTAGGCTAATTTACTATTCAAAAGGTCTATTCTAATATTCTTAAGGTCAAGTTATTATTCACTTAAAATTCTAGTACTCATATCAGACCAAAAATATATTACTGATCTCAACTATATAAGAATATTTTTTGAAATTTAAATTACATATGTAGAAAATTAGGTTTAGCATCTGGGTTATAATAAAAAAATTTGTTTTTAAGAGACTCAAAGTTTCTTGTGTTACACTATATATTAAATTTATTTGTAAAACCTTAGGGTGTTATCAATAGTGTTCATGTGTACGTATGACCTACCTTCTCCCTAAATGGTGTAATTCAATTTCCAATATATAATTTTTTTGGATGAGGATAAGTATATATATAATAAATAAATATAGCATTAATATCATGTTGAACATTCTAGAGATTATGGAACTATAAACAAAATACATGTACAAAAACTACGAAATGAAATCCTACATGAAAAACAAAGCATTTATCACCTAAAATAGGGATTTCAATTAGGAATTAATAATTAACAGTTGATAAAAGGTTATAAGTAAATAATATATATATATATATATATATGGTCAATAAATGCTTAAATAAGAAATATAATTGTTATACAAAATGTTCGAACACTTATTAAAGCAGTCGAACCTAAGGTAATGGATTTTCATTTGACTCTTGCTTTTGTAATACACATTACATATTCTCAAAAAGTATAATTTAGATGGTAAATATTCTTCCCAGGAATTTATTTTATTGTTATTATAATAAAAATTATGGTCTATTAATATACATATAATTTTAAATTTTTTTAAATAATGATTCAAAATTTAACAAAGTATTATGGGTTTTATGTTAAAATACCATTTTCACCTATATTTTTTATGATCATTATTAAAATGTTGAAATCATAAGGTATCACTCCCAAGTAGCCTATGAAATACATTATAGATGGGATTTTTGAGATATCATTTTTCTATTAATTTTACACTTTTTATGTACTCAGTCGAATGAAATTATATTATTAATAATAACAATCTTTATTTATCTCTTTAGATGAAGATAATTTTTATTCCATATCAATGTCTTCTAAATATGTATTCAAAAATATTTTTAAATTTCTTACGTAATTATTTAAATTCATTTTAACCGATGTTTAAATATTAATTTTTTTAAAAGTAAATTTTGTTTCATTTTTAAAGATGTACTTTTTAACCATGTTTAAAACTGTGAAATGGATGTTTTCTTTTAACATATAAATAATAATAGAAATTAATTTCCTTTATTTCTATTAAATTATCTGAAGATTAAATTATATGTTTTGAAGGTTATTTTTAAATAATTTACTTTCATTAATATTTTGGGAATTTTAATATTTCAAATACTTTATTTCAATAAAAAATGGATATTTTTTTAATGAATTATTCTATGTTATATTTAAATTAATTTCCCATCAATGATGACATCCGTTTATGTTACCTAACCTTTAATAGTTATATTATCCTATGATACCATTTTTATTAATTTTATTAATGTTTGATGATTATGAAGAAAAGATATTTATGGAACCCTTTTCCTTTCCACATGTTATGCTATGATTAAATGATTATGAAACTTATTTCAATTGAAAGGGTAATTTCATAATGAAATGTTTATGAAACCTTTTTCCACTCATAGGTTATGATACAATGGATGTTTTATGATCTTTTAAAACACGCACAAAAATATATATATTTAATTATTTTATTATTGGTCCCCTAATTATATTTCAATATAAATGAATAGGAAAATATGGATATATCTTGAGATAAACAGTACTGGAATAGGGGTGAAACCATTTTAGTAAGGGTCTAATTCCACTATGATTGTCCAAGGACTGATCCTTGAAAAAAACGATTATTTTTGGAGTAAACCCAATCCACTATGATATTCTTGGGTGTGAACTAATAATACTTATCTTTTTTGTTTGGTAATCCCAATACACTAAGATATTTTTGGAAACAAGGCTTGCATACTAAATATATGATTTTATATTCTTTTGTGAATGACAATAAGCTAAGTTTTCTTCCAATGGTATGCTCTCAGGGATCATGTTATTTGATTCATTTATAATTCATGTATTATTAAATACAAATATTTATGACATGAATCATGATTATGATTATTGATGTGTAGGGTATGGTTTTCAAATATTCTACTCATTTTTTCATACTATTATTCTCATGTTATATATAATTAATCATTGATTCTCTCTTTTTTATACATATATAAAATCTAAGATCACACTTTATAATGTTTCATTTTATGTAGGTTATAATTAAAGGGTATAATTATGTTATTTATTTAAAGGTTACTAGATGATACAAATTTTGGAGAGATGATGTAGAATTTTACGAATCATCTTTTTATGTAAGATTTTTTCATAATTATATAAAACTCTTAAACTTAATGGTACTTCATTATCTAAGTGATTTAATAATTCATAATAATGTTATATATTTTTTAGTGATAAAATTGGTTCATGATGATAGGTGTCATATCAATAAATTGATGTATATTTTTTACTAAAGGAGACAATAATATGGGTTCTAGGATATCATAGATGGTGTTAAAAATAGTTTATATAACATTAGAGATTATTATGTTTTCATGTGTGGTTTAATTTATTGTTATGGATAAAATAAAGAGTTTATGAGTATATGTTTGACAACATGTTAAATGTTTTGGAAACCACTTTTTAGGTTTTATGTAATGGGATTAATGGCATTTGGGGAGATATTTTATTTGGTTGAAGTATATTTAACCCTTAGGTTCAACATGAAGTATTACATAGAGGAATAACAATATTTCAATAAATTTAATTTTATAGATGAAATTTAGGGATTATTTGATATTTTATAATTAAGGTTATTTTTATGGATTTTTTTTCAAATTGTTTGGAAACATTAAATGATTTAAATTAAAATTGTTTTAGAAAAAACATAATATATCATATTTACCAAGGCCATATATTATGAATATACAATCGAAGGGGGGAAAGGGTTCATCATTTACCGTTGGCCTACATTATTTCATAGTTATTATGATATTATTTTACATAAAAAATTATCAATAATAATTAAGCTAATATTGGGAATATTTGTTTTATTATTAAAATAATATGGGACTAAAAATTGATGTGGTGTTTAATTTTTTTATATGAAGTTAAATATTTTTGGAACTTTGTATGATTAAGTTAAAAATTAAATCATGGTATTTTTTTGAGGAATAAATTTTGAAATATATTTTTTTAAGGACATATGGATTTAATAATACATTATGGTGATTTAGGTGATTCATGGAAATCATTATAATTTTTTTAGATTAGAGGATTATGACATATAAATTTTTAGTCATATGATATTTTAATGGAATAATGTTGATTAAAGATAAATGTTAACTTAATTTCAGTACAAATTATGATAAAATACTTCCGATTTTGGGATTTCAAATAATGTTAGGGATATTTAATGAATTAAGAGTCTAGTTATTTATCAAATGATATAAGTTGTTCTCCTGGTGCTAGTGTGGAGGTGTTTGTTATTAATATAAATGTTTATTAATTTTATGAATTATATTATGCTAAAAAATTTCGTTTTAGTAATTTTATAAATATATGAGGTAGTTATTTTATTAATTTTTTATTATTTTATCGCATAGAAGTTTATTTTTGTGCTTCAAGTATAAAAAAATTTATCTAGGATATTCATTACATTGAGTGAGAAATGATGTGGAAATTGGTCAGCACACAACCACATGATGAAATTGGGATTATAAAATAATAAGATATCAAGTAAGTATATTTTCTAGTGTTCTCAATATTGATATTATAATATTATAAAAAAATTTAGAAGAGGATATGGAATAAAAAATTAATACATTAATGTTAATTTCAAAAGAAGCAATGTTCTTTTTTCTAACCATATATTTATGGCTTTGTTGTCATTATCATTATGCTAACCATGTTACATATTACTCCATGTTAGTCATTGGGAATTAATTTTCTCTAACATGATAATATTCTTAATTCCATTTTTTATTGTATGTTTGAAACATAGTTATGTGTCATTCTAGATGACCATCATATTTCCATTTCTCTTTTATTATGAGGATGTTTAATTAACACTTTTTTCAATGTCAAATTTCATGAAATGAATTTATAGATGTCAAAATATTGATTTAAAAACTCAAGTTCAAATTAGAAGCACAAAATTTATTAATTTGTTTGTGATAATGTAACACCCTGAGATTTCAAAACTGAAAACTTTGTTCAATAGAGTATACAACATGCAACACAGAGCCATAACAAAATAGAATATATTATTATTTAATAAATGACCATTATAACCAATATATTAAATTATTTGTTATGAATAAGATTCGGTTTATTAATAAATATATAAAAACGTACTCAATTTTAAATTATTGATAAATTCTTAGTAAAAAATAACTTTATTTTTAATAAAGTCACTTTATTAAAATAAAATACATTTCCTTCAAAAATGTATTTTATTTTCTTTATATGATAAAATTTTAAAATTTATTTCTAGAAAAATTAGATATTTAATTTTATAAAATGAAAATAATGTTATAAGTCAAAATATCAAAATTAATGTGGGCTGATATTTCGATATTTTTCTGCAATGACTCATTTTTTTGGGAATATTGAATATTTTAAATTTTTCAAATAATATAATTTCATTCCATTAAATCAAGTAATTTTAAATTACAATTATATATCAGATTTTGTCTTATAATAAAATGTTAAAAATATAATTTGTAATAGTGTAATTAATTTCATTTCTATCATAAATTTTCAAGATTTTGGATTATGTTTATTTGAATGCATAAAAACACAGTTTTATTTATACTCTTTTATGTGCAGAATGTTTATGAATTTTAAAAAATTAAAATAACTCATTTGAAGAAAATATTAAAATTATATGTCTTTTTATATGAATATAAATTAATATAATTATGATTTACGGTTATAAAATTTATATAAGATCATATATTTCATGAAAGATGCATTTTCATGAAAAAACGTCTTGCATCATGTTTTTATGATTTAATATTATATTAAATTCATCCAAATATATATTTATTATTTTTTAAAATGGATCCCATGTTTTAAATTAGTATGTCTAAATTTTGGTAAATATTCCCATTTTTTGAGGTTGTTATGAATAGTAACAATAGTAAATATTTATTACCACAATAATGGTAAAATGTGTTAATGAATAGTTAAAATAATTTGATATGGACTGGAAAATAATCCTAAAATATATCTTATTTTTATGGAATTAGTATATATTTTTTGTAATAATAAAAAATTCTAATATATGACATTTTTTTCCATATTTCTGTGATTGTTTCCTTTATTATACTTTTTGTAATAAAATTCCAAATATTACACATTTTTATAATTACAATAATATTTTTAATATACCTAAAAACCCTTTTTTATTATAAATAATAATTTTATAGATACATTATTTTTTAATGGAAATATATTTTAGGTTTTTAGTAATAAAATAATTACCTTAAATGCTTACCAACGCCAACAGATTAATGATTTAATTAAAAGGAAGAATAAAATAATTGATTTTAAAAAGTTGAAAAGTAATATAATTTAAAGGATTTATTGTGTTAGGTGAAATTTTTAGATACATATGACATATTAGAGATTTTTAAAAATAATATATTATAATTACATATTAATCTTGGGGTGTTTAAAGAGAAATTAAATGAACAATGTCAAAATAATAATATTGATAATTTATGAAAATAATTTTTCATTATAATATTAAAAAATCCAAAAAATAATGAAATATGATTATTTAGATATTATATTGTATATAATATCTTCCACAATCCACTAATTATTCAATTTCACATTATATGTAAAATTATAACCCTTTAACTGTGAAAAATATGTGATCGCAGTTAAGGGTAAAACATGTTAACTAAGGGGTTAAACAATAAGAAATAATTTAAATAAATATTCAAATATATCATAATTTTATTGGTATATTTCATTTCAAAAGTATCCTATATTATATTTTAGTTTATTTATATTTATAATCATTTTTATAGATAATGAATTTTATATTTTAGTCATTTATGATATTCCAAAAGCTCCCATACGTCAGTTATAAAAAATAACCTCCTCCACCCTATTCATTATACTACAAAATAATTTTGGATAAGAAAATAAAAATTTAAATCACATAATTAATTTTATTCCCATTTCCTAGAATCATTTTTATTGTAAAACTCTTATAAGAAGTCTTTTGGTGAAAACATAAAGAAGTTGTTCAAAGAAGACAAATCATTTTTAATCGAATGTTTTTTCATTTCTTACTCTACCTCCATTAAATATTTTTCAAATACGATGAAATAATTACACCAGTACCATTATGAAAATAATATTTTATGTTAATGTAAAAACCTATGTCTATCTCCTCATCCATTATATCGAAATCCAAACTATTTCTCGTGTGTACGGTGGACTACTGCCACACGAACCGCTGTAAATTGTTTTCAATCATTGCCTCTCACATATAGGAATAATAAATGATTTATGGAATATATATATATATATTACTTATGAAATAATTATAATTTATTTATTTTAATATCATATATACCTTATTACCTTCAAATCCATTGGAATAATATAACATCACTCATACGAAGGTTTGGATTACAAACTCCACAAAGCGATGTGATGCATATTAAAATTTAATATGACATGTATGATAATAAGGATAGATTTAATTAATATATGTGATATAAAAAATATTCAATAATTTTTAATTAATGTTTACCATTATTTAATTCCATCTGTTAAAAAATTAAAATAGCGTTTAATTATAACAATGACCTACCATCTCCGTGAATGGTGAAATTCATTTTCCTACCCCTAAAATTTATAGATGAATCTAAATATACGAATATTGATTATTTGTTTTATTTATAACATTATCAAAAAAATTACATAATGAAACTATAAGAAATGTACAAGGAACAATCCTACCTAACCAGAACACACATTAAAAAGAAGCATTTATCACCAGCTAGAGTGATTTTAATAAAAAATTATTAAAAACAGATCATAAAAGGTTATAAGTCTAAAAATATGGTATTATATATATTATCATGATTATTCAATATATTTATTGTAAATATATATGTATTATATAGTTCATTTGATCATGTATGAAGCAAGTTAGGTCTGAGTTAAGGATGTTTTATGTCACTTTTACTTATGTTACACACATTCTAAATTCACAAGCTATTTATTTTATTTTCTGTATATAATCACCCTGATTGTATTTTATAATGATTATATAATAAATTTTAGGCAATTAATATCCATATAATATTTATTATTTTGTTGTACTTAAAATTCAAAAGTTACCAAAGCGGTAAGGGTTTTATGTTAACATCTCATTATTTAATGTGTTTTTTTATGATCAAGATTCTGATGATGAATATTATGGTTAATGACTCAAAAAATCACAATGTATCATCTCTTATTGTTATATATAAATATTTCATGTTTGGTATTCTTTCTCATTTTTCTATATACTCAACATCCCAAAATCATATTTTTAGAAAACCAATTGTATTTCTCTACAAGGTTAAAGATATTTTAAATTCTATATCTGTGTTTTCTAATAAAATTAAATAATTTTTCCTATATTTATATAAGTTTTTTTACTTAATAATTACCCATGTTTTACTATTAACAAAATATTTTTAAATGAATTATCTTTTCATTTTCTAAATTAGGATCTTTTTGACTTTTTATAGAACTGTGAAATGAATGTTTTCTTTTAAATTATATAGAACAAACTAAATTTCCGAGAATAATTGTTATTAAATGATTTAAAGTTCCATTTATATATTTTAAACTATTATATATTATGTATGTTATTTCAAATTGTATTTTTTTAATAAATAAATTATCATATTTATATTTAAATTCATTTTCCATCAATGATGTCATTATTTATTATTCTCTAACCTTTGATGGGGATATGATTTAATGATGATTTCCTTATTATTTCTCTTGATGGTTTATTATTATGATGAAATTTTTTTATGAAACCCATATATTTTTCATGGGTAATTCCATGATGTAATGATGATCAATATCATTTCATTTACATGGGTTATATCCAAAGATATTAACTATGATACTAGTTTATTTTCATATGTTTAGATATAATGAATATTTTATGATGTTTGGGATCATATATTTTTTATTTTAATTATTAATGTGGGGGATCAGAATTTTATACACCATTAATGAATTTTCTAATGATGTATATCTCATGAAATGGACATGATTGTAATGAAGAGTATACCACATTCAGTAATGGACATTATCCACAATGAATGTCTTGGGAGTCATACAAGACTAATATGATGTTTTGGGGAGTGATCACATTTAACTATGATAAAATTGGGAGTTAAGCATGACTAATAAAATGTTATATGGAGTGAATGGAATATACTATGATTATCATAGAAATGTGCCTCATCTAGTAAGTAAATGACTTTGTATACTTATATGTATTCGTGAAATGTACATCTTAGGAAAATTTTATTCCATCATGGCTCATGTTATTTGATTCCTTTGTTATTCATGTCATATTCACTACCCTGTATTATTCCATGAATCATGATTATTATCTATCAAATTTAGCATATGGTTTTCAAATATTATGATTATGTTCTCATAAGTGTACCCTCATGTTATGTTTATGTGATCATTGATATATCCCTGAAAAATCCTTAATGATAATATGCACTCACCCATTCTTATATTTACATTTCCATAGGTTATAAAGAATGTTTAAATTAATTTATTCTTAGAGGGTTACTTGTTGAGATGAACTGCTTATAGATTATGTTAAGTTTTATGAATTAGTTGTTTATTTATTGATGTTGTTATGTATGATTTAGCCATAATTTTCGACAAATATTAACATATATGTTCCTTTATTTTGTAAATGATCTAATAATACTATATGATAGTATATATTTTTAACAATGTCAATTGGGTCATGATTATTGGAATCTTTTGGTGCTGAAATCCATTCCTAATTGAAAAAGGCATAAAAATCACCAAAGGACCTTCCTTGCAAAGCTCCGTCAAAAATCCCATTAGCACTGAGATTAGTGTGAAGATTTTAGAATAAACTCATTTTTGATCTCCGCAATGAAATGATGGAAGACTCTACAATCTTGATTGATACATTTACGACCTCCATAAAGAAATGACATAATCCTCTATGAGTCCAGCCGAGCAACCTCCAATCACGAACCACCATTTCCTTCACGACATGCCCTTATAGCACCGTGATTACTGGTTCCAAAAAATATGCAGCTCAAATGCCTCACAAATCATAAAAACCTTTACATTTCTCCTTTAGAGATCACAATTCACAAATCACCCTTTTCTCTGCGAACTAGTGAGAAAATGCATCACCTAAGGTACCTGAACAAGGTGAATCAGCTTTCACTTTTCTCTAATTTTCCACCGCATCATGCATGGATTCCCTTCATTATTTAGATGGCCATCGCAATGTTAGGAGTCTCTTTTGGATACATGTGTTTTCACAGATCATTCAACCTTCATGAATCACCCCAAGCACATGTTGACTACATTCCTCAGTTGGGTCATCATGCTTTTCAATTCTTCTTTGTTCATGGTCATCCTTTTTATCATGCTTCGTGAACCACTTTCCTATGAAAATTTCCTTCCCTTAGAAAAACATTAGTGCTTCGCAAATCCCATCTCTGTTAGGCCATCTACATCACATTCCCTTATCCCATGCGGACCTCCAGGATTATACAATGTGATTTCATGTTTCCTTGAGTGGTGTTTCATATTGTTTTTCCCTACCATATGCTTCTTCTTATAGGCTCTCTAATGTCTACTGCTTCTATGCATAGATAAGAAAACATGAGACCCTCGAGGGGTATTTTCTCCACCCCACGTTTTCTGGAAACTTCCTCTGCCTTCCTTTCCCAAATTGTGGGTTGGTACCTATTACGTACATCTCAGGGGTGAGGATTGAGTCCTCCACATTTGAGCTATAGGACATTGACCTTGTGATCACACTATTCCTAGACACATGATGTTAAACTATGAGTTACCACACGCCTACCATGCCAGGGTAGACTCAAAGGATAATGAGCATTAGAGAACCTCTTATCCTCTCTACCTTGGGGATTTTCCACAATGTGAACCCCTAAAAGTCCTCATGTAATGTTCAAAAAATTCTTATTGGGTATTCCTTGTATAATGGACATATCCTCCTTGTACATCAGATTACCCTCCTTAAAATTCCATCAAGAATTAAGTCCCACTCTTCATCTCCCTTGGATACTAGCGATATATAAACCACACACCATCCTTCGTTGCTATACTTTTCGAGACATGATAGTCAGGTATAGTGTTTCTAATTATTTCTCAAATCGAGCAGGAATCACATGGGTATAGAGTAAACAGTGACCAAAACATCCTTTTTGAGATTCTAACCATCACTAGTATAAAAACGATATTTAACCACGGTTTTTTAACATGGATGATGGTTTTTAACCGACATTGAATCGGATAATGTAAAAAATATGATTTTGGATTACGGTTTTTGTAAAAATATGCCAAAAAGGAATTATATTTTTTTAGTGTCAGTTTTGTAAAAAAAACAATGGAAAAACCCCCTTGGTATCATTATTGGTGTCAGTTTCCTAAAAAACAGATGCCAAAAAGTTTAGAAAAAGTGATGGCATCAGTTTAAAAAAACATATTCTATAAACAAAAAAACTATTTTTGGCATAGTTTTTTTACAAAAATAGATTCCAAAGATTAATTTTTTTCTTATATGTTTTAGAGCGTTTCCTAAGCTTCGATTAGATTGGTCATAAAGCTAAATTGGATATACGAATCAGATGCTAGGGCCATCAGATGTTGAACTTATAAATTTTTTGATTGATACCACTTGTTTAAAAGAAAACAAGATACACATAAATTAAAATCACATAAACCAAATGAAACAAAATAAACTCAATATTTGAAACATATTTCAATTGTTTTATGAGCATCCATCAAAATGATATGTTTTTATCATCGTATCTCTTCTATTTAGGGTAGAACTCATGTAGAAATGAGAATGATGATCGATAATTAAATTTACAAAATGGTCAGTAAATATCATCCAAATGTTTAATATTTGTAACTCAATCATAAGAATAAATCATCATTAGAATAAAGCAAATCTACTAGTTTATAAATTAGTGAAAAATAATAATAAGGAAAATAAATGATTGGAATAGATACCGAGTTCAAATTAACTATTGATGCCACATTGAAAATTGATTTAATTGAAGACGTTGAAAACGATGAACAAAGAAGACACTGGATTTATATATTGTAAATAGAATATTTTTTATAATGTTGTATGAAAATGTAGGCTATATTTATAAAAGTTAAAAGTGCATTGTGAAAAAATTGAAATATTTATCCTGCATATTGAAGAATACTCATTAGTGTCAGTTTTGTTTAAAACATATGCAAAAGAGGATTTACATTGGTATTTTGGCATTGGATTTTTTACAAAACCAACCCGAAAATACCAATTGATATCATTTTGGGTGTCATCTTTTATATAAACAGATTCCCAAAAGAAAAAAAAATATGTTGTAGTTTTATTTTAAATATGGGTCAAAAAAGGTAAAAAAAATATTGTTTGTGTAGATTTTTAAATAAAAATATGCTAAAAAATAAAGAGACAATTACTTTTCAATTTTAATAAAAAAAACAACACCAAAAAGTAAAAAAATATTATTGGTGTTAGTTTTTAAATAAAACATCATGAAAAATAGAGGAAGTATTTTTGGAATTTGTTTATATTGAAACCAATGACAAAATTTAAAAAACAAATCACAATGATTTATAGAATTTATTAAGAATCGATTTTATTGGTCGTGGAGCTAAAAACGAGTTACATATTTAATGTTATGGACTTCGAATGTTGGACTTTTTGGAAGAATTCTTGTAGAAAAGATCATCTTCTTAAATCCATGACATTTAATATGTTACTCCATTTTTTCTCTACACAAGTCAAATCAAGGATTATGAAATATTTTAAAACAGAATAAAAAACTTAATTATTATAATTGGTATTTTATAAACAGATGGAAAAAATATTTTGTTGAAATTTTTGACATTGGTTTTTAATAAAGATGACACCTAATATAATTGTTTTGGGTTTTGGCATCGGTGTTTAAAAACAACTAACACCAAAATATCTATACAATCATATTTTATGTCGTTTTGTAAGAAATTGGAAACAAATATTCGATGTTAAAAACCATTTCTGTACTAGTGCATGCATAATCTCCATGCCCCAAAAAAACTATGTGTAATTTCATCCTTGTTATTTAGATATGGTACATAGGATGCCTCTCAATGGTTCCAGCCCATCACTCCCCATAATCCATTTATCCCGATTAATTAATGTTGTTTCATTCTTTCTGTATGAAAATAAACTGTATGCCCATTGTATCTATGAAGGTTTGGATCCGTGTATTTTATATAGGGTAAATAGGAAGCCTCTTACAAGTCACATGCCAACCTATGCTAAAATCGAGTAATCCATCCTAATTGATGTACCCACCTTATGCGATACTTTCCCAGTTTGTGGTGTGTCTCTCTAATCTGCATCGCTGGGGTGTTCTGATCCACTCAGGTAGCTAACCATGCATAGGACCTAAATATTACCATACTCCTCCAACAATGAGTATCCCTCGTAGGATGGTACACTAACCATGTGTACCCCCCAACATGTTTCTAGGTTTTAGACATTTTTGTACACATCGATTCTATGCCCTGTCAGGAACTATATGGAATTTGATTCCCTGCAATGAGGGTACGTAGGAATCCTCCCAGAGGTTCAATACCATCATCATTTTCCCATCCTAGTCTCCCACTAGAGCCATTGGGTCTTGAAAAGATCATTCCCCATCTGGAGGTTCTACTTCATTTGGTTCGCCATAAATGCACCCATTCTCATGAGCCGCCTCCTCAAGTGTCTCAGCACTCCATCCCTTAACTATGTGGAGTTTGATTCCCCATCACAGGAGTACATAAAAATTCTCTTTGAAGATCAAGCCCATCACTATCATCTTCACATCAGTTCCGTATAATCCACCCCCACCCTATGATACATCCTCTATATCCATCTTAATTTTACCTGGGCCACCACATCCTAGTGAGATCAGGGCATCCAGCATTGATTCTCCATGGAAGAACCCGAGTAGCAAACCATGAATAATCCCTAGCCACATTCTCCATCTCCTTTCACTTATAATGGTATAGTCATCCATCCCATTTCTGCTTTCAACAGCACTCAGGCAGCTAACCACATGTATTCCCCTAGTCATCCCTTTAAACTATGTGGGATTGGATACCTATATTCTAAACAGGTTTTTTAGGATTCATATATGATGTTCAATGCTAGAAAATATTATACCTTAGTGTCCCCTTTTCCCGTAACACTTTATCTGAGCCACCATTTGTGGTTTCTAGAACATCCTCTATAGTGTGATATATTCTATTTTGGGACATTCCATCCCTGATCCATCCTCATTGGGTATTTTGATACATCCATTCATTAAACATTCCTAGTGTTCCTTCCATGTGATGTACCAAACTGAACCACTCTATTTATTGTTCTAAAAAGATCAATCCATCTCTGCTAAATGTTATAATGATGGCATAACCCATGTTAAACATGGGAAGGTGAGGAAAACCTCTAATACATGCCTCTATAATAATATTCCTCGGATTCGACAAGGGATGCCTCAGGATTCCGCCTACTCAAGAATCCATCTTATAAGGGAGAAATCATGTATATCAAGGTTTTGGCATCAAGACATGCACGCGATGCCCAATGTGATTATTTCCATCACCAAAGATTTCTGCCCTATCATGACCCTTTGGAATGTCATGATTGAAGAAACTAGATTAATTGGTGTTTAAGAATAGATGACACCAGGAATGAGGTTCACAACCAACTTCATAATCTATAATGGAGACCTAGATATAGAAAATAATTATGAGGAGGAATCCATGGATGGAGAGACCAACATCTAATAACACCTTTTAGATGACGGAGTAGATATCCTTGAAGATGTGATTAATGCCACCCAACTTTGGAAAGAAGGAATGTGGGTTAATAGATGTGGTTGTTTCTATTGATGATGATCCGAGGAAGAACACATCGATTAACGCATCTGGAATAGAAACAGTGAACCTGAAATGAAAATTTTATTATTCAACTGTGGGGATTTGTATGATTCAAGAAATCAGTAGATAAGCATCTCACTAGATCTTGTTATCCAGCCCCATGTCCCCCCATGAAAATTTTGGCCCAGGCATGGAACAGACCAAAATTTAGTTCAGTTAAATAATGGGTATTCCAGTCATTGAAATCATAAGAATTGATCTTTCTTTTTAGCTAAGGAAGACTTAACAATGATGGGGATCTAGGCACTTATTTCCAACTATCTATGCTAATAGCTGAATATTCCATATTTATAAGACACAAGAAACAGGAACCCAGTCACCTCTTTCCCACATACGCAGGGGTAGGGTAAATGACAAGGTGTTGTCCCATTTCGCTCCACCTCCACCATATACAATGAAAAACCACAGCTGCATGGCACCCACAAACCATCTCACTATCTGATATCATCTATAGGATGGTGATTGATTCTATCATTTGATGATATGAATAGGAGGGGGACATCCCATTGAGGGATGTGGCCCACAAATATATGGAGGCTTATGGGCCTTGTCATCACTACCGCCCCAATGGACACACATGGAGCCACTTCTCCCCACTCCAACTTCTAATCATTTCGGGTGCCTCTCCCCAGAACATTATTATGGCTCATCCCTAAAGTCAATGAGGAATGGGAAAATCTTGTTGTCCCAAAATCAACCATAACCCAAGAGCCTCCAAGGAGGGATCCTACCAGGCCACTTCAATAGTTCCATCTCGTCTATATAGCTGAGGAACAGTTGGTCATTACCATTATGTCATTAGCCCCGACTTGGCTAAACTGACACTAATATAGGTTCGTTCTTAAGAAAACTCCCTTAAGAGTGTGTAAACTTAAATAGCATTAGTTTCCCATGCCACCACCGACGTATGCTATCAGTTACCTATTATTACACTTCATGGTAACTTCTATGCTTGACTAGGATTGAGTCCCCATCCTTACATTAGGCAAGCTGGGATGACTCTTCCGGTTTCTGACATGAGTATGTGTCATCGCAGGAAAACCCTTAACATCTAGATCCATTATAGAGGTTCTCCCCATACCTTCAGGAGCCTGGGTGGAGGTCCTCCCCACCATCTCACCCATCATTGATTTTACCCCATGACACTATTTGCAGTCCAAGTTGAGGTTGTCCATTCCTTGTTAATATTTATTATGGAGGTCCTCCTCGTACCCATGATCCCATTTATGGAGATCTTACCCATATTTTAGGTTATTAATATGATGGTCCTCATCTCCCTAAAACCCATCAACATAGAGGTCATCCCCATGACCATCTTGATCAGTACAGATTCCCTCCTCATACATACAATACCAACTGACACAGAGGTCCTTCCTATGCTGCAGGTGGCCAAAATGTAGGTCCTCCCCATGTTGCTACCCGCTCTATTGGCGGCCTTCCCTTCTTTAAAACATGTAACTACAGAGGTCCTCCGCGCATGTCCCACACTCAGCATTATTATCATCCCATTATTCTGTACGACATCTCCTGAATACCCCTCACATGATGGTGCACCCATGCAGAGGTTATACTCACTCTGTCATCCAATATTGAGGACCTCCCTATTTACATATCAGCATCTAGATCAGAGGTCCTTCCCTCTATGAAAAATCATGTTTGGTGGTTTTCCCCATGTTCCTACCAGATGTAGTGGAGTCCTTCCTCGCTTTAGCACCATCTCTTATGGAGGACCCCCCCCCATTATTGATGTTTTAACGTTCCTTGAGGAACCATCCCTGGATAGAAGGGGGAACCATCATAGTTTAAGGATGAATCCTACATAGTGCTAGAGTACTATCAGTCTAGTCCACATTTTAGAATCTGATGAGGAGTGTGACTCAATGATATAGGATATTCCCTGATCATTTGCATCAGAGTCAAGGGAAGAAACCATAATTGTCATCTTCATCCTTCCAAAAATTGAAATGAACTAGATACCCAAATCCCTTGAAAAATATATGTTGGAGGAGGAATATTTAGATCCCTTTCTGGGTTTATCCACACAATCCACTATGTCTTCCATAGAATCATTCTCTACATCGACAATATATCACATAGAGTTGTTCTGGGGACTAATGGATGATGACCACCCCCAAAATTCTCCATTAGTGGTCTACACCCTGAAACAAGAATATTTGGATGATACCTCATCATATTTGGATGTGATGATGTAGTTAATATCGTCCTCGAGGGATAGTGCATTATGTATAAGTTTTTCAACCTGCACACTCTAATCTGCATTGACCATCCCACAACCATAACAGTCTACATCAGTAATGTTACCAGTTCCTCATGCACCCCCAATTGAAAAATAGGGTTGCGACGGATTGTATCTCGATTCCAAAAAACAGAGTTTCTGGGACATTATTATAGTGAACCATCTTTCTAATTTGTTTTGGCAAAATGATACATCAGAGATCAACATTTTAGAGCCGCTAACAAAGTATGAAGTCATGTGTTCTATTAAACTATTGGGAAGATGCACTTACATATCCATCATCATCGGCTACCTTATCAAAAAACCCAAGATCATTTTAATGACCTCGGCCAACAATGCAACCTAAATGAGTTAGTCGTACTTCCTATGGCTCAGCACAATACGTCACCCGGTCATTACCAGGATCTTGAGAGATGTAATATTTATAGATTCATTATGTTCCTCCATGTTGTTGAGGAGGTATCCTCCCATGTACGGATATGTGTTTGGGGATAATATACTACCCTCCACATTAGCACAATCCAAAAAAACCAAACCTGTTTTGTGATTTCGATGATATTTCATCAAGTATCATCTCCATAAACATGGAAATCTCACCATAAAGAAATCTAATGTTGGAATCATCGAAGAAATACTTCCTCCAAGGATTAAACCACAGCTTTTCAATCCTTAATGAGTTATCACTCACCATATAATACACTTAATTGGCTGTGTATACCCTACTGTGTCACTACCCCTCAGTTAGGACCAAAAAATGGGAAAAATCATAATTGGATTTCTAATCCATATGACCTATCTGGTTCAGTGATGAAAATAGAGGATATATCGAGAAGGCTTTGCTACTCCAACAACTCAAAAAACAATAGAAGGACATTTATGATCTCATTTCTGAGGACATCGTAGAGTGATGTACTATTGGGAAAAAATCCCTCATGGTTCCATTGAAGCATTTTTGTGGTAATTATGTTTGTGGAAAAAGTGGACCTCTGTGTTGTGATTGATGAAAAAGCAAACCATGACATAAAAATTTGTTGACAAAGGGGATTTCACGGTGAAATGTCGAGTTCAAGAGCTGTGGTTAATGATCCATGTTTGATTCAAGAATTTCGATAAAGGAATGGATGATCTGGAGGCAGTACAAAAAGAGCAGATACAAGGTGGCGTTGTTTTCCTGTGTTTGCCAAATTTTTGGGCATGAAATCGATAAATGGAGAAAAGTGGATTTGGAAAAGGGAATTTCGTGCCGTTGACTTGAAGGATTGGAAACGTGTGTTCCATATATTTTTCAAGATCAGAACATCAAAATATCGAAAAAGGGAAATGTTGCACCCTAGTATTTGGGTTCGTTGATAAAGTGACTTGTGTGGCAGAGAATTGTGCGACGAAACATGAACACGGGTGGGAGACTTGTGTGCCATCGTGTATT
The DNA here is from genome assembly GCA_963277665.1 of Viscum album. Lineage (NCBI taxonomy): Eukaryota > Viridiplantae > Streptophyta > Magnoliopsida > Santalales > Viscaceae > Viscum > Viscum album. Next base: position 1,590,768,435 of record OY728131.1, read on the forward strand.
GTGTCCAAATTCTTATAAATTGAGGTCTACCCCTCCTCATTATGTGCGAGTTCAACACTTAGAGAAAATCAGAGCTCCCATCGCGCCGGTGTGGTGGTCGCGCAAGTGGTGTGTGGTCGTGCAAGTAGAAGTTGTGTGCCAGTTGAGTGTTGCACATCCAGAGTTGTTTGGGTGAGAAAAGAAGGGTGTCTCCCATGTTTAGTGTTGGAGATTAAGGTATCGTTCAAGTTGTTTGGTGACACATGCATGCCATATTTTGAAGAAGCACTACACCTGATGGTTGCGCGCCAAAATTGGTTTGGGCATAAAAGTGTGTGAGTCACACAAGTTTGGAGTTGCATAAGATTGTGTCACGCAAGTAGTTGAGGTGGAAATGCTCACCATTTATAACTTGTGTGCCAATACTTGCACGCCAGGTTAGAGAAGGGTTCTAGGAATGGTTGATACACAACAATGATTCAGGGCTGCGTGGAAGCAGGAATATTGCCCGATACCTTCAGTGCAAAGTGAGATTCATCTATGGGTGAAAGTATGACATTAATAGAGAATCTATATAAAACAAAGGATGTATTCATTAGTGATAATGAAAAGACATACATGTCAATAAACAATGAGTGGATAATCTCTATATTAGTGAGAAAAGGAAGAGGAAAAAGGTGATCCTCCCCACTAGCAGTGAGCGAGAGAGAGAGAAACAGGGAGTGACCATTAGGAAAGCAGTGAGCTAACCCTAAACATTATAAAGGTAGTGAGCCTGGGCATAGAAGTGATCTAGACTGAACCTTTTAAATAGCAGTTTTCTTTAGTGGATTTGGTACAGTGGGACATCGCCGTTGTATGCTCTTTAAACGTAGCCCAGTGAGGGTGAACCAAGTAAAAATATATATGCCTCCCTGCTTACATCCCTATGTTGCATTTAAAGCATCATCATTAGATAAAGAAGAAAATAAGTGGACATAATAAACACAAAAGTTCAAACAATGTGACCCTTCTAATAAAGTGGTCAAAATCCAGTGGAGCAGGAAGAATTTTGAAAAATAATATCCATACCCTAATTCACCCCCTCTCAGGGTATATAAGACCCTATTGGTCCCAACAATTGGTACCAGAGGGATATGTTTCATTTATAATATTTTTTCCCCTAACATGGATTAGTTGATTTCTCAAGTTAATGAATCAGTTTTCTATTATCTCATTATGCATTGGAAAAGGGAAAACATCAAATAAGAATCAGAAGTCTAGTGATATTCCTCCATGTGGATGTGATTAAGAAAAAAGAGTGATTCAAATTAAAGAATAAAACAACTTACTGAAGGAAGTCCTAGATGAATTTGATAATGAAAATATTGATTAACTCAATTATGATATAGGAATGAGTGAAGTACTTGAACATAAAAGTGGTACCAAAACAACTGATGATGAATAAATTTCAAGAAGGAGGTCACAATTAGATGTTGTGAACATGACAAAGAAAGTGGATAAGAAATTGGATGAAGAAGTTAAATATAAAGATTTCCAGATCCAAGTATTAGAAATTGAGGTCAATAAGCTAAGTGCCTTAAATCAAAGGAATATTGATGTGGTTACTGACCTAATGGAGAAGAATTATTTCAAAGGTGAAGAACAACAAAAGATGGCTAAAATGAAAGGAAAGCTAAAGGCCGAGGAATATGAAAGGAATCATAAGTCATATAAAGTTTAGAATCTGGGAGCCATCAATGATGATCTAGCTACAAAATTTTCTGATCAAGATTGGAAGAATCAAAGGATACAACAAGATAATGCATGTTTTTCTGATTCTATTGCACATGAAAAATTGAAATTGAATGAGAAGAGTTACATGGTAGATAAGCCGACACGTGAATTGGAAGATAAGATGAGTAGAGGGAAGAATTTCAAGAGAGAGCATGATGTCCAACTTGAATCAAGGGATATAAATATTCAAAATTTGGAAGAAGAGATAAAATTAGGTAAGAAGGAAGTGTATAAATTAAATACCAAAGGAAAGTCTGAAATGGAGGATGCATTGCACTTACTATTTGACTATCCTTCGACAAGTGATGATAAATTGAAAAACACATATTCTATTACTAAAGAGAAACAACAGAATATTATCATAGCTCAGAGACCATATAGTTTTGCAGAAACCAGTATTTTATTTGATGAATCCCCTCCCATGAATGATAGAAAGAGAGCCATGAACAATTCCAGAAGTGGAGAAAATACTGTAGGTGCTGGAGATAGATCCAAAAATGCATTTACATGAAGAAATGATAGCATGTGCTATTTTTGAGGGATTCATGGTCATGCATCAAGCTTATGTTCAGAGGCACAAAAATACATCTTAGGTTGTGAAAATTGAATAATTACTAGATCTATGAAAATGGAAAAGTTTCATGAGAAAGAAGAAATGAGAGTCTCTCAGAGGAAAGCATTTGTTAGATGCTATTACTGTAGAAGAATGGGACACACCATGAGTATCTTTCAGTAAGCTCAGGAGATCCATGTCAGAGGAAGAACTCATGGTGTATCGGCATCTTGACATAGAAATGAAAAAATGTGGTATTCCTTTGATGGATAATGTTTTATATGTTCAGATTATGGGAACTAGGAAAGTAATTTCGGCAAGAAGAACACAAGAAAGGAAAGGGAACTCAAAAAGAAAATTCCCAACTGCTTGTGTGCATGATAAGAAATTATGCACTGGAAGACAAGGTGAACAGATCTCTTGGAGAGAATGTGAACAAACCTAGAAGATTAAGGGGAGATCTACTCATGCTATGAGTAATAATAATGCATATTCAGTGGACGACTCACCATCCGGAAAAAATAGTTTGGTGACTCAAATATCTGATAAAATATATAGAAACAATGAATGCATTAACAAATTCACATGTCTTCTGCCATAGAGAGAACTCGAAAAAAAAAATGAAAATCCCTCAAATGGTGGAAGAAGAAAAGGAATATTCAAAAAAGAGATATTTCTACCCAGAGACGGAATCAAGGGAAGTGGCATACTGGTGGTACATCAAAGTCGGATGTGTGTACCAGTGGACCTATGTCCCAAATTGTGAAAAAGGCCAGGCCTACATAATATATATATCAGAGAAAGACACATCATATGGGTAATTAATTCTTAGTCATATAGCCAGATCATTTGAAGTTGGCTCGGCAACTAGAGGAAATGAGGAAGGAGTGTGATGCTCTATAAGAAAGAATCAAAGAGTTGACCCATCATGATCAACCATATTCTTCATCTTGAGGAGTCCAGAAGAGACCCTCTGCCTATGTATATAAATGTTGTTAATTGATGATTCAAGTGTTTTAGGCTTTAGAGAGATATGATCAAAGGGGAAGTGACATCTAAATATGGAAAGTGGATAAGTGATGTGATCCAGGGCTTCAATTTCCTCAAATCAGGTACCAAAGTTGAAGAAGAAAAGGAGCATCAATTTAGAATAGTAAGTCATTGTGTTATTAACTTTATATCTTGTTTCTTACATTGTTTTCAAACTTAGAATGCTTATATATTTTGTTAGTGGCTCAATGCTGAGTGGAAGATGAGAATAAAAGATGTAGGAGAAGAAGAATGTATATGGGTCTAAATAGTTGGCCTAACCCCAGGAAGTGTGGCATAACATAGGGGGAGAATTCAATAACAAAATAGGATGCAAGAGCCACCAAAGAAATAAATGGACGCCTTAGCATAGGTGCTGCCTATCGAAGGAAGAAATAAACACATGGAGAAGTAGCAATAATCATGCATCTCATTCATATGTATTTAATTATAACAAGTGGTATTAGATGAAAATTTTCAGGATAACAAGAAGCTGCGAGAGAGTATCAACCCTATCTCAACAAGAAGATCAGAAAAGTAGCTGGAAGAAGTGAATCCATGGAACAATGAAATAGTGTGAAATTTATTGATGAAAGTGTTGAAGAAAAAACAAACACAGGGGGAGCAGAAGTGACTGATGGTGATTCAAAAAATAATCATATGTGGGAGATTGTTTCGAGATCAACAGTTAGGAACATCATCGGGAATAAATGGGTCAGTCGGAACAAGATGAATGAAGATGGAACATTGATTCAGAACAAGGAATGATTGGTGTGCAAAGGATACTCCCATATAGAGGGAATAAATATTGATGAGGCATTTGCACATGTTGTAAGGCTGAAGAAAAACATTTTATTCCTAGCCATTGTAGAGTAACGGAAGTTCAAGGTGTTCCAGATGGATGTCAAACCTGAATTCTTGAATGGTATTCTAGAGGAAGAGGTTTATATAGAGAAGCCATATGGTTTTATCATTCATAAGGATGAGAACAAGGTTTGTAAACTGAAGAAGGCATTGTATGGGCTGAAACAAGCACCAAGAGCATGGTACTCAAGGATTGACCAATATTTTAAGAAGCCTGGTTTCCATCATGGTTAAGTTGATTACAATCTATATTTCAAAAAAAAATAGTAATAAAATGATGATAGTTCTAGTTTATGTCAATGACATAATCTTTGGGGGATCAGATGAAGCTCAGTGCAGACAGTTTTCTTGAATTCATGAAAAATGAGTTTGAAATGTCAATGATTGGAGAGATAACTTTTCTATTGGGTCTACAGGTGACACAATGATGGAATGGAACATTCATTTCTCTATACAAATATGAAAAGAAGGTTTTTAAAAGGATTGTAATGGAAAATTCCAAGGAAATGAAAACTCCAGTTGCTACCCGGATGAAACTATCCAATGATGAGGATCGAAAGGTAGTTAATATCATAGAATACAGGCAAATTATTGGAAGTTTGTTGTACTTGATAGCAACAAGTCCTGACATTTTTTTTGTCACATGCCAAGCAACGAGATATCAGATTAATCCCAAGGAATTCCACATTCTTGCAGTGAAAATAATTCTTCGGTATATCAAGGGCAATGTGGAATTTTTCTTGACATATAATGACAAATCTTAGACAGAGTTATTGGGATATATTGATGCATACTGTGCCGGTTCAGTGGATGATTGAAAAACAACTTCAGGAGGTGATTTCTATCTTGGTGAATTGTTTATTTCTTGGCTAAGCTAGAAGAAAGATTTCATTTCATTGAGAACCATAGAGGCTGAGTATGTTACGACCACTCATGCATGGACACATTTATTGTGGATGAAGTAGCAGCTTGATGATATGAGAGTTAAAGTGAAGTCTCTGATTGGAATCTAGTGTAACAACTCATGTGTTATCAATCTTAGAAAAAATCTAGTTAATCACTAAAGAACAAAGTACATTGATATAAAATAGCATTTCATCAACTAAAAGGTGAAGCACAATCTTGTGAAGTTAGAGTATGTGCATATAGAGCTACATGATGCAGATATTTTGACAAAGGCCTTACCCAAGGAATCATTTGAAAGGCATAAACTAGCTTTGGGAGTTCAGTCGACTCCCCGCACTTAAAAGAGTGTGGATGTGTAACCCCACCTCTCCCCGAGGTGTGATGTGTTTTTCCCTAATGTGATGATATGTGTTGTCTACTATGTTACAGACTTCCAAGAAGTGACATTTGGGTTCATTGTCAAAGGGGGAGAAAATAGTGATTGTTCAATGGGGAGAAAGTGTTTCTATTTGAGAAATCATGACAGATACGGGGAGAAGCTGACAGGTGGAGCAGCCAGATAGGTGGAGTTGAAGCTGGTTCAAAGTGCTTAGCCAGAGCATAGCTTGGACAACACATGAAATAATGCTGAAGAAGAATTTCAACTGACATGAGTTAAATCTGTGAGTAGATAGGGGGAGCGTTTTAAATCTGACAATACTAGAAGTGATCGATTAAAGAATAGATATCATGATCAATGAGGATCGTGATAAATGTAGAAGAGTGGTGTTGTAATACGGTAAGTATATTTTAAAAAATTTTATCAGTTTGGTGTCAACATTGAGTGTCAGAGTTGAAGTGATTCATTGATGAAACATTCATTTACTCTTGTTTCTCACGCCGAGCATTGCTCATGTGGGCTTAGAGTATGTGTTGAGTAATTCTTTGATCACTAGTGGAATCAAAATAGGCTAATGGTGTCTGAATAACTAAAAATGTATCTTTTTATGGAACTATTGTCAACAAACCCAAAAGGAGGGATTGTTGGGAAAAAATCCCTCAGGGTTCCATTGAAGCATTTTTAGGTAATTGTGTTTGTGAAAAAAGTGTACATCTGTGTTGTGATTGTTGACAAAGAAAACCATGACATAAAAATTTGTTGACAAAGGGGAATTCATGGTGTAATGTCAAGTTCAAGGTCTTTGGTTAATGATCCTTGTTTGATTCATGAATTTCAAAAAAGGAATGTATGATCTGGAGGTGGTACAAAAAGAGCAGATACATGGTGGCGTTGTTTTCCAGTGTTCGCCAAATTCTTGGGGATGAAAATCGACAAATGGGGAAAAAGTGGTTTTGGAAATTGGATTTGCATTTCATTGAATTGAAGGATAGGAAACGTGTGTTCCATATATTTTTGAAGATCAGAACATCAAAATATGGAAAATGGAAATGTTGCGCCCTAGTATTAGGGTTGGTAGAGCAAGTGACTTGTGCGGAAGAGACTTGCGTGACGAAACATGCACACCGATGGGAGACTTGTTCACTATCGTTCAGTGTGTCCAAATTCCTATAAATTTAGGTCGACACCTCCTCATTCTATATGAGTTCAACACCTAGAGAAAATCAGAGCTCCTGTCGCGTAGGTTTGGTGGTCGTGCAAGTGGTGTGTGGTCGCGCAAGTACAATTTGTGTTCCAGTTGAGTGTTGCACGTCCAGAGTTGTTTGGGTGAGAAAATAAGGGAGTCTCTCATGTCTAGAGTTGGAGATGAAGGTATCGTTCATGTGGTTTGGGGAAAAATGCATGCCAGATGTTGAAGAAGCGCGATAGTTGATGGTTGCGCGCCAAAATTGGTTTGGGAATAGAAGGGTGTGAGTCGCCCAAGTTTGGAGTCGCAGAAGCTTGTGTCACGCAAGTGGTTGTGGTGGAAAAGCACACTAGTTATAACTTGTATTCCAATACTTGTGCACTGGCTTAGATAAGGGTGATAATAATGGTAGATACATGGTAGTTATTTAGGGCTGCATGGAAGCTGGAAGATTTCCCGATACCTTCAGTGCAAAGTGAGATTCATCTACAGGTGAAACTTTTACATTAAGAGAGCATCCATATAAAAAAGAAGATGTATTCATTAGGGATAATGAAGAGAACTATAGATCAATAAAATGTGAGTGGATCCTTTCCATATTAGTGAGAAAAGAAAGAGGAAGAAGGTGATCCTCTCCACCGGTCATGAGCCAGTGAGAGAGAAACAAGGAGTGACCCTTGGGAAAGCAGTGAGCTGACCCTATACCTTGTAAAGGTCGTGAGCCTGGGCATAGTAGTGATCCAGACTGATCCTTGTAAACAATAATGTTCTTTAGTGGATTTGGTACAGTGGAACATCGCCGTTGTATACTCCTTGGACGTAGCCCAGTGAGGGTAAACCAAGCAAAAATCTATGTCTGCCTGCTTACATCCCTGAATTGCATTTAAAGAATCATCATTAGATAAAGAAGAAAATAAGTGGTCATAATAAAAACATAAGTTCAAAAAAATTGACCATTATAATAAAGTGGTCAAAATCTAGTGGGGTAGGAAGAATTTTGAAAAAGAATATCCATACCCGGATTCACCGCTTATCAGGGTATATAGGACCCTATTGGTCCCAACAATTGGTATCAGAGGTATATGTTTTTTTATCAGATTGGTTTTCTTTGACTTTGTTAGTCGATTACTCTATTTAAATAATTTGTTTTCTCTAATCTCATTATTCCATGGAAAAGGGTAAACATTAAAGAAGAATCTAAAGTCAGGTGATATAACTCTGTGTGGAAGTGTTTATGGAAAAAGTGTGATTCAACTTAAAGAATCAAATAGCTTACTAAAGGAAGGCCTAGATGAATCTAATAGGGAAAAGAATGATTCTCTCAATAATGATATATGAATGAGTGAAGTACTTGAACTTAAAATTGATATTGAAACAACTGGTGATGAATAAGTTTCAAGAAGGAGGTCACACGTAGATGTTGTCAACATGACAAAGAAAGTGGATAAGAAATTGGATAAAGAAGTTAAATGAAATGATATCCAAATCCAAGTATTAGAAATTGTGGTCAACAAGATAAGAGGCTTATATCAAAGGCTTATTGATGTGGATACTATTGGAAAGGTGAGGAACTACAATAGATGGATAGAATTAAAGGAAACGAAAAGGATGATGAATATGAAGGGAATAAAAAGTCATATGAAGTTCAGAATATGGAAGCCAGAAATGATGATCTAGCTACGCAGTTTTCTGAATGAGTTCAGAAGAATCAAAGGCTACAACAAGATAATGCTTGTTGTTCTGATTCTGTTGCACAAGAAAAATTGAAAGTGAAGGAGCAGAGTTACAAGGTAGATAAGTTGACACATGAATTGGAAGATGATATGAGTAGAGGGAAGCATTTCAAGAGAGAGCATGATGTCCAAATTGAATCAAGGGATATAAATATTCAAAATTTGGAAGAAGAGCTACAATCAGTAAAAAAGGAGGTGTAGAAATTCAATACCAAAGGAATGTGTAAAATGAAGGATGCATTGAACTTACTATTTTATTAACCTTCGATAAGTGTTGATAAAATGATAACCAGATATGATATTTCAAAAGAGAAACAATATAATATTCTCTTAGATCAGAAACCATATTGTTTTGGGGAAACCGGTATTGGATTTGATGAATCCCCTCCCATGAATGATAGAAAGAGAGTCATGAACAATTCCCGAAGTGGAGAAAATACTGTTGGTGTTAGAGATAGATCTAAAATGGAATGTACAGAATGAAATGATACCATGTTCTTTTTTTGTGTAATTCATGGTCATACATCAAGATTATGTTCAGAGGCACATAAATAAAAATCAGGATGTAAAAATTGAAACATTACTAGATCTAAGAAGATGAAAATGTTTCATGAGAAAGAAGAAATAAGAGTATCTTAGATGAAAGCATTTGTTAGATGCTATTACTGAGGAAGAATGGGACACATCATGAGTATGTGTCAGGAAGCTCAAAAGATGCATGTTAGAGGAAGAACTCAATGTGTATTGGTATCTTGACAATTAAATGACAAAATGAGGTATTCCATTGATGGAAAATGTTTTATATGTTCATATTATGGGCACTAGGCAAGAAATTTTGGAAAGAAGAACACAAGAATGGAAAGGGATCTCAAAAAGAGATTCTCAACTCCTGGTGTGCATGATAAAAAATTATGCACTAGAAGACATGGTGAACATCTCTTCTAGAGATAATGTGAACAAACCTAGAAGAATATGGGGGGATCTACTCCAGCTATGAGTAATTAGAATGCACATTCAGTGGAAGACTCACCATCAGTGCAAAACAGTTTGGTGACTCATATATCTGATAAAAGAAAGAGAAAAAATGAATACATTCAAAAATTCACATGTCTTCTACCAAAGAGAGAACTGGAATAAAGTAAAATCCCTGAAATGGTGGAATACGAAATGGAATATTCGAAAAAGGAAGATTTATACCCAGAGACAGAATCAAGGGAAGTGGCATACTGGTGGTACATCAAAGACGGAAGTGTGTACCAGTGGTCCTAAGTCCCAAATTGTGAAAAGTATAGGCCTACAGAATCTATATATCATAGAAAGACTCAGCATATGGGTAATGAATGCATAGTCAAATGGCCAAATAATTTGAAGTTAGCTAGTCAACTAGAAGAAGCGAGGAAGGAGTGTGATGCTCTAAAAAAGGAATCAAAGAGTTGACCCATCAGGATCAACCATAATCCTCAACTTGAGGAGTCGAGAAGAGCCCCTCTGCCTATGTATATAAATTTTGATAACTAATGATTCCAGCGTTTTAGGTTTTAGGGGGATATGATTCAAGGGGAAGTGGCATCTAAAGATGGAAAGTGGATAAGTGATGTGATACAGGGCTTCAATTTCCTCAAATCAGGTACCAAAGTTGAAGAATAAAAATAGCGAAAATGTAGAATAAGAAGTCATTGTGTTATTAACTTTATCTCTTGTTTCCTACACTGTGTTCAAACTCAGTAGGCTTATAGATTTTGTAAGTGGCTCAATTCTGAGTGGAAGATGAGAATAAATGATGGAGGATAAGAAGAATGTTTATGGGTCTAAACATTGGGCCTAACCCCAGGAAGTATTTCATAACATAGGGGGAGCATTCAATAAAACAATCGGATGCAAGAGCCATCAAAGAAATAATTGGACGACTCATTATAGGTGATTCCTATGAAGGGAAGAAAGAAAAACATTGAGAAGCAGCAATAATCATGCATCTCATGCTAATTTATTTAATTCTAACAAGTTGTATTTGCTAACAATTTTCAGGATAACAAGAAGCTGCAAGAGAGTATCAACCATGTTTCAAAAAGAAGATCAGAAAAGTATCTGAATGATCTAAAGCTATGGAACAACGAAATAGGGAGAAATTTACTGATGAAAGTGTTGAGGAATAAAGAAAAAAATGGGGAGTAGAAGTGACTAATGTCGATTCAAAAAATAATCAGACATGAGAGATTGTTTTGAGGCCAACAGATAAGAACGTCGTCGGGACTAAATGGGTCTTTTGAGAACGAAGATGTCACATTTATTCCTAAAAAAGAATGATTGGTGTGAAAAGGATACTCCCTTATAGAGGGAATAAATATTGATGAGGCATTTTGAGTGGTTTCAAGGATGGAGAAAATCAGATTATTCCTAGCCATTGTAGAGAAACGGAAGTTCAAGGTGTTCTAGATGGATGTCAAATCTACATTCTTGAATGTGATTCAAGAGAAAGAGGTGTATATTGAGCGGCCAAATGGTTTTCTCATTCATGATGATGAGAACAAGGTCTACTGACTGAAGAAGGCATTTTATGGGCTGAAACAAGCACCAAGAGCTTGGTACTCAATGCTAGACCAATATTTTAAGAAGCACGGTTTCCAGCATGGTGGAGTTGATTACAATCTATATTTCAAAAAAATAGTAATCAAATGATGAAGGTTCTAGTTTATGTCGATGACATAATATTTGAGGGATTAGATGAATCTTAGTGAAGATAGTTTTCTGAATTCATGAAAAATGAGTATGAAATGTCAATGATTGGAGAGATAACATTTCTCCTTGGTCTACAAGTGACACACGGAAAGAACAGAATACTAATTTCTCAATCCAAATATGAAAAAGAAGGTTTTGAAAATGTTTGGAATGGAAAATTCCAATGATATGGAAACTCCAGTTGCAACTCGGATGAAACTTTCCTAAGATGAGGATGGCATGGTAGTTAATATCACATAATATAGGAAAATTATTGGATGTTTATTGTACTTAACAGCAACAAGTCCTCACATTGTTTTCGCCACATGACAAGCAGCAAGATATCAGATTACTCCCAAGGAAAGCCACATTCTTGTAGTGAAAATAATACTTCAGTATATCAAGGGCACGGTGGACTTTGTCATGACATATAATGACAAATCTTAGACAGAGTTATTGGGATATACCGATGTACACTGGGCTGGTTCAGCGGATGATTGAAAAAAAACATCACGTGGTGCTTTCTATCTTGGTGTATTGTTTATTTCTTGGCTAAGAAAGAAGTAATATTGAATTTCACTAAGCACTGCAGAGGCTGAGTATGTGGTGCCCACTCAAGCATGGAAAAAGTTATTGTGGATGAAGTAGCAGCTCGAAGATATGTGAGTTGAAGTGATGTCTCTGATCTGAATACAGTGTGATAACTCATGTGCTATCAATCTTAGCAAAAATACAGTTAATCACTCAAGGACAAAGAACATTGATATCAAATATCATTTCACCAAGGAAAAGGTGGAGCACGGGATTGTGAAGTTAGATAATGTGCCTATAGAGCTACAAGTTACAGATATTTTGGCAAAGGCCTTACCCAAGGAAGCGTTTGAAAGGAATAAACTAGATTTTGGAGTTCAGCCGACTCCCCGAACTTAAAAGAGTATTGATGTGTAATCTCCCCTATCTCCTAGGTATGATTTTTTTTCCTTAATGTGATAATATGCGTTCTCTTCACTGTTACAGACTACAAAGGAGTGACCTTTGGGTTCACTGACAAAGGGGGAGAAAATAGTGATTGTTCAAGGGAGAGAAAGTGTGGCTATTTGCGAAATCATGTCACATACGAGGAGAAGATAACAGGTAGAGTAGCCAGAGAGGGGGAGTTGAAGCTGGTTCAATGTTCATAGCCAGAGCATAGCTTTGACAAAATAGGAAATAGTGCTGAAGAGGATTTTTAGCTGACACGAGTTAATGCTGTGAGCAGATATGGGGAGCGTTTATATCTGACGATGCTAGAAGTGATCGATCAAATAATAGATATCAAGATATCTAAGGATATTGATAAAATCAGAAGAGTAGTGTTGTAATAAGATTAGAATATGTATAAAAATTGGTATTAGTTTGGTGTCAACAACGAGTGTCAGAGTTGAAGTGATTCATTGATGAACTTTTCATTCACTCTGGTTTCTCACACCGAGCATTCCCTATGTGGGATTAGAGTATGTGTTGAGGAAAACCTTGATCTCTATAGGAATTGAAATAGGCGAATGGTGTATGAATAACTAACAATGTATCTTTTTATAGAAGAGTTTTCAACAAACCCAAAGGGCGATATTGTTGGGAAAAAATCTCTCAAGGTTTCATTGAAACATTTTTTAGGTATTTGTGTTTGTTGACAAAGTGGAAATCTATGTTGTGATTGCTAACAAAGAAAACCATGAAATATAAATTTGTTGACAAAGGGGATTTCATGGTGGCATGTCGAGATCAAGATATGTGGTTAACGATCCATGTTTGATTCAAGAATGTCGAAAAAGGAATGGATGATCTATAGGCGTTACAAAAAGAACAAAAACTTGTGCGGTAGAGACTTGCGTGCCGAAACTTGTGCACCTAAACATGTGAACCGAGGGGAGACTTGCCTGCCGTCGTGTAGGGTGTCCAAATGCCTATAAATAGAGGTCAACCCCTCTTCATTCTGTATGAGTTCAGCACTTAGAGAAAATCAGAGCACCCGTCGTGCAGGTGTGGTGGTCGCGCAAGTGGTGTGTGGTCACACAAGTAGAAGTTGTGCGCTATTTGAGTGTTGCATATCCAGAGTGGGTTTGGTGAGAGTACAAGGGAGTCGACCAAGTTTAGAGTTGGAGATGAAGGTGTCGTACAAGTGGTTTGGTGACACATGCATGCCAGATTTTGAATAAGCATGACAGTTGATGGTTGCACGCCAAAATTGGGTTGGGCATAAATGGGTGTGAGTCGCACAAGTTTGGAGTTGCAGAAGCTTGTGTCACACAAGTGGTTGATGTGGACTTGCGCCACAGTTATAACTTGTGTTCTGATACTTGCACTCTAGATTAGAGATGGGCAATAGGAATGGTTGATGCATGCAATTGATTCAGGGCTGCGTGGAAGCTGGAAGATTTACTGATACCTTCGGTGAAAAGTGAGATTCATCTATAGGGGAAAGTTGGAATTTAACAAAGAATCCATATATAACAGAAGATGTATTCATTAGTGATAATGAAGTGACCAATATGTCTATAAACTGTGAGTGGATCCTTTCCATAGGATTGTGAAAAAGAAGAGGAAGAGGTGATCCTCTCCACCGGCAGTGAGCCAGAGAGAGAGAAACAGGGAGTGACCCTTGGGAAAGCAGTGAGCTGACCCTAATCCCTGTAAAGGTAGTGAGCATGGACATAAAAGTGATCTAGCCTGAACCTTTTAAACAACAGTGTGATTTAGTGTATTTGGTACAGTGGCACATCGCCATTGTATAATCCTTTTACGTAGCCCAGTGAGGGTGAACCAAGTAAAAATCTCTATGTCTGCATGCTTACTTCCTTGCATTGTATTTAAAGAATCATCATTAGATAAAGATGAAAAGAAGTGGTAATAATAAACACAGAAGTGCAAAAAAAGTGACCCTTGTAAAAAAGAGGTCAAAATCCAGTGGATCAGGATGAATTTTAAAAAATAATATCTATACCCTGATTCACCCCCCTCTCAGGGTATATAAAACCCTATTGGTTCTAACATGTACAGACTATGGTGATCCCCAGTATGATCTCAATCATCCTCCACCAGGGTAGTAGGGTCAGGTACAAGCTCCCCCATGGGAGTTGCCTCCCATTGATCTCAACAACTCTACATATCAATAAATTATAGAGTTAATATCTTATTTAATTGGGGCACGGTATGAATCATCATATCCTCTCGAGATGAGAATGAATCTTTCCCCATATTCTCCACATGTAATTCCCTATTCATCCCCTTTGTAATCTATCTAGGTCATCCCTCTAGTAGTTCCTTGGGAAATTCCACAACCCAATCCATGAGATGTTGGGACCACTTATCTTGATGAAGAACTATGAAAACACTGGAGGTCAGGGATCCTCACCAGGATATGAATCATATCCATGATGATCTGATGGCTTATATCATCACTCACATTCATTCCCTTGAATCCTGATAGGTGGCGATCCCAACTGATGTTAAGACATATCTGGCATGGGTGTATGATATGCCAGCAACCCTAGGTCTTTTCAATCATACTTTCTACCAATTCAATGTGGTGGGAGACCCCCTAAACCATCATCCCCACTTCATCTCAAGGTAAGTATGAATGCTAGGATCTCAAATAAAGTATGATTATTCCATGATTTTTTACATTGTAAAAACACTGGAAGGGCTGATGTTTGTCTGGTACAACCATCTACCTGTCTATTCTGTAGCTGGTAGGGAAGATATTCATAGGAATTTTTAGTACCAGTTCAGCTCAACCACTCACAAGACATGTATCGCTGACCTCTTCAAGAGTGTTCAAATTCCAAATGAGCACATCAAATATTTTGAAACAAGGTGGAAGGGCCTCACATATTCACTTGATATGCTTCTAACTCAAGAGAAGATGTTGACAATGTTATAAGGAACATAAATACTATGATGGTGCCCTCTTTTATCCTTGATAACTTCCCAGGTGGATTCTAGGGTTTCACTGATAAAGAGAAAAGACTAAATTATGATATGAAATAGCCAAACATGTAAGCATGTTGCCTCTTACCTCCCCTATAAGAAGAGGGTCCAAGAATGAGACTACTTTTGTTGCATTGGAACATTCCACCATAAAAATAGAGGTTCATCCAGAAAATACTCCTTCAATATCTCGCTAAAGGCTCCAACCTTAGGCTCAGCCTCAAGTTAAACATCACAACCCCTTGAATCAGTTGGTACCTCCACGTAATTAACCACTGCCACTTATGTGAGAGATCATGATCATGCTCTTCATGAGGCTCTAGTCCCTATTAGGGCCAAACACCAAGGGTCCATTTCCTAGAGAGGAAACACTGGACATATTAATTCAAATAAACATAGATCACTAGATATATAGGGAGTGTTGTGAATAAGGGAATCCTACAGCTTCCAAAATGTAGAAGCCCTCAAGTGGATGGTCTCACCAATATCCCCAAATGATTTCCCTATCACAGATTCTATAGACATACCATCAAAGAATGATATGTGTTCAAGGAAAATATTTTGGTCTAGGTCAACAAAACATTGGCCAAGTTGGGTCTGGCCATGACACAGGTGGCGTGTATATCCATAGAGAAAGATAATGACCATGAGGGTGAATATCAACAGGACTATAGTTGTGGGTATTAGAATATGAGGTCTAGATGGCTAGAAGAGCAGTCACTCATTCCCACGACATCATATATGCCTGCCTCAATCTCAACAAACCTCCCAAAGCCACCAAGCCTCCCCTAGCTACCACTACTGCATCAACAGCTCAGCCTTCTACCTCTCAATAGAGCAGAGGCTGTCGACGTAAGAGAAAGAAAAGCCCTGGGTTGGTGCCCAAGTCATATTGTATGTTTGGAGACTTCATGGCCCCATAAATGAGGATTTCCCTGATAATTCACCCATGAATGGAGGATTCAATAGGTGATGACCAACATTTTTCTTCAGTATATAACATCAAGATGGTGGATCCAAATATGGTTTCTAGCAATGAAGACTGCCATAAAAATCCTCCAAATATTCCTGCTCGATGCCATTGACGATGTAACCGTGTATACATGAATCAGCAGGATGCTCAGACTAGTTCATTTATCTATTAAGGGAATCATATTGAGACTATATAGTAGGTTTAGTACGTATTTCAGCCTTCACATCCCTTTCCTCATGTCTCATCAGATTTGCGGCATCCCCCGTTTGTGCTCATTGATAATGAAGGACCATTGTGATCACATCATTATCTACTGAATTCCTCTACAGATAGATGTAACTCATATGGTAATAAACCAGTAGTAATATTTCACTGTTCAACTAGTGAGAAATTGTACATTCCTACCACATTCTTAAATATATGGGTTTGACTAGTAGTGGTTGTCATACCTCCTACCGTAGAACTACTCCCTACTGGAAGAAATGTGCGGATAACACTAAATTATGACGTTATTAAAAACATTTAGAGATTCCATAATAATATATCAATCCCAGAGACTCTCATTATATTGGAATATAAGCTTGAATCCCTCGTAGGGGCTTTGAGAATCCCTATACAGTTTGAAATAGAGTTAGTAGCTGCAAAAGTCTTCTATACTGAGGAAGCTGAGCATAAAGAATGTCAAACCATAATCTATTTATTAGGAGAAGATGAAGGTTCACCAGTACAGGGTCACATCCACCCATTTTACATCACATGCCAGCTTAATGTCATGTAAGTCTTTTGCTTCCTTTTTGACAGAGGTTCTGGATCAATCTCATCCCAAACAGAATGATCCATAATCAATGGTTATCTAATGTAGATTTGGATCCATCTAAACTGATTTTTCGGGGTTATGACTAGACCAAACAAAGAGAAACTGTTACTATTGTTCTATAGACCGGGTTAGGTGGCCTGGTTGCTTGCAATGAATTCATGTTTGTAGCGCAGGATACCTCCTATAATGCATTGTTGGGTAGAACCTGGCTTCATCTGTAGGTAGTAGTTACCTCTTAATATCTCCAGTGCCTCATATACTCCATTAACTGTTCAATTGTTTTACATTAGGGTGATGCATCTCCCATTACCTCCTATGTAGCTCGCTATTTAGATGCCAAATATTTCAAAAGCAGCGACGAGAAGGTTCCAACAAATGCAGTTGATCAGACTACTCTTCCATCCAACATTTTTTTAGTCCCAGATGATGTATTCATCCTACCGATTCACTAGTTGGATCCTAAGAACCCATACCTCAGACATTGTTGGGTCATTTCTGAGGTAAGGGGAAAACGTGTTAATAAATACAAGTAATGCCAAAAGATTACATAATATTCCTATATGAAGTAGGATCAGGTGATACTAGAACCCCCTACCCCTATATGGTATGGGGATGATGCCCCTTGTAAATATTTATATTATATACCTACATGTTCCACCGAGTTCAGTTGAAATGGATCAAGCTGACACAACATTATTAAATAGGTATTACCAAGGGTTTCCCCATGGGACGAAGGCATGGTGGAATTTGATTGATAGTTATTTTCACCACAGATTCGACAGTGAAGGGGTATGACTATAAAGATTCCACTACAGCTCAAGCTAACACCAACCTTCTATCTGGGACAGTTAACAAAGAAAAATTTCCCCCTATCAATGATTCTCTTGATATGGATTATGAAGAGGAATTGGATGACTCTCCTCTTACATATGAGGTTGTTTTCTCCACCAATATCTATTATTTGGTATAGGAGAATCTCATTACCGAGATAGATCCCAAACCAAATCTGATTAGTAGAGATATTCCTGTAAAAGTGAAACAGTAATATGTGGGTTTTTTGAAGAAAATTCGAAATTTTTTCTCAAGAATCCATGATGAGATTCCACGACTGGATCACCATGTTGTTGTCCACCAGCTCAGTCTCCTAGTATGCCATTACGGGTTCAAACAGCCTCCCAAAAATATATACCCTTCTCATTGTTCCATGGTAATGTTGATAAGATCATCAATGTCATCTTCATCAAGAATGTGGAGTACCCCAAGTGGATGTCCAATAACGTTCCTATCAAAAATTAAAAAAAATTCAAAAATATCTTCATTGACTTCTAGGATCTAAATTGTCTCCGTCTGATGGAGGATTTTCCCCTTCCTGTGATAGAGCTGTTCGTTGACTCCACTAACATATTACAAGCTCTCCCTTTCATGGATGGATATTCATGGTTTAATAAAATGTGAATTGCCCATGAGGGAAAAGTGTCCATCACCTTCAAATACCCTCAAGGTACCTTTGGATACTAGGTAATTCCTTTTGGTCTAATGAAAATCGGAGCCACCTAGAAGAGTGATATGCATCACATATTCAAGATGATTCTGGGGACATTAAAGGAATGTTCTATGGATGTACTAGTGGACAAATCCTGCCAGCATTTAGACCAACTAAGGGATCTTGAGAAACTGTCCAGCTTCCTCTACTCCCACCATCTTATGTTGAACCCCTTGACATGTTCCATAGGGTTTACCTCTAGAAGGTTTCTCGCCATTATAGTTAGATATATAGGCATCAAGATTTATATAGATTTGATCAAGGTATCATTCAAATGACTCCTCCGAGAATCCTATGAGATCTCTGATGCTTTCATAGACACATATAATACACACTCTGATTCATTTAAAATTTTTTATAAAATGTGTAAGAACATTTCCTAGATTATGAAGATAGGTTCCACATACTCGTGGAATGATGAATGTTAGACTACTTTTGTGAAAATCAAACACTACCTTCTATTGGACAAGTATATCTCGACCGAAAACAACCTTCGGAATAAAATATTATCATTTCGGTCCACTTGGATTAGAATAGGACATTTATTATTATTTTATTCATAGTAGAGTTAAAAGAGTTAAAATCAATGTTTATTTATAAAACATTTTTAATATAGGGTTATACATAATATAAATTAGACTGTAAATATTCATTAGAAAGATAAAAAGATTTCATACATAATGATATTTTATTTATAATTTTTAGACATTAAATAAGTTAATTTATTTATGACACAATGATGATACAGTAATTACCATAATAGTGAAAAATTAAAATAATAGAAATTATAAATACCCAAATAAATATAATTTGAGACTTTTAATGAATTAAAATAATTTTATAGGATAATTTGACATATTAGTATTGATTTAATTTACTTTTTTTGAACTAATCATTCTGTTATGATTTTCACAGAAATCAATTTTCAAAATAGTGTCAAAATTGACATAAAAGAGTTTTTTAAAAAAATATTATATTATTAATTGATATTAAATTCCTAAAAATATTAGGTAATCCAAGAGACTTATATCATGATATTTTTATCATTAATGGACCACTCGGGGGTCTCTTGGATGTATATAGTAAGTTTACTAAATATATAATATAAAACTACAATGTGACATGGTAATTGTCTAACTAATTAACTAAGATTTAAAACTAAAAGATAAGGTTAATATAATGACCCAAACCTGTCTAAATCCTATTGGTTGAGTGTTTTTTGACCCATACCCACCATAACCTTTAAATAATCCACATTGGATCCATTAGAAACCGAATATGAATTTACTATAAAATAATATTTCTAGCTTTTCCAAAGGTGCCCCTCACCCCTATTATAAAAGGGCACTCTCCCTTCTCATTAACTCACACCTTCATAGCCTTTTCGCTCAGGATAAATCTGCCAAAATACTCTATCAACATCCCTCACTTCATCCTAGATGCATTCTTTTAGTCAGAAAGCCATCCTAAGAGCCATTTTGATCAAATCAAAAGGAAGAACCCGAAGAAGAGGTAATGATTTCACCACCATTTTCCAAGTTCTTTTCTTCCTCCACTTCATCCTTATTTGTTATTACCATTCTAAAATAATGATTACATTATCTCCTATATACTGTAATATTATTATAAATATTGTACAACCATATTCAGTATTATATCCATCTTTTGAATGACATGTCACCATACGTGAGTACGTACAACTTACCGTCTCCACGTCGCAGTGTAATTGTTATTCAATAAATTATTATTTGGATGGGTATAATATTGATGTTTAATTCATGTAAATAATAAATATAACATGGTAATGATTCTGTATATATGATATACCATCCAATTATATATTATTTTATTATCAAAATAATGATATTATCGCTCGTGCGTACATACAGACTACCGTCTCCACGAATGTGATAAGATTCATTCTCCATCGTATCCATTCAAGTATAATTCTCATTTGATGATTAATAACAGTATATATGGACTTGATATCATACATGATATGATTATGATACAACCTATACATGACATACACAGATTACGTAACAAAACATATAAAATAAAATGAGTAAGTTAACGCCCGAAACAACGATAATACTAAGATATTATTAACAAATCAATGTGAAAAGATCATATATGATATCATATTAATATATATGATTCTTGTATAATTTGATAACAATTATTTCACCATTATAATGGAGGTTAACCTACCCCCAACCAAGGAAAAGTACAAGGTAAGGGTTTATTTCGCAATCTCTTCATTATCTGAGGTTGTTTATACATAATAATCTGCTGGGATCTCTTTATCATCCACATCCATGTTTCATAAAAATGTATTTCAAAACATTTTTACTATTTACAAAAATATGGGATAATGTCATTTATACCCTTGTTTGACTTTTTATAAGTGGTTTATAAAGGAATCTTTTCGTCGTTTTCCAATCAAGGTTCTTTTTTAACCTTTTCGATAGAATTAAGGTAAGAATGTTTTTTAACTTATACGGCGACTGTGGCTATTTTCCGCCGTTATAAAATCTTTGAAGATTCCCTTACAATCTTATAAGAACATTTTCAAAGAAAATATTTTATTTTATAAATATATGACTCTTAAATGATTTCAAAATAAAAGAGATATTTCTATAAAAAGATTTTTGATTTCATCTATGTCAACATCCTTTGATAGATTTTACGCTTATTTGAAGTTGATTTCTTATGAAACAAAACTTCTATATTCTATTGATGGTTTTGTGATATGTTTGACTATGTATGTGTTATACCATTCATGGTTTATTAATGAAGTAGTTACATTTCGTATGCTAGTTTTAATACGAATTTTTATGTTATGTTTAAACCTTTTCACATGAGAATGAATTGGACTTAATATGTGACGGGTGGAGACCGCAATAGCTCCTCGATGCATCAGTAGGTCTCATGAGACAAACTAGTGTCTTGGCACAAGGCCTTGACAAAATATTATTTGTAGTATTGGCATGAGACCTTGGCAATGTGGTTATGATAGTCTGTCATTATGCATTCCATCATTATGAAAGTGGTTAGTGATATTGCATGTGATTATTCGATTAGTAGAATATACATGTGAATAAGAAAATGGAATTATTTCATTTTATTTTTTCCATACTATTTTGAAGTTCATGTTTAAAAGGATTTTGTTTTAGTTATACATTGCCTTAAATGTTTATTATTATTTATGAAAGTTTCTCCTATATTTTTAACCTTACTAGGAATTTGAGCTCATCCCTTTTCTATGTTTTATTTTTCCCAGGATGTGATGACGTAAATTATGAATGACCTGCAGGGATATTTTGAGGGGATAATAGTGCTGACTATAAAGACAATATGTTGTTGTAGTAGTTTTTCATTTTATGATGTAATGTAAAACTTTATGAATATATCTAGTGTTTCCAAGGCTACTAAACCAATCAGTATTTCAAGATTTGATATTTCTTGTGATCATGCCAATGTTATGTAATAAAGCACCGACTCTAGGTAACTGGGGTCGGGGCGTTACAGTTGGTATCAGAGGAAGTTTAGTACAAACCTTGGATGATAGATTTAGATAAACACTGATTAGAGCACATAGACTTAAGATGGAATTTGAGGATTAGTATAGAAGAACTTCCTAGAATTTTGGTATTGTAGTGATTTTGTGAGTTTTCTGAGAAATACATCCCTATCTGGATACGAGCATGTAGAGGCGGCTCTGGCACAGATGTACCTAGGGTTAAAACCCAAAAACATTGCATTGAGATAGACTCGAACGGGAACTGGTGCATGGCAACAGGCCTTGCTGCACCCTTGGTTACGACACTCCCAGGGGATATGCTTAGGATAACTCTCATTTTCATTACAAATCATTATGAAGGGTTTATGAGTATATACTTCCTCAAAGAAAACATTTTTATGATTATGGATTATATCCATAAATAGTTCAATTTATGTTAAGTGTTTTATAAGTATGGAATTATGTATTTTGATTCATAAATTGATATAGTTTATGCCATTGTTTAGAAATGGCGCCTAGTGGATGAAATGGAAACTGTATCAATGCAAGCACTCCATGTAGGGATTTCCCACCTGCTCAAGATAATTATAGTGAAGCTGGTGATGCAACTGGTGCCGATCAGCTAATCACCATACTGGGACAACTCACTTAGGTTATGAATAATAACTGTACCCATATAGAGCACCCTGATCTGTAGCATGGAGGATCAATGTTAGATCGCTTCATGAGGCAGCAACCACCAACGTTCAATGGGAGTACAAATCCATTAGTAGCTGAGCAATGGATAAGTTCCCTAGAGAAAATATTTCAGGCTTTGGGGAGTAGTCAATGGGAAAAAGTTATCATGGCAGTTTACTGCCTCACTGGTGATGCTGATCAATGGTGGTCATTGATTCAAAAAACGAAGGAAGATGATGATGTATCAAATATGGAATGGAGGGAGTTCAAATATCTGTTTTTAGAAAAATACTTTTCTCGTGACCATCGAGAAGATATGGAAAGGCAATTTCTGAGTTTGAGACAAAAGGAGGATGAGAATGTCACAAAGTATGAGGCAAACTTTAGAAAGTTAGCAAGGTATGCTAGAGATTATATACGTAACCCAAGAAATAAGATTGATTGTTTCATTGATGGGTTAAAACCATTTCTCCGTCGAGCATTAGTCTCAAAATCCTTCTCGTCGTACGAAGAGATTGTCTCATGTGCTATCAAGACAGAAATTGAATTCTCAAAGTCTTATGACTTTAAAGCAAAGCAAGAGAAGAAGAGATCTGCTGATCAATCTGGTAATGGAAATAAGGGGAAGAAAGGAAAGGTTTAATATCCATCTTGTGGTAAATATGGTAAGTAACACCTCCATACTTACTTGAAGGGAATGGGTTTCTGTTACAAGTGTGGTGAGAAAGGCCACCAAGCTCGTGAATGCAAAGGGAAGAATGAAGCTACTAATGTTCAATGCTACAATTGCAGGGAGATGGGACATTATGCAAATGAATGTCCTAATCGTCAGGGGAACTTACCTCAGAAAAGGCCAATGGATAAAGGCCACGCTTATGCTATCAATACTACTGAGGTAAAAGCTCTGAAAGACGTGGTGGCAGGTAATTTAATGGTTTCCTCATGTTTAGCAAATGCATTATTTTATTCTGGATCATCACATTGTTTCATATCTTCCCAATTTTCTAAGAAAATTAGATATTTCCAATTTGATTTAACAAGGGAGTTGTCAGTTAAAACTCCTAAGGGAAGTATCATTGCAACAATGTTTTGTGAATCGGTCCCTATTAGAGCAGATAAATGTTCTTTATCTACTGATCTCATCGTCATACCTATGATTGAGTTTGATATAATCCTTGGTATGGATTGGATTTCGGACTATGATACGAATATTTATTGTAAGAAGAAGGAGGTTACAATTTTTGATGATGATGATAAGTAACACATTATCTTTATAGCAAAATCATCACCACCAAATTCTTAACTAGATCCACCCCCAATAGCTCAACTAAATTGAATTATTGGGGAGGAAGAGAATGAAATTACTGTGGTTGAGGAAAGGAGTGTTCAAATAGAGGATGTACCTGTTGTGAAAGAATCTGTAGATGTATTTCCGGAAGATTTACCTGGACATCCTCTAGAACGAGAAGTTGAGTTTTCCATTGATTTAATTCTTGTATCAAGGCCTATATCGAAGACCCCTTATAGAATGGCCACTGTAGAATTAGTTGAACTAAAGAAACAACTAGAAGAATTTAGTAATATGGGATTTATTCGCCCTAGTGTTTCTCTATGGGGAGCTCCTATTCTTTTTGTTAAAAATAAAGATGGACCTGTGAGGTTATGTATCAACTATAGTGAGATCAATGTCATAAAAATAAAGAACAAGTATCCCCTACCTCGCATTGATGATTTATTTGACCAACTGCATGGAGCTCAATACTTTTCAATGATTGACCTTCGATCTGGATACCATCAGTTGTGTGTAAAGAAGGAAGACATTTCGAAGACCGCATTTCAAACCAGGTTTGGGCATTACGAGTTTACTGTAATTCCTTTTGGATTGACTAATGCACCCTCTGTATTCATGGATCTGATGAATAGAGTTTTCAAGGAATATCTCGATGAATTTGTGGTGGTATTTATTGATGATATCTTGGTATACTATAAAAGCTACGAAGATCATGAAAGTCACTTGCGCATTATCCTGAAGACTCTAAGAAGACATGAATTATATGGGAAGTTTAGCAAGTGTGAATTCTGGCTTAATGAGATTTCTTTTCTTGGCCATATTGTCTCTAAAGATGGAATCTCAGTTGATCCTTCTAAGACCAAGGCAATCCATGAATGTCCAGTACCTACGATTATAACTGAGGTATGATGTTTTATTGCTTTGGCAGGTTATTATCAACGTTTCGTCCAGAATTTTTCCTGATTAGCAAACCCATTAACGAAGTTCACACGTAAAGGGGTTAAATTTGTTTGGACAAAAGAGTGTGAAGAATGTTTCGAAGAACTGATGATAATATTATCCAATGCTCCTATATTGACTCTACAATCAGGGAATGATGGGTTCATTATTTATAGTGATGCATCAAAAAAAGGACTTGGTTGTGTCCTTATGCAGAATGATAGGGTTATTGCCTATGCATCACGACAGTTGAAAATTCATGATAAAAACTATCCTACTCATGATCTTGAGTTATCAGCTGTGATCTTTTATTTGAAGATATGGAGGCACTACCACTATGGTGAAAAATGTGAGATTTATACTGATCACAAGAGTTTGAAGTACATTTTCTCACAAAAATAACTCAACATGAGGCAAAGGAGATGGCTTGAATTACTCAAGGATGATGATTTTATGATACACTACCACCCGGGGAAAGCAAACAAGGTTGCAGATGATTTGAGTAGAAAAGATCATGGAGTTTTGACCAACATGAGAATGTAAAGGGATCCAATTTTCATTGATCTCGTGAAGATGGACATGGGAATAACCAGGGAAGGAGAAACATCAATTCTTTTTCAAATGGTTTCCAAACTATCTTTACTAGAAATGATTAAGAGTTCTCAGACCGATGATGAAGAATTAAAAAAAAATATTAAAGCTGTAAATAATGGGATATTGAGAGACTTTGTGTATGAAGATGGAATTTTGAAATTTGGGAAGAGACTTTGTGTTCCCGATATACCAGATCTAAAAAGGGAATTGCTGGATGATGCTCATAGTTCCAATTTCTCTATACACCCTGGGAGCACCAAAATGTATAGAGATTTGGAGGAACATTTTTGGTGGGACAACATGAAGAGGGAGATTGCTGATTTTGTGTCAAGATGTATGGTTTGTCACCAAGTGAAAGCTGGAAGGCAATAGCCTGGAGGAGTCATGCAACCTATTCCCATACCGGAGTGGAAATGGGATAATATTATGATGGACTTTCTCATGGGGATACCAAAGAATCCTAGAAGGAACGATGAAATATGGGACGTTGTTGATCATATTACCAATTCAGCACATTTTTTTGATAGAAAAGATGATCTACCACTGGAACGTCTATCAAGACTATATATTATTGAAGTTGTGAGTCTTCATGGAGTACGTCTATCGATTACTTCTGATCGTGATCCCCGTTTTAATTCATGATTCTGGAAAAGTATTCAGAAAGCCTTGGATACTGAACTTCATTTGAGCACTGCCTACCACCCTCAAACAGATGGACAATCAGAATGAACTATAAAACATAGAATACATGTTGAGATCCTGCTCACTTGACTTTCAGGGTATGTGGGATCAATATTTACCTATTGTAGAATTTTCCTGTAACAATAGCTTCCATTCGAGTATTCATATGGCACCATATGAAGCATTATACAGAAAGAGATTTCGCACACCAACCTGTTGGGATGACGTTGGTGAAAGAAAACTTGTAGGCCCAGAACTGGTGGAGGAAACGTTGGAAAAATTGAAGGTAATCCAAAATCACATCAAAGAAGCTCAAAGTAGGCAGAAGAGCTATGCCGATAATCAAAGGAAGGATTTGGAATTTCAAGTCGGTGATCATGTTTTCCTAAAGGTATCTCCATGGAAGGGAGTCATACATTTTGGTAAGAAATGTAAATTGGGTCCCAGGTACATCAGACCTTTCGAAATTCTAGAGCGAATTCGGGCTATAGCTTACCGATTGGAAATTCCACCATGTCTCTCCAAAGTTCACGATGTGTTCCACGTATCTCTATTGAGGAAATACATGCCTGACCCAACACATGTACTCACCTATGGGGAATTAAAACTGGAACCCGATCTGTCTTATTGCGAAGACCCTGTCAGGATTCTTGATACGAGAGAACAAGTATTGAGAAACCGGACAACTCGTCTGGTAAAAGTCTTGTAGGTAAACCATAAGATGGAAGAGGCAACGTGGGAACCCGAGGAACATATGATGAAGAATCACCCGAGTCTTTTCATGTGGTAGTATTCTAGAAATTTCAAGGATGAAATTATTTGAAGGAGTGGAGAATGTAACACCCCAAGCTTCTACGGTACGCTTCTCTTGGAATAATGCGATAGCGTGTGTTGTACACAACATCGAGTTCTAACACACCACAACCAATCAAACTAGCCATTATGAATAGTAATACCTAATTTTTGAAATTATATATATTTTATATTTCAAAATGGACTTCAATTTTTGATTCAGAATATCGAAATTATCCTAAGTTGAATTTTTGGAATTTTTCTGAGAACTTCCAATTTTTATGAATAGTGAAAATACTTAAAAACAAATTTATTAATCAAAATAACTTATAGTGATAAATTATATTATTTAGTGGTTTTAAAGTATAAATAAAATATATTTTTACCATTTTATCCAATGGTGTTCATTAGAATTAATTTCACTTTGATATTGGACATAAAAAATTGTCAATCTCTTGATATATATTGTTTCTTAAAAACACGCTATTTGTTGTAACAGCGGGAATTAATTATTAAATTAATTAATGAAACTTATATGTTTGGAATTTTTTAAAATATCCAACATTTTTGAATTTAGAATATCAGTTATAGCATAGTGTGAAATTTTGGCATTGTTCAGGAAAATTTCAATTTTTGATGAATAGTGAAACTACTAAGTGGTAGTTAAAAAACTGAATTTTTCATAAAACATAATTTTACCTCTTCTGTGATTGGAATTTCGAAAATCCGAGAGACACAGTTAATATCAAAGAGTAATTTTTTTTTTGATGAGATGAAAATAATTTTTGGTGAATAATAGCTTTTTACTTTTATTTACCACGATTAAAAGTAAATATGGTAATTAAGGGTAAAAATGATATTAATATTACCCTAACACATGTCTTAATTCTATGGGACAATTGTATCTCGACCAAAAACAACATTAGGAATAAATTATTATCATTTAGGTCCACTTGGATTAGATTAGGACATTTATTATTATTTAATTCAAAGAAGAGTTAAAAGAGATAAAATCAAAGTTTATTTACTAAAACATTTTTAATATAGGGTTATACATAAGATAAATTCTATTTTAAATATTAATTAGAAATATAAAAAGATTTCCTACATAATTATATTTTATTTATAATTTTTAGATATTAAATAATTTAATTTATTTATGACACAATGATGATGCAGTAAGTACCCAAATAGTGAAAAATTAAAACAATTGATATTATAAATACTCAAATAAATATATTTTGAGACTTTAAATGAATTACACTAATTTTATAGAATAATATGACATATTATAATTGATTTAGTTAAAAATTTTCTAACTAAAAATTCTGTTATGATTTTCACAAAAATCAATTTTGCAAATAGTGTCAAAATTGACAAAAAAGAGTTTTTAAAACAAATATTATATTATTAATTGATATTTAATTCCTAAAAATCTACGGTTCGTCCAAGAGACTTATATCATGATAGGTGTATCATTAATGGACCACTTTGGGGTCCCTTGGAGGTATATAATAAGTTTATGAACTATATAATATAAAAATACAAAGAGACATGGTAAGTGTCAAACTAATTAACTAAGAGTTAAAACTAAAAGATAAGGTTAATATAATGACCCAAACCTGTCTAAATCTTATTGGTTGAGTGTTGTTTGACCCATCCCCACCTTAAATTTTAAATAATACACTTTGGAGCCATTAGAAACCGAATATGAATATATTATAAAATAATATTTCTAGCTTTTCCAAAGGTGCCCCTCACCCCTCTTATAAAAGGGCACTCTCCCATATCATTAAATCACACCATAAAAGCCTTTTGGATCGACAAAAATCTGACCAAATACTCTATAAACATCCCTAACATCATCATAGAGGCCTTCCTTTAGTCAGAAATCCAACTTAAGATCCCTTTTGATCAAATCAAAAGGAAGAACACGAAGAAGAGGTAATGATTTCACCACTCTTTTCCAAGTTCCTTTCTTCTTCCACTTATTCCTTCTTTGTTATTACCATTCTAAAATAATTAATCCAGAATCTCCTATATACTGTAATATTATTATAAATATGGTAAAACCATATTCAATATTATATCCATCCGTTTAATGACATGTCACCATTAGTGTGTACATACGGCTTACCGTCTCCACGTCGTGGTGTAATTGTTATTCAATAAATTATTATTTGGATGGGTATAATAATGATGTGTAATTAATCTAAATAATAAATATAACATGATAATTATTATGTATATATGATATACTATCCAATTATATATTATTTTAATATCAAAAGAATGATATTGTCACTCGTGCGTACGTACGGTCTACCGTCTCCACAAACGTGATAAAATTCATTCTCCATCATATCCATTCAAGTATAATTCTCATTTGATTATTAATAATAGTATCTAAGGACTTGATATCATTCTGGATATGATTAAGATACAACCTATTCATGGCAAACACAGCTTACGTAACAAAACATATAAAATAAAACGAGTAAGTTAACACCCAAAACAACGATAATACTAAGATATTATTAACAAACCAATGTTAAATGATCATATATGATATCATATTAATATATATGATTCTTTTATAATTTAATAAAAATTATTTCACCATTATACAAGAGGATAACCTACCCCCAACCAAGGAAATGTAGAAGTTAAGGGTTTATTTCGCAATCTATTCATTATTTGAGGTTGTTTATACGTAATAATCTACTGGGATCTCTTTATCATCCACATCCATGATTCGTAAAAATTAATTTCAAAACATTTTTACTATTTACAAGAATATCGGATAAAGTCATTTATACCCTATTTTGACTTTTTATAAGTGGTTTATAAAGAAATCATTCCATCGTTTTCCAAACAAGGTGCTTTTTTAAACTTTTCGACAGAATTAAGGTAAGAATGTTTTCTTAACTTATACGGTGGGTGTGGCTATTTTCCGCCGTTATAAAATCTTCGAAGCTTCCCATAAAATCTTATAATAATATTTTCATAGAAAATGTTTTATTTTAGAAATATATGACTCTTAAATTATTTCAATATAAAAGAGATATTTCTCTATAAAGAGTTTTGATTTCATATATGTCAACATCCTTTGATGGATTTTATTCTTATTTGAAGTTGATTTATTATGAAACAAAACTTCTATATTGTATTGAAGGTTTTTTGATATGTTTGACTGTGGGTGTGTTATACCATTCATGGTTTATGGATGAAGTATTTACATTTCTTATTCTAGTTTTAATACGAATGTTTATGTTATGTTTAAACCTCTTTATATGGGAATGCATTGGACTTAATATGTGACGGGTGGAGCCCGCTATAGATCCTTGATGCATCGGTAGGTCTCATGAAACAAAGTAGTGTCTTGGAACAAGGCATTGAAAAAATATTATTTGTAGTCTTGGCACGAGGCCTTGGCTATGTGGTTTTGATAGTCTGATATTATGCATTCCATCATTATGAAAGTGGTTATTGATATTGAATGTGATTATTCGATTAGTAGAATATCCATGTGAATAAGTAAATGGCATTTTTTCAGTTTATTTCTTCCATACTATGTTGAAGTTCATGTTTAAAAGGCTTTTGTTTTAGTTATACATTGCCTTAAATGTTTATTCTTATTTATGAACGTTTCTGCTATATTTTTATCCTTACTAGGCATTTGAGATCACCCCTTTTCTATGTTTTATTTTTCCCAGGATGTGAAGAAGTAAATTATGAATGAACTGCAGGGATATTATGAGAGGATAATAGCATGGACTATAGAGACAATATGTTGTTGTAGTATTTTTTCACATTATGATGTAATGTAAAACTTTATGAATATATCTAGTGTTTCCAAGGCTACTAAACCAATCATTCTTTTGAGATTTGATCTTTCTTTTGATCATGCCAATGTTATGTAATAATACACCGACTCTGGGTAACTGGGGTCGGGGCGTTACAAAGGGTGGTAAAATTGTATTTTTTTGAAAAATAATTTTTTATCTGAAAAAATGTATTTTTTCTTACATTATGTATAAGAAACCCATAATATGGATTCTAAAATTATAAGGATTATATAAAGTTCAAAATTCAGTTAATACTATTCATTACTGCTTTTGAACGGCTATTTTGGTAAGTTGTGGTTCACTTGAACTCGGTGTTGCGTGTAGTGCATGTTATTGAATTACTTTGAAGAAATAACGTACTTTGAAATCTTGGGGTGTTACATTTTGGTTATTGTTTTAATCATTATAATCTTATTTATTTAAATCATTCATTAATGATGTAAACACTGAATCATTATTCTGTCATAAATATTTTTATTTATTAGATGTATACATTTTTTTAAAAAAAATATCATGATGTAGGAAAAAGTTTCAGATTTGAAATGAATATTTATAGTCAAAGATATGACTTATATAACCCCATGTTATAATTGATTTACAAGAAGATATAAGATTAATTCATTTTTGTCTTTCCTTACATTAATTAATATAAAGCGTCATTATCACTCCCAAGTGGCTCCATGGGGTCCCAAAATTTGCCCAAGGATGCCCTTGGTCAGAAATGTAACAACCAATAGGAATAGGAAACATCTTAGGATAATTTAATATTATTATAATATTATTTTTTACCCTTATTTACCAGATTTTCCCTTTAACTGTTGTAAATAAAATATTTACTGAAGTAAATATTCATAATGTCTAAAAATAAAAGTTACCTATTTACAAAATTTGAACCAACTAATTCAGAAAATGGAATCCATTTTTCCAAACTCAATACATAGAAGTTGCAGAAATTAATTTATATTTAATTCCCGCTGTAAAAAAGAGTTTTTTTATGAAATAATAACTATCAAAAGATTTACACTTATTTATTTACAATTTTAAAGTGAAATTAATTTCAATGTCCAAAATTAGACTAAATTGTAATAACCTAATAAAATTACTCTGTAAAACCAATTAAGAAAATAATATAACATTATAAATAAAATTGATTAAAAGGAAGTTCAGAATTAAAATACAGTATTTTTCACTATTTATTAAAAAATGAATTTTAATAGAAAAATACAAAAAATTTACCCAACGAAAATTTTGATGTCCGGATACTAAAGAAGAATTTTATTTTGTCAAATATAACATATAAATGTGATCAAAAATAGATTAAAGAGCATTCTCCATCAAAAGGTATTAAATCAACCTTTTAATGAATATTACAGTATTTATACTTAAAATGTGACTCTTTCTTATTTTAATACCCTGATATTTATTGGATAAATGTAAACACATTTAACAAACATTTATATTCATATTATAGTTAGCTTTTTCCATTCCCGCTAATATAACAACTAGGCGTTAACTAATATTTAGAATAATATTGTATTATTATAATATTTAGTATGACCCAACGTTGTGCGCGACATACGATTTCAAAGAAAACAGTTGTTGCATATTAGGTATGCCATCAAACATAGAATCCAATTTAAATTAAAATTAATATATAATTCACAAATATTAATAAATATGAAAATGTTATATTCTTTATTTACATTGGATGTTACATCCTTCCCCCCTTTTCAAAATTGTGTCCCCACAATTAAATTCCCTTATAAAATAAATGGGGGTATTTATCCCACATTGAATTTTAAGATTCATAAATTTCCTCGTCAAACATGTGGTTTTTCCATAATAAAATTACCTGATTATATACCTTATTTCGAAACACTTTATCACTTCGGTCAGGAATCTATACTAGTTATTATTTATAAGAGAGATTCCCTTCTAACTGAACTACCTCTAGGTTCAAAACATGAGATTGATCTGGCATATAAATTTTCAACATTGAAACATGAAAAAAATTGGTTACCTGGAAAAAATATGGAGGTAAAGAAATTTTTTATGCAACTGATCCACCTATATAAAGAATTTCATGAGGTCCAATTAACCTCATACTGAACATTCTCTTCTTAACAAAAAACTTCTCACTTTTCCAGGGAGAAACTTTGAGAAAGGCATGACCACCTACCTGAAAATAGAGATCATTCCTACTGTTATCCGCACAACCTTTTTTCCTACTCTGAGCTATTCACATGTGCTTCTGAATCAACTGATATTCTTCTACCATATCATCGACAAATTCTGATGTCATTACTATCCATTAACAATCTCCATCCCAAAAAGCTAGTTTTCGACACCAGCTTCCCATATAATTCCTCAAATGGAGCCATCTGAATACTCAAATAAAAAAATGTTATTGTTAGAAAATTCAACCAAAGAACGATTTTGATCCAAACATCCCTGGTAATCCATCGAGAAATCATGTAATATATCCTCCAAGGTATGAATTGTTTGTTCTGACTGCCCATCTGATTGAGAATGAAAATTCATACTAAAATTTAATTGAGTACCCAATGAATTTTGAAGGCCTTTCCAAATGTTAAAACTATAACTAGGATAATGATCATCTCCAATGAAGAGGTGATCACCGTGAAACCTAATTATCTCATCAACATACAACCAATAAAGTTGACCTAGTGAAAAATTATCTCGAATATGAAGGAAATGTGCTGATTTAGTCAATTAATCAACAATAACCCAGATTGCATTATTACATCGAGATGTCATTGGTAACCCTAAAATGAATCCCAGTGATATATTTTCCAATTTCAACTCTTGAACTGGTAAAGACTGAAGCATCCCTTTCGGAAACTTCCACTTGGTATTAACTTGATGATATGTCAAACAGTTCAAAGTAAAATCAACAATATCTATTTTCATTCCATCCCACCATTAAAACTCTCGAAGATCTCAGTACATCTTAGTGCTTCTAGGATGAACTGAAAATGGATAACTATGAGCTTCAAATAACATCTTAATCTTCAACTGTGAATCACAGGGAACATACAATCTCTTCCCAAACCAAAAAAAAGTCATTATATATGTTAAAATCTGGTAACATAACCTTCTGAATCAACTCTACCTTTTTCTACAACTCACTGTCTTCCTTCTGCGCTTTTGTAATTATATTTGATAGGGAATATTTGACTTACACCAGAAACAAAATAGTGTAATTTCCTACCGAACAAATTTTATTCCAAATTTCATCAAATCAAAAACCAAATGGTTCTCATTTCAAATGTATGATGGTTAATAAAGCATTACTTTTTCGACTCAAAGAATCAGCCACTTTATTTTCCTTTCAGAGATGGTAATGGATTGTGGAATAATAATCATCAATTTATTCCAACTACAACCTCTGTCTCATGTTGAATTCTTTCTGAGTGAATATATACATCAAACTTTTTTGGTCAGTAAATATTTCACATTTTACTTCATACAGATGATGGCTCAAAATTTTTAAAGAAAAAAAAAACAGCAGCTAATTACCAATCTAGTGTAGGGTAATTTAACTCATGAGGTTTCAAGTGATGTGAAACATAAGAAATTACCTGATCATTCTGCATAAGGACATAACCAAGTCCTTTCAACGAAGCATCACTGTAGATAACAAACTCACCATTTCTAGAAGGCAGTGCCAAAACTGGAGCAATCACCAATCTTCAATTCAATTCCTGGAAAAAATCCCCACATTCTTCTATCTAGATGAACTTAACACCTTTTTGAGTTAACTTAGTTCGTGGTCTAGAGAACCGTTCGAAATTTTCAAAAATCATCTAGTAATAACCAACTAATCCAAGAAAACTATGAATCTCGGATATATTTGTTGGTCTTGGCCAATCTTCAAGAACTTCTGTTTTAGAAAGATCAATAGTTATACCATTTTATGAAATAATGTGACCATGGAAAGAAATTTGTTATAACTAAAACTCACACATGCTGAATTTCCCAAGAAGGTTCTTTTCTTTTAATGTTTGCAAGAAAACACTCGAATTACTTTCATGCAACTCCTGACCAAAATATCATATATAAAAACAACCACTATTTATCAAATGATTCAACTAAGCCATCACTCCAACAAACTGTTAAATTGTAATTATGGACAACTGAGGATGCTTATTTGGAAGGTTGTTTCCCTCAGTATTCCATCATAGAACAAAATCCCTAATTCATCTATGAAAAACTATTCTATGCAAACATATCTTAGGCGAGGAAACATGGTAATCTATAAGTGTGATATCATTTCAATCATAACATATTCTAAAAATAATTTTTGGATATTAATTTAAAAATATCCTAACTCCTAAATTTTTCTAAACCAACCTCTGATACCAACTATAAGGGCTCGAACATAAACATTACATTATCTTGAATTAGATTAATAATTCACCTGTAATATCTTTCAAGGTTTATTGATTTAGAGAATTAGGCCATAACTATTACATTACATATAAAAATTACAAAGTAGACACTTCTAGTCAGTATCAATTTTTTTATAAAATAAAAACACATGAAAAAGAATTTCATGTCTAGTTCTATGCTTTAGACCGCATGGATTTTCCTTGTTCCCATCCTTGACCATATTCATATTTAATTCCTATGAAAAACATTTCAAATACATGGGATTAGTATAAAAAGATCAGTAACTGATGAAAAACAAAGAAAAAAACCATTATATCCTCAATATATACATAACATAAGCTATTTAACATACCTCATGAAATTATTATATTTATGAAACACTCATAGAAATCATAAATCATAAAGGTAATATGGGGAATACATAACATACTTATGTTGTAGATTTTAATTCTACATATGGAGTTACATATAGAATACTCATCATAGTATATTTCCTAAATTTTGTAGGAGAAACGTTCTCATTTACCTCCATCACGTTTCCTAATGCATTGGAGATATATGTCAGGCTCACCTTCCCCTAGGTTTATTGTAGAACCTTCCATATACGTAAACAATTTCCAAGAACCATAACATATTCATAACACATAAAACCAACATAAAGTAAAGATATCATTTCCACATTTCAATCACAATATGTCATTTAAATATATTAACATAACAAATCCAATATAAAAAAAATTCAATACCAGAATACATAAAAGAGTATATGGTATTAATTTTCTTTTTAAATACATTAGAACTTGTTAATGGAGACATTGATCAAATAATACTAATGGTGGTGAAAAGGTCATTTTCGCCCCTTATGTTAAAAAGAAACATTCTTTTTTGTAATTTAGTATAATGCTAACTAGAAAAAATATTCTTTTGGAATAAAAGTAAAATTAAAAGTATTTTATACACCGTATAAAAGAAAGTAGTGTATAAAACAAAATATGCATCAATGATTGGGGATTGAGATGAGATCTCTTACCTTATGTCCGACATGACCCGTTTGTTTTTTAATCTCCTGAATAATAAAAAAAGTTAATTTCTAATTGATTAAGAACCTTTTTCAAGTTTATTATTCATTTTATATTTAATATTACCTAGATATAACAATTGGTAAATTATTCGAGTTTATATCGGACATTTTGTAGATGTTCTGATCTTGAGTTATAAATGAACTTCTTATAATTATAAATTGTCCATGTGGTCGAAAATACATTATCTCCAGAATGATATTAATGATTTTTATATCTTATATATAATTTATATCCATTATATATATATTTAAAATAGTAGATAACATTTGGAGATAAGAAATAAATTGCACCATTCATGGAGACGGTAAGCCATACGTACGCATGAACAATACTTTCATTTGTATCTCATATTTTAATGGAATGAAACCATAAAGATACATTGGTATATTATAATTCCAGTATAATATCATATATAATGTAATTAATTCAATCATTTATAAAACCCACATTTTTTATAAACGAGTCATATCACTTTGATGGGGTGGTGGTACGTACTTCCTCAAATGAAATTATCATATTTACCCACTATGGAAACCATAAAGGTATTCTATAAATAAAAAATACAGACACATAGAAAAAATATAAATATAATATATATCACATATAAATATATTTCCATATTAATGGCCACCATAAGATGTCTTATAAAAAGATTGAACAATCATCATTTTGTGAGGCAGTAGTTCACCGTCCAGAGAAAGAATATGTTCTTTACCCATTAGAAGGAGGTTTTTGTAATTTTAGTTCGAAAAATTCTCAAAAAAATAACCTAGTATAGTGAGGATACATGTTTTTTTATCAATTGAAAGAATAAAAAGTGTTTATGGTGTTAGAGATGTAAAATAAAACAAAATAACTTAAAAGAAGATGTTAGCATTAAATCTGGTATCTCCCTTTGGTTTGAAACAAAAGGTTTAATTGAATTACCTTTTTCCTAGGGGAAGGAATCTAGGAAAAATAGATGTATGTAGGGATCTTGATTGGGAAGAGGTTGGATGATCCATGGGTCTTGATATGTGTGAGAAATGGGTTAGAATTGAGGACTTTTTATAAGGGGGAAGAGGGGTTCTTTAGTAATGATTAAAATTATTATTTTATTATATAATGATTTTTGGTTTATAAAGGTCTAAAACTTATTAAATTAGATGATAAGAAGACTAATGTTCAAAATAAAATCATCTAATAGGAGCTGGATATGTTTTGGAAAAAAAATTAATCAGTATAATCTTCTGTATTTAAATCATTCATTAATGTGGTAAACACTATATCAATATTATGTCATAAATATTTTTACTTATTTACGTCAAAAAATTATAAAAAAATAAATTGATGTAGGAAATATTTTTTGATATCAAATGAATATTTATAGTCTATGAGATAAATTATATAACCCCATGTAAGAATTTATTTACTAAAAGAAATATGTTTTTATCTATACTTTAAAATAATTAATATAATGTGTCATTATCAGTTCAAATTGGCTCCATGGGATCCCAAAATTGACCCAAGGATGCCCATGGTTAAAAATGTATCAACAAATAGGATTAGGAAACATGTTAGGGTAATTTAAGCTTATTAAACTATTATTTTTTTACCCTTATTTACCAGATTTACCCTTTAACCATTGTAAATAAAATATTTACTAAAGTAAATATTCATAATTTTTAAAAATAAAAGTTACATATTTACACAATTTGGATGTACTAATTCCAAATATGGAATCCATTTTTCTATATTCAAAACAAATAAGTGCTAGAAATTAATTTAAAATTAATTCCCGTGATCAAAACAAAAATATTGTTTTTAAGAAATAATAACTACCAAAAGATTGAGACTTATTTATTTCCAATTTCAATGTGAAATTACTTCAATGACCAACATTGGATTAAATTGTAAAAACAGAACATAACTACACTTTCAGACCAATTAAAAATATAATATGACATTATAAATAAATTATATTAAAAGGGAATTTTGAATTAAAATACTGGTTTTCACTATTCATTAAAAACAACTTTTATCATAAAAATACAAAAAAAATTACCAAAATTAAATTTTGATTTCCCGATTCTAAATAAGAATATTATTTTGTAAAATAGGACATATCAATGTGACCACTACTATATTAAACAATGGTTCACCCTTAAAAGGTGGTAAATCGACCTTTTAATGAATATTTGAGTATTTATTCATAAAATCAGAATATTTCTTATTTTAAGCCCCTAAAACTTATTAGATAAATGTGATAATATTTAACAAACATGTATATTCATTTTTTAGATATTTCCGTCCATTCCCACAAATATAATGACTAGGCATTAACTACTATTTTAAATAACATTTAATTTTAATTTTTTTATTACGACCCAATGTTATGTGCCACGTAAGATTTCAAAGAATCCTATTGTTTCATATCATGTACAACATTGAACATAGAATCCCATTTACAATAAAATTAATATTTAATTAACAAATATTAATAAATATGAAAATGTTATATTCATTATTATCCTGGGATGCTACACACCTAATCTCTTAGATTATCCATGCATTTTATACATAGTAATATTCTTCATTGAATCATGGGAAAAATTCAAACATAATAAAGGTGTGAGATCAGATGATCATTAAGGGTTGATAATAAAACAAATATTATCATATAAATAGAAATCAGGAATGGTGAGTAACTACAAACACAAGCTTTTAAAAATGAACATGTGCATTATATAGCAGGAATGAAAATTGATCACAAAAATCTAGGTAAATTATAATAAGAGAATGAAATATAACAATGGATATTCTACAATTCTAATAATCACATGGTTTATCAATTACTAGTTTCATAATGAGGTCATTCACAATACTAGACAACTGAAACATATTGTCAATCCCTCTACCATTACATCTGAAAATAAAAGGGTATGACCCTGGCCAAAACCCAATTCTGTTTTGTCTCATCAATCCTACAGGTGCATCAAGGAGATCTAGTGGTCCCCACCCATAAAATTATATGTCCAATTACATCACCATATTAATAGGGTTAATAAAAATTATATATGTATAAAATGAAATTAACATCCCCTAATTTCTAAACATATTTACTAAACATTCTAAGTAGTGAGGTGAATGGTATAAAAATTTCACAACCATTGTCGAACTGATCAAAAACCATTTAATAAAATAAGTTCAGTGATTTACATATTATATTAATCTCAATAAGATATAAATTTCAATAGTGGTGTTGAAATAGAAAAAAATACTCCAATAAAATCATTGAGGATTTTTTGAGAGATACACACCTCTACATTGAAAAGAAGTGTTATTTTGGAAAAGTATCTACATAAAATGATAAATGAACTAAGATATTTTTTTCCTATATGAAATGAATTTTCTTATTAAAATAATTATGGGTTTAAATATATTATATATTTCACTTGAAAATAGGTAAGAAATCAAGAATTTCCCTTTAATCGGGTTTTCTTATCTTGAAGAATTGAGGAGGGAACCCTTTTAAAACAAATATTTTCCTAAAAAAAGATATAATTATTGAAATAAATATTTATGGAACATATAAAAATAATTTATAATATATATATATAATAAATTATTAATTATGTAATTTTATAGATATGTGAAATACCATCCCAAATGAAAATGAATGTTCCGAAAGGAAACCCTCACTTTGTGTCTGAATGAGTTCTAGACTTGAACATAATGCAATGAGTGTTAAAATTAAATACATTAATTAATTAATTCATAACCTTTTATATAGGAATTTGATTTATTATTGTTTTATTATGTTCATTTTTGGCCTTATTGAAGAGTTATAGAGTTAAATTCCATCATTTGGGAGTAATCATATTCTTAGTTTTCTTTATCGATTCACATGTTTATAAGTAATGAAGTTTATATAAATGGATATAATTCTCATGATTTGGAAATAAATTTTCTTAATGAGACTATTTTTTAAATGGTTATATATATCATATGGTTATATGGTATGCGTATGAATCATTATATTATACATTTAGTTATAATAGTTTAGATTATGTTGATGATATTTCAATCACCATGAACTATTTTTGTCGTAAGAATTAGTATTATGTAATATGTATACTAGTTCCAGAAAATTTAACAAGACATAAAACATATTTTATAATCTATTTCTACTAAACATATAGTTTCATGACAATATTTGATGTATAATATAAAGACCAGATGCTTGTCTCCCATGAAGGTTGTAAATCTGTACCTCCCAGATGATGACATTATTTTTAAAATAAAATATAGGGATTAAGGAGATTGATGATGGTTCTTCCATTAACATGATGTTGTTATAGTAAATAAATTATATTGTATTTATAATGATCATATGGATAGAGGATGCGAGGAGAGAATAGTATAAGAAAGAACTTGTGACGTCAAATAAAAGGAAAATGAATAGGATTCAACCTTTTGAATACCCACCCCCTTGAGAATATCTTTAATGGTGTTGATTTTGGACTTTTGAGGAGAAAAAGAGGTTTCAGACTTAGTGGAGGAGATTCAGAAGATGATGGAAATAAAATTTGACAAGTCTCAGAGCATGGAAGGTGTGAGGATAATAGGGAGTGAGGGTAGTTTTAATATTGGATGTAAGGGTTATTTCTCATTATTTTATTAATTATTTAATTATTTTTCTCATAATAGTGAATAGTGTCAATTATTTTGACTAAATATAGTTGAATGTGAATGTTATTGAGAAACAATGGTTATTACATCATACATAAATCAATGAAAATATTATTTATCTTTTAAGGTATTCATACTCTAAACTACTGTATCTTACTATTCGTTAAAAATTCAAGTATTTTAGAAAAACCCAAAAAATTCACCCAACCATCTTTCGACACGTATAATTCCAAAATGAATCCTCTTTTAGAAAAAAAATATTTCCTAAATATGATGAATTTATTTTTTAATAAAAATCATCATTTACTCAAAAATGACAGTTTTTTAAATTAAAACTGATTTTATAACACCCTAAAAAATAACGGTGGTCTTCAAAAATTGACAAAAAATAATAAGAGAAAAATATTGTTTTACGAATACATTTTATGAAAATTAATTTTCATTTAAATCATTTAATTAGTTATAAAAATTTACATAAAAATTTTTTATTTACAAAAATCCAACCATGTAATTATTATAGTTTAACTATTCACTTACGTATACCATGATTTAATTGTATCACTATTTCATTTATAAGGTATAGTAATTTTATTTTCACTTTCTTGTGTGAAATTACTATTAATTGGGCCTATTAACTATTCATAAGGGTCATATTACTATTCCTAAGGTGAAGTTACTATTCACTAGAAATTTACGTTGATCTTATCAGACCCTAAATATCTAACTATTTACTATTATGTATGTTTATTTTCAAAAATTCAAATCACAGATACAGATAAATTATGTATAAAGAATAGGTTTCAATGAAAATGTGTTATTTTGAAGAGACTTATTTTGGAATGCATTACAATCATTATTAATATTATTTTTAAAACTTTGGAGAGTTGCATTATTCTCTTGTACAAAAATTTATTTATCAAAATTTCCAAAATGTTACCTTGTAAAATGATATGGGTAGGACTTCATCATAAGTTACTCAGGATCCCACATTGCCTCTTCAATTTTTGGATTTTATCATAATAATTTTACTATCCAAGTCATTCGATTCCCAAATTCATGTTCCTTAGTATACAAAATTCAGATAGTCTCTTCAAATCAAAGATTAGTCCAGTTATAATTCCATTTCATTAGAATTGAGCACATGAGTTGGGTTTGGAATGTACTTCCTTAAGAAAGATACATGGAATACGTTTTTTACCTTAGAATTTCTATGCAACATTCCCAAATGATAAACCACAAATCTAATTTTCTATTGAATTTCAAAAGGAACAATATACCTAGGGCAAAGTTTTCTTTTCTTCCCATATCTTATAGCACACTTATATAGAGATACATTAAAAAATTGATCTCCCACATGAAATTCCAAATCCTTCATTATATTATATGCACAACAATTATTCCATCCTGGACCTACTTTAATATGTATTTGAACAGTCTTTACATTAGTTGTTATTTATTCTACTATCTCTGGGCCCACAATCTTCCTTTCATTGACTTGATCTATACAAGTTGGTGTATTAAATCTCTTTTTATACAATGATTCATATGGTTCCATTTTAATACTTGGATGGAAATGATTATTTTAGTAATATTATACCAATGGTAAATATTATTCCCATGTACCATGAAAAAATTTGTATGATCTGAAAATGTCTTCTAAAGTTGGGGACATCCTTTTGAACTACCCGACACATTGAGGGTGATAAGAAGTACTCAAATGCAGCTCCGTATAAAAATATTTCTAAATAATTTTCCATATTTTGATGTATATTATGGATAAAGATAAATAAAATTAAGAGAGGCTCCCCATGATGTCTTACAACAGCATTTACATAGATTTTTGTATAGTTTCCTAGTGGGAAATCCTTCATTATTGCATGGAAGTGTGAATATTTGGTAATTTGGGAAAACATTACCCATATTTCTTCATTCCTTCTTGTAGTTTTTCATAATTATGTGAAAATATTCATGGTTATTTCATCGCATATCCCTTTAGGAATAGGTATAGGTTTCATGAATCCTCTAGGATGTTTTCTGTTTTCCTTCACTTATTAACTTACTAATATCTTGATACATAATCATCAATTTAATGCATCATGTTGTCCCATAATAATTGTTCTTTAAAATATCTTTACATCATAGTTCTACCATGGTGTATAGAGAAATTATTACTATGGGAATGTTTTAATGACTTCTTTTTTGGCTCAGGTACAGAGGGAACACATAGCCTTCCCCAAATTTCAGAATTCCATCCACACAGATGAATTTTGGAAACATCTCCTCATTTAAAACATTAATTTTTTATTTAATATTCTCATCATCACACTAAGAAACCTTAATTATTTATAATAAATATTTTTGGGATACCAGTTGAAAAAGTAATAATGTTTCACCTTCCTTGATAATTTCTATATCCATCCTAACTAGTTCCATGTAAACAGGATCCTTTCAACCCACATTTTTTTCAAAATCCCATGATCCTTATTGATAAATATACTATCATATTCTCCATATTTATTTGGTAGTGTACTGATCAATAATAATCCTTTAGTATCTTGAGCCATCACCTTTTCTTCACTTTTAGTTCTTTCTACGAGAAAATATCTTTCAAAATCTTGTGATCCTTATATATCTCACATCATTCACCATTGATATAGTGTCTCCATATCCTTAGAAAAAATTTTACATCTACATCATGAGTTGGATATTTTTGTTCATGAGTTTTCAACTTCCCTATTGCATAGTCAACGACTCACTCATTTTCCATAAGGACACTTGAAAATCCTTTCTTTGATGCATCACTATAAATAAAAAAATCCACAACTTCACAATGGTAGATTCAATATTAGATCATTTAAT
The DNA here is from genome assembly GCA_963277665.1 of Viscum album. Taxonomy (NCBI): domain Eukaryota; kingdom Viridiplantae; phylum Streptophyta; class Magnoliopsida; order Santalales; family Viscaceae; genus Viscum; species Viscum album. The sequence continues at coordinate 1,590,812,225 of OY728131.1, forward strand.
AACTCTTACTCAATTATTAAAAACATTATTCACAATAATTGGCCCATATGAACATAACCCATTTACGAGTAAGCTTGGTTAACGAGTTAGCTAATCGAGAGAAGTTATGAATGAAACACCTATAATAACATGCTGACCCAATAAAACTGCATACCTCAGTTATGTTTGTCAGAGTAGTCCATCCCTGAACAGCCTTTTTCTTTTTAGGATCAATTATGATTCCATCCTTAGAGAGAGTATGCCCATTAAAAGAAACTATTTGAAGTTAGAATTCTAAATTTATAAGAATCTCATATTAAATGTTTCTCTTAAGAGTCTTCCGAATAATGCGCAAGTGATTATCATGATATGCATATCATTTGTAGTATACCAAGATATCATGATATTCATTTAAAAAACTATTTATTAGATCCAGGAAAATATATGGTGGATTATTCAGTCCAAAAGGCATTAATGTAATCTCATAATGCTCATACCGGGTTCTAAATTTTGTCTTTGGAATATCGTTCTTCTCACATGAAATTGATGATAACATGATCAAATGTGAATCATATAAAAATAATGGGCTCTATGAATTTGATGAAAGAAATCCTCAATCTTAGTAAGGGGATACTTTTTCATTATTTTAATAGAATTAATTTCTCTACAGTCAATGCACATCCACATAGATTCATCTTTTATCTGGACAAAGAGAATAGAGGCTCTTGATGTTGAAACACTAGGGAACATAAATCTTTTATCACTCAATTCTTCTTATTGTTTCTTTAGTTATTCTAATTACACTATGGACATTATATAAGGAGTCTTTCATATAGGCCTTGCATTTTGAATTAAGTCAAAAAATCTCAATTTCCTACTCCGGAATATGTCCAACAAAATACTTTGGAAATACATCAATATATTCTTTCATAATTAGTATATCATCAATTTGAATATTTCATTCCTCAACCATATATATTTTTTTTATTCCACCCCATGAATTTCATTCAATGGAGCTATTAGTCGTGGATCTAGATAAAAAACAATGATGCGGTTTTTCATTAATGATAAGGGATTCTACATCGTTCTAAAAATTTCTCATGTCCTTCTTGTAATAATAGATTTTTGCATCATAACATAAAATATAATTCAAAAAAATAATTATATGAAAGTCAATAAAGTGTATGATTATATGGAAAACAACTAAATCATGGTTATTTGTAATAAGGGGTACTGATAGACACATTGTTGATGCAATGATACTTCCCTTAGGAGTGTTTCCAGATAACACTTTTATTAAATCAAATTAGAAATATCAAATTTTATTAAGAAATAAGGAAGATAGAAAAAATGTGATGATCCAAAATCTAATAAATCATTGGCTATTATTTAGGAAATTATTAATGTACCTTCAACCACATCCTTATGAACTTCCAGACCTATAGTTAGGATAACATAAGCTTATCCATTCTCCTTTAGACTTCTATGGGTAATATTTCCTTAATGTTTAGTAAAATCATTTGAATAATTTCCCATATCTTTAAATTTTATCATTTAAAATTCGTATCTTCTTACTTTCCCTTGTAATCCCGAAATTAGTGGCCTCTTTCTACAAAATTTGTAACAGAATATTTTTCATCTCAAGCATGATATAGGGAATTTCATTCCATTGGTATCACATGTTCTTAAACTACCCTTTTAATTCCAACATTTTTCTATTCATTCATCTTCCACCATCTTATTTTCATTGATTCCCTTAAAGTCATAATACATTGAGAATTCTTTCTCTATCTTGATTTCACATGAGACTATATCTAAGTATGATGAGAATGATCGGGAAGCCTATTCCTTTTAGAGGAATGGGTTTAAAACTTCAATTAATTGATCAATATTTCTCCTTGGATTATGTTTGTAGTCCAAAAATTTCTTTGATAGCCTTGTAAAATTTGATTCATACTTCGAAACATTTTCATCATCTATTTGTTTCAAACTAAATAATTTACTCTCTATTTCATCTCACTGTTCTATAGGAAAATATTTACTAAGAATATTTCCTTAAATTCCATATATTCCATTTCATCCATTTCTTCTTCCTCATTCATGTTTTGAATTAATTTTCACAACTGATTCACATATCCCAAAAAAGAATAAAATTCCCTGATAACCTTCTCCTTTTCATTACATCCAAATGTGAGAAATATATTCTCTAAGTATCTTATCCACTGCTCTACTATGAATAGGCTTATAGTCCCATTGAATGATTGATTATGTTTCCCTATAACGTTTTATAACACTTCTCATCCATGTTGTGGATCTTAATACTCCATACTGGTAAGGTTATAGTTCATATCCCGAGTCAGATATCCTAATATTGTTATAATTTCTTTAGCACTAGTCGCAACATTGCAACCAACATCATTATTTTTCATAGGAGGAAAATCCTTACATGGGATATATACATTCTTGTAGTTTCCATTCCATTCACTAGGAACAATTTCTAATTAATTTCATACACTAAATTATGGTATTTATCATAATGTATAATTTCTACTATAAAAACACTTAACATAATTTGAAAGTTTATGCATGTCTAATTTCTCAATCATAATCATGGTTTCTTTGAGAAACTTACAAATTTAAATCCTTCATCTAGTTATAATAAAAATATGAGTCATCCTATGAAAAATCCCCCGAAGGGTCAAACCTGGTGCACGGTAATGCCAATTTTCATGTACTAAGTAACCCCAAGTCAAGCTTAGAACACGTTGTCGAAGTTGTTAATCCCTGGTACATCTGTGAGAAAACCGCGTCCACTTTCTGTATCCAGACATGGATTTATTTTCTAGGAATATACACATAATCCATACATTACCAAAATTATGGGATGTTCTTGTATGTTTATCCTCAAATTCTATCTTTGGGGTTTGTTTCCTAATCTTTATTTTGTAAATATAGGTTCCAAGTATTCTACTATAATTTCTCTGATACTATCTATAAATAACCTGACCTAGTTTCCTAGATATAGTTCCATATATTATATTATTGGTATGTTAAAATGGATGTATCATCCTGATGAACCGAATATTTTAGTAGTTTTAGAAAACCATATGAAAATATAAGTATTGAATTACAACTTGAAGGTAAAAGAAACATTGAAATTACATTGGAAACACCCATAATCCCATAGAATTTTCCTACAAGTCATTCATAATAATATTAATCTTCAAATCCTGGAAAAAAATAAAACATATTAAAGGGGTCATCTCAGATTCTCATTAAGGGTATGCAAATAATAGAATTTTTCATAAACATATACATTAGGGATTGGTAATAACTAAAAACACAAGCCTCTAAAAATAACCTTAATCATAATATGCCAGTAATTCATGTTGCTTACATATAGACATATAACTTATCATAAGATAATAAAACATCACCATGGATATTAAAAAAGTTTAAAAATCATATATTTTATCATATACTAGTTTCATAATTATAGAATTAATAATATTGTACATCTTTAACATGTTGTTAATGCCTAAAACTATATTTCATAATATACTAGTGTAAGGAATCTGCCAAAACCAAATTCTATTTTTTCTCATGAGACCTATCGATGTATCAAGTGGATATTGATGACTCAACTCATTTCATGATAAGTCCAATTAATTACATAAATAAATGGGGTTAAACATTGTAAGAACCCAGGTTTTTATAATAGGTCAAAATCCCAACCTTGTTTAAATTCTTAACTGGTTTATGAGGAAACTGGAGAAAATGGAATGTTTCTGAAAATTTCAAGACTACACACCATGTACTTTTAGTACATGTGGTGTATGTGTAGTCGAGTGACCGGCCATGTGCTCTCTGAGTACATGTCGTGTGATGACCGTGTAGTAGTTTCTTACTACACGGCGTGTTGTTTTGAACACGCCGTGTATACCCCCGACCATGTGAGGCCATACATAGCATGTAGGCCGGTTGGCCGGGTAGAACCAGGGGCACGCCATGTCCCCTTTGGACATGCCGTGTAGTCTAGCCATATATAAGGGAAACAAATGGCGTGTGGGTGAGTCGGTGAGGAAATTAAGAGCAACCAAGTACACGCCATGTACCTCGTAGGTGCACGTCGTGTACTCATGTCGGCAGGTTCATAAAGTAAGTAGGTAGAAATAAGCCGTCTTATGAACAATTAAATGACCTATACACAACATGTAGTCCAAAATTACACACTTTTTATTTTCATTTTTTCGCTTAAAATGGGTAGTAGCCTCGTTTTGTGGTTCTGGACAGGACCTCCTCCCTCAAATCGGCTAAACCTTCAATTGCTTCCCGGTTCTTCGTCCGAAGTCAGATCCGATCTCGGTTGGATGTGTTGGAACCCCCACGGTAAGGGCTCAATTCTTCTTTGGCCGTTTTGTTTGATTTTTGTTCTAGAAAGAGTTATAGGGGTTTGAGAGGGTTTGAATATTTTATAGATTTACCTCGTTTTATACCAAATTGGCGGGAGTTACCATATGAGTAGCATCATGCGTTTTTCAAGTAGGCGGTGCATACCTCATTTTGTGTTTTCGTGGTTGTTTTAGGGTTGCAGCCTCTGGGCGCGACATCGGGTATCGAGAAAAACAATGTTTAATTGTTTTTATTTATTTATCTTCAATGTGGGATGCCTCTAAGCATTCCCTGAATATGTTTTGGTCGAGCGAGGCTGGGTTAGAGGCCATTGCTCGTTTGGGGCATTTCGGCTGGGGTGCCAAAAAGGGTATAAATTGAACTTCATAGTTCAAACTACTGAGTTTAATTTATTAAATCCTGTTATAAATTGTCGGAAGCATTTAAGAACTCAGTGCGGGTATGGGATAACACCTGGTTTAGTGCAATTCAACTGTTTAGTTTGTTTTGATGGTTTATGTTTTCTATTTAAACATGTTATATGTGCAATTTCTGAATTGCATCTGCTGGACCCTTTGGGTGGTGTTGGGCATGGCCCGTTTATTCTTGAGTGATGCAGATCACATGTAGGGCTTTCCCCAGGTTACATTGGTGGTTTTGACCATGGGATTTGGCGTCAAGGACGTCAGCTTGAGGCAGTACGACTGTCAGGTTGGGCATGGCCCGGGTTACTTGGTTGGCGATGCCATCGTACATGAGGGACATGGTCGCAGGGACATGAGGAGTCAGATGTATTGGTGGCTTAAGACTATTTTGGTGATTACCACTCACCTGGGACTTTGCGTAGTGTGAACACAATGATACTCCATGATAGGGTGGTTTTGACCACTCGTATGGGTAGAGGCCCCCGTAGTTGCGGATAGGTATTCTGGTTGGGGGTGCTTGCCGTAGAAAGCCACGTGGCAGGTGAGGAGCCTCAGGGGATTGGGTGTGCCTTTGAGATGTCGGGACATGAGACACGAGGTGTCAGGAGGCGCATGGTGCCAGGTTACTATTTTGGGCATGCCTTTGGGAAGTCGGTACTTGAGACACGAGGTGTCAAGAGGCACATGGTGCCAGGTAGCTATTTTGGGCGTGCCTTCGAGACGTCAGTACTTGATACATGAGGTGTTAGGAGGAACATGGTGTTGGGTTACTATTTTCGGTGTGCTTTCGGGACTTCTGTACTTGAGACACGAGGTGTCAGGTGGCAGATGGTGCCGGGTTACACGATAGAGAATCCAACGTTGGCCGAAGCTGGTCACACTCCTTGGTGGCTATTGAGCACCAGTGCAGTCTGGGTTTAATTTTGCAATGTATTGTTTACTGCTTTCCTTGTAAATGCATGAATTCTTAAACACATATATTTAGTACAAAATGTTGGGTGGTATACTACTGAGCTTTTCTTCACACTCTGCACGGGCCCCTCGGGACGCGTGCATAATTTATGGATTTATGTGCAGGAAAGAGGCTAGCTTTAGGAGCTGGGCTGCGTTAGTTGTTGCATGGAGTTGGTATGGACTTTGAGTTCATGCCTAGCTGAGGTTTACTTTGTTCTGTTTACTTTTCTGTATTAGCATTCTTACCTTGTTATATAGCAACTGTTGGTTAGCCATTGGCACCGTTATATATTGATCTGTATGACGTGATTTAGATGCATGCCTTGTTTGGTTATAGTAGTTGTTGCTTGTATTATTCAGCATGTTATTCTGTTTACTTTCCACTGCTGTTTTTTTGTATTGTTTTCGCTGGTATATCGATTTTGGATATGCTTCCACTATGCGTGTCTGGTTCAAGTCTACCGAGTCATTCTTTCTGATGCGTATTTACTGTTATACTTGGACCAGTACCCTTATTATAATCCTCCGAGAGGGTATAGCCTCGCCACTATACCAAATAGACCCTCACTGCTAGTCGGCAGTCTTTGGCGTTCGGGGAGGTGCGCCTAAGGTAGTGACACCCGACCCGTTTGACACTGTTCGGGTGGCTGGTCAGGTACAGGTTGTTACAATTTGGTATAAGAGGAGTTCTTGACAAGGATTTAGTAGCCGTGTCTTTCTGGCTACTAATGAGATTGAGGCTTCTCTTTTATTTCTACTGGTTTTACTATTTGGGATATGGTAGACTGGAGATAAGTTGTTGTTACTGGAACTGGGTTCCCAGCTTGTGCTTGGGTCCCTGCAGCCCAGGTACAAGGGAGGAACCAAGTTTCCATTGGTGGGAATTTCTATTTTCCATTGCTCATATTACATTTCATGTGATTTCCACCTCGATGGCTCACTTGATGTGTGATTTTGTTGATTTTGATATGTGACCCTTGACCCGGTATGGTAAGGGAGAATTAGACCTTGGCCAGGTATGGCAAGGCTTGTTGTTGGCTTTTGATAGGCACATTTGTAGGGTATTTCAAATTCATAATTTCACGTATGCTTTGTGGAGTGATAATGCCATGTGAATAAAAATCAATTTTCATGATTTATCTACTTTGAAATGTAAATTGGTGAAATTCTTGATATAATTGCTAGTTGTGAAATGTGTATTCCCTGATTTATATTCTTTAGAATTGCATGTTGCAAGATAGTTGAGTCTGGCTCTTATGAGAGTAGGCAGGTATTGTGATTGAGGAAGTGTAACTGTCAGGATTGGGAAACTCAGTCGTCGGTTTGAGGAAATTTGAGTTGTTGGGACGGGCATGGCCCAAGGTACTTTTTGATACTTGGCTCTGTTGAGTGGGTAGGAAGTCCATGAGGCTGGGATGCCGTGGGGAATGGGTTTCTGTGAGGGGGAGTAAGGGTAGTTGTTATGCACTGCCTTTTACTGCTTTCCTTATCTGCGTAGAATATATTGCTGTATATATGTATGTGTTGTCTTCCCATTTATGGTATTCAGCGGGTTACTCCATCACGACTCGATGGAGTGTCCGGAAGGAGATGGTATAGTGCCACACGATGAGGGTCAGAATTCGGTACAAGAAGAGCACGAGCCGCAGGTACAGGCCCAGGGACAGTATCAGGTTCAAGATCTAGTGCAGGCAGGACAGCAGCCGGTTTTGGCATCATTCGGGTCGTGGCTCGACGAGAAGCTCCGAGCGAGCCTGGCATGCGTCTTGTAGGGGATTGACAGAGGCGCCCAGGGTACAACGCCTTCTATGGCGTACCTGACGCGGGAGTTCCAGTCGCAGCACCCGCCGCTTTATCAGGGTGAGGGTGGTCCGTAGGCGGCTGAGAACTGGATATAGAGTATGCAGATGATTTTCGAGTATCTTGAGACGACTCCAAGGCAGAGGGTCAAGCTGGCGATGTACATGCTGAGAGGAACAACCAAGCGTAGGTGGGAAATATAGGTATAGGCTCGTAGGAACGAGGGACTAGCATGGAATGACTTCAAGGAAAGTTTCTTTGAGCACTTCTACCCGGAGACACGGAGGTCAGAGAGAGCTCAGGATTTCTTGAGTCTTCGGCAGGGAGATATGTCTGTCATGGACAATGCCACTACCTTCACAGAGTTGTCATGATTTTCACCTGGAATGGTGAGAGATTATGCGGCTATGGTGAGGCACTTCGAGGATGGCTTATGACACGCCATTCGGGTCCAGGTGAATATCTTTTGGCTGTGTTCCTTCTCCGAGGAGGTGAATCATGCAGTCATAGATGAAGGCAATGAAAGAGAGAAATATCGTTTGATCAGGGCGACAACTTCAGGTGATGGCTCAGACAACCAAAAGTGAGGATGGGATGAGTTCCAGCAGGGCAGGTAGGATAGGGATTCAGCTAGACCACCTCGTGGGAGTTCTTCGGTGATTTGCTTCCAGTGTGGACAACCGAGACATATTTGGGCGCAGTGCGATAGGCCTCCAAAGGAGTGCCGAGCATGTGGACAGGACGAGAATATGGAGAGGTTTTGCAGATAGTCTTCTCAGATAGCTGGAAGGCTTGGACCAGGACAGACTGCAGCATCTGGAGTTGGTTCAAGTTCGGTACACAGAGAGGGTAGTCGAGGTTCAGCTGTGTGCAAAGGTCGTGATATAGATGGTGGGACCTACCTGAGGGGTCAGTGTCCGGTGACGGGAGCAGCATCGCAGGGAGGTCAGGCGTCAGGCAACCCTGTTTCAAGCCAGGTGCACGTCGTGGAGCTGCCAGAGGCTGAGCAGGATGGTGAGCTGATGACGGTTAGAGGTACACCGCAGTGCGACCATGATCTCCATGTTTCATTTTTGGCATGACCTGTGGAGCAATGTCTGTTTTGAGTGCACGTGGTGCAAAAAATCTTTATGGACCGACTAGATGCTATTCAGTGGGATTGGCACCATATCGGGTGAAGGATATATTTATATATATGTATGTGACGCATGGCATCGGGGCGTCCAGGATATGGGCTACATGAGGTTCCTTGGGCATCGGGGAATCAAGGATGTGGGTTACTTGAGGTTCTAGGAACCAGGACCTCATAGAGGCAGACACTGATGCGGTGCAGGCTCTGTTGGGTGTCGATACGGACACAGGAGCACCTATGGGGTGCAGGGGAGACGATGCATCACGGGAGGACTATCCTTCTGGAAAATAGGTTAGTAAACCTTGTTTTCTTTAAATTTTGTTGGGTTGAGACCGGGTTAGGCGGTTCCTAAGGTGGGGAGCCCCCCCCCCCCCCATTGAGGAATATAGCCGGGACCTTTGCTACCAGAGTGGTATGTTTGGTGCCTTCTTCAGGTTTCGTTCGGTAGCTCGAGGACGAGCTAAGTTAAGGTGGGGAGTTTGTAAGAACCCGGGTTTTCAAAATGGGTCAAAATCCCGACCCTATTTGAATTTTTGACTATTTTATGAGAAAACAGGAGAAAATGGGAAGTTTCTGGAAATTTCCAGACTACACGGCGTGTACTATAAGTACATTCCATGAATGTGTAGGTGAGTTACCGGTCGTGGGCTCCCCGAGTACATGTAGTGTGATGGCCGTGTAGTAGTTTCTTACTACACGACGTGTAGTTTTGAACACACTGTGTATACCCCCGACCATCTGAGGCCATACATGGCGTGTAGGCCTGTTGGCCAGGTAGAACCAGGAGCATGCCGTGTTCCCTTTGGACATGCCATGTAATCTAGCCGTGTATAAGGGAAACACATGGCGTGTGGGTGAGGGGGCGAGGAAAGGAAGAGGAACCAAGTACACGCCGTGTACCCAATATGTACACACCATATACTCATGTCGGTAGGTTTGGAATGTAAGTTGGTGGAAATAAAACGTCTTATGAAAAGTTAAATGACCTATACACGGTGTGTAGTCCAAAATTACATGCTGTGTATTTTTCTTTTTTCGCTTAAAACGGGCAGTAGCCTCGTTTTGAGGTTCTGGACAGAACCTCCTTTCTCAAATCGGCCGAACCGTCAATTGCTTCCATGTTCTTCATCCGAAGTCAGATCCGATCTCGGTTGGATGCGTTAAAACCCCCTCTGTATGGCCTCAATTCCTCTTTGGCTGTTTTGTTTGATTTTCATTTGAGAAAGAGTTATAGGGATTTGACCGCGTTTGAATATTTTGTAGATTTACATTGTTTTAGACTGAATTGGCGGATGTTACCGGAGGAGTAGCATTATGCGTGTCTCAGGTAGGTGGTGCATACCTCATTTTGTTTTTTCATGGTTGTTTTGGGGTTGCGGCCTCTGGGCGCGACATTGAGTATCAAGAGAATCCCTGTTTAATTTTTTTTATTTATTTATCTACAGTGTGGGATGCCTCTAGGCAATCTCTGACCAAGTTGTGATCGAGTGAGGCTGGGTTAGAGGCCGTTTCTCATTCAGGGAATTTCGGCTGGGGTACCGAAATGGGTATAAATTAAACTGGTTAGTTTAAACTTTTGAGTTTAATTTATTAAATCATGTTATCAATTGTAGGAGGCATTTAAGACCTCAGTGCTGGTATGGGACAACACCTAGATTAGTGCAATTCAACTGTTTAGTTTGTTTTGCTGGTTTATGTTTTCTGTTTAAACTTGTTATATGTGGAATTTCTGAATTGCGTCTACTGGACCCTTTGGGTGGTGTTGGGCTTGGACTAGTTATTCTTGAGTGATGTGGATCAGAGGTTGGGCTTGGCCCGGGTTACTTGGGTGGTTTTGACCATGGGATTGGGTGTCCTGGATGTCGGCTTGAGGTAGTACGACTGTCAGGTTGGGCATGGCCCGGGTTAATTGGATGGCGATGCCATCGGACATGAGTGATATGGTTGTGGGGACATGATGTGTCAGATGTGTGGGTGGATTAGGACTATTTTGGTGATTAATTCTCACCCGAGACTTTGAGTAATGCGCACACCGAGATACTCCATGATGAGGTGGTTTTAACCACTCGTGTGGGTAGAGGCCCCCATAGTTGCGGTTCAGTATTCTGGTTGGGGGTGATTGCCCTAGAAAGCTAGGTGGGAGGTGAGGAGCCTTCGGTGGATTAGGCGTGCCTTTAGGACATCGGGACTTGAGACACGAGGTGTCAGGAGGCGCATGGTGTCGGGTTACTATTTTGGGCATGCCTTCGAGATGTCGGTACTTGAGACATGAGGTGTCAGGAGGTCCATGGTGCCGGGTTACTATTTTGGGCATGCCTTCGAGATGTCGGTACTTTAGACACGAGGTTTCAGGAGGCACATGGTGTCGGGATACTTTTTTGGGCATGCCTTCGAGACGTCGGTACTTGAGACACGAGGTGTCAGGTGGCACATGGTTCCCGGTTACACGACAGAGATTCCGGCATTGGCCGAAGCAGGTGACACTCCCTAGTGGCTGTTGAGCACCAGTGGAGTTTGTGTTTAATTGTGCACTGTACTATTTACGACTTTCCTTGTAAATGCATGACGGCTTAGACACATATATTTGGTACGCACTATTGGATGGTATCCTACTGAGTTTTGTCTGACACCCTAGAAAGGCCCCTCGGGACGCGTGCAGACTTTATGGATTTATGTGCAGGAAAGAGGCCAGCATTAGGAGCTGGGCTATGTTAGTTGTTGCATGGAGATGGTATGGACCTTGAAGTCATGCCTAGCTGGGGTTTACATTGTTCTGTTTACTTTTCTGTATTAGCATGCTTACCTTGTTACATAGAAACTGTGGGTAAGCCATTGGCGCCATTATATATTGATATGTATGACTTTCTTTAGATGCATTCCTTGTTTGGTTATAGTAGTAGTTGCTTGTATTCATCAGCATGTTATTCTATTTACTTTCCGCTGCTGTTGTTTTGTATTTTTTCCGCTGGTTTATCGATTTTGGATATGCTTCCGCTATACGGGTCTGGTTTGAGTCTGCTGAGTCTTTCTTTCCACTGCGTCATTAATGTTATACTTGGACTAGTACCCTTATTATGATCCTCCGAGAGGGTATATCCTCCCCACTATACCAAAAACCCTGGCTGCTAGGGGGCAGCCTTTGGCGTTCGTGGAGGTGCACCTATGGTAGTGACACCCGACCCGTTCGGCACTGTTCGGGTGGCTTGATAGGTTCGGGTCGTTACAAACATAAACATTATATATATATATATATATGTGTGTGTGTGTGAAATCTAAATAACCTTCCTTAATCTGTAAACATAATTACGAACCATTCTGAGTAGTATGGTGAGTGGTATCAAGATAGAACATCCATAATCAAACTGATGAAAACCCATTTAATAAAATAATTTGGATGATATACATAAGGTACTTAACTCAATAAGACATAAAATTCAACAGAGGAGTTAAAATAGAAAAAAATACTATAATAAAATCATCAAGGAATTTTTGAGAGAAATACACATTTACTTTGAAAAGAGGAGTCCATTGGGAAAAATATTTGCATAATCCCATAAATGAAATCAAGTAGTTTATTCCATTTTTAAATTATTTTTTTTATAAAAAAAATGGTGGATTAAAATATATTATAGAGTGAACATTAAATAGTTAATAGATCATGATGTTCCCTTTAATTTGACTTACTTTTTATTGATAATTGAGAAGGGAACACTTTTAAAACATGTATTTTTCCAAAAAAAAGATGAACTAATCGAAAGAAATGATTTTTTCAACATATGAAAAGAACATAGAATAATTATATAAAATAAATGATTAATTACCTTTGTTTATAGTGGAAGAAATAACTACCCAAAAGAATATTAATGTTCGGGATGGAAACCCATACTTTATGTATTAATGAGTTCGGAAGTCAACCGTAACTTCCTAGATAATAAAATTTAATCCAATAATTAGTTTATTAAGATTTTAAATATATATTTTTATTGATTATAGTATTATTTTTTTCATTTATGAGCTTAATGAAGAGTTATAGAGTTTAATTTCATCGTTTGGGAGCATTGTTTTTCTTGATTATTATTATCAAATATCTTTTTTATAAGTATGAAGTTCATGTAAATGGGTATAATTATTGGGATTTGGAATTATAGGGGGTTAATGAGTATAAAAGGTAATAATGTTAATATAAATCAAATGGTTATATGGTATGAGGATGAATAATTAGATAAGACATCTAGTGATAATATTTTAGATTATTATGGTGGTATTTCGATCACTATGAACTAGGTCTGTCGTATGAATTAGTATTATGTATATATATACAGGTTCTAGAACATTAGATAATACATAATTAATATTTTTATAATATAGTTCAACCATAAAATGGTTTCATGAGTAGATTTGAGAAATAAATTAATGAATGAATGTTTGTTATCCACGAAGGTTGTAAATCGGTACCTCCTGGATGATGACTTCATTTTTTAAATAAAAGAGATGGTGTAAGGAGATTGATGATAGTTTTTAAATTATCATGATATAATTCCAATATAAATATGATACTATATTTATCATGATAATTTAGACCGAGTATGATAATATTGAATAAAAAAAATAATGAACTTGAAAATAAATGTAAATGCAAAAGGGAAAGGATTTTACCTCTTAAAAACTCTTTGTTGAGAATTTCATTAAGTGGATTGATTTTGGACTTTTGATGAGACCAAGAGTTTCTATATTTGGGGAGGATCTTTGGAATATTATTTGGAATAATATTATAAGGCTCCAATCTTTGAAGGTATGAAGTGAAGAGGTAGTGAGGGTGGCTTTTATAGTGGAGGAGACGGGAAATTTCTCATTATTTTATTCGCTATTTTATTATTTTTCACAAGAAAACCAATTTTGTAGATTATTGTGAATAAATATAGTAATATGTTTATGTTAGTTAAAACCAATTTTTCTTAATCTTCCATGACTCAATTAATTGTGTATTTAACTTATAATATATTTATAGTGTAATTTATTATATTTTACTAATCATTAAAAATTCCAATATTAACGAAAAATCCCAAAAATTAACAGTAAAATATTTTAAACATGTAAAGATAAATAATGAACTCCATTTCAAGAAAATAATGTTCTCAATTTGAGAAATCTGATTTTTTAAAAATAATCATCATTTACATGAAAAATACTTTTTAAAAAATTAAAACTAACTTGGTAACACCGATAAATATTAACTATGGCCTTATTAAATTATCTTAAAATCATAGGACAACAAAATATTGATTTATGAATATTTTTTTATAAAAATTGAGTTTCTTTTAAATACATTTATTAACGATAAAATTGTAATTAAATATTTATTATTCATAAAAATACCAATATATATTAATAAATTTTTAAATATTCACTTAATTATTCAATGATATATTTATATTATTGTTTCATTTATAAGGTTCATAAATTTTATTAATACATTTGTGGGATAATTAACTATTCATTAAGCTAATTTACTATTCATAAGGTCTATTCTAATATTCCTCCGGTCCAGTTATTATTCACTTAAAATGCTAGTAGATCATATCAGACCAAAAATATATTACTGATCGCAACTATATAAGTCTATTTTTTTGAAATTTAAATTACATATGTAGAAAATTAGGTTTAACATCTGGGTTATAATAAAAAAATTTGTTTTTATGAGACTCAGAGTATCTTGAATTAAACTATATATTAAATTTATTTGTAAAACCTTATGGTGTTATCAATAGTGTTCATGTGTACGTATGACCTACCTTCTCCCTAAATGGTGTAATTCAATTTTCAATATATAATTTATTTGGATGACGATAAGTATGTATATAATAAATAAATATAGCATTAATATCATGTTGAACATTCTAGAGATGATGTAACTATAAACAAAATACATGTACTAAAACTACAGAACGAAATCCTACATGAAAAAACCAAGCATTTATCAACTAAAATGGGGATTTTAATTAGGAATTAATAATTAACTGTTGATAAAAGGTTATAAGTAAATAATATATATATATATATGTATGGTTACTAAATGCTTAAATAAGAAATAAATTTATTATAAAAAATGTTCGAACACTTATTAAAGCAGTCAAACCTAAGGTAATAGATTTTCATTTGACTCTTGCTTTTGTAATACACATTCCATATTCTCAAAAAGTATAATTTAGATGGTAAATATTCTTCCCAGGAATTTATTTTATTGTTATTATAATAAAAATTATGGTCTATTAATATACATATAATTTTAATTTTTTTTAAATAATGATTCAAAATTTAACAATGTATTATGGGTTTTATGTTAAAATTCCATTTCACCTATATTTTTTATGATCATTATTAAAATGTTGAAATCATAAGGTATCTCTCCCAAGTAGCCTATGAAATTTATTATAGATGGGATTTTTGGGATATCATTTTTTCTATTAATTTTACCCTTTTTATGTACTCAGTCGAATGAAATTATATTTTTAATAATAACAATCTTTATTTATCTCTTTAGATGATGATCATTTATATTCCATATCAATATCTTCTAAATATGTATTCAAAAATATTTTTAATATTTCTACGTGATTATTTAAATCTATTTTAACCGATGTTTAAATATTAATTTTTTTAAAAGTAAATTTCGTTTCATTTTTAATGATGTACTTTTTTACCATTTTTAAAACTGTGAAATTGATGTTTTCTTTTAACATATAAATAATAATAGAAATTAATTTCCTTTATATCTATTAAATTATCTGAAGATTAAATTATATGTTTTGAAGGTTATTTGTAAATAATTTACTTTAATTAATATGTTGGAAATTTTAATATTTCAAATACTTTATTTCAATAAAAAAATGGATATTTTTTATAATGAAATATTCTACGTTATATTTAAATTAATTTCCCATCAATGATGACATCCATTTATGTTACCTAACCTTTAATAGTAATATTATCCAATGATACCATTTTTAATAATTTTATTGAAGTTTGATGATTATGTAGAAAAGATATTTATGGAACCCTTTTCCTTTCCACATGTTATGCTATGATTAAATGATTATGAAACTTATTTCAATTGCAAGGGTAATTTCATAATGAAATGTTTATGAAACCTTTTTCCACTCATAGGTTATGATACAATGGATGTTTTATGAACTTTTAAAATGCACACAAAAATATATATATTTAATTATTTTATTAATGGTCCCCTAATTATATTTCCATATAAATGAATAGGAAAATATGGATATATCTTGAGATAAACAATACTGAAATAGGGGGTGAAACCATTTCAGTAAGGGACTAATTCCACTATGATTGTCCAAGGAGTGATCCTTGAAAACAACGATTATTTTTGGAGTGAACCCAATCCAATATGATATTCTTGGGTGTGATCCAATAGTACTTATATTTTTTGTTTAGTAAACCCAATACAATAAGATATTTTTCGAAACAAGCCTTGCATACTAAATATATGATTTTATATTCTTTTGTGAATGATAATAAGCTATGTTTTCTTCCAATGGTATGCTCTCAGGGATCATGTTATTTGATTCATTTATAATTCATGTATTATTAAATACAAATATTTGTGACATGAATCATGATAATGATCATTGCTGTGTAGGTTATGGTTTTCAAATATTGTACTCATTTTTTCATAATATTATTCTCATGTTATATATAATTAATCATTGATTATATCTTTTTTATACATATATAGAATCTATGATCACACTTTATAATGTTTCATTTTATGTAGGTTATAATTAAAGGGTCTAATTATGTTATTTATTTAAAGGTTACTAGATGATACAAATTTTGGAGAGATGATGTAGAATTTTACGAATCATCTTTTTGTGTATTGATGTTTTTATGTAAGATTTTTTCATAATTATATAAAACTCTCAAACTTAATGGTACTTCATTATCTAAGTGATATAATAATTAATAATAATGTTATATATTTTTTAGTGACAAAATTGGTTCATGATGATAGGTGTCATATCAATCAATTGATGTATATTTTTTACTAAAGGAGACAATAATATGGGTTCTAGGATATCATAGTTGGTGTTAAAAAATAGTTTATATAACATTGGAGATTATTATGTTTTCATGTGTGGTTTTATTTATTGTTATGGATAAAATAAAGAGTTTATGAGTATATGTTTGACAACATGTTCAATGTTTTGGAAACCACTTTTTAAGTTTTATGTAATGGGATTAATGGCATTTGGGGAGATGTTTTATTTGGTTGAAGTATATTTAACCCTTAGGTTCAACATGAAGTATTACTTAGAGGAATAACAATATTTCAATAAATTTAATTTTATAGATGAAATTTATGGATTATTTGATATTTTATAATTAAGGTTATTTTTAAGGATTTTTTTTCAAATTTTTTGGAAACATTAAATGATTTAAATTAAAATTGTTTTATAAAAAACATAATATATCACATTTACCAAGGCCATATGGAATGAATATACAATCGAAGAGGGGAAAGGGTTCATCATCTACCATTGGCCTACATTATTTCATAGTTATAATGATATTATTTTACATAAAAAATTATCAATAATGATTAAGCTAATATTGGGAATATATGTTTTATTATTAAAATAATATGGGACTAAAAATTGATGCAGTGTTTAATTTTTTTATATGAAGTTAAATATTTTTGGAACTTTTTATGATTAAGGTAAAAATTAAATCATGGTATATTTTTGAGGAATAAATTTTGAAATATATTTTTTAAGGACATATGGATTTAATAATACATTATGGTGATTTAAGTTATTCATGGAAATCATTATAATTTTTTTAGATTAGAGGATTATGACAAATAAATTTTTGGTCATATGATATTATAATGGAATAAGGTTGATTAATGATATATGTTAACTTAATTTTAGTACAAATTATGATAAAATACTTCGGATTTTGGGATTTCAAACAATGTTAGGGATTTTTAATGAATTAAGAGTCTAGTTATTTATCAAATGATATAAGTTGTTCTCCTGGTGCTAGTGTGGCGGTGTTTTCTATTAATATAAATGTTTATTAATTTTATGAATTATCTTAAGCTAAAAAATTTCGTTTTAGTTATTTTATAAATATATGAGGTTGTTATTTTATTATTTTTTTATTATTTTATCGCAAAGAAGTTTCTTTTTTGCTTCCAGTATAAAAAATTTTATCTCGGATATTCATTACTTTGAGTGAGAAATGATGTGGAAATTGTTCAGCACACAACCACATGATGAAATTGGGATTATAAAATAATAAGATGTCAAGTAAGTATATTTTCTAGTGTTCTCAATATTGATATTATAATATTATAAAAAAAATTAGAAGAGGATATTGAAATAAAAAATTAATACATTAATGTTAATTTCAAAAGAAGCAATGGTCTTTTTTCTCACCATATATTTATGGCTTTTTTGTCATTATCATTCTACTAACCATGTTACATATTACTCCATGTTAGTCATTGGGAATTAATTTTCTCTAACATGATCATATTCTTAATCCCATTTCGTAATGTATACTTGAAACATTGTAATGTGTCATTCTAGATGACCATCATATTTCCATTTCTCTTTTATTATGAGGTTGTTTAATTAACACTTTTTTCAATGTAAAATTTCATGAAATGAATTTATAGATGTCAAAATATTTATTTAAAAACTAAAGGTAAAATTATAAGCACAATATTTATTAATTTGTTTGTGATAATGTAACACCCTAAGATTACAGAATTGAAAACTTTGATCAATAGAGTATACAACATACAACACAGAGCCAAAACAAAATAGAATATATTATTATTTAATAAATGACCATTATAAAAAATACATTAAATTATTTATTATGAATAAGATTCAATTTATTAATAAATATATAAAGACGTACTCAATTTTAAATTATTGATAAATTCTTAGTAAAAAATAACTTTATTTTTAATAAAGTCACTTTATTAAAATAAAATACATTTCCTTCAAAAATGTATTTTATTTTCTTTATATGATAATATTTTAAAATTTATTTCTAGAAAAATTAGATATTTAATTTTATAAAATGAAAATAATGTTATAAGTCAAAATATCAAAATTAATGTAGGTTGATATTTTGATATTTTTCTGCAATGATTCATTTTTCTGGGAATATTGAATAATTTCAATTTTTCAAATAGTATAATTTCATTACATTAAATGAAGTAATTTTAAATTACAATAATATATTAGATTTGGTCTTACAATAAAATGTTAAATATATAATTTGTAATAGTATAATTAATTTCATTTCTATCATAAATTTTAAAGATTTTTGATTATGTTTATTTGAATGCATAAAAACACAGTTTTATTTATACTCTTTTATATGCATAATGTTTATCAATTTAAACAAATTAAAATTTCTCATATGAATAAAATATTTAAATTATATGTCTTTTATATGAATATAAATTAATATAATTATGATTTATAGTTATAAAATTTATATAAGATCATCTATTTCATGAAAGATGCATTTTCATGAAAAAAACGTTTTGCATCATGTTTTTATGATTAAATATTATATTAAATTCATCCAAATATATATTTATTATTTTTTAAAATGGATCCCATGTTTTAAATTAGTAGGTAAAAATTTTGGTAAATATTACCATTTTTTTGTGGTTGTTATAAATAGTAACCATAGTAAATATTTATTACCACAATAATGGTAAAATGTGTTAATGAATAGTTAAAATAATTTGATATGGACTGGAAAATAATCCTAAAACATATCTTATTTTTATGTAATTAGTATATATTTTTCGTAATAATAAAAAATTCTAATATATGATATTTTTTCCATATTTCTATAATTGTGTCCTTTATTATAATTTTTGTAATGAAATTCCAAATATTACACATTTTTATAATAACAATAATATTTTTAATATGCCTAAAAACTCTTTTTTATTATAAATAATATTTTTATAGATACATTATTTTTTAATGGAAATATATTTTAGGTTTTTAGTAATTAAATAATTACCTTATATGCTTAGCAACGCCAACACATTAATGATTTAATTAAAAGGAAGAATAAAATAATTGATTTTAAAAATTTTAATAGTAATATAATTTAAAGGACTTATTGTGTCATGTGAAATTTTTAGATACATATGACATATTAGAGATTTTTTAAAATAATATTTTTTTAATTACATATTAATCTTGGGGTGTTTAAAGAGAAATTAAATGAACAATGTCAAAATAATAATATTGATAAATTATGAAAATAATAATTCATTATAATATTAAAAAATCCATAAAATAATGAAATATGAAAATTTGGATATTATATGGTATATAATATCTACCACAATCCACTAATTATTCAATTTCACATTATATGTAAAATTATAACCCTTTAAGTGTGAAAAATATGTGATCGCAGTTAAGGGTAAAACATGTTAACTAAGGGGTTAAACAATAAGAAATAATTTAAAGAAATATTCAAATATATCATAATTTTTTTGGTAAATTGCATTTCAAAAGTATCCTATATTATAATTTAGTTTATTTATATTTATAATCATTTTTATAGATAATGAATTTTATATTTTAGTCATTTATGATATTCCAAAAGCTCCCACACATCAGTTATAAAAAAGAACCTCCTCCTCCCTATTCATTATACTACAAAATAATTTTGGATAAGAAAATAAAAATTTAAATCACATAATTAATTTTATTCCCATTTCCTAGAATCATTTTTTATTGTAAAACTCTTATAAGAAGTCTTTTGGGGAAAACATAAAGAGGTTGTTCAAAGAAGACAAATCATTTTTAATTGAATGTTTTTTCATTTCTTACTCTACCTCCTTTAAATATTTTTCAAATACGATGAAATAATTACACCAGTACCATTAAGAAAATAATATTGTATGTTAATGTAAAAACCTATGTCCATCTCCTCATCCATTAAATCGAAATCCAAACTATTTCTCGTGTGTACGGTGGACTACTGCCACACGAACCGATGTAAATTGTTTTCAATCACTGCCTCTCACATATAGGAATAATAAAGGATTTATGGCATATATATATATATATTACTTCTGAAATAATTATAATTTATTTATTTTAATATCATATATACCTTATTACCTTCCAATCCATTGGAATAATATAACATCACTAATATGAAAGTTTGGATTACAAACTCCACAAAGCAATGTGATGCATATTAAAATTTATTATGACATGTATGATAATAAGGATAGATTTAATTAATATATGTGATATAAAAATTATTCAATAATTTTTAATTAATGTTGACCATTATTTAATTCCGTCAGTTAAAAAATTAAAATAGCGTTTAATTATAACAATGACCTACCATCTCCGTGAATGGTGAAATTCATTTTCCTACCCCTAAAATTTATAGATGAATCTAAATATACGAATAATGATTATTTGATATATTTATATCATTATCAAAAAAAATTACATAATGAAACTATAATAAATATACAAGGAACAATCCTACCTAACCAGAACAAACATTAAAAAGAAGCATTTATCATCAGGTTGTGTGATTTTAATAAGAAATTATTAAAAACAGATCATAAAAGGTTATAAGTCTAAAATATATGGTATTATATATATTATCATGATAATTCAATATATTTATTGTAAATATATATGTATTTTATAGTTCATTTGATCATGTATGAAGCAAGTTAGGTCTGAGTTAAGGAAGTTTTATGTCACTTTTACTTATGTTACACACATTCTAAATTCACCAGCTATTTATTTTATTTTCTGTATATAGTCACCCTGATTGTATTTTATAATGATTATATATAAAATGTTAGGCAATTAATATCCATATAATATTTTTTATTTTGTGGTACTTACAATTCAAAAGTTACCAAAGCGGTAAGGGTTTTATGTTAACATCTCATTATTTAATGGGTTTTTTTATGATCATGATTCTGATGATGAATATTATGGTTAATGACTCAAAAAATCACAAAGTATCATCTCTTATTGTTATATATAAATATTTCATGTTTGGTTTTCTTTCTCATTTTTCTATATACTCAACAACCCAAAATCATATTTTTTGAAAACCAATTATATTTCTCTACTAGGTTAAAGATATTTTTAATTCTATATCTGTGTTTTCTAATAAAATTTAAAAAAAATTCCTATATTTATATAATATTTTTTACTTAATATTTACCCATGTTTTACTATTAACAAAATATTTTTAAATTAATTATCTTGTCATTTTCTAAATTAGGATCTTTTTGACTTTTTATAGAACTGTGAAATGAATGTTTTCTTCTAAATTATATAGAACAAACTGAATTTCCCACAATAATTATCATTAAATGATTTAAAGTTCCATTTATATATTTTAAACTATTATATATTATGTATGTTAGTTCAAATTGTATTTTTTTAATCAATAAGTTATCATATTTATATTTAAATTCACTTTCCATCAATGATGTCATTCTTTATTGTTCTCTAACCTTTGATGGGGATATTATTTAATGATGATTTCCTTATTATTTCTCTTGATGGTTTATTATTATGATGAAATTTTTTTATGAAACCCATATATTTTTCATGGGGAATTTCATGATGTAATGATGATCAATATCATTTCATTTACATGGGTTATATCCAAATATATTAACTATGATACTAGTTTATTTTCATATGTTTAGATATGATGAATATTTTATGATGTTTGGGATCATATGTTTTTTATTTTAATTATTTAATGTGTGGGATCAGAATTTTATACACCATTAATGCATTGTCTAATGATGTATATCTCATGAAATGAACATGATTGTAATAAGGAGTATACAAAATTCAGTAATGGACATTATCCATAATGAATGTCTTGGGAGTCAGACAAGACTAATATGATGGTTTGGGGAGTTATCACATTTAACTATGATAAAATTGGGAGTTAAACATGACGAATATAATGTTTTATAGAGTAAATGGAATCTACTATGATTATCTTGGAAATTTTCCTCATCTAATAAGTAAATGACTTTGTATACTTATATGTATTCATGAAATATACTTCTTAGGACAATTTTATTCCATCATGGCTCATGATATTTGATTCCATTGTTATTCATGTCATATTCACTACCCTGTATTATTCCATGAATCATGATTATTATCTATGAAATTTAGCATATGGTTTTCAAATATTATGATTATGTTCTCATAGATGTACACTCATGTTATGTTTATGTGATCATTGATATATCCCTGAAAAATCCTTAATGATAATATGCACTCACCCATTCTTATATTTACTTTTCCATAGGTTATAAAGAATGTTTAAATTAATTTATTCTTATGAGGGTTACATGTTGAGATGAACTCCTTATAGATTATGTTAAGTTTTATGAATTAGTTGTTTATTTATTCATGTTGTTATGTATGATTTAGTCATAATTATCTACAAATACTAACATATATGTTCCTTTATTGTGTAAATGATCTAATAATAATATATGATAGTATATATTTTTAAGGATGTCAATTGGGTCATGATTATTGGAATATATTGGTGCTGAAATCCATTCCTAATTGAAAAAGGCATAAATATCACCATAGGACCTTCCTCACAAAGCTCTTTCACAAATCCCATCATCCCTGAGATTAGTGTGAAGATTTTATAATAAAATCATTTTTGATCTTCGCCATGAAATTATGGAATCCTCTACAATCCTGATTGATACATTTATGACCTCCATAAAGAAATGACATAATCATCTGCAAGTCCAGCCGAGCGACCTCCAATCACGAACCACCATTTCCTTCACGACATGCCCTTATAGAACCGTGATTACTGGTTCCAATAAATATGCAGCTCAAATGCCTCACAAGTCATAGAAACCTTTACATTTCTCCTTTAGAGATCACAATTCACGAATCACCCTTTTCTCTGCGAACTAGTGATAAAATGCATCACCTAAGGTACCTGAAGAAGGTGAATCAGCTTCCACTTTTCTCTAATTTTACACCGCATCATGCAAGGATTCCCTTCACGATTTACAAGGCCATCACAATTTTAAGAGTCTCTTTTGGATACTTGTGTTTTCACATATCATTCAACCTTCATGAATCACCCCAAGCACATGTTGACTAAATTCCTTAGTTGGGTCATCATGCTTTGCAATTCTCCTTTATTCATGGTGATCGTTTTTATCATGCTTTGTGAACCACTTTCGTAAGAAAATTTCTTTCCCTTGGAAAAACATCCGTGCATCGCAAAGCCCATCTCTGTTAGGCCTTCTACATCACATTCCCTTCTCCTGTGCTGACCTCCAGGATTATACAATGTGATTTCATGTTTCCAGGAGTGGGGTTTCATATTGTTTTTCCCTAGCATATGCTGCTTCTTATAGGATCTCTAATGTCTATTGCTTCTATGCATAGATAAGAAAACATGAGACCCTCGAGGGATATTTTCTCCACTACACGTTTTCCGGATATTTTCTCTGCCTTCCTTCCCCAAATTGTGGGTTGGTACATGTTACGTACATCCCAGGGGTGAGGATTGAGTCCTCCACATTTGAGATATAGGACATTGAACTTGCGATCACACTATTCCCAGACACATGATGTTAAACTATGAGTTAACACACGCCTACCAAGCCAGGGTAGACTCAAAGGATAATGAGCATTAGAGAACCTCTTATCCTCTCTACCTTGGGAACTTTTCACAATGTGAACCCTTAAAAGTCCTTATGTAATGTTCAAAAAATTATTATTGGGTATTCCTTGTACAATGGACATATCCTCCTTGTACATCACATTACCCTCCTTTGGATTCCCTCAAGAATTATGTCCCACTCTTCATCTCCCTCGGATACTAGTTATATATAAACCACACACCATCCTTCATTGCTATACCTTTCGAGACATGACAGTCAGGTCTAGTGTTTCCCCTTATTTCTCAAATCGAGCATGAATCACATGGGTATAGAGTAATTAGTGACCAAAACATCCTTTTTGAGATGATAACCATCAGTAGTATAAAAACGGTATTTAACCACAGTATTTTAACATGGTTGATGGTTTTTAACCGACGTTGAATCCGATAATGTAAAAAAATATGATGTTGGATTATGGTTTTTGTAAAAATATTCCAAAAAGGAATTATATTTTTTTAGTGTCAGTTTTGTAAAAAAACAATGGAAAAAACCCTTTGGTATCATTATTGGCGTCAGTTTCCTAAAAAACAGATGCCAAAAAGTATAGAGAAAGTACTAGCATCAGTTTGAAAAAAACATATTCCATAAACAAAAAACTATTTTTGGTATAGTTTTTTTACAAAAATAGATGCCAAAAATTAATTTTTTTCTTATATGTTTTAGAGCGTTTCCTAGGTTTCGATTATATTGGTCGTGGAGCTAAATTGGATATACAAATCAGATGCTAGGGCCATCAGATGTTGAACTTATAAGTTTTTTGATTGATACCACCTGTTTAAAAGAAAACAAGATACAAACAAATTAAAATCACATAAACCAAATGAAACAAAATAAACGAAATATTTGAAACATATTTCAATTGTTTTATGAGCTTCCATCAAAATGATATGTTTTTATCATCGTATCTCTTCTATTTAGGGTAGAACTCATGTACAAATGAGAATGATGATCGATAATTAAATTTACAAAATGGTCAGTAAATATCATCCAAATGTTTAATATTTGTAACTCAATCATAAGAATAAATCATCATTAGAATAAAGCTAATCTACTAGTTTATAAATTAATAAAAAATAACAATAAGGAAAATAAATGATTGGAATAGATACCGATTTCAAATTAACTATTTATGCCACGTTGAAAATTGATTTAATTAACGACGTTGAAAATGATGAACAAAGAAGAAACTAGATTTATATATTATAAATAGAATCTTTTTTATAGTGTTGTATGAAAATGTAGGCTATATTTATAAAAGATAAAAGTGCATTGTGAAAAAATTGAAATATTTATCCTGCGTATTGAAGAATACTCATTAGTGTCAGTTTTGTTTAAAACTTATGCAAAAGTGGATTTTCATTGGTATTTTGGCATTGGATTTTTTACAAAACCAACCTGAAAATACTAATTGATATCATTTTGGGTGTCATCTTTCAAATAAACAGATGCCCAAATGTAAAAAAATTCTGTTGTAGTTTTATTTTAAATATGGGTCAAAAAAGTAAAAAAAAATTATTTGTGTAGATTTTTAAATAAAAATATGCAAAAAAATAAAAAGACATTTACTTTTCAATTTTAATTAAAAAAACAACACCAAAAACTAAAAAAAATATTATTGGTGTTAGTTTTTAAATAAAACATCATGAAAAATAGAGGAAGTATTTTTGGCATCTATTTTTATAGAAACCGATGAAAAAAATTAAAAATCAAATCACAATGTTTTAGAGAATTTATTAAGAATCGATTTTATTGGTCATGGAGCTAAAAAAGAGTTACATATTTAATGTTATGGCCTTCAAATGTTGGACTTTTTTGAAGAATTCTTGTAGAAACGGTCAACTTCTGAAATCCGTGACATTTAATATGTAACTCCGTTTTTTCTCTAGAGAAGTCAAATCAAGGATTATGAAATAATTTAAAAAACAATAAAAAAATTAATTATTAGAATTGGTATTTTATAAATAGATGCCAAAAATATTTTTTTGAAATTTTTGACATTGGTTTTGAAAAAATATGACACCTAATATAATTTTTTTGGGTTTTGGCATTACTGTTTAAAAACAACTAACACCAAAATATCTATACAATCATATTTTATGTCGGTTTATAAGAAATTGGAATCAATGATTCGATGTTAAAAACAATTTCTGTACTAGTTCATGCATAATCTTCATGCCCCAAAAAACTATATGTAATTTTATCCTTGTTATTCAGATATGGTACATAGGATGCCTCTCAACGGTCTAAGCCCATCACTCCCCATAATCCATTTATCCCGATTAATTAATGTCGTTTCATTATTTCTGTATAAAAATAAATTGTATACCCATTATAACTATGATGGTTTGGATCCGTGTATTTTATATAGGGTAAATAGGAAGCCTCTTACAAGTCACACACCAACCTATGCTAAAATCTAGTAATCCCTCCTAATTGATGTACCCACCATATGCGATACTTTCCCTGTTTATGGTGTGTCTCTCTAATCTACATCGCTGGGGTGTTCTGATCCACTCAGGTAGCTACCCATGCATAGGACCAATATATCACCATATCCCTCCAACTATGAGTATCACTCTTAGGATGGTACACTAACTATGTGTACCCCCCCAACATGTCTCTAGATTTTAGTCATTTTTGTACACATCGATTCTATGACCTATCAGGAACTATATGGAATTTGATTCCCAGCAATGAGGGTACGTAGGAATCCTCCCAGAAGTTCAATACCATCATCAATTTCCCATACTAGTCTCCCCCTAGAGCCATTGGGTCTTGAAAAGATCATTCCCCATCTGGAGGTTCTACTTCATTTGGTTCTCCATAAATCCACCCATTCTCATGAGCCGCCTCCCCAGGTGTCTCATCGCTCCATCCCTTAACTATGTGGACTTTGATTCCCCATGAGATGAGTACATAAAAATTATATTTGAAGATCAAGCCCATCACCATCATCTTCACACCAGTTACGTATAATCCATCGCCATCATCTGAGACATCCTCTATATCCATCTTAATTTAACCTGGGCCACCACATCCCAGTGAGATCAGGGAATCCAGCATTGATTCTCAATGGAAGAAACTGAGTAGAAAACCATAAATAATCCCTTGCCACATTCTCCATCTCCTTTCCCTTATAATGGTATAGTCATCCATCCCATTGCTTCTTTCAATGGAACTCAGTATGCTAACCACATGTATTCCCCAGGTCAGCCTTTTAAACTATGTGGGATTGGATACCTATATTCTAAATAGGGTATGCAGGATGCATATCTGATGGTCAATGCTAGACAAAATAATACCTTAGTTTCCCCTTTTCCAGTAACACTTTATCTGAGCCACCATTTGTGGGTTTTAGAACATCCTCAATAGTGTGATATCTTCCATTTTGGGACATTCCATCCCTGATCCGTCCTCATTGGGTATTTTGATACATCCATTCATTAAACATTCCTTGTGTTCCTTCCATGTGATGTACCAAACTGAGCCACTCTATTTATTTTTCTAAAAAGTTCAATCCATCTCTGCTAAACATTATACTCGTGGCATAACCCATGTTACACATTGGAAGGTGAGGAAAACCTCTAAGACATGCCTCTATATTAATATTCCTCGGATTTGACATGGGATGCCTCAGGATTCTGCTAACTCAAGAATCCATCATATAAGGGAGAAATCATGTATATCAAAGTTTTGGCCTCAAGACATGCACGCGATGCCCAATGTGATTACTTCCATCGCCAAAGGTTTCTTCCCTGACATGACCCTTTGGAATGTCATGATTGAAGAAACTGGATTAATTGGTGTTTAAGAATAGATGACACTAGGAATGAGGTTCACAACCAACTTCATAGTCTAAAATGGAGACCTAGACATATAAAATAATTATGAGTAGGAATCCATGGATGGAGAGACAAACATCTAATAACACCTCTTAGATGAAGGAGTAGATATCTCTGAAGATGTTATTAATACCACCCACCTTTGGAACGAAGGAATGTGGGTTTATAGATGTGGTTGTTTCTATTGATGATGATCCGAGGAAGCACGCCCCGATTAATGTATCGAGAATAGAAAATGTGAACCTGAAATGAAAATTTTATTATTCAACTGTGGGGATTTGTATCATTCAAGAAATCAGTAGATAAGATTCTCACAAGATCTTGTTATCCATCCCCATGTCCCCCCAAGAAAATTTTGGGCCATGCATGTAACCGACCAAAATTTAGTTCAGTTAAACAATGGGTATTCCAGTCATTGAAATCATAATAATTGATCTTTCTTTTTAGCTATGGCAGACATAAAAATGATGGGGAACTAGGCACTTATTTCCAACTATCTATGCTAATATCTGAATATTCCATCTTTATAGGACACAAGAAACCAGAACCCAGTCACCTCTTTCCCACATACATAGGGGTAGGGTAAATGCTAAGGTGTTGTCCCATTTAGCTCCACCTCAACCATATGCAATGCAAAACCACAGCTGCATGGCACCCACAAACCATCTCACTATCTGAGATCATGTAGAGGATGGTGATTCATTATATAATTTGATGATATTAATAGAAGAGGTACATCCCATTGAGGGATGTGGCCCACAAATATTTGGAGGCTTATGGGCCTTGTCATCATTACCGCCCCAATGGCCACACATTGAGCCACTTCTCCCCACTCCAACTTCTAATCATTTCGGGTGCCTCTCCCTAGAACATTATTATGGATCATCCCTAAAGTCGACGAGGTACGGGAAACTCTTGTTTTACCAACATCAACCATAACCCAAGAGCCTCCAAGGAGTGCTCCTACCAGGCCACTTCAATAGTTCCATCTAGTCTATATAGCTGAGGAATAGGTGGTCATTACTATTATGTCATCATCCCTGACTTGGCTAAATTGACACTTATATAGGTTCTTGCTTAAGAAAACTCTCTTAAGAGGGTGTAAACTTAAATAGCTATAGTTTCCCATGCCACCAACAACGTATGATATCAGTTACCTATTATTAAAGTTCATGGTAACTTCTATGCTTGGCTAGGATTGAGTCCCCATCCTTACATTAGGCAAGCTGGGATGACTCTTCCTGTTTCTGACATGAGTATATGTCATCGCAGGAAAACCCTTGACATCTAGATCCAATATAGAGGTTCTCCCCATACCGTTAGGAGCCTAGGTGGAGGTCCTCCCCACCATCTCACCCATCATTGATTTTACCCCATGACAATATTTGTAGTCCTAGTTGAGGTTCTCCATACCTTGTTAATATTTAGTAGGGACGTCCTCCCCTTTCCCATGATCCCATTTATAGAGATATTCCCAATATTTTAGGTTATTAATTTGAAGGTACTCATATCCCTAAAACCCATCAATATAGAGGTCATCCCCATGACCATCTTGATCAGTACAGATTCCCTCCTCATACATACAATACCAACTGACACAGAGGTCCTTCCTATGATGCAGGTAGCCAAAATAGAGGTCCTCCCCAAGTTGTTACCCACTCCATTGGAAGCCTTCCCATCTTTAAAACATCTAACTAGGGAGTTCCTCCACGCATGTCCCACACTCAGCATTATTATCTTCCCATTATTCTGTATGACATTTCCGAAATACCCCTCGCATGATGGTGCATCCAGGCAGAGGTTATGCTCACTCTATCATCCAATATGGAGGCCCTCCCCATTTACATATCATCACCAAGATCAGAGGTCCTTCTCTCTATGAAAAATTCATGTATGGTGGTTTTCCCCATGTTCCTAGCAGATGCAGTAGAGTCCTTCCTCACTTTAGCACCATCTCTTATGGAGGACCCCCCCCCCCATTTTTGATGTTTTACCCTTCCCTGAGGAACCATCCCTGTATAGAAGGGGGAACCATCATAGTTTAAGGATGAATCCTACATAGTGATAGAGTACTATCAGTCTAGTCCACATTTTAGAATCTGATGAGGAGTGTGACTCAATGATATAGGATATTCGCTGATCATTTGCATCAGAGTCAAGGGAAGGAACCATAATTGTTATCTTCATCCTTCCAAAAACTGAAATGCACTAGATACCCAAATCCCTTTGAAAATATATGTTGTAGGAGGAATATTTAGATACCTTTCTGGGTTTATGCACACAATACACTATGTCTTCCATAGAATCATTCTCTACATCGACAATATATCAAATAGAGTTGTTATGGGGACTAATGGATGATGACCACCCCCAAAACTCTCCATTAGTGGTCTACACACTAAAACAAGAATATTTGGTTGATACCTCACCATATTGGGATGTGATGATGTAGTTAATATCGACCTCGAGGGATAGTTCATTATGTATCAGTTTGTCAACCTGCACACTCTAATCTGCATTGACCATCCCACAACCATAACAGTCTACATCAGTAATGTTACCAGTTCCTCATTCACCCCTAATTGAAAAATAGGGTTTCCAAGGACTGGATCTGGATTCCAAAAAACAGATTTTCTGGGACATTATTATAGTGAACCATCATCCTAATATGTTTTGGCAAAATGCTACATCAGAGATCAGCATTTTGGAGCCGCTTAAAAAGTATGAAGTCATGTGTTCTATTTAACTATTAGGAAGATGCACTTCTATATCCATCATCATCAGCTTCCTTATCAAAAAACCCATGATCATTTTAATGACCTCGGCAAACAATGTAGCCTAAATGAGTTAGTCGTACTTCCTATGGCTCAGCACAATACGTCACCCGATCAATACCAGGCTCTTGAGAGATGTAATGTTTAGAGATTCATTATGTTCCTCCATGTTATTGAGGAGGTATCTTCCCATGTACAGATATGTGTTTGGGGATAATATACTGCCCTCCACATTATCACAATCCAAAAAAACCAAACCTGTTTGGTGATTTCGATGATATTTCGTCAAGTATCATCTCCATAAACAAGAAAAATATCACCATAAAGAAATCTAATGTAGGAATCATAGAAGAAATACTTCCTCCAAGGATTATACCATAGCTGTTCAATCCTTAATTAGTTTTCACTCACCATATAATACACTTAATTGGCTATGTATACCCTACTGTGTCACTGCACCTCAGTTAGAACCAAAAAATGGGAAAAATCATAATTGGATTAATAATCCATATGACCTATCTAGTTCAGTGATGAAAATAGAGGATATATTGAGAAGGCTTTGCTAATCCAACAACTCATAAAACAAGAGAAGGTCATTGATGAGCTCATTTCCGAGCACATCGTAGAGTGATGTACTATTGGGAAAAAATCCCTCAAGGTTCCATTGAAGCATTTTTGAGGTAATTGTGTTTGTTGAAAAAGTGGACATCTGTGTTGTGATTGTTGACAAAGCAAACCATGACATAAAAATTTATTGACAATGGGGATTTCATGGTGGAATGTCGAGTTCATGGGCTGTGGTTAATGATCCTTATTTGATTCAAGAATTTTGATATAGGAATGGATGATCTGGAGGCAGTACAAAAAGAGCAGATACAAGGTGGCGTTGTTTTCCTTTGTTTGCCAAATTTTTGGGCATGAAAATCGTCAAATGGAGAAAAGTGGATTTGGAAAACGGAATTGCGTGCCGTTGACTTGAAGGAGAGGAAACGTGTGTTCCATATATTTTTCAAGATCAGAACATCAAAATATGGAAAAGGGAAATGTTGCGCCCTAGTATTAGGGTTGGTTGAGAAAGTGACTTGTGTGGCAGAGACATGCGCGACGAAACATGCACACCGATGGGAGACTTGTGCGCCGTCGTGCAGTGTGTCCAAATTTCTATAAATTGAGGTCTAACCCTCCTAATTCATTGCGAGTTCAACACATAGAGAAAATCAGAGCTCCCGTCGCGCATGTGTGGTGGTCGCGCAAGTGGTGTGTGGTAGCGCAAGTAGAAGTTCTGTGCCAGTTGAGTGTTGCGCATCCAGAGTTGTTTGGGTGAGAAAATAAGGGAGTCGCCCATGTTTAGTGTTGGAGATTAAGGTATCGTTCAAGTGGTTTGGTGACACATGCACGCCAGATTTTGAAGAAGAGTGACAGTTGTTGGTTGCACGCCAAAATTGGTTTGGGCATAATAGTGTGTGAGTCACACAAGTTTGGAGTTTCAGATGCTTGTGTCACGCAAGTGGGTGAGGTGGAAATGCTCACCATTTATAACTTGTGTGCCAATACTTGCGCGCGAGGTTAGAGAAGGGCACTAGGAATGGTTGATACACAACAATGATTCCGGGCTGCGTGGAAGCTGGAATATTGCCCGATACCTTCGGTGCAAGGTGAGATTCATCTATGGGTGAAAGTATGACATTAAGAGAGAATCCATATAAAAAAAGGATGTATTCATTAGTGATAATTAGGAGACAGAAATGTCAATAAACTATGAGTGGATTATTTCCATATTAGTGAGAAAAGAAAGAGGAAGAAGGTGATCCTCCCCACCGGTAGTGAGCGAGAGAGAGAGAGAAACAGGGAGTGACCATTGGGAAAGCAGTGAGCTAACCCTCAACCTTGTAAAGGCAGTGAGCCTGGGCATAGAAGTGATCTAGACTGAACCTTTTAAACAGCAATGTTCTTTAGTGGATTTGGTACAGCGGCACATTGTTGTTGTATGCTCCTTAGACGTAGCCCGGTGAGGGTGAACCAGGTAAAAATATCTATGACTGTCTGCTTACATCCCTACGTTGCATTTTAAGCATAATCATTAGATAAAGAAGAAAAGAAGTGGACATAATAAACACAAAAGTGAAAACAATGTGACCCTTGTAATAAAGATGTCAAAATCCAGTGGGGCAGGAAGAATTTTGAAAAATAATATCCATACCCTGATTCACCCCCCTCTCACGGTATATAGGACCCTATTGGTCCCAACAATTGGTATAAGAGGGATATGTTTCATTTATAATATTTTTTTCCCTAACATGGTTTAGTTGACTTCTCAAGTTAATGAATTAGTTTTCTCTTATCTCATTATGAAATGGAAAAGGGAAAACATCAAATAAGAATCAGAAGTCTAGTGATATACCTCCGTGTGGATGTGTTTATGGAAAAAGTGTGATTTAAATTAATTAATCAAACAACTTACTGAAGGAAGGCCTGGATGAATTTGATATGGAAAATATTTATTAAATCAATCATGATATAGGAATGAGTGGTGTACTTGAACATTCAAGTGATACCGAAACAACTGATGATGAAAAAGTTTCAAGAAAGAGGTCACAATTAGATGTTGTCAACATGACAAAGAAAGTAGATAAGAAATTGGATGAAGAAGTTAAATATAAAGATATCCATATCCAAGTATTAGAAATTGAGGTCAATAAGATAAGAGGCTTAAATCAAAGGCATATTGATGTGGTTACTAACCTAATGGAGAAGAATTATATCAAAGGTGAAGAACTACAAAAGATGGCTAGAATGAAAGGAAAGCTAAAGGCCGATGAATATGAAGGGAATCAGGTGTCATATAATGTTCAGAATCTGGAAGCCATCAATGATGATCTAGCTACACAATTTTCTGAACATGTTTGGAAGAATCAAAGGCCACAACAAGATAATGCATGTTTTTCTGATTCTGTTGCACATGAAAAACTGAAATTGAAGGAGCAGAGTTACATGGTAGATAAGCTGACACATGAATTGGAAGATGAGATGAGTAGAGGGAAGAATTTCAAGAGAGGGCATGATGTCCAACTTGAATCAAGGGATATAAATATTCAAAATTTGAAATATGAGATACAATTAGGTAAGAAGGAAGGGTAGAAATTAAATACCAAAGGAATGTCTAAAATAAAGGATGCATTGAACTTAAAATTTTACTATCCTCTGACAAGTGAGGATAAAATGAAAAACAAATATGCTATTACTAAATAGAAACAATAGAATATTATCTTATTTCAGAGACCATATAGTTTTGTAGAAACCGGTATTGTATTTGATCAGTCCCCTCCCATGAATGATAGAAAGAGAGCCATGAACAATTCCATAAGTGGAGAAAATACTGTAGGTGCTGGAGATAGACCCAAAAAGGAATTTACATGACGAAATGATAGCATGTGCTATTTTAGAGGGATTCATGGTCATACATCAAGCTTATGTTTAGAGGCACAGAAATACATCTCAGGCTATGAACATTTAATAATTACTAGATCTAAGAATATAAAAATGTTTCATGAGAAAGAAGAAAGGAGATTCTCTCAGAGGAAAGCAATTGTTAGATGCTATTACTGTGGAAGAATGGGACACACCATGAGTATCTTTCAGGAATCTCAGGAGATCCATGTGAGAGGAAGAACTCATGGTGTATCAGCATCTTGACATAGAAATGAAAAAATGAGGTATTCCTTTTATGGAAAATGTTTTATATGTTCAGATTATGGGCACTAGGAAAGAAATTTCGGCAAGAAGAACACAAGAAAGGAATGGGAACTCAAAAAGAAAATTATCAACTCCTAGTGTGCATAATAAGAAATTATGCACTAGAAGACAAGGTGGACAGCTCTCATGGAGAGAATGTGAACAAACCTGGATGATTAAGGGGAGATCTACTCATTCTATGAGTAATAAGAATGCATATTCAGTGGACGACTCACCATCAGGGAAAAACAGTTTGGTGACTCAAATATCTGATAAAAGATATAGAAACAAAGAATGCGTTCAAAAATTCACATGTCTTATGCCATAGATAGAACTGAAAAAAAAGGAAAATCCATAAAATGGTGGAAGAAGAAAAGGAATATTCCAAAAAGAGATATTTCTACCCAGAGACGGAATCAAGGGAAGTGGCATACTGGTGGTACATCAAAGACGGAAGTGTGTACCAGTGGGCATATGTCCCAAATTGTGAAAAAGTCCAGGCCTACAGAATCTATATATCAGAGAAAGATGCAACATATGGGTAATGAATGCTTAGTCATATAACCAGATCATTTGAAGTTGGCCCGGAAACTAGAAGAATCGATGAAGGAGTGTGATGCTCTACAAGAAAGAATCAAAGAGTTGACCCATCATGATCAACCATAATCCTCATCTTGAGGAGTCCAGAAGAGCCCCTCTACCTATGTATATAAATGTTGTTAATTGATGATTCATGTTTTTCAGGATTTAGAGAGATATGATCCAAGGGGAAGTGGAATCTAAATATAGAAAGTGGATAAGTGATGTGCTCCAGGGCTTCAATTTCCTAAAATCAAGTACCAAAGTTGAAGAAGAAAAGGGGCGTCAAAGTAGAATAAGAAGTCATTGTGTTATTAACTTTATATCTTGTTTCCTACACTATGTTCAAACTCAGAATGCTTATAGATTTTGTTAGTGGCTCAATTCTGAGTGGAAGATGAGAATAAATGATGTAAGAGAAGAAGAATGTCTATGGGTCTAAATAAGTGGCCTAACCCCAGGAAGTGTGGCATAACATAGGGGGATCATTCAATAACAAAATAGGATGCAAGAGCCATCAAATAAATAAATGGACGACTCAGCATAGGTGTTTCCTATCGAAGGAAGAAATAAAAACATGGCAAAGTAGCAATAATCATGAGTCTAATTCGTATGTATTTAATTATAACAAGTGGTATTTGGTGAAAATTTTCAGGATAACAAGAAGCTACAGGAGAGTATCAACCCTATCTCAACAAGAAGATCAGAAAAGTAGCTGGAAGAAGTGAATCCATGGAACAATGAAACAGTGTGAAATTTACTGATGAAAGTGTTGAAGAAAAAACAAACACAGGGGGAGCAGAAGTGACTGATGGTGATTCAAAAAATAATCATATGTGGGAGATTGTTTCGAGATCAATAGTTAAGAACATCATCAGGAATAAATGGGTCATTCGGAACAAGATGAATGGAGATGGAACATTGATTCAGAACAAAGAACGATTGGTGTGAAAAGGGTACTCCCATATAGAGGGAATAAATATTGATGAGGCATTTGCACATGTTGCAAGGCTGGAGAAAAACAGATTATTCCTAGCCATTGCAGAGCAACAGAAGTTCAAGGTGTTCCAGATGGATGTAAAACCTGAATTCTTGAATGGGATTCAAGAGGAAGAGGTGTATATTGAGAATCCAGATGGTTTTCTCATTCATGAGGATGAGAAAAAGGTCTGCAGACTGAAGAAGGAATTGTATGGGCTGAAACAAGCACCAAGAGCATGGTACTCAAGGATAGACCAATATTTTAAGAAGCTTGGTTTCCAGCATGGTGGAGTTGATTACAATCTATATTTCAAAAAAAAATAGTAATAAAATGATGATGGTGCTAGTTTATGTCGAAGACATAATCTTTGGGAGATCAAATGAAGCTCATTAGGGATAGTTTTCTGAATTCACGAAAAATGAGTTTGAAATGTCAATGATTGGAGAGATTAATTTTCTCTTTGGTCTACAGGTGACACAATGAAGGAATGGAACATTCATTTCTCTATCCAAATATGAAAAGAAGGTTTTTAAAAGGTTTGTAATGGAAAATTCCAAGGAAATGAAAACTCCAGTTGCTACCCGGATGAAACTGTCCAAAGATGAGGATGGAATGGCAGTTAATATCACATAATATAGGAAAATTATTGGAAGTTTGTTATACTTGATAGCAACAAGTCCTGACATTTTTTTCGCCACATGCCAAGCAGCGAGATATCAGATTAATCCCAAGGAATTCCACATTCTTACAGGGAAAAGAATTCTTCGGTATATCAAGGGCACTGTGGACTTTGTCTTGACATATAATGACAAATCATAGATAGAGCTATTGAGATATACTGATGCATACTGGGACGGTTCAGTGGATGATTGAAAAGCAACTTCAGGAGGTGATTTCTATCTTGGTGGATTGTTTATTTCATGGCTAATCTAGAAGAAAGATTCCATTTCCTTGAGAACCACAGTGGCTAAGTATGTTACGACCACTCAAGTATGGACACATTTATTATGGATGAAGTAGTAGCTTGATGATATGGGAGTTGAAGTGAAGTCTCCGATTGGAATCTAGTGTAACAACTCATGTGTTATCAATCTTAGAGAAAATCTAGTTAATCACTCAAGGACAAAGTACATTGATATAAAATATCATTTCATCACGTAAAAGGTGAAGCACAAGCTTGTGAAGTTAGAGTATATGCATATAGAGCTACAAGTTGTAGATATTATGACAAAGGCCTTACCCAAGGAATCATTTGAAAGTTATAAACTAGCTTTAGGAGTTCAGTCGACTCCCCGCACTTAAATGAGTGTGGATGTGTAACCCCCCCTCTCCCCAAGGTATGATGTGTTTTTCCCTAATGTGATTATATGTGTTGTCTACTATGTTACAGACTGCCAAGAAGTGACATTTGGGTTCATTGACAAAGGGGGAGAAAATAGTGATTGTTCAATGGGGAGAAAGTGTTTCTATTTGAAAAATCATGGTAGATACGGGGAGAAGCTGATAGGTGGAGCATCCAGATAGGGGGAGTTGAAGCTAGTTCAAAGTGCTTAGCCAGAGCATAGCATGGACAACACATGCAATTATGCTGAAGAGGAATTTCAACTGACATGAGTTAAATCTGTGAGCAGATAGGGGGAGTGTTTTAAATCTGACGATACTAGAAGTGATCGATCAAAGAATGGATATCATGATCACTGAGGATCGTGATAAAATCAGAAGAGTGGTGTTGTAATATGGTAAGAATATTTTAAAAAATTGGTAACAATTTGGTGTCAACAGCGAGTGTCAGAGTTGAAGTGATTCATTGATGAACCTTTCATTTACTCTTGTTTCTCATGCCGAGCATTTCTCATGTGGGCTTAGAGTATGTGTTGACTAATTCTTTTATCTCTATCAGAATCGAAATAGGCTAATGGTGTCTGTATAACTAATAATGTAACATTTTATGGAAGAGTTGTCAACAAACCAAAAGGGAGGGATTGTTGGGAAAAAATCCCTCAAGGTTCCATTGAAGCATTTTTGAGGTAATTATGTTTGTGGAAAAAGTGGACATCTGTGTTGTGATTGTTGACAAAGAAAACCATGACATAAAAATTTGTTGATAATGGGGATTTCATGGTGTAATGTCAAGTTCAAGGGCAATGGTTAATGATCCTTGTTTGATTCATGAATTTCAACAATTGAATGGATGATCTGGAGGCGGTGCAAAAAGAGTAGATACAAGGTGGCGTTGTTTTCCAGTGTTTGTCAACTTTTTAGGCATGAAAATTGACAAATGGAGAAAAAAGTGGTTTTGTAAAAGGGATTTTCATGTCGATGACTTGAAGGAGAGTAAACGTGTGTTCTATATATTTTTCAATATCAAATCATCAAAATATGGAAAAGGGAAATGTTGCGCCCTAGTATTAGGGTTGGTTGAGCAAGTGACTTGTGCGGCAGAGACTTGCGCGACGAAACATGCACACCGATGGGAGACTTGTGTGCCATCGTATAGTGTGTCCAAATTCCTATAAATTTAGGTCGACCCCTCCGCATTCTATATGAGTTCAACACTTAGAGAAACTCAGATCTCCCGCCGCGCAGGTTTGGTGGTCGTGCAAGTGGTGTGTGGTCATGCAAGTAGAATTTGTGTTCCATTTGAGTGTTGCGCATCCAGAGTTGTGTGAGTGAGAAAATAAGGGAGTCTCCCATGTCCAAAGTTGGAGATGAAGGTATCGTTCAAGTGGTTTGGGGATACATGCATGCCAGATTTTGAAGAAGCGCGATAGTTGATGGTTGCGTGCAAAAATTGGTTTGGGAATAAAAGGGTGTGAGTTGCACAAGTTTGGCCTCGCAGAAGCTTGTGTCACGCAAGTGGTTGAGGTGGACAAGCACACCAGTTATAACATGTGTGCCGATACTTGTGCACTGGCTTAGAGAAGGGTTCTAGTAATGGTTGATACATGGTAGTGATTTTGGGCTACGTGGAAGCTGGAAGATTTCCCGATACCTTCAGTGTAAAGTGAGATTCATCCACTACTAGAAAAACAGCTATTTGCGACGGGCTAGTTGCGACGGGATCCCGTCGCAAATGGCTTTTTGCGACGGGACCCCGTCGCAAATAGCCCGTCGCTGAAAACGCCGTCGCAACTACACTTATTTGCGACGGGCCCGTCGCTATAGCGGTTTATTGCGACGGGCATTCTCCCCGTCGCAAATAGTATTCCGTATTTTTGTAAAAACTTTTAAAAACGTTTTTGCGACGGGACCCGTCGCAAATACCTTTTGCGACGGTACCGTCGCAAATACTATTTGCGACGGTACCGTCGCAAAAACGTTTTTAAAAAAATAAAAAAATATTAATAATACTAGTATTTGCGACGGGCATCGCATCCCGTCGCAAATAATATTGATAGTATTTGCGACGGGTCCCGTCGCAAATAATATTTTTAAAAAAAATAAAAAACTATTAATAATATTAGTATTTGCGACGGGTATAGTATCCCGTCGCAAATACTATAAAAAAAATAAAAAAAATAAATTTTTAATAAATTATTTTAATGAATATAATAATAGAATTATAATTTACAAATGAAAATAATAAATTATTTTAATTACTATAATAATAGTAAAATTATAATTCAAAAATAAAAAATAATAGAATATTAATAAATGATTTAATTAATATAATAATAATACAATTATAATTCATAAATACAAAAATATTAATAAGTTATTTTAATTAATATAAAAATAATAGAATTATTTTACATTCAAATATTAAAATAATTCAAGTATTACAAAAAAAATAATTAAATTATAATATTATAAAATTTTAATATATATATAAAATTTAATATTATAAAATATAAATAATATTATTATTCATATTAATATTGTTATTTAAAAATATAATATTATTAATATTTTATAATGAGACAGAAACTACGAATAGAAAAAAAAAATTTGATTTCTCAAATTTTATAACTGAAAACGCAAGAGATGTTCCCCCACTTTGTCAAGTTGGTATCACCTGCTCTGGAACTGCGTTCACCGTGTTGATACCAAAAAACATAATCTGCTTGAAAACCAAAACGCAAGAGATGTTCCCCCACTTTGTCAAACGTGTCAAACGTTCTCAATGCACATTTTCTGCAAGGGCATTTTATCTTTCCTTCTGAAACAAATTCTGAATTTGATGCCGCAAATGATAAAAAAATCTCCACACCCTCTATATATACTGGATTTAAACCAGAACCATTTGGATTTCTATGTTGATTTATCCATATGCGGTCATCTAATAATGACTGTTGACGACCTCGCTGTTCCATATTTTTCTATAAAATATAAAAGCATTACTGGTTTTGAATAATTTGTTAGAAAAAACACTCAAGCAAGGATTACTAATTATTACAATTTATTACTAATTATTACAATTTATTGCTAATTATTACTATTTATTACTAATTTAGCAATACTTAGCAATACTTAGCAAAAGGAAAACTGCTTGAATAATGAAAGGAAATTTGATAA
This sequence comes from Viscum album, assembly GCA_963277665.1. Lineage (NCBI taxonomy): Eukaryota > Viridiplantae > Streptophyta > Magnoliopsida > Santalales > Viscaceae > Viscum > Viscum album. The sequence goes on from OY728131.1 coordinate 1,590,853,127, forward strand.
TCATCGTTGTGGAGATGGTTATAAATTTTCCCTTCATTATCCAAGCAGATTTCGTTTACTAATTATTAGTAATAAAAAAAAAATTATCAATATTTACGAAAAAACAATATTAATATTATTAAAATAATAAAAAAAATTAAAAAAAATTAAAATTATCAATATTCAGAACAAACTTTGTTCTATTATTAACATGTTCAAATCTTAAAGGGTCGTCAATTGTCAGGACATGCGCAATAAAAAGTTTGTGTCAGCCATGTCTAATGTAAACTCTATAATTGTCCTTGCATGGTTGATCACTTCGCAAGTAATGTTGCAATCAGACAAACCAAGTCATTCCCTTCTTAACTATAAGAATTATCTCACATGAACCTCTACATAGATCATTCTTCCTTAAAAATTTGAGGGGATATCATTATTTTTCCCTTAAATTTTCAAGGAAGAATGGTCTATGTAAAGGTTCATGTGAGATGATTCTTATAGATAAGAAGGGAATGACTTGGTTTGTCTGATTGCAACATTACTTTTGAAGTGATCGACCATGCAAGGACAATTATAGAGTTTACATTGGACATGGCTGACAGAAACTTTTTATTGCGCATGACCTGACAATTAGCGACCCTTTAAGATTTGAACATGTTAAGAATAGAGCAAAATCTGTTGTAAATATTGATAATTTTAATATTTTATAAATTTTTATTATTTTAATAATATTAATATTTTTTTCATAAATATTGATAATATAATTTTTTTTGCTAAGTGTTCTTGAGTATTCCTGAGTATTCCTGAGTATTCCTGATTATTTGTGAGTATTCGTGAGTATTCGTGATTATTCGTGAGTATTCGTGATTATTCGTGAGTATTCGTGAGTATTCCTGAGTATTCCTGATTATTCCTAATTATTCCTAATTATTTGCAATTATTCCTAATTGTTTGCAATTATTGGTAATTATTGGCAATTATTGGTCATTATTGGCAATTATTACTAATTATTCCTAATTAATCCTAATTATTCCTAATTAATCCTATTTAATCCTAATTAATCCTAATTATTACTAATTATTCCTAATTATTACTAATTATTCCTAATTATTGCTAATTATTACTAATTATTGCTAATTATTTCTAATTATTGCTAATTATTTCTAATTATTGCTAATTATTTCTAATTATTGCTAATTATTGCTAATTATTGGTAATTATTTCTAATTATTTCTAATTATTCGTAATTATTACTAATTATTGGTAATTAATACTAATTATTGGTAATTATTGCTAATTATTGGTAATTATTGCTAATTATTGGTAATTATTGCTAATTATTGGTAATTATTGCTAATTATTGGTAATTAATACTAATTATTGGTAATTATTACTAATTATTGGTAATTATTACTAATTATTGGTAATTATTACTAATTATTGGTAATTATTACTAATTATTACTAATTATTGTTAATTATTCCTAATTATTACTAATTATTGTTAATTATTGGTAATTAATACTAATTATTGGTAATTAATACTAATTATTACTAATTATTGTTAATTATTGGTAATTAATACTAATTATTGGTAATTAATACTAATTATTGGTAATTAATACTAATTATTGGTAATTAATACTAATTATTGGTAATTATTACTAATTATTCCTAATTAATACTAATTATTGGTAATTATTACTAATTATTCCTAATTAATACTAATTATTACTAATTATTGTTAATTATTCCTAATTATTACTAATTATTGTTAATTATTCCTAATTATTACGAATTATTGTTAATTATTCCTAATTATTACGAATTATTGTTAATTATTCCTAATTAATACTAATTATTGGTAATTAATACTAATTATTGGTAATTAATACTAATTATTCCTAATTAATACTAATTATTCCTAATTAATACTAATTATTCCTAATTAATACTAATTCTTCCTAATTAATACTAATTATTCCTAATTATTACTAATTATTGCTAATTATCGTTAATTATTACTAATTATCGTTAATTATTCCTAATTAATACTAATTATTGGTAATTAATACTAATTATTGGTAATTAATACTAATTATTGGTAATTAATACTAATTATTGGTAATTAATACTAATTATTCCTAATTAATACTAATTATTGGTAATTATTACTAATTATTCCTAATTAATACTAATTATTCGTAATTATTCCTACTTATTGTTAATTATTCCTAATTATTACTAATTATTGTTAATTATTCCTAATTATTACTAATTATTGTTAATTATTCCTAATTATTACTAATTATTGGTAATTAATACTAATTATTGGTAATTAATACTAATTATTGGTAATTAATACTAATTATTGGTAATTAATACTAATTATTCCTAATTAATACTAATTATTCCTAATTAATACTAATTATTGGTAATTATTACTAATTATTCCTAATTAATACTAATTATTGGTAATTATTACTAATTATTCCTAATTAATACTAATTATTCCTAATTATTACTAATTATTGTTAATTATTCCTAATTATTACTAATTATTGTTAATTATTCCTAATTAATACTAATTATTGGTAATTAATACTAATTATTGGTAATTAAGACTAATTATTGGTAATTAATACTAATTATTTGTAATTAATACTAATTATTCCTAATTAATACTAATTATTGGTAATTAATACTAATTATTCCTAATTAATACAAATTAATCCTAATTATTCCGAATTATTACTAATTATTCCTAATTATTACTAATTATTCCTAATTATTCCTAATTATTGTTAATTATTCCTAATTATTCCTAATTATTGTTAATTATTCCTAATTATTACTAATTATTGTTAATTATTCCTAATTATTATGAATTATTGGTAATTAATACTAATTATTACGAATTATTGGTAATTAATACTAATTATTGTTAATTATTCCTAATTATTACGAATTATTGGTAATTAATACTAATTATTGGTAATTAATACTAATTATTGGTAATTAATACTAATTAGAGGTAATTAATACTAATTATTGTTAATTATTGGTAATTATTACTAATTATTCTTAATTATTGATAATTATTAGTAATTAAATGAATAATTATCAATAATTAGAAATAATTACCAATAATTACAAATAATAACATTATTAATATATTTTATTATTAATATTAAAATAATATAATTTTCTAATTTATATACAGTTCTGTTTTCATCTGTGCGTTTTCTATCTCCACATACAAATAATACATGTGAAGACAGCAAACACACAGATGAAAAAAGAACTGTATATATATAAAAAATTATATTATTTTAATATTAATAATAAAATAAACTAATAATGTAATAATGTTCTTATTCTTAATTATTGGTATTTATTACTAGTTATTAATATTTATTCTTAATTACTAAAAATTATTACTAATTATTCCTAATTACCATATAAACAATTAAAAATAATTAAATTACAACTAATTAATAATAATAAAAACTAATAAAAAATTAAAAATAAATAAAAAATTAAAATAAAGATAAATACCTTGAAAATTGATCTGTTCTGATCGTTCTTCAAAACTTTAATATCGGCTCCGGAGAAAAAACTTAAACTAGAGAAAAACTCAACTCTAAAAATATGATTCTGAGAGAGAGAGAAGATAAGGAATGAGAATGAAATGAAAAAAACGGATGGGGGTATTTATAGGTTAGATTAGTTGCGACGGGCTCATTTGCGACGGGATTCCCGTCGCAACTAGTGTTATTTGCGACGGGACCCGTCGCAAATACCTTAGCCAACATTTATTACGGTCAACCGGTAAATAGTTATTTGCGACGGGTCCCGTCGCAAATAACCCTCTGCCGACATAGTATTTGCGACGGGGGAATATTCCCGTCGCAAATACCATTTACCGCCGCCGGTTATTTGCGACGGGAATATTTCCCCGTCGCAAATACGTTTCCCGCGATTTGTTATTTGCGACGGGAATATTTCCCCGTCGCAAATACGTTTCCCGCGATTTGGAGCGCATCGCGGGAAAACTATTTGCGACGGGTCCCCGTCGCAAATACGTTTCCCGCGATTTGGCGCGCATCGCGGGAAAACGATTTGCGACGGGGAAAAAAATCCCGTCGCAAAAGCCTCCTTATTTGCGACGGGAAAATACCCCCGTCGCAAATAATTTTTTAACATGACTATTTGCGACGGGATTTATTCCCGTCGCAAATAACCCGTCGCAATTGCTCATTTTTCCCGTAGTGATCTACGGGTGAAACTATGACTTTAAGAGAGCATACATATAAAAAAGAGGATGTATTCATTAGTGATAATTAATAGAACTATAGGTCAATAAACTGTGAGTGGATCCTTTCTATAGTAGTGAGAAAATAAAGAGGAAGAAGGTGATCCTCTCCACCGACAGTGAGCCAGTGAGAGAGAAACAGGGAGTGACCCTTGGGAAAGCAGTGAGCTGACCCTAAACCATGTAAAGGCAGTGATCCTGGGAATAGTAGTGATGTAGACTGAGCCTTGTAAACAATAGTGTTCTTTAGTGGATTTGGTACAGCGGCACATCGTCGTTGTATGCTCCTTAGATGTAGCCCAATGAGGGTGAACCAAGCAAAAATCTATGTCTGCCTGCTTACATCCCTGAATTGCATTTAAAGCATCATCATTAGATAAAGAAGAAAATAAGTGTTCATAATAAACACACAAGTTCAAAAAAGTGACCCTTGTAATAAAGTGGACAAAATCCAATGGGGCAAGAAGAATTTTGAAAAAGAATATCCATACCCGAATTCACCCCTTATCAGGGTATATAGGACCCTATTGGTCCCAACAATTGGTATCAGAGGTATATGTTTTTTTATCAGATTGGTTTTCTCTGACATTTTTTAGTCGATTTCTCAAGTTAAAGAATTAGTTTTCTCTTATATCATTATGCCATGGAAAAGGGAAAACATCAAAGAATAATCTAAAGTCATGTGATATACCTCCATGTGGAAGTGTTTATGGAAAAAGTGTGATTCAACTTAAAGAATCAAATAGATTATTAAAGGAAGGCCTAGATGAATATAACAGGTAAAAGAATGATTCGCTCAATAATGACATATGAATGAGTGAAGTACTTGAACTTAAAAGTGATACCGAAACAACTGGTGATGAATAAGTTTCAAGAAGGAGGTCACAAGTAGATGTTGTCAACATGACAAAGAAAGTGGATAAGAAATTGGATAAAGAAGTTAAATGTAATGATATCCAAATCCTAGTATTAGAAATTGTGGTCAATAAGATAAGAGGCTTATATCAAAGGATTATTGATGTGGCTACTGTTGGCAAGGTGAATAACTACAATAGATGGCTAGAATGAAAGGAAAACAAAAGGCTGATGAATATGAAGGGAATCTGAAGTCATATGAAGTTCAGAATCTGGAAGCCAGAAATGATGATCTAGCTACATAGTTTTCTGAATGAGTTCGCAAGAATCAAAGGCTACAACAATATAATGCATGTTGTTCTGATTCTGTTTCAAAAGAAAAATTGAAAGTGAAGGAGCAGAGTTACAAGTTAGATAAGCTCACACATGAATTGGAAGATTATATGAGTAGAGGGAAGCATTTCAAGAGAGGGTATGATGTCAAAATTGAATCAAGAGATATAAATATTCAAAATTTTGATGAAGAGCTACAATCAGTAAAAAAGGATGTGTAGAAATTCAATACCAAAGGAATGTGTAAAATGAAGGATGCATTGCACTTACTATTTGATTACCCTTTGATAAGTGTTGATAAAATTATAAACAGATATGATATTTCAAAAGAGAAACAATAGAATATTCTCTTAGATCAGAAACCATATTGTTTTGGAGAAACCGGTATTAGATTTGATGAATCCCCTCCCATGAATGATAGAAATAGAGCCATGAACAATTCCCGAAGTGGAGAAAATACTGTAGGTGTTGGAGATAGATCTAAAATGGAATGTACAGAATGAAATGATACCATGTGCTATTTTTTTGTAATTCATGGTAATACATCAAGATTATGTTCAGAGGCACATAAATACAACTCAGGATGTGAAAATTGAAACATTACTATATCTAAGAAGATGAAAATGTTTCATGAGAAATCATAAAGAAGAGTCTCTTAGAGGAAAGCATTTGTTAGAAGCTATTACTGAGGAAGAATGGGATAAATCATGAGTATATGTCAGGAAGCTTAGGAGATCCATGTCAGAGGAAGAACTCAAGGTGTATTGGTATCTCGATAATGAAATGACAAAATAAGGTATTCCATTGATGAAAAATGTTTTATATGTTCAGATTATGGGAACTAGGTAAGAAATTTTGGAAAGAAGAACACAATAAAGGAAAGGGAACTCAAAAAGAGTTTCTCAACTCCTGGTGTGCATGATAAGAAATTATGCACTAGAAGACAAGGTGAACAGCTCTTGTGGATAGAATGTGAACAAACCTGGAAGATTAAGGGGGGATCTACTCCAGCTATGAGTAATAAGAATGCACATTCAGTGGAAGACTCACCATCAGAGCAAAACAGTTTGGTGACTCATATATCTGATAAAAGACAGAGAAACAATGAATGAGTTCAAAAATTTACATGTCTTCTACCATAGACAGAACTGAAAAAAAGTAAAATCCCTGAAATGGTGGAATAAGATAATGAATATTCAGAAAAGGATGATTTATACCCAGAGACAGAATCAAAGGAAGTGGCATACTGGTGGTACATCAAAGACGGAAGTCTGTACCAGTGGGCCTAAGTCCCAAATTGTGAAAAGGCCAGGCCTACAGAATCTATATATCAGATAAAGACTCAGCATATGGGTAATGAATTCATAGTCAAATGGCTAGAGCATTTGAAGTTGGCAAGTCAACTAGAAGAAGCGAGGAAGGAGTATGATGCTCTAAAAGAAAGAATCAAAGAGTTGACCCATCAGGATCAACCATAATCCTCATCTTGAGGAGTCTAGATAAGACCCTCTTCCTATGAATATAAATGTTGTTAACTAATGATTCCAGCGTTTTAGGTTTTAGAGAGATATGATCCAATGGGAAGTGGCATCTAAAGATGGAAAGTGGATAAATGATGTGATACATGTATTCAATTTCCTCAAATCAGGTACAAAAGTTGACGAAGAAAAAGAGAGAAAATGTAGAATAATAAGTCATTGTGTTATTAACATTATCTCTTGTTTCCTACACTGTGTTCAAACTCAGTAGGCTTATAGATTTTGTACGTGGCTCAATACTGAGTGGAAGATGAGAATAAATGATGGAGGGTAAGAAGAATGTTTATGGGTCTAAACATTGGGCATAACCCCAGGATGTATTTCATAACATAGGGGGAGCATTCAATAAAAAAATCGGATGCAAGAGCCATCAAAGAAATAATTGGACGACTCATCATAGGTGATGCCTATCAAGGGAAAAAAGAAAAACATTGAGAAGCAGCAATAATCATGCATCTCATGCTTATATATTTAATTCTAACAAGTGGTATTTGCTGACAATTTTCAAGATAACATGTATCTGCAAGAGAGTATCGACCATGTTTCAACAAGAAGATCAGAAAAGAATATGAATGATGTAAATCCATGGAACAACGAAACATGGAGAAATTTACTAATGAAAGTGTTGAGGAATAAAGAAAAAAGGGGCAGCAGAAGTGACTAATGCCGATTCAAAAAATAATCAGACATGGGAGATTATTTTGAGGCCAACAGATAAGAACGTCATCGGGACAAAATTGGTCTTTCGCAACAAGATGAACGAAGTTGGGACATTGATTCCTAACAAAGAACAATTGGTGTGCAAAGGATACTACCATATAAAGGGAATAAATATTGATGAGGCATTTGCACCGGTTTCAAGGACAGAGAAAATCAGATTATTCCTAGCCATTGTAGAGCAACAGAAGTTCAAGGTGTTCCAGATGGATGTCAAATCTACATTCTTGAATGTGATTTGAGAGGAAGAGGTGTATATCGAGTGACAAGATGGTTTTCTCATTCATGATGATGAGAACAAGGTCGGCCGACTGAAGAAGGCATTTTATGGGCTGAAACAAGCACCAAGAGCATAGTACACAAGGCTAGACCAATATTTTAAGAAAAATGGTTTCCAGCATGGTGGAGTTGATTACAATATATATTTCAAAAAAATAGTAATCAAATGATGAAGGTGCTAGTTTCTGTCAATGACATAATATTTGGGGGATCAGATGATGCTTAGTGAAGACAGTTTTCTAAATTCATGAAAAATGAGTTTGAAATGTTAATGATTGGAGAGATAACATTTATCCTTGGTCTACAAGTGACACACAGAAAGAACGGAACACTCATTTCTCAATCCAAATATGAAAAGGACGTTTTGAAAAGGTTTGGAATGGAAAATTCAAATGATATGAAAACACCAGTTGCTACTTGGATGAAACTGTCCTAAGATGAGGATGGCAAGGTAGTTAATATCACATAATACAGGAAAATAATTGGATTATTATTGTACTTAATAGCAACAAGTCCTGGCATTGTTTTCGCCACATGACAAGAAGTAATATATTAGATTACTCCCAAGGAAAGCCACATTCTTGTAGTGAAAATAATACTTTGGTATATCAAGGGCACGGTGGACTTTGTCTTGACATATATTGACAAATCTTAGACAGAGTTATTGGGATATACTGATGTACACTGGGCTGGTTCAGCGGATGATTGAATAAAAACATCAAGTGGTTCTTTCTATCTTGGGGTATTGTTTATTTCTTGGCTAAGCAAGAAGTAATATTGCATTTCATTGAGCACTGTAGAGGCTAAGTATGTTGTTCCCACTCAAGCATGGACACAGTTATTGTGGATAATGCAGCAGCTCGAAGATATGTGAGTTGAAGTGATGTCTCCGATCAGAATCTAGTGTGATAACTCATGTGCTATCAATCTTATCAAAAATATAGTTAATCACTCAAGGACAAAGAACATTGATATCAAATATCATTTCATCAAGGAAAAGGTGGAGCACGAGATTGTGAAGTTAGATAATGTGCCTATAGATCAACAAGTTACAGATATTTTGGAAAAGGCCTTACCCAACGAAGCGTTTGAAAGGCATAAACTAGATTTTGGAGTTCAGTCGACTCCCCGAACATAAAAGAGTATTGATGTGTAATCTCTCCTATCTCATAGGTATGATGTTTTTTCCTTAATGTGCTGATATGTGTCCTCTACACTGCTACAGACTGCAAAGGAGTGAACTTTTGGTTCATTGAAAAAGGGGGAGAAAATAGTGATTGTTCAAGGGGAGAAAGTGTGGCTATTTGAGAAATCATGTCAGATACGGGGAGAAGTTGATAGGTAGAGTAGCCAGATAGGGGGATTTGAAGCTGGTTCAATGTTCATAGCCAGAGCATAGCTTGGACCACACAGGAAATAGTGCTGAAGAGGATTTGCAGCTGACACGAGTTAATGATGTGAGCAGATATTGGGAGTATTTTAAATCTGACGATGCTATAAGTGATCGATCAAATAATAGATATCACGATAGCTAAGGATCGTGATAAAATCAGAAGTGTGGTGTTGTAATACGGTATGAATATTTACAAAAATTGGTATTATTTTGGTTTCAACATCGAGTGTCAGAGTTGAAGTGATTCATTGATGAACTTTTCATTCACTCTTGTTTCTCACACCGAGCATTGCTCATGTGGGATTAGAGTATGTGTTGAGGAAAACCTTGATCTCTATAGGAATTGAAATAGGCGAATGGTGTTTGAATAACTAACAATGTATCTTTTTATAGAGGAATATTCAACAAACCAAGAGGGCGATATTGTTGGGAAAAAATCTCTCAAGGTTTCATTGAAACATTTTATAGGTAATTGTGTTTGTTGACAAAGTGGACATCTATGTTGTGATTGTTGACAAAGAAAACCAGGACATACAAATTTGTTTACAAAGGGGATTTCATGGTGGCATTTGGAGCTCAAGGGATGTGGTTAACAATCCATGTTTGATTCAAGAATGTCGAATAAGAAATGGATGATCTATAGGTGGTACAAAAAGAGCAGAAACGTGTGCGGCAGAGACTTGCGCGACGAAACATGCATGCCTAAACCTGCGAACCGAGGGGAGACATGCTTGCCATCGTGCAGGGTGTCCAAATGCCTATAAATAGAGGTCAAAACCTCTTCATTCTGTGTGCGATCAACACTTAGAGAAAATCAGAGCACACGTCGTGCAGGTGTGGTGGTCGCGCAAGTGGTGTGTGGTCATGTAAGTAGAAGTTGTGCACCAGTTGAGTGTTGCGTATCCAGAGTGGTTTGGGTGAGAGTAAAAGAGAGTTTCCCATGTTTAGAGTTGGAGATGAAGGTGTCGTACAAGTGGTTTGGTGACACATGCATGCCAAATTTTGAAGAAGCGTGACAGTTGATGGTTGCATGCCAAAATTGGTTTGGGCATAAAAGGTTGTGAGTCGCGCATGCTTGGAGTTGCAGAAGCTTGTGTCATGCAAGTGGTTGATGTGGACTTGCGCCAATGTTATAACATATGTTTTGATACTTGAACTCCGGATTAGAGACGGATGCTAGGAATGGTTGATGCATGTAATTGATTCAGGGCTGCGTGGAAGATGGAAGATTCCCCGATACCTTCGGTGAAAAGTGAGATTTATCTATCGGAGAAAGTTGGACTTTAATAGAGAATTCATACATAACAGAAGATTTATTCATTAGTGAAAATTAAGTGACCAATAGGTCTATAAACTGTGAGTAGATCCTTTCCATAGGAGTGTGAAAAAGAAGAGGAAGACGGTGATCCTCTCCACCAGCAGTGAGCCAGAGAGAGAGAAATAGGGAGTGACCCTTGGGAAAATAGTGAGCTGACCCTAATCATTGTAAAGGTAGTGAGTCTAGGCATAGAAGTGATCTAGCCTGAACCTTTTAAACAACAGTGTGCTTTAGTGGATTTGGTATAGTGGCACATCGCTGTTGTATATTCCTTGTACGTAGCCCACTGAGGGTGAACCAAGTAAAAATTGTTGTGTCTGCCTACTTACTTCCTTGCATTGTATTTAAAGCATCATCATTCGATAAAGAAGAAAATAAGTGGTCATAATAAACACACAAGTGTAATAAAAGTTACCCTTGTAAAAAAGTGGTCAAAATCCAGTGGATCAGGATGAATTTTGAAAAATAATATCTATACCCTGATTCACCCCCCTCTCAGGGTATATACGACCCTATTGGTTCTAATATGTATAGACTATGGTGATCCCCAGTATGATCTCAATAATCCTCCACCAGGGTAGTAGGGTCAGGTACAAGCTCCCCCTTAGGAGTTACCTCCCATTGATCTCGACAACTCTACATATCATTACATGATAGAGTTAAGAGCTTATAGAAAGGGGGCACGGTATGAATCATCATATCCTCTCGATATGAGAATGAATCTTCCCCCATATTCTCCACATGTAATTCCCTTTTCATCCCCTCTGGAAACTATCTAGTTCATCCCTCTAATATTTCCTTGGGACATTCTACAACCCAATCCATGAGATGTTGGGGCCACTTATCTTGATGAAGAACTGCGAACACACTGGTGGTCAGGGATCCTCACCAGGATAGGAATCATATCTATGATGATCTGATGGCTTATATCATCACTCACATTCATTCCCTTGAATCCTGATAGGTGGCGATCCGAACTGATGTTAAGCCATATCTGGCATGGTTGTATGATATGCCAGAAACCCTAGGTCTTTGAAATCATATTTTCTACCAATTCAAAGTGGTGGGAGACCCCCTAAACCATCATCCCCACTTCATCTCAAGGTATGTATGCATGCTAGGATATCAAATACAGTATGATGATTCCATGATTTTTTTCATTGTAAAAACACGGGAAGGGTTGATGTTTATCTGGTACAACCATCTACCTGTCTGTTCTGTAGCTGGTAGGGAGTATATTCATAGGAATTTTTAGTACCAGTTCAGCTCAACCACTCACAAGACTTGTATCGCTGACCTCTTCAAGAGTGTTCAAATGCAAGATGAGCACATCAATGATTTTGAAACAAGGTGGAAGGGCCTCACATATTCACTTGATATGCTGCTAACTCAAAAGAAGATGTTGACAATGTTATAAGGAACATAAATACTATGATGGCACCCTCTTTTATCCTTGATAACTTCCAAGGTGGATTCTGGGATTTCACTGATAAAGAGAAAAGACTAAATGATGATATGAAATAGCCATACACATAGGCATGTTGCCTCTTACCTCCCCTATAAGAAGAGGGTCCAAGACTGAGACTACTTTTGTTTCATTGGAACATTCCCCCATAAAAATAGAGTTTCATCCAACAAATACTCGTTCAATATCTCGCTAAAGGCTCCAACCTCAGGCTCTGCCTCAGGTTCAACATCACCACCCCTTGAATCAGTTGGTACCTCCACGTAATGAACCACTGCCACTTAAGTGAGAGATCATGTTCAAGCTCTTCATGAGGCTCTAGTCCCTGTTAGGTCCAAACACCAAGGGTCCATTTCCCAGAGAGGAAACACTGGACCTATTAATTCAAAGAAACTTAGATCACTAGATATATAGGGAGTATTGTGAATAAGGGAATCCTTCAGCTTCCAAAATGTAGAAGACCCAAAGTGGATGGTCTCACCAATATCCCCAAATGATTTACCTATCACAGATTCCTTATACATACCCTCAAATAATGATACCTGTTCAAGGACAATATTTTGGTCTAGGTCAACAAATATTTGTCCAGGTTGGGTCTAGTCATGACACAGGTGGCGTTTATATCCATAGAGATAGATAATGACCATGAGGGTGAATATCAACAGGTCTATAGTTGTGGGTATTATAATATGAGGTCTAGATGGCTAGAAGAGTATTCACTCATTCCCACGACATCATATATGACCACCTAAATCTTAACAAGCCTCCCAAAGCCCCCAAGCCTCCCCTAGCTACCACTACTGCATCAACAGCTCAACCTTCTACCTCTCAATAGAGCAGACGCTGTCGACGTAAGAGAAAGCAAAGCCCTGGGTTGGTGCCAAAGTCATATTGTATGTTTGGTGACTTCATGGCCCCAGAAATGGGGATTTCCCTGATAATTCACCCATGAATGGAAAATCCATTAGGTGATGAACAACATTTTTCCTCAGTACATAACATCAAGATGGTGGATCCAAATATGTTCTAGAAATGAGAACTACCATAAAAAACCTCCAAATATTCCTTCTTGATGCCATTGATGATGTAACCATGTATACTTGAATCATCAGGATTCTCAGTCTAGTTCAGTTATCCATTGAGGGCATCATATTGATACTAGATAGTAGGTTTAGCACGTATTTCAGTCTTCACATCCCTTTGATCATGTCTCATCAGATTTGCGGCAGCCCCTGTTTGTGCTCCTTGATAATGAAGGACCATTGTGATCACATCATCATCTACCGAATTCCTCTTCAGATAGACCTAACTCAGATGGTAATTAACCAGCAGTAATATTTAATGGTTCAACTAGTGAGAAATGGTACATTCCTACCACATGCTTGAATATACGGGTTTGACTAGTAGTGGTTGTCATACCTCCTACCGTAGAACTACTCCCTACTGGCAGAAATGTGAGGATAACACTAAATTATGACGTTATTAAGAACATTTCAAGAATACATAATAATATATCAATCCTAGAGACTCTCATTATATTGGAATATACGCTTGAATACCTCGTAGGGGCTTTTAGAATCCCTATCCAGTTTGAAACAGAGTTTGCAGCTTCAAAAGTCTTCTATACTGAGGAAGCCGAGCATTAAGAATGTCAATCCATTATCTATTTATTAGGATAAGATGAAGGTTCACCAGTACAGGACAACATCCACCCATTTTACATCACATTCCAGCTTAATGTCATGTAAGTCTTTTGCTTCCTTTTTGACAGAGGTTCTGGATCAATCTCATCCCAAATAGAATGATCCATAATCAAAGGTTATCTAATCTAGATTTGGATTCATCTAAACTGATTTTTTAGGTTTATGGCTAGACCAAACAAATAGCATGTGTTATGATTGTTTAAAAGACCCAGTTAGGTGGCCTGGTTGCTTGTAATGAATTCATGTTTGTATCACAGGATACCTCCTATAATGCATTGTTGGGTAGAACCTGGCTTCATCTGTAGGTAGTAGTTACCTTTTAATGTCACTAGTGCCTCATTTACTGCATTAACTATTCTATGGGTTTACATTAGGGTGATGCATCTCCCATTACCTCCTAGGTAGCCCGCTATTTAGATGCCAAATATTTCAAAAGCAGTGACGAGAAGGTTCCAACCAATGCTTTTGATCAGACTACTCTTCTATCCAACATTTTTTCAGTCCTGGATGATGTATTCATCCTACCAATTCACTAGTTGGATCCTAAGAACCCATACCTCAGACATTGTTGGGTCATTTCTGAGGTAAGGGGAAAACGTGTTAATAAATACAAGTAATGCCAAAAGATTACATTATATTCCTATATGAACTAGGATCAGTTGATACTAGAACCCCCTACCCCTATATGGTATGGGGATGATGCCCCTTGTAAATATTTATATTTTATACCTACATGTTCCACCGAGTTCTGTTGAAATGGATCAAGCTGACAAAACATAATTAAATAGGTATTACCAAGGGTTTCCCCATGGGACGAAGGCATGGTGGAATTTGATTGATATCTATTTTGACCATAGTTTCGATAGTGAAGGGGTATGACTATAAAGATTCCACTACTGCTCAAGCCAACACCAACCTTCTATCTAGGATAGTTAACAAAGAAAAATTTCCCCCTATCAATGATGCTCTTGATATGGATTATGAAGAGGAATTGGATGACCCTCGTCTTACATATGAGGTTTTTGTCTCCACCAATATCTATTATTTGGTACAGGAGAATCTGATTACCGAGATAGATCCCAAACCAAATCTGATTAGTAGAGATATTACTGTAAAAGCGAAACAGTACTTTGTGGTTTTTTTGAAGAAAAATCGCAATGTTTTCTCATGAAGCTATGATGAGATTCCAAGACTGGATCACCAGGTTGTTGTCCACTAGCTCAGTCTCCTAGTATGCCATTATGGGTTCAAACAGCCTCCCAAAAAGATATAGCCGTCTCATTGTTCCATGGTCGAGCTCGATGTTGATAAGATCATCGATGTCAACTTCATCAAGAATGTGGAGTACCCCAGGTGGGTGGCCAATAACATTCCTATCAAAAATTAAAAAAGATACAAAAAGCTCTTCATTGACTTCTAGGATCTAAATTGTCTCTATCTGATGGAGGATTTTCCCCTTCCTGGGATAGAGCTGTTCATTGACTCCACTAACATATTCCAAGCTCTCACTTTCATGGATGGATATTCATGGTTTAATAAAATGTGAATGGCCCATGAGGACAAAGTGACCATCACCGTCAAATACCCTCAAGGTACCATCTGATACTAGGTCATTCCTTTTAGTCTAATGAAAATAAGAGCCACCTAGAAGCGTGATATGCATCACATATTCAAGGTGATTCTCGGGACATTAATGGAATGTTATGTGGATGTACTAGTGGACAAATCCTGCTAGCGTCTAGACCAACTAAGGGATCTTGAGAAATTATCCAGCTTCTTCTACTCCCACCATCTTATGATGAACCCCTTGACATGTTCCACAGGGTTTACCTCTAGAAGGTTTCTCGGCTGTGTAGTTAGATATACAGGCATCAAGATTTATATATATTTGATCAATGTATCATTAAGATGACTCCTCCGAGAAACCTATGAGAGCTCTGATGCTTTCATGGACACATATAATACATACTCTGATTCTTTTATAATTTTTTATAAAATGTGTAATAACATTTCCTAGAATATGAAGATAGGTTCCATATACTCTAGAAATGATGAATGTCAGACTACTTTTGTGGAAATCAATCACTACCTACTTCAACATATGGTTTTAATGCCACCAATCCCCAGTAAACCAGTTGTCCTTTATGTGACTACCCCGGAATGTACCCTCAGTGCCTTTATCTATCAGAATAATATAGAGGGGATAGATAATAATTTATAATATCTCTGTTGAATCCTCATCAACACTGAGGCCAAATATTTGTATATCATAAAGAGCTACCATGCGTTGGTTTTTTGCAGCATAGAAATTTTGGCACTATCTAATACACCGTGAGATATATATGGTGTCTTTCATGGATCCATTGAGGTATATTCTGAACACACCTTTGTTCATATGCCACTAATCATATTGGTTAGTGATCCATTAGTTGTTCGACATCAGGTTTGTTATGTAGAATGTTGTCAATTTGTAGGTATTAGTAGATTTTCTAGCCCCCCCATCCAGCACCAGAAATGAAATAAGTAGTTATTGAATTCCCAGATGAGGTCATCCATAATGTGGATCAGGATGTTATATGTCGGTGGATGCAATTCAATGGTGCTTCATGGAGCCTTACTATCATATAGTTCAATGACCCCTAACTCAATACACTAGGCCTAGGTATTGTATTCATTATGACCACACATGCATTCATTCCCTGCACAGTCTTATTAATAGAAGGATTCATAAAAAATGAAGTAGATTATTAGGATCATATATATTCTCTCATGTTTTCCCTTGAGATTGATGTTCCCTACCTTGGTGTGAAGGGGTACACTAAGCTAGTCATCAACAAAATCAACAATTACTATGTCATCGGAATGCTAGAGCTCATACCCCTGTTAGAGCATGCTTTAAAAATGATGTCCTAACTACCTTATATACCTACGGTCTGTTACATCCTGATATCAAAAAATGTTTGAACCAATGCCTTCGACAACATTTCCCCATCTCTAGGAGTTCCTAACCAGAACGACATGTTTATCCATGTGGCACATGATAGGGTCATCTCTCCCTCCAACATGGATGATATTGATACCTAACATGTAGGATATCTTACAACTGATAGCTCTGCATCTAAACCTCAAGATCTCTCTACCATAGTAGAATAACCCCATAGTTTAACGAACCCCTTGGTCAAATACATCTGACAAAGAAATCACCTGAAAGACAGTGTCGAACGCTAGAGAATCTATTGGAATGTAGTAAAATTCAATGGTGGTCCCAGCCTTGTGAAGTTCCAATATAAATGATGTTTTGATGGATTTATCCTCTATTTAATCCAAGGAGGAGATGTTTACAATGTTATTCAGTAAGTCCATGCTGGTTCATGTGGTGCTCATTAGATTCGGTCAAAAAATTCCATCCAATTTGAAGGGTGGGCTATTTTTGGACCACCATGGTCCATGATAGTATAGGGTTCTCCAAGAGGTGTCATTCCTACCAGTTAAATGCTAACATTGTGCATCAGCTATCAGAACCCCTGTACACTACAATGTACTCCTAGCCCATTGTAGTCTGAGGACATGAAATTGTTGGACCATATCTACAGTATTAGTGAGCATGAGGAGGATATTTTTAATCACCACATATTTCTTCTCCAAGTGGGAAGAATCAATTTTGATTATAGAATTGAAGGCCTTTTATATAATTTATTTCATGATATCTAACATCATCCACCAATTTGGAGTCCCTTACACCGTCCTCACCTATAATGACAAAAAATGTTTAGCAGCTGTGTTGATTCAACGTTATGCTATGAAAAAAATTTGGTCTAATCATACTTTTCATTATCATGTTATTTAAATGGAATGTTCGATGAATTAAACAAGACCATCTCTGATATTTTTTAAAATATGGTTGGTTGAAATAAAATGTTTTTTCTAGACATGCTTCCAAACCCTCCCTGTGATTAACATATGACAAATTATAATTATTCTCCAAAGATCGCATATTCCATAGTTTACGGTTCAAAGTAAGTTCCACCCTTAGTGATTTAGTTACCATCACATTGTGCTACTATTTATTATAAAAATATGATATAATGACTAGAAAAAATCATTCTGGATGATAAAAATTCCATTAAAGAGAGTTGGATCTGAGCCCTGCACAACCAGGGGAAACAAAAGAACAAGATATCTAGGGATTTCAACAAGAACGTTCATCTCCACAGATCCTTTTGGGTACATGGTATTTGACCTAAGAATGCCATTTGTTCCTGGTAGAAAACATCCCATGTTGGAGATTATGTGGGAGGGACCATATATCGTTTATAAGGTTTACCCAATGGTGCATACTCTGTTATCCCCATGGATGCAGAGCATATAACTACTACCACTAATGATAAATTCCTAATATAGTACTTCTCATGAGGATGTCATCATTCCGGTATGATGTTAAACTGCTCTTTCAGGGTTGTAGGATGTAAAACAACCCATGATCATCATCCCACATAATGATAAACATCATTGTATGTTCTACATAAGGTTAAACGGAAAGCCCAATTTTCATATAGCTTGTCTTAAATGATGTTAAACTATAACATTCATCCTTACTGAAAGATGTTAAAATTCATGACATTCAGGAATATGTATTTCTTGATTATTCTTCGCCATGAAATTTGGGAACTCCTAGACACTTCATCGTTGGGTCTAGCCTCAAGTTACACCAATTTCAGCCTCATGATCTAATATTTATCCACGGAGTGAATGGTGTGTATGATACATCATTGGTTATAATTTACGTAGGCTAAGAACTAACCACACTATGCACCTCCTATAATAATACCTCTCCTTATACATTCATCCTTATCGTATGATTTTTAACTACAAAACGTTTAAAAACTATGTGTGGCTTGATTTCATCCCTTATATGATATATAGGAAGGCCTGGAAATTTTCTCCTAGGGTCCATCCCCAAGTAATAAAAATACTATCATCTCTCTAGCCTCATGAACTAAGTGTACATGGATCAGATAGTGTTATATGGGCATATATTGTCCACATTCACATCGGGTTTACTACTATAATGACACATATCCTACTTCTGAGATCATTCCCTTTACCTTCTTCTATACCACAAGACGTTGAACTGAAATACATTTCAGAACTATAAATGGATTGATTCAAATCATTAGGAAATATTTAGGAACACCAATACATTTTATCTTCTAGTCTAACCCAATGTTCTCCATCCTTTTCATCCCTTCATGGCCTTACCTTGTGGTCTAAGTTCTAATACCTTAATCTACAATCTCTCTTACCCTGCATGATGTTAAACTGATCCTTTCTACTAGCATGATATTATACTACATGAAATTTATGGTTCTTTATGAAAGACCATAAAATCAAACTGCCCCTTTTTTCCTAGGATTGTGAATGGTGTGGTATGAGACTTATTTGTTATTCATTCATGTTGGGTTACACTACCACACCATACAAAACTTCATTATGATATCATACTTACCGCATGACATTAAATTGCATGACATTCAAGAACAATATGTGGATTTATTAAATCCCTCAATAGATATGTTGGAATTCACAAACATTTTTTGTTTGGGTCTAACCCTAGGTTACAATACATTTCATCCTTTCAGCCCATGACTTGAGGGTCTTAGGATCACATGGTGTGGCATGATTCCTCTTTATTTCTCATTATTGGTGCGTTCTACCAAATCTCTATCATGTACACATTCTTCACGGACCTCCCCCTCTTATCCATCTAGGTTGTAGGATAGAAAAATACCCAGCATCGTCGTATCACATGACATTAAATTGTACAACCTTCCATAACTACATATATCTTGATTTCATCCCTCATATGATACATAAGAATTCCTAGTTATTTTTTCTTTGGGTCCATCCTCCGGTTAAACCACCCATATTAACTCATTCCTCCAGTCATCTTTTCGAGTCCTATGTCCTTGACTGAGTCCCATTACCTCTATTGTGCCTCTTCAATTTTCTCATATTTGTTGTGGTGTAGGACCTAGATTGTTGGGTTAAATATGGATATGTTTTCATTCCATTTTCATGCTTTATGTTCACCTTTGAATTGTTCTACCTCATGTTCACATCTGATTGTATCCCTGAATGGTGTGGATGATCATCCTTTAGGATTGACTACCAATTTGGGCCATGGTACTAGAGGATCTTGATACATATTTTGATCATGGTTCCACGTTTCGAATATGGTCAGCCTCTAACCTTTAAAAGTTTGTTCCCATCCTAGACTATGCATAATGGATATTGTGTCTCGAACAAGGTCATAACTTAGCTGTAACTATTATACCACCCTCATAACTCCTTAATTATCATATCATAAGATTCAAATATCTCTTCATATCCTCATGTCTAGAAATAATTTCAACAATCTATGATTTATCCATTCGTTCACCTTTGTTCATTGAGTCGATGAATTAATGTCATGGAGTAATTCCTATCAATATATATATGTTCCCCTATCATGTGATTCAATGTGTCATAATATCTTTTCCACTCCAGTTTTCATGCACTGAGCAAGGATCACATAGGCTTAGGGGTCTGGGTAATATTTGTACCCACAAGTAAAATGCATACCTCCTTCGGTCTGAACCCCAAGACCTTAAAATAGGAGTTCACATTTCACGGTCCAAAAATCATAGTTCTAAACCAAAATCATCTTTCCTTAGGAATTTTTGGTGTGTATGATACCTCTATTCACCTTCTTATAATTAGGGTTCTTCATGTAGCCACACTACACATTCCATCTTTGGAACCCAATTTTTCATGGTTCGAGCTCTAAGACCATAAACTAAGATCTCCAACGTCCTTATCATATGAAGTTAAACTACATATTTTTATTATGGGATGTATGATGATAAAATACCTTACACTATGATGTATTCTTATGAGAATTAACTTTCATTTTTTCATTGTCACTCTTCCATTCCATATTCCAGTACAATGTGTGGATTGATTATAACTTTAGTGGTATACATAGTGATTCCTGGACTTGTTTTCCCTTTGTCTTGATGCGATGTTACGAACCATCATTCCCCATTTTCCCTTGGATTCTCCCAGAATTATGTGGTGTGTTATTGAACCTCATTCATCCAAATTCATGTTGGGTTTATGATATATCAAACAATGTTCCTCCATTGAGTGGATGTTCCTCACCTCCATCCATATTGCATGACGTTAAACTGCATTGGTATGTTCACTCTTTATGAGTCCCCATTATTTTGGTTTCATCATCATTACCATATTTAAAAAAACCCCTAATAGTGTGGATTCCCGGCCATTAGGCTTGCCTACCATTTTGGGAAAACATCCCAAAGAATATTGAACGAAATTTTGATCCTGGTTCCACATTTGGTATACGATTAGTGAATGACCCTCCCCTATCTAATCCAATCCTAGGATACACATCATGGATACTTTGTCTCAAAAATAGCAAGTAGTTATCCTCCCACATTATGAAATACCCATTGCGTCCAAAATATCATGAAATTCTATTTACATTTTCCATCCCTTTCATGTACTTAGGGGCACCCGACACCCTTGGTGTTATTCCTCTATAAATCCGCATACGTTGAGTAATAATGTCATCCTATCCATAAATTTTACACCCAATATATCTTTTTTCACTATTTTTCACTCTCATGTGATGGGGGAAAGCCTAATATCACCACTTGTTTATGGAAAAAAGAATAGAAAACATGGTATTTAGAAGATTTGGTAAGGTAATACCAACACATTGGACTAAAAAACCTCATGTTCCGAGTTACATGGCCATAAAATAAGATCAATCTCATCCCACATGATGTTTAAATATTGCGTCCGTATCACATGACGTTAAGGTTAAATGACTAGTCCTTTCATATGACCTTAAACTCTAGAATAACTATCCTAGTCACCCAGAAAAAACAACATTATGTTGTTGTATTTTCTCATGAGAGGGAATATCATTTGGAACTGGTCATCCAGCATGCTATTTTTCAATACTGACATCCGGTTTCATTCATGAAGCCACACCCGATCTTTTCATCCAGTACTGGTCGCTAAAAAAATAACACCAATAGAAAAAGAACAAAATGAAAAATTCAATGCCTCATTTTCTCTAGGCACGGGTCATACCTACTTAGAAGGATTATACTATGAACTACATGTTTCTTTATTCCTACAATCATAGGATGTATACTGAAATCTAGTTGTCTCTTCTCCATGTACAACCAAAAAAATAATCTTCACATGTTAGAATTTTTAATCCTTGGAAACACATTTGAGAATTCATAGTGTGGCGAGAGGCCTATTTTGTTGAAATTCACATCTGGTTATATACTATTCTTTAAATTTCCCTCTTGGGGGTCCCCATGTCCTAAAAATATGAAAATAAACATCCCATAGGAACTGGAATGATATTTTGAGATAGGCCATGTGTTTTCGAACATGGTCAGTAATTGTACCTTGTTTGACTGTTCTTGTTTTTGGATAATCTGATATGGAAAAAGTGTCACAAACATGGTCAATAGTTATCCTCCATCTTCATTCCACCGTCACTACATTCCAAATTTTGTGTATCATAAGTCACACATCTCATTCCCCTTTGTTTGGATTGATTCTGACACCCATGATGTTGACCCACTCATGCATTTTCACATGTTGGAAAGAGAAATTTGGCTTCTCTGAGAACACTATTTATTAGTCACAACCTCATTTCTCATTCTGAAAACTGTATATGGTCAGTCAGACCCCATGTGATTGATGGTTGGATGGCACTATCATATCCATGGTGAAATATTATATGGCCTTCCCTTGTTTCTCACACTATTTATGACTATCGTGTGATAAGGGATTGATCATTAATTGTTTCATAGTTACAATCAAGGTGTAATAGTCAAATAGAGAAACAAATATTTCTATACATGAAGATTATGTGAGAAAACAAGCATTAAAAAATGTGTCTATGAATTCAGAAATGAAATGTCCCTAGGGATTGTCCCCTCCGATGGTGCATTTTAACTCTACCAGTCTTTTGCGCGTGGGATAAATGGTTTGATATCACCACCTGAGACCCATTACATCTTAATTGGATGTGGAGAAAAATCCATTCGATCTGATCTACACTAGAGCTTGCTCTGCTCATATATCGGACACCTCACGAGATGATCACCTCAGTTTCTATTCGGCTTATGCCAACTGAACCCGTAGTTGGGATTTGAGTTCTGATTTAGTGTTTATGAAAGAAGGGAATTTTTTCATCTGTGTTTCTAAAATTTGGATCTCTTGTTCAGCCTCTTGAGGTTTTTCAATGATGAATAACCTTTTCCACTTCCAGGTTACACTAAAATCACAACTGCTCTCTCGTACCTTCTCATCAAGAAAATCACAGGTTATCAGCTGTATACTTTGTGCATGTACCCATATAGAGCATTGTTCTGGTAGGGAGAATGAATTCTCCCCATCTAGCTTATCCACACAACCTATGGGGTGTCATTGATAAAAAAATTGATCCGTTTCTATGACCAGAGATGAACAAACATACGGTCATCCACAATAGATCCAACCTTGTTAAGCACCTCCATCTCAATACGTTCATATTCAAGGAACAACTCTAAAATGATGGGAACAAGATCCTCCTCTAGTATTTCATCAATTTGGATGGATTCTATATCATGTGGTTGATCTTCCTTACTTGAATCCACCTCAAAGGGTATGAGATCCATCCCTCAAGTAGTTTTTTAGACAACCACAATTGTCGTGAAATGGTCATCTCAGGTGTCCAATTCCACATTGAATAGTGTTCCCCTTAGAGAAGGTTCACAATTAACCCAATCCATCCTCATTAACATTATGCCCGCTTCTTAATGAACTTTTTAGGTAGAGATAATGTATGTTGTTTGGATCAGGAGGATGGTACTAATAACACTATAAGAAGAATGACATAAAATGGATTAATATTTAATCATGTGTCTTGGGTATTACCCTAGGAAACCCAGGACATGGCCGCCTATATTTGATTTGGAACTCTGAATATTCTAGAATAGCCACCATTGTTTCCACATCCCTGATGGACCCTTTTCTCACCATCACTTCTGATGCAGGTCCTAAAGCTTGTCTCTCTATGGTCATTTACACACTAGAGTGGTCCCTTTCTATATGGATCTATTACATAGAAAAAATGACCATTGAGAAACCTAGAAAACAATAGTATATTGAGAAAAGGAATGGTTTAGAGATTACGTAATGATTTTTGGTGATTTATACTAGCTCTATGGTCGCAACCTCTCCGTTCTCTAAAGGGATCCCCCTATCAGCATCTTCTCCCCATGGCCCCTCAGATTCATTAGGAAAAGGGAAGCAATCCATCATCTCATTAATATAATGCTTTGGTGTGGATGTTTGGTCATGTATTACTCTCATCTGATCTTTCATTTGATGGAGGGTGCCCTGAGAATCCACAATGTCCTCCATCTGAGCTATGTATTGCACCACAACTACCCGAGATACTAAAAAACTATCACTGATGTAGAAAATATTCCAAATATCCATTATAAATGGGTTAAAACGATCCAAAATCTAGGAATTACTAAGTAATTTCCTCTTAACATCCCAGGATTCCAAATCCTCTTAGTAGAAAACATCTTCAGGAATGTCCATGCAATGAAGCCGATTCCCAAGAGCTTGGTTAGTTATTCTACAGAACCCCC
Organism: Viscum album; assembly: GCA_963277665.1. Classification (NCBI taxonomy): domain Eukaryota; kingdom Viridiplantae; phylum Streptophyta; class Magnoliopsida; order Santalales; family Viscaceae; genus Viscum; species Viscum album. The sequence goes on from OY728131.1 coordinate 1,590,877,754, forward strand.
ATTAGGGTCTTCCATCCAACAGGATCTCCCCTAATAGATACACTGGATCTACTAATTCTATTCCCCTTCCACTCCAACTATTATTGGGAATTGGAATCACTAGACCTACTGTTACCACAACTCTACTGCTGTGATGTGTACCAGCTCTGATGCCATGATGTGCTCTGTCTGTTGTTCGACCCTAACCCCAAGGATGAGGTGGAACCCCATGATCAACATACGTAGACCATTTAATTGGAATACCCCTAGGTAGTTTGTCTCCTAGATTCTTCCATAATCTTATAATATCTTGTTAGTAGAAGAAGGCAGATGATGTTCATTCTACATCATCTCATATTCCAGTGTGAACATGAGCCACATCTACCTCACCACACACATATGATCCTCAAGAAGTGCCCAGGGTATACTTTTAATGTAAACCTCTACATACACCAGAACTGCCATATAATGTAATGTAAGGAATATGAATCATAGATAGGCTCATGATCTACCCATGCCACCAAAACTCCACATCAAAAGGATAGTAGATATAACCAATTTTCCTTAGTTCTCTGACTGTCATTAGTGAACACTCTTGATGGTTGTGGGAATGCATGGAAATCTTATTTGCCCACATTCCAGAATATATTCTGAACCTATGGTGAAGCTATCTTGATCAGGAAACATCCCACTACGTTTAGAATTTATGTTAAAAAATTCTACCCAATGGGTGGAAATGGGGTTCAAATATTCGTAAACTCTCATGTAAACTATAATCTGACCATGCAGAAAGTTCAATGGTTTGCATACATGTTGAGGCTTCTTCCACTTGTTAATGTTCCATATAACCTTGAACAAATTATTAAATACTGGGATTCTATGGTTTATGATCTTTATTTGTGCCAACATTTCTCCATCAAAAATGTGCCCCGTACACCCATCTGCAAATCCTTGATCAATGAAATCCATCCGAAAATGAGTGAAGGACTGAATCTAGCCACCCAATCCACTGGTTTCTGCATAGTTTTATCATTGTACCCCCACACTTTCCATTGGTTTTAATCTAAAATTCAAATGTTGGAACCTTCCATATTGCACTGAGCCCCCTTGGAATAGTGGGGTCTTTCACAAAATTTACTAGGTGCCTCCTATCCCTCGATAGGATGTTTTGGTGGGATGTTTAGGAAATGTATGAACCATTGATTTATGTGGACAATGCTCACTGATTTCTTATCATATCCTAAAACTATTCCCATATGTATATTTACCAGTAACAAAATCTAATCAGAATCCTGCCGTGTATTCTATGTAGAGTTGAATTCATCATACATCGCCCCCAGGGTGGGAATCCCTAAAAATGATGGAGGTCCCATAGGATGATATAGAACTCCCAAAAATGAAAATTTTATGTGTTGGTCCTTGAAACCACATACTCAGTAGCTCTAGAATCAGCTGCTTTGGTCTGTAGATATAGAATTATTAAGCCCACACACCCTCATAACGGCCTACTCACCTCAACTCTTCCTTGAATTCATTGATAAATGCACAAAACCATTAGGCCTAGGTTCTATCAACCCTGATGTTTACACTATAGACCAGGTCCCCACTGTTTGTCCACCATTTCTCTATATTTTCAAAGCGTTCATTAATAATTATGTGTTATTTTGTTGGAGACACCTCTTGTTGTAGTGATTTTACATCAACAATATTAACATGGTTGTTTAGGCAGTTAGCAGTGGTAGGTGTATGATCATTCCATGATTGGATATTGGTTTCCCTGAACTACTTATATTGGCAGAACAAGCTCTTAAATTGGTAAGCTGGTTCATCCCTTATCACATTAGGGATAAGGACTCCATCCCTCATTCTAGAGCCATAGAATGGTATTCTATTTCATAGAGGGTAAATTTTGTACCTTCCCATATTTAGTTCCACCAATGACTCAAGATGAAAATTATGCCTCACCCATTAACTGATTTTGGGATTTTTGTCCATATATTACACTCAAGAAACTTCTACAAGAACCTCCCAAGCATCTTCAGGAATGACCATTTATTCCTAGACTTTTGCGTTTTTCATTTTTTTCGTGAATCCTTTTCATAGTGTATGTTATCAAATAACAACTCACATAACACTCTATCATGGAGCCTCAAAGGAGTTCACACACTTAACAGAGCAACAAGGGATCTAAATGCGCCTATTCTCTATGAATCCTTTGAGTAGAACAATTCTGTGGAGCAAAGTTCACGAATATCATTTTCGGGGTGTGAAGTTGCATCACTATTTTAGAGGTCAAGCCAAAATTCACAAATACAAGATGTGTACAAAGCGGCCCCTCACACTAAATTTATTGGAGATGGACTCACGTGCTTCACGATGATCCCTTCCCACACTCCACATGCCCTCATCGTGAGTAAGAATCACAATATACTTATTTTTACTATTCATACCTTAGAATATGAACCCCATTTGATCCTCATCTCTCATTCTGAGGGAATCATTTTTGGCACAAAAATCCATGCCTAAATGTAAAAGGAATGTAAATCAACAAAGTACATACATCAAAAAGCTCCATCGGAAAGCCTTTCTGCACCATGATCAGCATGAGGCTGAAAAACAAACAACTCTACGGCCACCACAAAGAAATAAAATAAGAATCTGGGATCCTAATGAATGCATTTGTGACTGCTGTAATGAAGTGATGGAAGCCTCTAATATTCTGATAGAGAAAATTCAGATCATAAAATTACAGTTCTTTTCTGGTGCACCCTCAGAGAAATGTGACGTGTTGTACCTATAAATATGAGCCCCCCCCCCTAAACGCATCAATTCCAAGACCTTTCGTCTTATAAGATCTTAGTTATTGAATCACCCATTTCTCTACGAACCACTGACAAAATGCATCACCCATGTTAAATGAGCATTGTGAACCAGATTTCTCTTTTCTCCAATTGTTCACTAATTCAAGTGTAGCTGTACAATGTGAATCACTATGGCCATCATGAAGGTAGGATTCCCATTTTGATACTAAAGTACTCGAGGGGTGTTCAACGTTTATGAAGCACCATCCAATCCCATGATGACTCTATCCCTTAGAAGGGTCATCATGATTTGAAAAGATCCTCCCTTTATAGAGATCATTTTCAACTTAATTTTCAAAGCTCATCCCTTTTTAATGTCCCATACATTTACAAAACACCAGATCTTCATGAATCCCCTCTCCGTGTGTCCATATTCTTCTTGAACCCTTCTCCCATGCGTCTCTCCAAGCTTGTATAAGGTGAGTTCATGGTTCCTATAATAGTTTTTCATATATAATTTTATTGTCTTATGCTTCTTCAAATAGGGATGATATTGTATATTTCTACCATGTATAGCCATGATATCATGAGCCCCTCGAGTGACCATTCCACCAACCCATCATTTATCGACATTGCTTATTCCTTCCTTCTCCTAATTGTGGGTTATTAATAGTTATGTAAGTCTTGTGGGTGAGGATTAAGTCCTCATCATCCAAGTATCAATATGTTAAACTATCGAGTACCCTGATCCCAGACACATGTCATTAAACTAGGAGTTTCCACATGTGTGGAATGTTGTGGTAGGCTTGAAGGAAAATGAGCATCGATTCTCTGCCTCTCTTATCACCCTTTGGGCATTGTCACCATGTGTTCCTTGGGACATCTTCTCGTAAGCCTCAACATAATTTTATAGGGTGTTCCTTGTATGATGGCCATATATTACTTTTATATATTATTAAACATTTCAATCTTCCCTCCTTGAATTGGACGAAATGTTCATCTCCCTGTGCAATTATCCATGCATAAGCCCCACACCATCCTTTGTGGCTCTACCTTTCATGAAATCATCGCCCGATCCACCATTTCCTCTTGATTCCCACATTGATCATGGATCTCATGGGCAAAGAGTAGGTAGTGACCAAGACATCGTCGTTTGGTCACTAACCTTGGGTAAGCCCCATTCCCCATAATCCCACATTACATTGAACTCTATACCCCACCACACTATGTGGAATTTGATCCCAATTCTTTAGACAATGTACATAGGAATCCTCAATGAGATTCATTCCCATCACTTCCCACAATCCATTTCTCCTAACTAATTTTTGTCGGTTCATTAATTTCGCACGATGTTAAATTTTATGCCCTATCAAATGACACCGGTTTTGATCAATTTCGTCTACACATGGTACATATGAAGCCTATATGAGGTTCAAGCCCTAACTATAGTAAACTATGGTACTCCTTCGTATGGGATGTATCCTCATAATGTGATACATTCTCTTTTTGGGACATATCTCTTAGATCCTCCTCTCTAGGGTGTTCTGATCGACCTGTGTAGCTATCCATGCATCAGCCCCTAACTTTTTCATATTCATCTAACCAAGAGTGTCCTCTTTTATTGGGATGATTAGCATGCATAATCTCCAACATGTCTCCAGGTTAATTTCTCTTGTGTAAACCTTGATTCGATGCCCCATGCTGAACTATGTGGACTTTGATTCCCTACCACATGCATACATGGGAATCCTTCTGTAATACTTTCTCATCTTGGTCACTCGTTGAAGCCATCACAACTAAAGAAGATCATGACCCAACCTAGAGGTCATACATCCTTTGGATCTCTATCAATGCATCCATTATCACAAGTTGCCTCCGCAAGTGCCTCATCACTCCATCCCTGAACTACGTGGACTTTGATTCCTAGCATGGTGGTACATAGGAGTCCTCCTTGAGTTTCAATCCAATCACCATCATCTTTATGTCGATTCCATCTCATTCAAACTCACCCTCCATCATATCCTCCACATCAACACTGATTTTACATGGGTCTCAACATCATGGTGAGATCAATCCATCCATCATTACCAGTCATTAAAGGCACCCATGAAGCAAAACATTCATAATCCCTATCCACCTACTTCTATAACCTTTACCCTATCATGAAAAGGTCATCAATCCCACTGCTTCTTTGTAACGCCCCGACCCCAGTTACCCAGAGTCAGTGCATTATTGCGTAACATTGGCATGATCACCAAAGATCAAGTCTCTAAATACCAATTAGTTGAGTAGTCTTGGAAACACTAGATACATTCATAAGTCTTACATTACATTATAAAGTCAAACAAAACTACAACAACATATTGTCTTCATATCCCCTCATACTATCCCTCCAGGTAATTCATAATATACTTCTTCACATCCGGGAAAAATTAAAACATTGGAAGGGGTGAGCTCAGATGATTAGTGGGGATAACAATATAGAGAATTCTTTCATAAATAAACATAAACATTTAAGGCATTGTATAACCGAAACAAAATCCTTTTAATATTGAACTTCAGCAAAATATGGAAAAATAAAATGAAATAATGAAATTTACTTATTCACATGGTTATTCTACTAGTCGAATAATCACATGCAATATCAATAACCACTTTCATAATGATGGAATGCATAATTCCAGACTATCATAACCACGTAGACAAGGCCTCGTGCCAAGGCTTCAAATAAAATTTGTTCAAGACCTCATGCCAAGACACTATTTTGTCTCATGAGACCTACCGATGCATCGAGGAGCTATAGCGGGCTCCACCTGTCACTTATTATGTCTAATTAATTCCTCATATTAACAGTTTTAAACTTACCATAAACCATAACATAATCGTATCTCATAAAACATGCATAAAGGAAACATAACATTTCCACATTTCAATCACAAGATATCAATTAAACACATTGATATAATAAAAACACATTCAAAACCATTTTAAATACCAAAATAAAAGAAAATTAAATCTTCGTAATTATATGTCATTTAAAAAATGTTATGTCTTGTAGAGGAAGCCGAAACTCAAATAATGGTCACAACAGTGGAGAAGTTGTTGTCGCCGCATACGTAAGACAAAACATTCCTTTTGTCATTATGTAGAAACTCTTCATATAAAAAGATTCCTTTTGAATAAAATGAAAATTCAAATGGTTTTATACATCGTATAAAGGAAAGATGTGTATAAAACAAAATATGCCTCAATGAAATGAGATTGAGATGAAGTCCCTTACAAATTTCATTTTTTTAAATAAAATAGATCTATTATGTGTATTCAGTATAAGTACACATAATGAAATTAAAAATACAAGATAAGACATAATAATATCATGACATAATTTGAAAGTCGGAGATTAACCCAACGAATCGAAATTGGGTTAAGAAGTTCCCTTACCTCGTGTCTGACTTAACTAGATCGTTCTTTAAACTCCTGAATAATAAAATAGAGTTAATTTATACTTTCTTAAGAAACTTTTTCAAGTTCATTATTCCTTTTATATCACTTATTAACATGTTATGAACATTATGTATTTGTTTAAGTTAATAACGGTCGTTTTTTCGATCTTCGGTACTTGAGTTAAAAATAAACTTCTTATAATTACAAGTTGTTCATTTGGTAAAATATCCATTATATACAGAATTATATTAATTATTTAGATATAATATATATAATATATAGCCATTATATACATGAATTTATAATATTATATAACATATAGAGGTAAGAAATGAAATGCACCGTTCATGGAGACGGTATGTCGTACGTACGCATGAACGCTACTTTCATTTCTATTTCGTATTTAATTGAATGAAATCATAATGATATAAAGGTATATTATAATTATAGTATAATATCATATATAATATCATTTACTCCATCCTTTATAAATCTTACATATGGCATTAATGATTCAAATCACTTTGAGGGGGGGTAGTCTGCACATCCTAAAATGAAATTATCATGTTTACCCATAATGGAAATCATAAAGGTATGACATAAATGAGAAATAAAGAAGAATAAAGAAAACATAAACGTAATATACATCATATATAAATATAGTGAAATCTTAATGTCTACCATGAGAGGTTCTAAATGAAGATTGAACAATCATCGTTTTGTGAAGAAGAAATTCGCCAACCACAGAAACAGTATGTTCTTTAACCATTAGACGAAGGTGTGTGTAAGTGTAAATAAAATACTTCTCATATAAAATCCTAGTATATTGAATATACAAATTTTTTTACAAAAGAAATTAATAAAAAGAGTTTAAGGGGTTGGAGAAGAAAAATAAAACAAAATAACATAAGAGTAGACATTACCTTAAAATCGTGTAACTCTTTTTTATTTGATCCAAAGGCTTCCTTGGGAAGAATTCTGCCCAAATTGAGGATTCTAGGAGTAAGAGAGGGAAGTATAGAGAGTATTTGGGCAGAGTATGGCCCTGCCAAATGGATTTTATTGTGTGAATAAGGTGGTAGAGGTGGGGGCCTTTTATAAGAGGAGAGGAGGGGCACTCTTGGAAAGTAATGAAACGTTACATTATTATGAAATGATTTTAGTATTTTAAAGATCCCAAAATTATATATTTAGAGGATAAGGTGATAAGGGTTCTAAATATACTCATCCAATAGGTTTTTGACAAGTATATGTCTTATATTTTACATTATCTTGTCACTTTATTTAAATTGTTAATTAATGAGGTAATCGCTGCATCATCATGGTGTCATAAAAATATTAATTTATTTAATGTCTAAAAATTATATAAAAAAATATCATGATGTAAGAAATATTTTTAGATTTACAATTAATATTTATAGTATAAATGTAAACTTATATAACCCCATGTAATAATTGTTTTAGTAAAACAACACATGTTTGTGACAATTTTATTTTTACTTTAAATAAAAAGTTATTAATGTAGTTTTCCTAACCAAGTGGCTCTATGGGGTCCCCAAGTTGACCCATGGATTGTCTTGGTCGGCCATGACTCATCCAATAAGTGTAGTATAAGTGTCAAGATATTTTCATATTTTTATAATATCATTTTTACCTAAAATTTCACTAATTACCTTTAATCGCGATTAATAAAACTTAAAAGTTACTATTCACCAAAAAAAATTTAATCTCATTTAACCACATTTTACTTCCTAATGACAACCATGTATGTCGGATTTTTTAAAATAAAATCATATAATTGGTAATGTTTCATTTAAACAAAAAATCAGTTTTTAACTACCACTTAGTGGTTTCACTATTCATCAAAAATTGATGTTTTTCAGAAAAAAACCAAAAATTAAACCTAAGATATAATTGATATTATGAATTCAAAAATTATGTCTATTTTACAAAATTTAAAAAAAATAAGTTTCATTAATTAATTTTATAATTAATTCTTGCTGTCAAAACAAATAGCGTGTTTTTAAGAAACAATATCCATCAAAAGATTGACAATTGTTTATGTCCAATTTCAAAGTGAAATTAATTCTAATGAGAACCATTGGATAAAATGGTAAAAATATATTCTAATTATACTTTAAAACCACTAAATATTATAATTTATCACTATAAATTATTTTGATTAAAAAAGTTGTTTTTAAGTATTTTTTCTATTCATAGAAAATTGGAAGTTCTCAGAAAATTACAAAACATTCAACTTCAGATAATTTCGATATTACGAATACAAAAATGATGTCCATTTTGAAATATAAAATTCATATAATTTCAAAAAGTGGGTATTCCTATTCATAACGGCTATTTTGATTGGTCATGGTGTGTTGGAATCTCGAACTTGCGTACAAAGCAAACTATTGGATTATTGAAAGAGAAGCGTATTGTGGAAGCTTGGGGTGTTAAATTCTCCCCTCCTTCAATAAATTGTGTCCTCGAAATTTGAAAATGTTTTTTGAAAATAAAAGGTTGAATATAGAAAATATCATTGTGGAAAACCCACATCGGAAATAGGGTTAATAAAAATATTACTTTAAAAGAAAGAAAGAGAAGTACAAAGGTCACCCGAGATATCCCATACTAGGATTCTTGGAAAATATGGATATGGAGTAATAAAAACCATCAAGGTCTGATGGAGATTTGTAGAAAACAAGATTAGGAGAAAGTTAACCACAAGAAAATCACAAACATTTGATTGGTTAAATGGTCATTGAATCCCCAGTTGGAAAAGTTAACCGACAACGTTTTTTTTAAATTACCTTTCATAATGTTGAGGAATTTATTTAGGATATTTACTAAGAATGTTAGGAAATATACTTACTTGTCATGTAGACTTTCATAAATTTTTACCACAAACACATCATTCACTCCAAAAGTTAATAGAACTCAAAATATTCAATTTATCATAAGTGTATAAGGTTCCAAATATTAACACATACCATTTAGATTCGGAAAACTATTTTGTAATAACCAGGGAATTCCTGTAGGCTAGTGGTTGGTAAAAAAGACCTGTCGCACTATGGTTGCGGGTTAGATTGCTACAGCTTTGTCCGACGCGACGGGTTATCCCCCAACCTGCAGGTTTTCCTTTTCCTAAGACTATATCATTATAATATTCCAAAAAATAATCTTCATAAATGTTTTAAACATAAAAAATACTATCCAAAGTTAACCTTTATAGTTATCCAAAATACCTCCGTCCAGACTATCTCTAAAAAGTCTCTAAATTCCAAAATCAATTGTATAATCAGATTCCTCAAACAATGTAATGTTTCTCTTATTGTCACATATAAAAATATGTTTATCTTCATCATATTAAAACCTTAATGAAAACAACAAGTACTGCAGTAAAATCCTTATATATATCACATTATTCTTATAACCAGAATATAATCCTTGAGTCCAAAAGGACTAATACATTAATTATTCCACTTCAACTTCAGTAACAACATAAGATTTTCCTTGATCCCTTGGTATTTTCTTCGGTAAGTTTCCCTGATGCTTAGGAAATTCATTTTCCTAATTCTCCAATTCCCTACAATTGTTGCATTCATCATTGATAACCTCTTTCTTTCCCTTGCAATCACGATCCTGGTGTCCTTTTTCTCCACATTTATAAAAAACTCCCATTCCTTTTAGGCAAGTATCGGGGTGATTCTTCCCACAATTATCACATAATAGAAAATCTTTATCTCCCTTTTCCCCTTATCTGTCTCATGTTCCATCGTTATCTTCTTCTCTTTCTTTACATTATTGTCATAAGATTTAGAGAATTCCTTTTCTGTCTTGATAGCACATGAGACAACATATTCGTACAACGAGAATGATTTTGAGACTATGGCTTGATGGGGAAATGGTTTTAACCCATCAAATAAATGGTCAATCTTACTTCTCGGGTTATGTATATAATTTGCCGCATGCCTCGCTATCCTTGTAAAGTTATCCTCTTACTTTGCAACATTTTCATCATCCTTTTGTCTCAAACTCAAAAATTGACTTTCCATATATGCTTGATGGTCACGAGGAAAGTATTTTTATAAGAAAATCTCTTTGAACTCTCTCCATTCCATACTTGATACTTCATCATCTTCCATTGTGTTTTGAATCAGCGACCACCATTGATTGGAATCTCCAGTGAGGCGATAAACTGCCATGACAACCTTTTCCCTTTCGCTACTCCCCAAGGCATGGAATATTTTCTCTAAGGAGTTTATACATTGCTCATCTACTAATGGATTAGTACCCTCATTAAATGTTGGTGGTCGTTTCCACATGAAACGATCTTACATTGATCCTCCATGTTGCGGATCATGGTGCTCCATACGAGTAAGGTTATTATTCATAACCTGAGTGAGTTGTCCTAGTATGGTGATAAGTTGATCAGCACCAGTTGTATCTCCAGCTCCACTATAATTATCTTGAGCAGGATGGAAATCCCTACATGGAGTGTGTGCATTGATACGGTTTCCATTCCTCCCACTAGGCGCCATTTCTAAACAATGGCATAAACTAGATTAGTTTATGAATCAAAATACATAATTACAAACTTTAAAAACACTTAACATAAATTGAACTATTTATGGATATAATCCATAGTCACAAAAATGTTTTCTTTGAGGAAGTATATACTCAGAAACCCTTCATAATAGTTTGTAATGAAAATTAAAATTATCATAAGCATATCCCCCGGGAGTTTCGTAACCAAGAGTGCAGCAAGACCCGTTGTCGCGCACCAGTTCCCGTTCGAGTCTAGCTCAAAGTGGTGCTTTCGGGTTTTACCCCTAGGTACATTTGTGCCAGATCCGCCACTACCTTCTCGTATCCAGACATGGATGTATTGCTTGGAAAGCTCACAAAATCTCTATAATACAAAAATTCTAAGAAGTTCTTCTATACTAATTCTCAAAGTCTATCTTTGGGATATGTGCTCTAATCAGAGTTTATCTAAATCTAGCTTCCAAGGTTAGTACTAAACTACCTCTGATACCAACTATAATGCCCCGACCCCATTTACCCAGAGTCGGTGCATTTTTACGTAACATTGGCATGATCACAAAAGATCATGTCTTGAAAACCCGATTAGATTAGTAGCCTTGGAAGCACTAGATACATTCATAAGTCTTTCATTACATCATAAAGTAAAACAAAACTACAACAACATATTGTCTTCATATCCCTCATAATATCCCTACAGGTCATTTATAATATACTTCTTCACATCCTAGAAAAATTAAAACATTGTAAGGGGTGAGATCAGATGCTTAGTAAGGATAACAATATAGCAGAAGCTTTCATAAATAAACATAAACATTTAAGGCATTGTATAACTGAAACAAGAGCCTTTTAATCTTGAACTTAACCATAATATGGAAAAATAAAATGAAATAATGCCATTTACTTATTCACATGGTTATTCTACTGGACGAATAATCACGTGAAATATCAATAACCACTTTCATAATGATGGAATGTATAATGCCAGACTATCATAACCACGTAGCCAAGGCCTCGTACCAAGACTACAAATAAGATTTTTTCAAGGCCTCGTGCCAAGACACTAGTTTGTCTCATGAGACCTACCGATTCATCGAGGAGCTATATCGGGCTCCACCCGTCACTTATTAAGTCCAATGCATTCCTCATATGAACAGGTTTAAACATATCATAAACCAGAACATAATCGTATCACATAAAACATGCATAAAGAAAACATAACATTTACACATTTCAATCACAATATATCAATACAACACATCGATATAATAAAAACACTTTCAACACCATTTTCAATACCAAAATAAATGAAAATTAAAACTTTGTATTTATTTTTCATTTAAAAAAATTTATGGCTTGTAGAGGAAGCCAAAACTCAAATAATGGTCATGGCGGTGGAGAATTTGTTGTCATCGCATACGTAAGGCAAAGCATTCCTTTTTTTTTGTTTAGTAAAAACGCTTCATATAAAAATATTCCTTTTGAATAAAATTAAAAGTCAAAGGGTTTTATACATCGTATAAAAGAAAGTTGTATATAAAAAAAATATGCCTCAATGAATAGAGATTGAGACGAAGTCCCTTAAAAATATTATTTTTTAAATAAAATAGATCTTTTATGTGTATTCACTACAAGTACACATAAAGAATGTACAAATACAAGATATGACATAATAATATCATGACATAATTTGAAAGTAGGAGATTAACTGAAAGAATTGAAATTGGGTTAAAAAGTTCCTTTACCTCGTGTACGACTTCACTCGATTTTTCTTTAAACATCTAAAAAATAAAATAGAGATAATTTATACTTTCTTAAGAAAATTTTTTATTTTCATTATTCCTTTTATATCACTTATTACCATGTTATGAATAATATGTATTTCTTTAAGTTAATAATGGTCGTTTTGTCGATCTTCGGTACTTGAGTTAAAAATAAAATTCTTATAATTACAAGTTGTTCATGTGGTATAATATCCATTATATCCAGAATTATATTAATGATTTAGATATCATATATATCATATATATCCATTATATACATGAATTTATAATATTACATAACATTTAGAGGTAAGAAATGAAATGCACCGTTCGTGGAGACGGTAAGCCGTACGTACGCATGAACGCTACTTTCATTTATATTTTGTATTTAATGGAATGAAATAATAATTATATAAAGTTATATTATAATTAAAGTTCAATATCATATATAATATCATTTACTCAATCCTTTATACATCACACATATTTCATTAACGATTCAAAGCACATTGAGGGGGCGGTAGTCCACACTTCCTAAAATAAAATTATCACATTTACCCATAATGGAAATCATCAAGGTATGCAATAAATGAGAAATAAAGAAGCATAAAGAAAACCTAAACATAATATATATCATATATAAAAATAGTTACATCTTAATGGCCACCATGATAGGTTTTAAAAGAAGATTGAACAATCATCATTTCGTGAGGCAGAAATTCGCCAACCATAGAAACAATATGTTCTTTAACCATTAGTCGAAGGTGTGTATAAGTGTAAATCAAATTATTCTCATAAAAACATCCTAGTATATTGACGATAATATTTTTGTTTCAAAATAAAGGAATAAAAATAGTTTAAGGGGATGGAGAATAAAAATAAAACAAAATAATATAAGAGAATACATTACCTTAAAATTGGGTAACTCTTCTTGATTTGATCCAAAGGATTCCTTGGGAAGAATTCTGAGAAAAGTGAGTCTTATAGGAGTAATAGATGGAAGTTGAGAGAGTATTTGGGCAGATTTTGGCTGAGCCAATTGGATTCTATGGTGTGAATAAGGTGGTAGAGGTGGGGGCCTTTAATAAGAGGAGAGGAGGGGCACTCTTGGAATGTCATGAAATGTTACATTATTATGAAATGATTGTAGGATTTTAAAGGTCCCACAATGATATATTTTGAGGATAAGGTGATAAGGGTTCTAAATATACTCATCCAATAGGTTTTTGACAAGTTTATGTCTTAGATTTTACATTATCTTATCATTTTATTTAAATTGTTAATTAATGAGGTAATCGCTGCATCATCATGGTGTCATAAAAATTTTAATTTATTTAATGTCTAAAAATTATATAAAAAATATCTTGATGTAGGAAATCTGTTTATCTTTACAATGAATACTTATAGTCAAAATGATAACTTATATTTCCCCATTTAATAATTGTTTTATTAAAATAACACATGTTTGTGACAATTTTATTTTTACTTTAAATAAAAATTTATTAATGTCATTTTCTTACCCAAGTGGCTCCATGGGGTCCCCAAGTTGACCCATGGATTTTCTTGGTCGACCATGACTCATCCAATAAGTGTAGGACAAGTGTCAAGATATTTTCATATTTTTATAATATCATTTTTACCATAAATTTTACTAATTTCCTTTAATCGCAATTAATAAAACTTAAATGTTACTATTCACCAAAAAAATTATTTTAATCCCATTGAACCACATTTTACTTCCTAATGACAACAATGTATTTCATATTTTTGAAAATCAAATCACAAAAGTGGTAATGTTTCATTTAAATGAAAAATCCGTTTTTTAACTACCACATAGTGGTTTCACTATTCATGAAAAATTATTGTTTTTCAGAAAAATACCAAAATTTCTCCCTAAGCTATAATTGATATTCTGAATTCAAAAATGATTTCTATTTTAAAAAATTAAAAACATATACATTTCATTAATTAATTTTATAATTACTTTCCGCTATCAAAATAAATAGTGTGTTTTTAAGAAACAATATCAATCAAAAGATTGTCAATTGTTTATGTCCAAATTCAAAGTGAAATTACTTCTAATGAGCACACTTGGATAAAATGGTAAAAATATATTATAATTATACTTTAAAACCACTAAATATTATAATTTGTCACTATAAATTATTTTGATTAAAAAAGTTGTTTTTAAGTATTTTTTTTCATAGAAAATTGGATGTTCTCAGAAAATTACAAAAAATTCAACTTCAGATAATTTCGATATTCAGAATACAAAAATGAAGTCCATTTGAAAATATGAAATTTATATAATTTCAAAAAGTGTGTATTACTATTCATAACATCTATTTTGACTGGTCGCGGTGTGTTCGAATCTTGAATTTGCGTACAAAGAAAGCTATTGCATTATTGAAAGAGAAGCGTATCATGGAAGTTTGGGGTGTTACATTCTTCTTGTAGAACATAGGAAGTTAACGATGTGTTATACTTGAATAAACACTTAAAAATATATGGGTTCTAATCCCTATCTTCTAAACATGGTAAAAAGGAAGCCTCTTTGGGGTACAATCCCAGATAATGGTAATCCTTTGGGTCCCCTTTTCCAAGACCGATCTCTCTATTATTCCATTAATGGGGTCTATAATAGCCTTCATGGGGTGATATCATCCCTATTTGGGACAAACCATCCCAGATTCATCCTCATTGTGTTATTTGATCCATGCATCTTGTAAACCTTTTAGGTACTCCCTCTTGGGGATCTACCAATCTGATCTTGTCTCATCAGTGTTCCAATCAGGCTGATCTGTCGCCACTAAACTTTAAACTCACGACATGCCATTTGTAAAAAATTTGAAGATGAGGAAAACCAAGATAAATTCCATAGGATTAAGATTCACCACATTTAACATGGTATTCCTTAGGCTTCTACACCCTAGATAAACCCTCATATTAGGTAAAATTTAGGTATACCAAGGTTCTGACATTCGTACATTCTAGTGATTCCCAATGTGACTACTTCTCTGACAGAAGGTTTCTACATCAACATGACTCTTTGGAATGTCCTGATAGATGCAACATAATTAACATTTCTCTACAAAGAGATATCAGTATGACTGAGGTTAAGAAAATGTCTTATTGTATAAGGGAAATGACGATTAGGCGATGAATTACTAGGAGGAGTCAACAGAAGGAGAGACCCACAACCCATCATCCCATTCAATCAAGGAGCATACATATCTTAAGAAGTGATGAAGGTTGCCATAATTGGAAACTGGGAATGTGGGGATATAGTCTTGGATTTTTCTGTTGATTACATGAGTCTGAGAACCACAACAAAGGTGTTTCAAATTGGATCAATTCTTCAACTGTAAAGTTTATGTTTTTAGTACCATATCTAAGACAACGGGTTCTATGATTTCTTAGGTACAATATACCCTTATGGGAATGAAACAAGGGAACAAATCCCACTAAAACCAACATATAAAAAATATTATGAGGGACTCAACCTACCACAGAGATGTACATTACAAGTAATGGTAAAACAGAGTGTGTCTTATCTAGCTCAGGACTAACTATGTCTCTGCATCTCACATGAGATGTCTTTCTCCATAAAGTAATCTTGTCCTTTTAGGATATATTGTGTGAAGAGGTTGTCCCAACACACCACATGTTCTACTTTCCCATATCCTATTACTATAAACTATATCAATGTACTACAGGACATTCCTATATACCTTTCTAGGTTTTAGTACCATGTTATTAATGTATCATTTTTCAATGAATGTGTTCATAGTCGTGTCAGTTATCATGTAACCCTAGGACAGACACCATGATGTTATCCATTTTCACTAGTTGTGTGATACTTTTATATACATGCATCCCCTAATTCTGTAGGAGGGAATGATAAGACATATGTTTTTAGAATATATTCCATTTATTAATTATTTTTCTCGATATCTACAACCTTCATGAATATTCTATTTAGACCACTGCTAAAGCCAATCCAATAGTCATTTTCATCAGAATATCATGGATCTGAGTTGATTGATCATTACATTCACTGCTGTCCAAATTATTTCCATCCAATCCAATTGAGGATAAATGACCATTTCACAATTCCATCACCAAATACCTAACTATGAAATGATGAAAAAGTTGAATGAACCACATCAAACATCAAACATCTAGAATTTTTATCTCAAATTGGTTTCCCCATCGATTTCCTACTAGAATTCTTTTGGATTATCCTTGGAAACTATGAACAACCATATAATGATCATCCACTGGCTATTGGTTAAGTTATTAACCAAGGAAAACACTTTGTATGAACATGAAATGAACTACTGAATAAATACAAAGACATAATAAGATGAATGAACTTAAGATGTTGTTTGGGTTGTCCATGATTCATCTTTATTAGAGAAGTGATTGAATATACAAGAATAAATAATCAAAAACCATAATTTCTTACCCATATTTTGATAAATCAATACCCATTAATCCTGATCTATCCCAAAACAAATTTTTTGTGTAGTTGAATAAAATTTATCATGTGATAAATATAAATAGATTAAACTTGTGAAAACAACACCCTAATTTTTATTTGGATTGATCAATAAAAAAGAACAACACAACATAATAGTCATTTGTGAGTCCAAAAGATATAATTGTCTCACTAATTTGCAATCCAAGATCTATTTTAGATCATCATAGAATCCTCCATTAACAAACCTCTCTCAATTCATTGGTTTTTTGGATAACCTGGAGGATTTTTTATAATCACGTTTAAGTAGAGGATAGTTTAGGGTTATGGTTAATTATTACAATAAAGTAAATATAATAATTAATTTAAATATTGTTACAACTAATATAGTGCTAAATTTTAACACTCAATGCGTATAATTATTTTTTTACTCCTAGAGAAAAACCAATATTATGGATTCAATAAGCGTCTAATATTTTATATTCGAGATTCCATTTCGTAATTTCTAAAAAATGGATTCCTTGGAATATAATATATCAAATATATATTATATCTATACTAGCCATCTTCTAGACATAAATTCCCAAGCTAAATTTGTAACTATATTTAAATATATTATTTTATATATTCCAAGGATTTTCATGGAAAAAATAGATTCATTACATTCTCCCCATCTCTTGGATTTTCATCTAGAAAAGAGAACAACCCACTCAAAAGGATGAAGGTATTGAGTTTTCACTTGGTTCTCCCACTACTACATGTTTTCCAGATTAATCTCATGCTTCCATCAGAAACACATCGAGGGAATTACTCACTCATAAAGGATATTATATATGTGATCCTTGATCTCTACTGAGTACATTTACATGGTAATTTCATCCTCAATGTCCATATCTCCCTATTCAAAAACATAGGATTTGGTATACACATACCTACTCAGATGCGACACATGGAAGACATCATATGACTAGTCTAACTATAGAGGTGAGGCCAAGCAATATTCCAAATCATAGAACCTATTATATATCTGTAAAAGGTTTAATGTGTAATAGATAAATCTTATATCCCTAAGACAATAAATAAAATCCAAGCATAGGTGATACCACATGGAACTCATAAACTGACTCACCAACCCCCAAAGTCCCCCTACAACAGTTCAAATAAGAATTATAATAGCTCTAAACAGTCATTATCAACTCCAAGATGATCTAAACAATATCTATTATAACTTAGACAATCTATGGTGCCATGTGTTCTGACTCAATCGGAAAAGTCCAACATAGTGGTGACCTGAATGGTATCTAATAGAAGACCGAAAATGCTTTCATACTAATGGTGGAATAGTATCTATTGTTATACCCAAACTCCTACAAGCATAGATTTCCCACCCAAATATTTTTAAGGTCCAACATGAATGACCATAAGAAGACCTATAAAACCAAAATAGTCTTTTCAGTCTGGCCATCAATCTTGGTGTGAAACAAAGTGCTTTAGCAAATTTTTTTCACAATGGTCACATGAAATCCTCCCCAAAATCATGTTATAAACAGAGAACCATGGTATTTCACAAATGTAAGAAAAATATGAAACCAGAATATCACAAGAGTGTAAAGTAATCTGAAACTCTCCAATGAAAGCTTCTCTTGGATAACTAAGAAGTGCATTGAATTAGTGAGTTATTCTATGATCACCAATATAGAATAAATTCATCTACATGATCATGGAAATCTCATAATTATGTTCATAGATCTTTAATCCCAATTCTAATTTAGAAATTAAATGGAATGCGGTAAACCTATTAGAACCCAATTATCATCCTTCATCTATTGGAAAGTGAGGAATACATATACAAACTACACTACAAATCACTTTAGGAATGGACACACAAAAAACACCAAAGGTCTCGATACATCTTTTCCACAAAAAGATATACAACCAAATGGGATATATAGAACTCCCCCCAAACCACCTTATATAAAGTCAGTAATACCATCATCCATCCTATAGAAATGATTTCCTGATCCATACATTAATAAAATAAATTTTGATGACATACCTTTGATATTTAAATATAGATTGTATCAAAGTCTGTATCTCTATGATGACCCTCCATAACTCAATGTATAATTATTTCTGTAAAAACCCTTGATTATAGGTACAATTCAAAATATTTATCTAAAATGTAAAATTTCAATGAGACTAACTACATTGGTGAATCTATAAAAACATACAATAATATTTGTTCCTGAGTGTATCTTCCAATACCATCCCATTCCTAATATTATAGACTATCTTAGAGTGAAAATAATGGATGAAATTAATCCATTTCCTCTGTATTGGGTTATGATTATTCTTTGAGATGATATAATTGAGAATTTTTTTGTCAAAATAGATGATAATCCACTCACCAATAAGGTAGTGCTTCCACATATTTAAATTTAATACAACCAATACTAGATATAGAATGTGGGTGTGTAGTTCTTTTCATGAGGTCTTAGATATCAATATCCATGAGATATTAAATCCTTATTCTACACTAGGAAACATCCTATAATAGTTATAGTGGCATTGTAAAACACCACATACTTAGAACCCTCTTTTTGCAGTATCAAGATGAGGGAACTCATCAATCTCAGCTTAAACCCATCAATATTTTATTGGAACCCTTCCATCCACACATAAGGATGTCTATTTTAGGTCAAACAATTCAAGGGATTCAATGTAATAAAGAAATGTGGAACTATTCTCTTTTAGTATCCTATAAACCAAAGTAAGCTCTGAATCAATTTTATGCACATGGATGGATCCCAAGATAATACCACCTCATCATTCTCTTGTTCCACCACCACATCATCTATTGAGATGACATGCCCCAAAATTTGGTCCTCTCAAATCTATAAATGAAACTATAATAGATTACAATTTTTTTTCTCTTATAGTATGTCCAGTACCATCCTCAAATATCTTATATATCCCTCCTTGAACACCAAGAAAAAATCAATGTCACTAATGAATTCCACTTTAAACCTATCTACGAAAGGATGAATGATATGGTCCGGAGTATCATAAACATTTAACTGAAATTATTCATGCCTAAAGGTCTAACTATGTAGTCATGATGAAAACAGTGGTATTAGAATTTTGTCTTTTTTATATCATCATATCATACATGGAGTCGATCATAGCATAACCCAAGGAAAATCTCAAAAAAATTATTTCACCTCTCAAGAGGTTAAATATTTATTCGATCCTTGATAGAAGACAATTCTTTTTCATAGAAACAAGGTTTAGCTGAAATTAATATATAAACAACCTCAAACACATATCTTCTTTCTTGCAGAATAGAACTAGGGATGCCCAAGGGAAAACAATGGTTCATCAAAACCTTTCCTCTGCAATCCCTCAAAATGAACCTTAATATAACAATTCTCTATCAGTTCCATCTGATATTATGGAGTATATATCATTGTAGTCCCTATGTGAATGTCTATGTAGAATCACATTTATCTATTGGGATGTAATCTTGAAAAATTCTCTAAAACTATGTCCTCATACTCAACCACAACTATATGAATATGAAGGCCCCAAGCACCAACTACTACAAGGGTAATTATAGAAAAATGATGAATAATCGACATATCCTCTTTTATATGATCCAAAACTAATCTTCCTGGTTTTATTCTAACCCATGAATGAAACCCTCGAACCATCATTATAGTCACACCACATCCAATACGATAATCTGGCCTTGAACTGTGGATATCAATTCTATACGTAGGAGGAAATTATAATTCCTAATTGATGATATTAACAAATCTCATTTGAATATATCTCTTATTATATTTATGTAACATAATAGGGAGAACTGTGCTATCAATTAATCTCATTTTATAGGAATCATAAAGCATAAGGGTTTTGCTAAGGGATTAACTAGAATAACTAATTTTGAAAACAACACAAGTGGTAAAAAAAGAATGGATCTCACATACGTACACGAGTAATAGAGAGAAATTAGTGAAGAAACTGACCATACCTCTAATGATAATAGGTCCCACTAAGTTAAATGCCTCCACTACTTGTAGCTATCCACATCCCTGACCACTAGCACCCTGATCCTGGTGTGGACCACATGGCGGTGGTGGTGGAAACTAGTCAAATAGTCTTCCATGCCCATCTGATATCCCAACACCACTACCACATACACTGCCTTATGAAACTGTTTACTAATACAACATTCTCCCATTGTATGGCCAATTTATTGTCTATCTATCAGCTGCACGATGGGTTATACAATCCATCATGATATTTTCACAAAATGTTTTGGTGAAAAACACACTATATAGGATGACTATAATTTCCTAGTGATCTATGAGGTATATAACCTCTATCCGGAGACATTCTCCCAAATAATATGTAGGTCGGGATCCCTAATTTGACCATCAGTTAACTGATAATATAGTCTCAAATAGTTTGTGATAATTACCATAAGTAATTATCAATACATTATTACCCAAAAATATCTCAACAACTAAACTGAATTAAATAAGTCTATCATAGGGGGAAATGTAAAGAGATTCTACATGAGATCTTATATCCTGTCATGCACCCCTCTCAATTGTTAATGCACAGAATTTTGATTTATAACCATACACAAAGATTATCATGAGAGGTTGGTGGTCCTCAATGAATACTCTTCCATGGTCATACTATCCTGCTAGGCCAAAATCCCCACTAAAGAGATAATTGAAATCCTTCCATGATAGAATAATCTCATAATGTGAATGATTCACCAGAATCCACCATCACCCTATGGATCCCTAAACAATAATATCCTCTAGGAACCCCAAATATTATAGGGGTTTCCTCACAAGTCACCAAATATTGGTAAATGGACCTAGATACTCCTTCATTACTTTGTGTCCTGGATCACCCAAAATATATGAGTTGATTGCCTCTTGAAATCATGGAGTACACTAACTAAATTCACAGTATTGGATGGTACTTCTAGTAGAAATGATTCTCAATGGTTTCTGGTAACACTGGGAAAACACTCATTGGTACCACCTATAGTAAATGACCCAATACCAAATCCACATCACTAGGCAGATCATCAACGGGATCCTACAATGGAATCATGTATGGATATCATTGCCCAAGAATTCTAAAATAATCAAGACATATCGTAGCTAAACAATATATCTAGTGAGCTAACTGAAGAATGACATGGAACCCAGAGCCTATTCTTTTATAATATATGTATCACTTTCTCCCTTACAACCATTCCCTACATGCAGAAACTTCTTATGCTAATTGTCAATGTCCGGGTGAAGGGATACATTGGTGGCCACACCAATAGTGGATTCCTTATCCTATGATCTTAACTAAAAACACCTTAGCATTGTTTACATAGTTGCAACACCAAAATCACAATATTAAAATAGTCAAACAATGGTTATAGGATGGAACCACCATTCATACCACACTGTCATGACCCAAAACATTAGGGCACCCATGGTCGATGGTATGCTGTGTGTGACACCATAAATCTACCTCCAATAGGCCATGGGATGGTATCTTGATCCCAATAAGATTATCTAATATACGGGAGACCTTAAAATAAGTACTTGTGCACAAATGCATGTTTCCAAATACACAATCAATGCTAAATTGTATAAAAAAACATATACCATAATGCAGGCATAAAATATATCCCGCATTAGAGGAGTAAATAATTATAAAAAAAATGGGATAAATAAAATCCTGCCAAAACTGATAAATTTATAGAAACCACTATGAATGAGGTGACAACTATCAAGTAAAACACCTAAAAAATGGGGTTTCTTCCATACTATGCACAACCCTATCTTGTCATTCCTTTAAAAATTCTTGTCATCATCATACATGACACATGTGGGTAGAGCCTGTGAAGGGGGGGGGGGGTAAATTTATACCATGTAGGATATCTTAAAATTTAAAAACATAGTTTATGAAGAGAAGAGTAATCTCAAAATCATGTAAGAATTTAAAATTAAAAATGATACATAAAAATAATAACATATAGATATAATTATAACAAATATGAAGTCCCAAATAGGTCTCAACCATACCTCATTCCATAGGATTCTACTTGAGACTTAAATGTATGTCTCATATGAAAGATCTCACTTCACGAGCCTTGATATCACAAATGTCACTCATTTTAAATTTCTTTGTAATTGGGGATATCAAGATCAGTACACACTAGAACTCTAATGATCTTAATACCCCTAGATGTTATCTCACCTACGTATCTGGTTTATGAAAGACCCCACATTGAATAATCATCTATGTAAGGGATAGTACACCCATGTAAATTAAAACTAACGATTCCTCAAACTGCACCTAGAGAATATGAATGACTGATAGAGGATCACATCCCAGTTTACATGGAGTTAATACGAAACTCTACCTTTGAATAATACCCAATAACTCATCATAATCCTATGCTCTGGATATAATTCTAAATTGTACCCTCATGAGTTTGACTAAGGGGACAGACCCATCTGAAAATGGGCTGTACTAAAGAATTGGAGTCCCTCATCCTACCCATGAAAATGTACACATAATGTAGTGGTAGTAAAAAAACATCTATTTTACACCTTAATTATTCCAATATTTTTTGTCTCACACAACATGTACTTATCTATATATAGTGTGTCCTTTTGGAATGCAATATTTGTAGAGGACGGGTCGACACTATGTGTGTGTTGCCTACCTGATTCGATTTACTCTGACTCGTACTTGTTGTATATAGGTTTTTTTCTCATTTACAATGTACATGTCTAGGTAACATCACTTTTTATATTATTTATCATGTTAGTTATTTTAAATTGGCAGAATAATATATTTATAATGTTGGAATTTCAAAAAAAATATTGATATTATTTTCAATTTGGGGTTTTCAAATATGACAAAAAAAAGCGTAAAATATTTAACTTTTATAATAATGGTTAAAAATAAAACTACATGTAAAACAAATCAAAAATATTTCCCACAACATTATCATGAGGTATCCCATATTAAAAAAACTGATCTGAAAACCCTGTTTTTCATTAGTGCTTGTATGAGTACTGAGTGTTGCAAGTGTACTCAATAGATTCCCACTGACCAATCTACCCTAAGGGTAAATATATAGCCTCTAACTATGGATTGCATGGACTGTGAATAGTTTAAAATGGGTTGTAATAGATATCTCTATGCGTAATTCATAATGCCATAGGAGGGGACTACACTGCCAATGTTTTTTAGACTGCATGAATTTTCATTGGTTTATTTAGAAATATCAAACCTTCATGAATCTTCAACTCACACATCCATTTACATCCATATAGAGGAAATTTTCAAATGGAAACCACGTATCTAGGTTTATCAAAACTTTCTATATTCCATGGTTATATTTTGGATATGCATTATACTAAGGAATCAATTACATTCTCACAATCATGTCACCACATGCTAAAAAATGATACTTGGAAACATAATTTCAATATCGATCAACCATAGAAAATCCACCATTGTATTCATAGAAATATTTCACTATAAATCACGAACCTAAACCAGTCGTGGTGATATGTTGCAACGATGAAAGACCACACAACGATCATCAACTTGGTATTCGTGGAACCATTGTCCAAAGAATACCATTGTGATGAACATGCAAAGAATGGGGTAATAAATTCCCAATCACATTTAGAGAGACTAACATTGGACAATTTTTGGGATGGCCCTGATTAATTACTATTAGAATAACGAAAAAATCAACAATACTTAATAATCAAATACCAATAATTTATTTCTCTAGGAAGGTAAATCAATACGCTCAAAACATGATTTCATCACAAACCTATATTTTATTGGATTTTATTTTCATTATTAAAGGGATTAAAAAAATGATTAAATAAATTTAAAATTTCCCTAAATCTAGTGTGGATTTATCACGAATGAAGAATACACCCATGTCATTGCCACTAGCCAGATCTAGAAGATCTCTATAGCTCAATGATTTCAAATTCAAGATCCCTAAATGATCTTATGAGGATAATATTTTAATGGAATAATATAAATTCCCATGAGTATGAATCGTGACCAAGGTATTTTCTATAAGATGGTTTAAATAGATGATTTCTTTGGTTTAGGCTTAATTATAAAAATTTAATAAAAAAATTATTTAATTATTATTCCACCCATTATGATGCTCAAACTGAAAACCCAATGTATACAATGATTATGCAATAACTATGGTAAAACCCAAGTTTCAGATTTAATGGTGGTCTTGGATTTATGATTTGAGGCTTTTTTCGAGAGTTAACCCATTATTTATATAAACCAACTCGCACCTAATATAATATAATTAATATTTATATTATATCTATATCGAGCCTATATGGGACCTAGAATCCCACACAGACATATCTTATAGCATTTAATATATTAATTAATATATTAAAAACATTATGAATAATTAATTGAATCATTATAGAAGATGAAAAAGTTTTTTACTTTAGAGTTATCATGAAATGTGAAAGTGATAAAAAAATATATTAACAAAGAAATTATTTATTGGATTTCGCTTCATGTAAGATCATAATCAATTTCATATTCATAAAATATTGATATAATTATCTCTTGTAACTAAAACTATTATGTATATATTTAAATATAGGCCATTAACATTTATAATCAATCTAGAGTGCTACTCAATGTATAATATTTGTCTTTAGTATATTTAAATTAGTGTAGGATATTCAATGATTTTTATATTAGTGGTTTAATGTTTTAACATTATTGGGAGAATATGGTTTAGAAACAAAAAATAATTTATTCTTCACAAATTTCAAACAAATGGTATTCTATGGGATGTAGAATGGAATTATCAAATTTAACGCTAATTAACCATTTACAATGTGTTATTCAAGTACATGTGGGTCCATGTTTAGAAGGGAAAAATGAAATATTTTTTAAAATTTACATATGTTAACTTATATTAGTTTATTGATACTAGGGAACATGAAGAACACAATCCATATATTTTGGATATATATGTTAAATGGTATATTATATGGTTAATAGGGTCAGTGAATTTGGAATGTTGTATTCCATGTCAAACCAACAGACTTTTAATTTAAGGGTGATGAATTTGAATAATTGTTTTGTGAAATTAGACCTCATCAACTCAAAGAGATTTCTCTATCTCTCCATGATAATATTGAAAATGCATGACTTTAATGGGAGAGTGGAGAAGATGAAATCTTGTTAATGTTGGATGATGCCAAAATTATGGATAATGATGAATTAATTATTGTGTGTCCATACCTTAAACATAACATTAATTTTTATATAGAAAACAAGAATTTAAAAAATCATTGTGAAATAATTTCAAATAATTTTCTTGTTTTATATAATTGTTATTGTTAAAACATATTTTATATTTTGGTGGGATGCAGGATTGAAATAAAATGAGGATTTTATGATATGAGCTGATCATCCACAACTCCTATGATGTCAGATGACTCTTTGGATATACCCAGTATGGTATAAGGTATGTTCCATATTTTTAGTTCCCTTACCTCTCTATTATGAGGGTATACTAGGTTCACCATTATTTGAATGAAACTTTTAATGTTCATATAAATTTTTTTAAACATGTTTGTTAATTTTTTAATATATTTATTCAAAAAAAATATATGATACGAAGATATAAATGACCATGAAAACATAAAAAGTTTGTTAGTAAGGATATTATAAAGTAGTTATATCATTTGAAATGGTAAGAGTGCCTATAGATAATGTTGGAGGATTATATGTGAAGATCTTGGTCCAGTTAACAACCAAGAAGAAAAACCATACCATCAATTATCATGATATGAGACATATTACAACTAATTTGAAGAATTATATTTTTGATAAACAAGTAAAACTAAGTTAAAATTCAGAATTATAGTTTTTGATATACTATTTAATTAAAATTCCAATGAAGTGATATTTTTGATATCTAATATGTTGATGCTTTTAAATTTTTATGTGTGCGAAATGGTTATAGTTGAACTCTCTGTGGAATGGTTATTTTAATAATCACAAATCCTAGTTTTTTATATTTCCTTCTAATCTCTTGTTCAACTTGTTCTAAATATGATTAAATCATATCTACAATTGTTTATCTATAATCAATGTATGGTTATGGATGACCTGGAAGCATTATGGATTGAACAGACACTTTGTAAGAATTCCTCATCTTGACTCACCGATAGTCATTTTTCCTGAGGCAGCGTTGATGAACGGTCGCACCGATGATGAATGGTTGCACTGATGATGAACGATCGCACTGATGATGAACGGTCACACCGATAGCTACCAAGATACTGACGATCATGTGTCACCGACACCGAAGATCATGTGTCACCGATATCGACGATAATGTGTCACCAATACCGAAAATCATGTGTCACCGACACCTATACAAAGACACCGATGCTGAGACACCGATACTGAGACACCGATGCTGATACACTGATGCTGAGACACCGATGCTGAGACACCGATACTGAGACATCGATGTTGAGACACCGATACTGAGACACCACTGCTGAAACACCGATGTTGAGACACCGATGCTGAGACACTGATTTTGATTTTACCGAAACCAATACAGATTCAAAATGACTCACCGATCACATGACTCACCAATAGTCATGAAAACAGTTTGAATTTCTATAAATTCGTATTTAACTCTAACAGTCATTTTTGATGTTTTTAATGCAATTAATGTTATTTAATGTTGATTGTTGGCAGGTCAGGGGACCGTACCTTGTACCTATTAAAAGGTAATCATTCCTACTTCCAGAGCTCATGGAATAAAAGGATGACCGAGCTGTAGTAAAGAGATACAAAAAAAAGACACAAACAGATATACAACAGATACAAAGATACAAAAAGAGAGAGAATCCTTCCATACTCATACATGAGAAGAATAACTTGAAGAACATTGATATACATCAAGAACACACGTTCGAAGCAGAAGCTCAAGAGCTACAACGACTACATATAAGGACCCAGCCTTAAACCTTACTTAATCTTGAGTTATTACAAGATTACACATTGAGGATCTTTTCAGGTTTATAGTTTTAGAGAATTAGATCATGAAACTTGCATTACATTCCATATTTAAACAAGGTGGTTACATAAAAGATAGAATTCATTCTTCCCATCAACGGAAACATATTGAAAATAAAACATTGATTCTTTCTTGACACATCCTTGACACTATCATCACATCATGTACCTTTCCCTTGACCTGTGAAAAACCTTTCAAAAACTTGGGATGAGCATAAAAAGCTCAGTAAGGGTTATAAAAATATGGAAAGGAAACATGAGTTCATATATACATAATAATGAAATCATACTTTACCCATAAAACATATGCACTTTAACATACCTCATCAAACCATGAATAAATCATAGAAAACATACGACATAAAGGTAACTTGAGGCATTCATAACATTCTTACGTAGGGAGTAACCATCTTGGTTACGTTTGGAATACCCATCACAGTATATTCCCTAAATCTCTTCGGAGAAACCTTAACGTTTCACTCCTTCACGTTACCCAATTAATTAGAGAGCTATATCGGGCTCACCCACCCTTAGTTTATCACGGAACCACCCGTCTTCATAATAATTCCCAAGAACCTCAACATAATCGTATCACATAAAACATGCATAAAGGAAACATAACATTTCCACCTTTCAATCACAAGATATCAATACAACATATTGATATAAAAACATTATGAAAACCATTTTCAATACCAAAATAAAAGAAAAGTAAAACATGATATTTATTTTTCTTTTAAAAAGAAAGTATGGCTTGTAGAGGAAGCCGAAACCCAAATAACGGTCACAGCGGCAGAGAAGTCGTTGTCGCCGCATACGTACGACAAAAACATTCCCTTTTGTCATTTTGTAACACGCTTCGTATAAAAAAGATTCCTTTTGGATAAACATAAAAGTCAAAGGGGTTTATACACCGTATAAAAGAAAGTTGTGTATAAAATAAAATATGCCTCAATGAAAGGAGATTGAGACGAAGTCCCATACAAAGACGGTATCCTTGGTTTAAGGATAAATCAATTACATAATTATGTGTGACAAATGAATACACCAAATATAAGTGGATATTAAGTGTAAAATAATCAAAGGTCATTCACACATATTCAAAGGATGACATATTCAATAACTACTGGTTGAACCCAAAGAAATTGAAATTGGGTTAAGAAGTTCCCTTGACAGCCTAACAGCGTCCCATCAAAATGAGTTGATGAGAGATAAAAAGTGTATCTCATCACTTGGACATAACATTTACATCAATAAGGATATATGAGAACATATCCCAACATAAAAATATGTAAATTAAAAGTCCCAACAAAAGAAGTCTTTTAAAAAAGAGGAGGGTGAAAGGTTCCCTTACCAACTTGGGTATCTTTCAAAACATACACCCCATGAAATAAGGACAATAAATCATTGATGTAAATACTCATAAACGAAAGTATATTACACAAATAGTAGAATAATGGGCAGTAAATACACCACTCAAAGGAAATTTTGGCAAATGTAGCATAAATCTCACGGGAATAAAAGTGAGATGAAAAATCCCTTACGAAAACTCGGCAGCCTAATGGGGCCATATAAAACATACAAAAATGGATTGATGAGATCAAATATGGTATCTCATCATATTAACTTAAAGTTTATAGAAATAGTAATATAAAAGAACATCCCCCAACATAACAAATAGGAGCTTAAAAGAAGTGACATAAAGGAGAGTACTTAAAAAGAAAGAGAGAGGTAAGATCTCTTACGAAAATTCGGCAGCCTAACGGCGCCACTCAAAACTTCCAAAATGGATTGATGAGAGAGAATAGGGTCTCTAATCACATGAACATAAAAATTACAGTATGTGTAAAATAACATCCCAATAACAAGAAAGATGAGATTTAGATGGAATGACATAAAAGAGTGTACTTAAAAAGAAAGAGAGAAGTAAGATCCCTTACCTCAAGTCCAACTTGTCTTGTTCGTTTCTTTATATTCCTGAATAATAAAGTTTGGTCAATTAATAATTTCCTAATTACCTCATTTAGAGATTATTATTCAGTTCATATCACATATTATAATTTTATAATAATTGTTTAATAATGTTAGTTCATATGAGACGTTTTTGCCGATGTTTGGTACATGAGTCAAAAATGAACTTGTTTGAAAAAAAAACTTTCCATGTAGTTATAAGTAAATAATTTCCAGAATATTATTAATGATTAAAATATCATATATACCCAGTAAATATTCAGTTCATACTATTCCATATCATTTGGAGATAAAAAACGAAAAGCACCGTTCATGGAGACGGTAGGCCATACGTACGCATGAACGCTACTTTCATTTTTTGTCATATTAAAGGAATTAAAACAAAATGAGAGATATATATATATGTTATAATTCCAGAATGATATCCATAATTTTGATGTAATATATTACGTAATATCCATTATATATATGTACTTATAGTATTACAAAACATTTGGAGATAAGAAATGAAATGTACTGTTCATGGAGACGGTAAGCCGTACGTACACATGAACGCTACTTCCATTTCTATTTCATATTTAATTGAATTAAAACATAATGATACATAATAGTATTTTAATTACAGTATGGTATCATATATAATATCATTAAATATATCCTTTATACGTACCACATCTGGTATTAACGAATCAAATCACTTTGAGGGGGCGGTAGTCCGCACTTCCTTAAATGAAGATATCGCGTTTACACATAATGGAAACCATAAATGTATGCCCAAAATGAAAAATATATAAGCTTAAGGAAATCATAAACATATTATACATCATATTTAAATATAGTTTCATCTTAATGGCCACCTTTGAAGGTGTTAAAAGAATGTTGAACAATCATCGTTTCGGGAGGCCGAAATTTTCCATCCACGGAAACAGTATGTTCTTTAACCATTAGATGTATGTGTGTGA
Organism: Viscum album; assembly: GCA_963277665.1. Classification (NCBI taxonomy): domain Eukaryota; kingdom Viridiplantae; phylum Streptophyta; class Magnoliopsida; order Santalales; family Viscaceae; genus Viscum; species Viscum album. The sequence continues at coordinate 1,590,908,847 of OY728131.1, forward strand.
AAGTGTAGCTCGAATCCTTCTTATAAAAACATCCTAGTATATTTATGATACTGGATTTGTTACAAAAGAAATTAATAAAAAGAGTTTAGTGGGTTGGAGAAGCAAAATAAAACAAAAGTACTCAAGTGAAGACATTACCTTAAAATCGGGTAACTCCCTTTGGTTTGAGCTCAAAGGCTTCCTTGGGAAGACTTATGCCCAAATTGAGGCTTCAAGGAGTAATATAGGGAAGTGTAGAGACAAAATGAGCAGAGTTTGGCCGATCCAAAGGCTTTGGGAGTGTGGGTAAGGAGGTAGGGGTGGGTGCCTTTTATAAGAGGAGAGGAGGGGCACTCTTGTAATGTTACAAAATGTTACTTTATTTTCAAAAGCGTTTCGGATTTTAAAGGTCCCACATTGATGTATTTCTAGGCTAAGGTTATCAGGGTTCAAAATATACTCATCCAATAGGTTTTGGTCATGTGTAGGTCTTAGATATTACTTTATCTTTCCATTTTATTTAAATCGTTAAATAATGAGGTCATCGCTGCATCATCATGATGTCATAAATAATTTACATTATTTAATGTCTAAAAATTATTAAAAAAATAATATGATGTAGGAAATATTTTTATCTTTTCAATGAATATTTATAGTCAAAAATATTATTTTCATAACCCCATGTAAAATTGTTTTAGTAAAACATTTCATGTTTGTCTCATTTTTTCTTTAACTTTAAATAAAAAGATATTAATGTCATTTTCCAACCAAAGTGGCTTCATGGGGTCCCCAAGTTGACTCATGGGTTGTATTGGTCGGCCATGACACATCCAATGAGGTTAGGACATGTGTAATGTTCATTTCATATTATTAAAACATTATTTTTTACCTTAAACTACACTAATTACCTCTAATCGCGATTAAAAACTTAATAAGTTACTATTCACCAAAAAATTATTTTTATCCCAATGAACCACATTTTACTTCTTAATGACAAACATGTATGTAGGATTTTTAAAATTCAAAACACAAAGATGGAAAAATTTTATTTAAACGGAAAAATCAATTTTTATAAGTACCACTTAGTGGTTTCACTATTCATCAAAAATTGATGTTTTTCAGAAAAATCGCAAAAATTCACCCTAAGATATATTTGATATTCCTAATTCAAAAATGAATTATATTTTACAAAATTAAAAACATATAAGTCACATTAATTAATTTAATAATTAATTCCCGTTGTCTGATCAAATAGCATGTTTTTATGAAACAATAAGTATCAAAAGATTGACATTGGTTTAAGTCTGATTTCAAAGTGAAATTAATTCCAACGACCACTATTGGATTTAATGGTAATAATATATTCTAATTTCACTTTAAAACCAATTCAAAAGATAATATAATCATATAAATAAATTAGATTAAAAATAGGTTTTGAATTAAAATACAACATTTTACACTATTCATTTAAAAAAATGAACTTTATCGGAAAGATACCAAAAATTTACACAAAGTAAATTTTGATGTCCCAATTCTTAAGAAGAGTTTTATTTGGTCCAAAAGGATGTATAAGAGTGAACAAAACTATATTTAATGATGGTTATCCATCAAAAGGTGATAAGTGAACCTTTAGTGAAAACTAGGGCATATACGCCTAAAATCGAATTATTTCCATATTTTATGCCTTTATATTTTATTGGATAAATGTAAAAACATTAAAAAACTTATATAATCATATTTTAGTTATTTCTATCCATTCCTGCCAATACAACGGTTACATGTAAACTACCATTTAAAATAATATTATTTTATTATTAGAGTGCAACGTAAGATTCCCAAGAAACTCGTTGTTGCGTGTTGGGTACGCCATCGATCATAGCGTCCCCTTTAAAGTTATATTAATATTTTATTAACAAATATAGATAAATATGAAAATTTCATATTATTTATTTACCTGGGGTGTTACATCCTTCCCCCCTTTTGGAAATTGCGTCCTCGCAATTTTAAAATTGCGCTTGGAAACATCCTTGAATGTCCCACATCAGAACAAGAGTCGGTAAAACAATCACTTTAAAATAAAGAAAGATAAGTACAGAGGTCACCCGAGTTAACCCATACTAGGACTCCATGTAGGAAAACATGGACATGGAGGAGAAAACATAGGGTCATGTTCTGATGGAGAGTGATAGAAAACATGTTTAGCAGAAAGTTAACAATAAGAAAATCACAAACTTGTGATGGGTTAAATGGTGTTGGGTTCCCCAGTAGGAAAAATTAATAGAAATTTTTTTTGTTTTATGTTACTTTTTATTGAGGAATTTATTCATAAGGAAACATAATCACTTATAATGTTGACTTTCAACTTTTACTAGATTCCTTAATCAAACTCATATTTTTTTCCAAAAGACGAGTATTTAGGGAGACTTGTTCGCATTAAGAGTACTATAATAAACTTCTAGAGAATCACCTAATCCACAAAAGAGAACTATATACATCCCATGTATTTAGGCTTTAACCAAAACAAAAACTATAAAGGTTAGTACAAGGTCAGATAATCCAAAAAAAGATAACCCTTTATAAAAAGAAAATATATTTTTAATCTCAAAATTTGTCCAACAAAACCCAAAGTTCAACGAGGACCATCCGATAAACAATTTGTCCATAAAATTCTTCAATGTAAACCAATATAATATTGAAACCCAAATATTTTAAAGATTTAGTCACATAGTCTTCCAAGTTAAATCGTAACAATTATCTCCAAACAATATCAGTTGCTCCTAAAGTCTCGTATTGAAAAGTAATTAACTTAATCACATATCCTCCGTGATAGGTTAATCATTTTCATAAATAACCCAAAATCAACTTACTCTTAATTCATAAAATCATCTAACTAAAAATAATCGGTCAAACTAACGAGGGACTTCACGTAGTCCAGTGGTTGGCGATAAATACCAGTCGCACTTTGGTTGTGGGTTCGATTCCCGCAGCTTTGTCTGACGCGACGGGTTGTCACACGGTCTGCGTGTTGTCCTTTTTCCAAAACTATATAATTCTTAAATCATTCCCCAAAAAGAGATATAATCATCAAAAATGATCATAACATATTTTAACCTCATGTTTATCTCATGCCTTTCATTTTCCAGCATATCATATAATAACCCATAATTACCTCAAAAGTAAGGATCATATAAACTCTAATGGTTACCTTAATAATTATTACCTGAACTTCCACATGGATTGGTCATCTCGTACATGATGCATTGAAGATCATACCAAGGTTCAAGTGGTTGATCAAGACTCCTTGATAGTTGGTTTAGAACAACCACGAGTTTCCTCATTGAATCCCCCATTTTATCTAGTATCTTAATCATAGAACCACCACAGTTTCCTTCAAACCTGTTGTCTCTTTGGTGCCTGCTAGATCTATCCATTCACTAAAAACAGAAATGTCAGTGTGAGTATATCAACAAAACCATCTTGTACTAATGAGGAAGGTGAACACTAAGATACACTTACTCATTCACTTTATCTAAAATTAGGACTCTTTCTAAAATCCTAACCATTATGGTAATGCCACTTATTCTTAAAGAATACCCTAACCTCTAAAGTTATCTAAACCGACCTTTGATACCAACTATAAGGCCCCATCCATAAACCTTACTTAATCTTGAGTTATTACAAGATTACACATTGAGGATCTTTTCAGGTTTAGAGTTTTAGATAATTAGATCATGAAACTTGTATTACATTCCACATTTAAACAAGGTGGTTACATAAAACACAGTATTCATTCTTCCCATCAACGGAAACATATTGAAAATAAAACAAGGATTCTTTATTGACACATCCTTGACACTATCATCACATCATGTACCTTTCCCTTGACCTGTGAAAAACATTTCAAAAACTTGGGATGAGCATAAAAAGCTCAGTAAGGGTTATAAAAATATGGAAAGGAAACATGAGTTCATATATACATAAAAATGAAATCATAATTTACCCATAAAACATAGGCACTTTAACATACCTCATCAAACCATGAATAAATCATAGAAAACATAAGACATAATGGTAACTTGAGGCATTCATAACATTCTTACGTAGGGAGTAACCCTCTTGGATACGTCTGGAATACCCATCACAGTATATTCCCTAAATCTCTTTGGAGAAACCTTAAATTTTCACTCCTTCGCGTTACCTAATGCATTGGAGAGCTATATCGGGCTCACCAACCCATAGTTTATCATGGAACCACCCGTCTTCATAATAATGCCCAAGAACCTCAACATAATCGTATCACATAAAACATGGATAAAGGAAACAAAACATTTCCACCTTTCAATCACAAGATATCAATAAACAATATTGATATAAAAACATTATGAAAACCATTTTCAATACCAAAATAAAAGAAAAGTAAAACATGATATTTATTTTTCTTTTAAAAAGAAGGTATGGCTTGTAGAGGAAGCTGAAACCCAAATAACGGTCACGGCGGCAGAGAAGTCGTTGTCTCCACATACGTACGACAAAAACATTCCCTTTTGTCATTTTGTAACACGCTTCGTATAAAAAAGATTCCTTTTGGATAAACATAAAAGTCAAAGGGGTTTATACACCGTAAAAAAGAAAGTTGTGTATAAAATAAAATATGCCTCAATGAAAGGAGATTGAGACGAAGTCCCATACAAAGACGATATCCTTGGTTTAAGGATAAATCAATTACATAATTATGTGTGACAAATGAATACACCAAATATAAGTGGATATTAATTGTAAAATAATCAAAGGTAATTCACACATATTCAAAGGATGACATATTCAATAACTACATGTTGAACCCAAAGAAATCGAAATTGGATTAAGAAGTTCCCTTGACAGCCTAACGGCGTCCCATCAAAATGAGTTGATGAGAGATAAAAAGTGTATCTCATCACTTGGACATAACATTTACATCAATAAGGATATATGAGAACATATCCCAACATAACAATATGTAAATTAAAAGACCCAACAAAATAAGTCTTTTAAAAAAGAGGAGGGTGAAAGGTTCCCTTACCGACTTGGGTATCTTTCAAAACATACACCCCATGAAAGAAGGACAATAAATAATTGATGTAAATACTCATAAAAAAAATTATATTAAACAAAGAGTAGAATAATGGGCAGTAAATACACCACTCAAAGGAAATTGTGGCAAATGTAACATAAATCTCATGGGAATAAAAGTGAGATGAAAAATCCCTTACGAAAAATCGGCAGCCTAACGACGACACATAAAACATAAAAAAATGGATTGATGAGATCAAATAGGGTATCTCATCATATTAACTTAATGTTTATAGAAATAGGAATATAAAATAACATCCCCCAACATAACAAATAGGAGCTTAAAAGAAGTGACATAAAGGAGAGTACTTAAAAAGAAAGAGAGAGGTTAGATCTCTTACGAAAATTCGGCAGCCTAATGGCGCCACTCAAAACATCCAAAATGGATTGATGAGAGAGAATAGGGTCTCTCATTACATGAACACAAAAATTAAAGTAAGTTTAAAATAAAATCCCAATAACAAGAAAGATGAGCTTTAGAGGGAATGCCATAAAAGAGTGTACTTAAAAAGAAAGAGAGGAGTAAGATCCCTTACCTCAAGTCCAACTTGTCTTGTTCGTTTCTTTATATTCCGGAATAATAAAATTTGGTCAATTAATAATTGCCTAAGTACCTCCTTTAGATATTATTATTCAGTTAATATCACATATTATAATGTTATAATAATTATTTAATAATGTTAGTTCATATCAGACGTTTTTGCCGATGTTTGGTACATGAGTCAAAAAAGAATTTTTTTGAACAAAATTGGCCCATGTAGTTATAAGTAAATAATTTCCAGAATAGTATTAATGATTAAAATATCATATATATCCAGTAAATATTCATTTCATACTATTCCATATCATTTGGAGAAAAAAACGAAAATCACCGTTCATGGAGACGGTAGGCCGTACGTACGCATGAACGCTACTTTCAGTTTTTGTCATATTAATGGAATTAAAACAAAATGAGAGAGATATATATATGTTATAATTCCAGAATTATATCCATAATTTTGATGTAATATATTACATATATATATCCATTATATATATGTACTTATAGTATTACATAACATTTTGAGATAAGAAATGAAATGTACCGTTCATGGAGACAGTAAGCCGTACGTACGCATGAACGCTACTTCCATTTCTATTTCATATTTAATGGAATTAAAACATAATGATACATAATAGTATTTTAATTACAGTATATTATCATATATAATATCATTAAATATATCCTTTATACATACCACATATGGTATTAACGAATCATATCACTTTGAGGGGGCGGTAGTTCGCATTTCCTTAAATGAAGATATCGTGTTTACCCATAATGGAAACCATAAAGGTATGCCCAAAATGAAAAATAAAGAAGCTTAAGAAAATCATAAACATATTATATATCATATATAAATATAGTTTCTTCTTAATTGAAACCTTTGAAGGTGTTAAAATAATGTTGAACAATCATCGTTTCGAGAGGCTGAAATTCGCCATCCACAGAAACAGTATGTTCTTTAACCATTATATGTAGGTGTGTGAAAGTGTATCACGAATCCTTTTTATAACAACATCCTAGTATATTTATGATACTGGATTTGTTACAAAAGAAATGAATAAAAAGAGTTTAGGGGGTTGGAGAAGCAAAATAAAACAAAAGTACTCAAGTGAAGACATTACCTTAAAATCGGGTAACTCCCTTTGGTTTGAGCTCAAAGGCATCCTTGGGAAGACTTATGACCAAAGTGAGGCTTCAAGGAGTAATAGAGGGAAGTGGAGAGACAAAATGGGAAGAGTTTGGCCGAGCCAAAGGCTTTGGGAGTGTGGGTAAGGAGATAGGGTTGGGGGCCTTTTATAAGAGGAGAGGAGGGGCCCTCTTGTAAAGTTACAAAATGTTACATTATTTTCAAAAGATTTTCGGATTTTAAAGGTCCCACATTGTTTTATTTAGAGGATAAGGTGATAAGGGTTCGAAATACACTCATCCAGTAGGTTTTTTATATGTATAGGTCTTAGATATTACTTTATCTATCCATTTTATTTAAATCATTAAATAATGAGGTCATCGTTGCATCATCGTGATGTCATAAATAATATAATTTATTTAATGTCTAAATATTATAAAAAAAATACTATGATTTAGGAAATATTTTTATCTTTCCAATGAATTTTTATAGTCAAAAATATGATTTGCATAACCCCATGTAAAAATTGTTTTAGTAAAACATTTCATGTTTGTCTCATTTTTACTTTAACATTAAATAAAATGATATTAATGTCATTTTCCAACCAAAGTGGCTTCATGGGGTCCCCAAGTTGACCCATGGGTTGTCTGGGTCGGCCATGACACATCCAATGAGGTTAGGACATGTGTCAAGTTCATTTCATTTTATTAAAACATTATTTTTACCTTAAACTACACTAATTACCTCTAATCTTGATAAAAAACTTAATAAGTTACTATTCACCAAAAAATTATTTTTATCCCATTGAACTACATTTTACTTCTTAATGACAGCCATGTATGTCAGATTTTTGAAATTCAAAACACAAAGATGGAAAATTTTCATTTAAACGGAAAAATCAGTTTTTATAAGTACCACTTAGTGGTTTCACTATTCATAAAAAATTGAAGTTTTTCAGAAAAATCCCGAAAATTCACCCTAAGCTATATTTCATATTCCGAATTCAAAAATGAAGTATATTTTAAAAAATTCAAAACATATAAGTCACATTAATTAATTTAATAATTAATTCCCGCTGTTAGATCAAATAGCGTGTTTTTATGAAACAATATGTATCAAAAGATTGACACTGGTTTAGGTCTGATTTCAAAGTGAAATTAATCCCAACAACCACTATTGGATTTAATGGTAAAAATATATTCTAATTTCACTTTAAAACAAATTCAAAAGATAATCTAATCATATAAATAAATTAGATTAAAAAGAGGTTTTCAATTAAAATACAACATTTTACACTATTCATTTAAAAAAATGAACTTTATCGGAAAGATACCAAAAATTTACACAAAGTAAATTTTGATGTCCCAATTCTTAAGAGGAGTTTTATTTAGTCCAATAGGATGTTTAAGAGTGAAAAAAACTATATTTAATGATGGTTCTCCATCAAAAGGCGATAAGTGAACCTTTAGTGAAAACTAGGGCATATACGCCTAAAATCGAATTATTTCCGTATTTTATGCCTTTATATTTTATTAGATAAATGTAAAAACATTAAAAAACATATATAATCATATTTTAGTTATTTCTATCCATTCCCTCCAATACAACGGCTACATGTTATCTACCATTTAAAATAATATTATTTTATTATTAGAGTGCAATGTAAGATACCCAAGAAACTCGTTGTTGCGTGTTGGGTACGCCATCGATCATAGCGCCGACTTTAAAATAATACTAATATTTTATTCACAAATATAGATAAATATGAAAATTTCATATTCTTTATTTACCTGGGGTGTTACACTACACATAATTGAGCTGAACACCAACACTGGAAGTGAAGGAAGTGAATCACGATACTCTGTTTTTCAAGGGAAAAACCAGAGAAGGACTTAGAAGCATTTTTGCTGAATCCAACGAGTCAAGAGATGCACTGCCAATCACTAGAGCTTTCTACACTATGATATATTCTCTCTTATTGATCATTTTACTTAAATTTTTTAGTTGTTTATGTACTCTATATATCATACACACACTGACTCCTGTGCTGAACTGGAAGTTATCAAAATCCTCAAACCACAATTTTTTACTCTTGTTTACCCACGACAACTGTGGAATAGGTCCTTGTGTGTCCTGGTCATTGTTTTTGTTTCCCAAAAAGAACTGTGGTAGATGTCCCTGTGTGGCCTGGATAGTCGTTCACTATTATTAACCCCGATCTAGGGTGTGGATCAATTTATATAAATTGTTGAGAGGAATAAGTCTCGTCTTGAGACTGAACCTCTTGGTTAAATCTTCTTTGCATTTTAATTTATGTCTGTAAGTAATATATATACTTATTCAGCTGCTATTACTTTGAAGTAAAAAACTATTTTAAATCTACTTTGATAGTTAAATTCCAAAGTGTTTATACTTATTGTATATCAGTACATCAGTTTAAAAATTTAGTTAAATCATCAGATTAAGTCATCTGAGACCTAATCAATCTTTGAGAAACTGAATAAACATTTACACTCTGTATAGATTCACTACAGTTTAACTTTGATTTTAATTGGGGGTTTTTAGGAGAAATATTTTTAGCATAAATTTTTAATTGGAACTCAATTCACCCCTCTCTTGAGTATCCACTCTAACCATAATTTGGTATCAGAGGGTGTTTTTTCTTGTTTAAGGATTTTTGAAACACTCAGTTTTTCAACTGTGATTTTAGTTGCATCTTTAAAGATCTTAAATTTCTATTAGTTATAAATTTTATCTCTTTAAATTATAATTCTAAAATCTAGCTATGGACAATAGACTAGAGGGTGATGCTACGAACATTCCAACATTCATCAATGGTCCGAACTATGCTCAGTGGAAATTTAAAATGAAAATACATTTAGAAACTATGGGTTTTGATATCAGGACTACTATAGAGCCTCAATATAAAACTCCAGAAACTGAACAAACAACTTGGGATGAACCTACAAAGACTGCTTACAATAATAATTGTAAAGCCATTAATTCCTTGTACTGTGGTTTAGGAGATGAGGAGTTTAATAGAATTTATGCTTGTAAAATTGCTTTTGAAATTTGGGATACTTTGGGTGTTTCTCATGAAGGAACAAATAATGTAAAATAAATGAGATTGAATACTTATACTATTAAATATGATAATTTTAAAATGAAGGCTGATGAACCTATTTCTGATATGTATCTCAGGTTCAATGAGATAGTCAATATATTGAATTCACTTGGTAAAGTTGTTTTAGAAAAGGAAAAAATCAAGAGAATCTTGAGATGTCTACCAGACCGACGGAGAGGCACATCTCTTTTAATCAGAGAATCATGTGACATTGGAGCATTGCCTATCAAATAACTTATTGGTAAGCTCATGATGTATGAGGAAGAACTCAAGGTAAATAAAGAGGACGATGATGAACCTAAGAGAAAATATGTGGCTTTCAAGACTACTTCTTCAAAGTGCAAAGACAAGGAGAAAATGAAAACACCTACTAAGAGTTCAACCAGTGAAGATTCTGATTCAAATAGTGATGCTGAAATGGCTGAGATATCCAGGAGGTTTAAGACATTTTATAGGAAGAAGAATTTTTTCAGAAAATCAAATTACAAAAGAAAGTATGACAATAAAGGAAATTTGAAGAAGGACAGGAAAATCCATATAGAAGTGATGAAGTTGTTTGCTACGAGTGCAAAAGAAAAGGACAAAATAAAGCAGACTTCCCAAAGTTAAAATTCTAGAAGAAATATGATTACAAAGACAGTAAGTACAAGAAAGCTATGAAGGCTACTTGGAGTGCATCTGAAAATAGTAAATGTGAATCTAAAATGTCTGATTCTGAGAAGAATCATGCCAACATGTGTTTCATGACCAACACATCTGAGATAACCTTAGATACTATTGTTTAAAATTCTTATTATTCTAGAGATGATGCAGAATCTGATTTTGATTCTGAAAACATGACTACTGAGGAATTATTTGAATATTGTAATATGCTGGAAGAGACATGAAATTAACTTAAGGATAAATACCAATCATTAAAGAAACAACATTCTCTCACTACTACTGTTAAAACTAAACTTACTATTGAAAAAGAGAAAAATGATCAACTGTTAAAGGAAAACACTGAACTGAAAATGTCAAATGAGAAAATAAGAAAACACTTAGAGAAGTTTACAAATGGAAAGGATACACTAACTCAAATTATATGAAGGTAAGTAGCTCCCAAATACACTACTGGAATAGGCTACAAACCTGGACAAAGATAGATTACTAAGAAGAGATTTATTCATAAATCTGGATAGAATACTGGTAGTTCTAGTTCTGGACATTCATATTCCTCAACTAGTAATTCACATAGTTATAGATCAAATAATGTTTATCTTTCAAAAATTATTGATTCTGTAAATTGTATGAAACCCATAAGACAAATGTGGGTACCAAAATCTTGGATTTCTAACCTATCTGGACCCAAGAAGATCTGGGTACCAATGTCATTTTCCATCTAAATATGTTTTCTAGGAAACCAATTTGAAGAGTTCTCACAAGAAGGTATGGTACATGGATAGTGGATGTTCGAGACACATGTATGGAGATTACTCATGCTTCATGTGTTTAATAAATATTGATGGAGGCCATGTCACATTTGGTGATAATTCTAAAAGGAAAATAATCGGCTTATTCCAAATTGGTAACACTGATTTAGTTTTAATTTCCAATGTTTTATTTGTTGATGGACTGAAATATAATCTGTTAGGTATTTATTAATTATGTGATGATGGTTTTAATTTTAAATTTGAAAATGATCTTTGTAATGTTTTTAATTCTAATTTTTTTTAGTCTTTTCAAATTTAAGAAATGAAAATGTTTATGCAGTTGATCTAAATTCGTTAGCTAAGGAAAATGTTGCTTGTCTAAGTGCTTTTCATAAAGAGTCTTGGCTTTGGCACAGAATATTAGGACACTACAAAATCTATTCATTTAAAAAACTAACTAGGAAAAACATTGTTAGAGACATACCTAAACATGAATTCCCAATTGATAAAGTTTCTAATCCCTGTCAAAAGGGAAAGAAACATAAAGATTCTTTTAAATAAAAGAAAGAAGTTTCAACTTATCAACCTCTCAAGTTGGTTCACATGGATTTTGTCATGAACCAACCCGGGTCGAACCTGAACCGGTCCCCCGAGCCAGCTCGAGACATGGCCCGAAGGGCGTTCCCGATCCCCACGGGCTGGCAACTAGTGTCGGGCATCAAAATTAAGCAGGTGAGAACGATTTGACCCAAAGGAAAATAAACTAAACAACGGAAAATAAAATTGAAAAAAAATGAATAAAGAAAGAGGAACCAACAAAACTACTAAGCTGACCACGATCCAAACTCCAGGTAACCCCATGGGTCACTCTCCAATACCACAACCAACATCGCTCAAGGCAAACAACTGAATCTGGAACCTGCAACAGAACTAAAAACAAGAAAACACTATAGGCGTGAGTATTAAAACTCAGTAGGTAGGCCCAACTAATTCTATTCACAATGCACATACCAATAAATAAAGAATTTTTCAATTCCAGGTTTGAACTAAATTATATAAAATATGGTTTCCACACACTTTCATTTCTAAAACAAGTAACAGTCCATTGCCCTTTTTAATTTAGAACAAGTTTAATGTTGAAAGAAACAGGTGCATTGCATTTTTAAAACATTTTGCGAACAATTTATAAATCCAAACTTTAGTTTTTTTTGTCAAAAGGAGAATCACACACAACACACACTAAGGGAAATGGTAAAAAGTGGCACACATGGGTCAGCAACCGAACTCGACCTCTCAATCATCCGCCACACAAATGAACACTAATAGAAACATGGCTCGAACCTAAGAGATCGTGAACAATCCAGAACGTACTATACATGTGACTCATCCTGAAGGCATGCCATCACTCGATGATGTCATAATGCCCATAATTCTACCCGGCATAGCCCTACATGGCCTAACCGAGGGGCCCAATCCCCATAGCAGCAATAACTCAGTATTCCCCTACTATGGGGCCACTAGCCAGTGCGTGGTCTAAACTAGTGCAGAAATCGTTCTCAGAAAATTCACTCAATATGCCAGGTTCCCATGTCAACACATATAATAAAAGAAGGGTGCGTCACAATGTAAATCAAGCAGTCACAAAGCACTAACATCACATATAGCTCACACGATCAACGCACACCAAAGATCACCCCCGAGTGGGTTTTCCAAAATAATCTATTCTATTAAAGTGCCAAACGGGCCTTCAACAATTTTAAATCAAAACTTCATTTATCGAGAAAACCAAAAAAACTTGTTCAGAAGAAATCATTTATCTTTAAAACTAGAAGTATGTTTGAAATTCTGTGAATTATGTTTAAAGGCCAAACGAGCATTCTTTCAAAATTGGGCGTCCTCCCGTCAAGAAAATATTCCAAGTGTTCATTATAAAATAAACGGCTCTTCTCACACTAAATAGTCATTTAAAATTTTATTATCTAATATTATTTATCATTCATTAAAATCAACAAAACATCAAGCAATTAATAAATTCTAAATTTAATGGTGAGTGCAATGGGGGACCTACTTCGGCTCGTTGTCCAAACACAAAGGCGCAACAAGCCTCGCGCAGGCGTACAGGCAAGCGCTAGCCGATGGCAACAATATCGCGAGGCAACCTTGCGAACGTGCTGCAACCGTAAAGACAAATAAAAACACATAAATATGGACTTTAAAATATCCAAACGAACAAACAATGCAAAATAACCCGCTCGAAACGTTTTGAAAATATCACAACCAAAACATGTCTCGCACCTAACAACCAACCCATAAAACATTTTAAAAAAATAACACACTCATTTGTACACACAAAACATTTTTGCTTTCAAAATAAATGTTCGCAGCACTTACACATGTTCACCACCTTAAAAATATAATTCACACCCAATAACAAATTGATTAAACACTTATATAAAGTAACCAAAACAAGACCAGAATGAAAAACACACCATCTACATTATTTCCCAAAACACTAAAATTTATAAAATGATTTTACAAAGAGAAACCCAAACCACTTTAAAACATCTAACGCACCACAAAATAAAAACAACGAACACAAATTTAGATTTAAACAAACTTTAAATCATCAAAACATATTGACCAATTAACTTGAAAAGGCACAAATCAAGCAAGTGAATTAATTAAAGACATGAAAGAATCATATTGACTTATTTGGAAAGGAGTAAGCGGATTAGCCTACCTCAAAGCAGAGAGAGCGTGACAAATATCAATGGAACGAGAAGCAAAACTAAGATAAAAACAAACAGAATCTAAACTGAACACAAAGATTTTTTCCAAATTTGAAAGAATAATGCAATAATAGAGGAAGAAAACACCGAAAAATTTGAATCCACACACTGGAGGGGAGGCGGAGGTGCTGCGATCGTGCCAGAAGACCACTGGAAACAACACGCGAAGGGGGGAAATCAGAGTAGCAGGTCAGGGTAGCGGGTATCCAGAAAATAGGACACGAAGGGAGCTGGCCGGTGCACAAGAGACCGGGGTAACAAGATGCAGTCCTTCGGAAGATGGATTTGTAGTCCGCAGGTGGTCGGAGAACGAGTAGGAGGGTACGTGGGGTCCCACAAGACTGGACGAAGGTGGCTAGGTCGCTGCAGGGCAAGATGGAAAGGAGGTCAGGTCCGCCGGATGCGGCTCACCGGAGGGAGGGCAGCTGGGCATGGTGCAAGCGAGGAAGAGGAGTGCTGGCCACGGTGTGGAAAAGGAGAAAATAAAAATGGGGAAAAAAGGTGTTGTGCAGGTAGAGAGGGAGGCCGGACGGGGCGCCGCCGGTAGGAGGAGGTGGCCAGATGGGGGGCGGTCGGACTGGGGAGGCGGCATGGAGTGCCGGGGCGAGAGCGAGGCTGGAGGAGGCGCAGCCGGAGAAGGTCGGTTGGAGGGTGCAGGGGCGACGGCCTGGAGTGCAGGGGCGACAGCGGTGGGAAGAAGTGGGGGAGGGGGGTCGCGCAGGCATGCGGGGAGCGGCGGAGGCCAAACAGAAGAGAGGGAGAGCAGGCGGCGGCGGGTGCGCTTGGGGCGGAGGGTGAAGGCACGGGCGGGTGCGCTTAAGGCGGAGGCCGAACGAAGAGAGGGAGAGTAGGGGGGGCGAAGGCCGCAGGCGGCACAAGAATGGAAGAGGGTGAAAAAAAGGGGGAGGCGCCGGGGGCTAGGGTTTTATCCATTTTTCTTGTTTTTTTTAAAAAGGGAACTAATTATAACAATAAGACTAAAAATAATAATAACAATGAAACCAGAAAAATAATACAAATAAAATTGCAATAATTAAGATAATAATAATAATAATAAAACTAGATTGACAAACAACAAAAATAATAAATTTAATAATAATAATCATAATAAAAACATAATATTTTTGTTATCAACAACATTATTTTTAAAACACTACATTTAATTACCAAACTATAAGAACCAGGTACTCGCACGCTCAACACACAGCCTAAAGAAAATTCGCACGCAGAAAGCGCACCTCAACGCGGTCCGCTTGGGCACCTGCACAAGCACTTGGGGTGACCCCACTGTCATTGCATACCACGTAGTGCCCGTGCACGAGTCTGAAACTTACCAAGAACATTAAATGAAGAAAAATTTTAAGTCAGGACCTAGCCCGAACATTGGCGCGAGAACCCGAATCCATGAATTAAATAAATAAAAATGAATTAACGGTATGGGTGTGACATATTTGTTTGGACCATCTAGAATTTCTAGATTAAATGGGAAGAACTATGTATATGTTTTAGTAGATGAATTTTGTAGATATACTTGGGTATACTTCTTATCTCACAAAAGTGAAGCTTGTTCTTACTTTGTTAAATACTCCAAATCTGTAGAAAATATAAGTGGACTTAATATTAAAACTCTAAGAATTGATCATGGCCGTGAGTTTGAAAATCATGAATTTGAATGCTATTTCTCACACAATGGCTATAGTCATAACTTTTCTTCACCTAGGACACCTCACCATAATGGTGTAGTAGAAAGAAGAAATAGAACGATGCATGAAATTTCTAGAATTAGGCATAATGAATATGACCTGCCTATTTACTTTTTGGCTGATGCAGTTAATACAGATTGTTATATCATTAATAGAGTCTTAATTAGACTAGTTCTTAAGAAGATCCCATATGAGTTGTGGAGTAATAGAAAACCTAAAGTTAGTTACTTTAGAGTCTTTGTCAGCTAAGTTTTTATTCTCACTACAAAAGATAATCTGGACAAGTTTTCTTCTAAAATTGATGAGGGAATATTTTTAGGATATTATTTAACTAGCAAGGCTTATAGAGTTTTCAATAAAAGAACCAAGTGTGGGGAAGAATCTGTTCACATCATATTTGATGAAACTCATCCACATGATCCTAAAACATCTCTTGAAAATCTTGAAGAGGATTTATCTGTTTTGGACCTTAATGAAAAATCTAATGAACCTTCTATAAAGACAACTAGTTATAGATTTATTCCAGAATCTGTACCTAATGAACCCGAACCAAGAAAAGAACCTGAAATTTATAGTCCTACCTTTACTAGATCAACCCAATTCTAAAAAATCATCCTTTAGATGCTGTTGATGGTAATCTTGATAGAGGGACACATACTAGAGCTTCTCTATGAAACCAGGTTGAACATCAAACATTTCTTTCACAGCAAGAACCTAAAAATGTCAATGATTCTATTAATGATGAATTTTGCGTAATGGTTATACAAGAAGAGTTATGTCAATTTTAATGAAACAACGTCTGGGAATTAGTTGACAGTCCTGAGGACACTTTAACAATAGGCACAAAATGGGTGTTTAGAAACAATGTTGATGAGTCTGGAAACATAGTTAGAAACAATGCTAGGCTAGTTGCACAAGGATATAGTCATGAAAAAGGTATAGATTATGAGGAATCATTTTCACCTGTAGCCAGATTAGAAGCCATTAGGATCTTACTTTCATATGATGCTCTTTTAAATTTCATGTTATATCAAATGTATGTCAAAAGTGCATTTCTAAATGGCTTTATTGTTGAAGATGTTTTTGTTGAACAACCACCTGGATTTATTAATCCTCATTTTCCAAATCAAGTTTTTAAACTTTCTAAAGCTTTATATGGCTTTAAACAGGCTCCAAGAGATTTGTATGATAGAATTAGTAATTTTCATATTTCAAAAAGTTTTACTAAAGGGATTCATGATCCAACTCTTTTTATTAACAGAATTTTTAAAGAAGTTTTAATAGTTCAAATCTATGTGGATGATATTATTTTTGGATCTTCTAAACCTTCTTTATGTACTGAATTTTCAAAGAGTATGTAAAATGAATTTGAAATGAGTTTAATGGGAGAACATAAATATTTTATTGGATTTCATTTTTTTCAAAATGAAAATGGTTTTATTTTGACTCAAAGTAAATACACAAAGGATCTTCTAAAACGTTTTGGTTTGGATAGTATTAAGGAAAGTGATACTCTTATAAGTACAATCTGTAAATTGGATGCATATGATGCTGGGAAACTAGTTGATCAAACCAATTACAGATGTATGATTGGAAGCTTAATTTACATTACATCTAGTCGACCAGATATTATGTTTAGTGTGGGTATGTGTGCAAGATTTCATGCTAACCAAAAAGAATCTCACTTACTTGCTGTTAAAATAATTTGTAAGTCTCTTAAACACACCGTAAACATAGGCTTGTTTTATCCAAAAAGACAATTTTTTGAGCTAATCATTTATTCAGATGATGACTTTTCCGGATGCAAGTTAAATAGGAAGATCACATCTGGAACTTGTCATTTATTTGGTCAATCCTTAGTATCTTGGTGTAGTAAGAAATAGAACTCGGTTTCATTATCTACTACTGAAGCAGAATACATTGCTGCTGGTAGTTGATGTGCACAAATTTTGATGATGACACTCTTTTGGACTATGGATATGATTTTAAGCATATTTCAATTAACTGTGATAACACTAGTGCAATTAATATTTCAAAGAACCATGTGTCTCACTCTAGAACCAAACTCATTGAGGTCAAATATCACTTATTGAGAGATCACTACCAAAAAGGTGATATAACTCTTGAGTATATAGGTAATGAACATCAATTAGCCTATATTTTCATGAAGCCCTTAAATTGTGAAAGGTTAAACTTTATTAAACGAGAGTTAGGTATGATAGATCTGTGAAACCGATCTGTCAAACCGATATGTCAAACCGATCTGTCATGTTGACTAGTGCTACCGATTGGGTCGTACTATTTTTATGTGTGTTTAAAAACGACTATGTTTTACTTAATCGATATTTTATTATCTATAACCCTAAATGATACAAATAATGACACGCGACTATTCCATTATCTAAAGACCGTTGACCTTCCATTTCTTGCCGAACTATCTCTTCTCTTCATTGTAACCCGAGCCTTTTAAATCATTCCAAGCCTCTCGATTGTATCAAAACCTCAAAATGGCCATGAAAAAGAGACAGAGCAACGAATCTAAAGTAACTTCACCTATCAAGCATGATCGAGGTGAGTCGAGCAGTACGACTTAGAGGTATGTGAACCCGAAACTATAAAAACGAGAAGTTATAGCTGAAAATAAAATTTGTTCGGAATGGGTTTTATATAGAATGTTCGTTCTCTTGAAAGTTTTGGAAACTCAAGGTTGGAAGGAGGGGTTCTATAATAATGATAGAGTCTTTTACCTGAAGGTAGTGCATGAGTTCTATTTGAACCTAGATATAGATTTGGACGGAGTTGAGGCTGCGAGATTGTCTTCTATTGTAAAAGGGAAAAAGATTATATTTTCATAAAAACAATTGGATGAATGTCTAGGAGTACCTCACAATGGAAGATACGAGAAATATTCTGCTAATATTCCTCCCAGAACTGATTAGTTTTCTTATGAGTTAGCCCTGGAATTTCTGACTGGGAATTCTGAATCGTGAAGGATAATTGCTGCTGAGTTGGATGGTGAGAACCAAATCCTGTTCAAATTTATTCAACATCAGGTATGTCCGAGAAAAGGTAATTTTCCTACAGTAAAGTATCAAGATGTTTTTCTGATATTTATTTTGCTGAATGGTGAAAAGATCAATCTATGTAGATATTTTTCCGAGCATATTGTTGAGATGATAAAACCTTAAAAGAAATCTAACACTCTATTTTATTCTAAAAAATTTCTGCCATGCTGAAATTCTGAGGTTGTGTGAATGATGGAGATGAGTGTATATCATCAGTTAGCTTTTGTTTTAACAAAGTTATATGTAAGATAATGAAAATCAATTGGAACCCATGGAAGAAATCTTGGGTTGATGATGAAGAAAAGTTGTATGATTCTTTCAATCCTACTGATCATCCATGGAGACCAAGGGAAGTAACAGATCCTAGAATAAATCCTGGCGAGGAAGTGATCTATTCGGATGAAGAAGAATAAGTGGCTGCTCCTAAAGAAATAGTTAAATCCAGAATGAAAGGAACAGAAGAAGAAGAAGAATATGATGAGAATCTAAATGATAAAGAACAAGATGAATCATCTCCTTATGAAAGGAGTGATCATGATACTATTAGCCCAAAGAGAAGAAGGATAGAATTTGGTTCAGCAAGTCCTCCTCTCAATTTACCAGAAATTGAACCGCTCTTAGATCATGAACAAGAATGCGAGACTACTGAATCAAATTCTAAGGAGTATGAATCTGGAAGTACAGATAGTTTTAATGAGAGATTAGTTAATGATGATGATGATGATGAAGGTGGTGACAGTGAAAATAATGGTGATGATGTTGATGATTATGATGCTGATGCTCGACCTTTAGAAGGTCAAAATGTGATCCAATATGATCCTAAATCCCTACCACTTGAGCATGAGTGTGTTCCAGATGCTAAGAGGACAGAACAATTGGTGAGTGATAAAGATGAGGAAGTCCCTTCTGAAAATTCTGGATGAGCTCAGTTTGTGAAACCTATATACCCTTGATGCAACGCAGCATGGGAAGATCATCCAGGTCTTTCTGTTCTAGTATTAGACTACCTAGAGGAAGAGGAAGGTGTATAAGTAGATCTTGAAGGCATAAGGGATTTTATTAAGGCTCAATTCATTGTCAAGTATTTTCAAAGAACAGATGTCAGACCAGATCCTTCAGTATCTCAACGTAGACCTGATCCGGCAGTTGCACAGTCAGATTTTGATAATTTCAAGATTGAATAGATTCAAGCAGTTAGGGAGACTGTGAAAAGTGAGTTATCTCATATTCCTGCTCCTACTCCTTTGACTTTATCTGATGCTTCTCTGAATTATTTGGCTTAAAGAGTGGCAAACTATATCAAACCAGACCTGTGCAATTACAGTGAATCAATTGGCAGACATGTTACCTCTTTGAATCAAACCCTTACAGAGTTAGGAAGAAATCTTGTTTCTTTGTCAGGTGAGTTCAGAACGACCATCTCTGATGGATGTTTTATGAAATCTGATAGAACATTTTAATAAAGAAGATTTGAGGAAGTTAAAAGATGAGATTACTCTGGTTATTGCTCAGGCTGGCAATGCCAAGGTGACCAAGATCTCTGGTCGAGAATTAGATACCTAAAGATATGTTGTTAGAGAAGATCTGGTGGCTCTTGGGAAGACTTTAGATCTAGATTCTTTGAATAAAATGAAAGAGCATAGTGATCTTGTGCATAAAATGGTACAGTTGTATTCGGCTGATGCTACAAAATCTCAAAAGGATATAATGAGAATGTAGATCATTATTTCTCTAAGATCTACACAAAGCATGAGTTGAATCATCATTTTAAAGTCCTGGCTGATAATCTGAGACTCCCTCCAGTGACTCATGCTTTTAAAGCTCAAGTTCAGCAGTTAAATGATTTTACCCCCAATTTATAAAATTTCCTGCAAAATAAGGATGATTTTGAAAAGGATATGAAGTACAATGGAGAAGTCATTCAGGACTTCATCAACATGAAAAACCCTACCTTCATGTGGAAGAAAAAGCTATTGTTTTTCCTACAGCTGAGACTCTGCAATCATCAGATGTTGCTCCCAGTCAGATGTCTGTTTCTCAAACTCATTTCAGTATTAGACCAGTCTTTCAACAGCAACCTTCAGAACGACCTTCTTTGCAGCAGGTGACCTTGGAACCCATATTTCGTGTAGCTCGGGTCGTCCTACCTCCTTTCTCCATAAGGCCAGTTTCACCGTCTACCCAACAACCTTCTGGACCTTTAATTCCTCCTACTGCTAAAGGGAATGCTCCCTTGCACCCATAGAAATAGTTGTTACAGTCAATTTTTTTTGATATGGTGTTGGTTTTCCAGAACTATTCTATTTTGTTTGTAATATGTGTACCCTTTGTTGGTATGAAATCTTATTACTTATATTTCTTTATCTCTTCTTTTTGATAATCCCAAATGGGGAGAGAAATCACGGAGAGAAAACAGGTGAATCATGCATGCATATGAGAACTCTGGATGCATTATCTCCGGATGCATCATGTCTGGATGGGTGACCTGAATACCCATGCTGGCTATTTATCAGTTGCATGTATACACAAGGGGAGACATGTTGAAAGAGGAGAATTCCCCAGTTATATATATGTTCTAGTTTCCATTCTAACCATGTTTTATCTTTTGGAAGATATTCTTTTTTACAGGGGGAGAAATGTTGAAAGAGGAGAATGCCTCAGTTATATATATGTTCTGGTGGATATTCTAACCATGTTTTATCTTTTGGCATACATTGTTTTTATAGGGGGAGCATAATGAATGAAATAATGTATTCTCTTTTCATTTATGCCTTTGATTTGTGATTATAAAAAATGGTGAGATTGTTGAACTCTCTGTGGAATGGTTCTTTTTAATAATCCCAAATCTTAGTTTTATTTATTTCCTTTTAATGTCTTGTTCAAATAGTTCTAAATATGTTTAAATCATATCTTCAATTGTTTATATATGATCAATGTATGATTATGGTTGAACTGGAAGCATTATGGATTGAACATACACTTTGTAAGAATTCCTCATCTTGACTCACTGATAGTCATTTTTCCTGAGGCACCGATGATGAACGGTCACCTCGATGATGAATGGTCGCACCGATGATGAACGGTCGCACCGATGATGAACGGTCACACTGATAGCTACCGAAGATCTAAAGAGATACTGACGATCACGTGTCACCGATACCGACGATCATGTGTCACCGATACTGACGATCATGTGTCACCGATACCGATGATAATGTGTCACCGACACCGATACTGAGATAGTGATACTGAGACACCGATACCGAGTCACTGATGCTGAAACACCGATGCTGAGACACCGATGCTGAGACAACAATACTGAGACACCGATGTTGAGACACCGATACTGATACACCGATGCTGAAACACCTATGCTGAGACACCGATGCTGATACACTGATGCTGATGCTACCGAAACCAATACAGATTCAAATTGTCTCACCAATCACATGACTCACCGATAGTCATGAAAATAGTTTGAATTTCTATAAATTCGTATTTAAATATAATGGTAATTTTTGAAGTTTTTAATGAAATTAATGTTATTTAATGTTGATTGTTGGCATGTCAGGGGACCGTACCTCGTACCTCTGAAAATGTAATCATTCCTACCACCGGAGCTTGTGGAATAAAAGGAAGATCGAGCTGCAGTAAAGAGATACACAAAAAAAAGATACACATAGATATACAACAGATACGAAGATACAAAAAGAGAGATAATCCTTCCATACATGTACATGAGAAGAAGAACTTGAAGAACATTGATATACATCAAGAACACAAGTTCAAAGAAGAAGTTCAAGAGCTACAACTACTACACATACTTGAGCTAAACACCTACACTGGAAGTGAAGGAAGTGAATAACGATACTCTGTTTTTCAAGGGAAAAACCAGAGAAGGACTTAGAAGAATTTCTTCTTAATCCAACGAGTCTAGAGATGCACATTCAATCACTACAGATTTCTACACTCTGATATATTCTCTATTAGTGATTAATTTACTTACATTATTGATCTGTGAGTGTACTCTATATATCATACCCACACAAACTGACTCCTGTGCTGAACTGCAGGATATCAAAATCCTCAAACCACAATTATTTACTCTTGTTTACCCACGAAAACTGTGGAAGAGGTCCTTGTGTGGTCTGGTCATTGATTTTGTTTCCCACAACGAACTATGGTAGAGGTCCATGTGTGGCTTGGATAGTCGTTCACTATTGTTAACCCCGATCCAGGGTGTGGATCAATTTATATAAATTGTTGAGAGGACTATGTCTCGGCTTGAGACTGAACCTCTTGGTTAACTATGCTGTGCATTTTAATATACATCTATAAGTAATCTATATACTTATTCTGATGCTATTACTTTGAAATACAAAACTGTTTTAAAGCTACTTTGATAGTTAAATTCATAAGTGTTTATACTTATTGTAAATCAGTAAGTAAGTTTGAAAAGTTAATTTATTCTTCAGATTAAGTAAACTGAGACCTAATCAATCTTTGAGAAACTGATTGAACATTTACACTCTGTATAGATTCAGTACAGTTTAACATTGTTTTTAATTGGGGGTTTTTAAGAGAAATATTTGTTAATAGAAATTTTTAATTGGAACTCAATTCACCCCCCCTCTTGAGTATCGACTCTGACCAACAGTTATAAATTAATAGACAATTATATGTTTTTGAAAAACTAGAAAGACATTATGTATAGGTTGTGGTGTGGGTTCAATAACACCTCCTTGACTGGTGTCATTATTGTGGACATTACATACCTGAAAAAACAGAATATAGTGGTACTGAATTTGATACATGTATTTAATATTTTAATATTACTAACATAACTATTTTAGGTATTTTTTTATGTAAAATATTATTAAAAATAATTTATATTCTAAATATTATTTAATATAGGAACCAGAGGTAGAGTAAGCTATTTGAATACAACAAAATCCGGAGCATGTACCATCAAATACAATCAATAATACATATTATAATAATGTGGATAATTGATTCATATTTATATGGGTTGTATAGGTAATTTAATGATATATATTATTCATGTTCATTATTTGATGAGCACGTTTTATTTTATATTATCTGTGTATATATATAAATATTGAATTTTGTAAGTATGGTTAAGACATTGAAAATATTGAATGCTATATGTTATATATATGTGTGTGTTTATATACATGAGGTGGTATTATTTAATGGGATAATGAGTTCTCTGAGTTTTATAATTAGTAGTGATTCTAACCACCATGAAATTAAAAAACTATTGGTTATTATTTGAAACTTGTTTAAATAATCACTATGAACTCTTAAACTATTACCAAATTATGCTAACCTACTACTGAATAGTTGGTGGATGTTTTTACTACCACTAATTATAATATATTTTTCTAAAAACACCACCACTTATATTATTTTATATGGATTGAATTTCCATAAAATTTACAATAAGGTACCAAAAAAATATCAATCACATATGTTTTTATAGTAGTTTCAAAAATGACCTCGAAGTACACATGTGTAGTGGTTCCACAAAACATTAATGAATTAATTGGAGACTCATAAAATCATAATGATTTTAAAAAATGTATCCTATTAATGGGATAAGGTTTAAACTACCACCTTATTCATAAAAAACACCACTAAGGAATTATTTTTCTTATAGTGACACCAATGGGTCATCGTATATTATTCCACAAATAACCTATCCACAGAAATATTCAAATTGTTATTAATAAAATTTTTTAAACCCAAAAAATTAAATAATATGTTATCATATTACAATAATATAAAAAAATGAATAAAACATTATCCTATATTCACAAAAATGTGATATTATTTTCTCTAAAAAACATGAATCACATTATATAAAACAATAATATATATATATTTGACACCCAAAATTAAATTTATATTTTTTTAGAAATAACATTGATAATAAAATCACATACCTGTTAATAATACATAATGTTACCAAAAATTTAATGAACTTCTTGAAAATAACAATAATCATTAATATCTAAGAATATTGGAACTATTCGATATGTGTCTCTAAAAATTAAATAAAACATTTTCATTCATTTCCTTATCATTTAATCAAATAACCACTCCCATGTTAATATATACCTCTATTATATATTCCCTTGTAAAACATATTTCACAAAAGTACATTATTCTTCTCAGAATAAGATCTTATAGAGTATATATACAATAATCATATATTATAAGTAAGTCACCATAAATCATAATCACATAAGACCTTAAAACAAGATTCATTCCTTCGAATCATCTGATCATCCTTATACATGTAAAATCATTAATTAATTAATAAATGTTATGTTATCATCACATGAAAGCATCATAACCACCAAATTAATCTATACCCTTCTCTGACAACAGCTGTTAAATCTTAGAACCATTACACAAGGATTTAATGATAGAAATTATATTCTTTAAATTTTGTATTTAATACCAATAAACATGCACCAATTTTTTTGACATTAAAAATACTATTGATTTACATACTTCTAAAATACCTTTTTAGGTTAATAGTTTTAGAGAATCAAGATAAAATATTTCATAATAATAATAATGTATTAAAGATTAAATTTTTCATATAATACTTAGTTTTTCACATTATAAAAAAATTATTCCTAATTACTCATAAAATATTCCACAAATTACTTAATTAACATCATTTTTCATAGATTAGGGAAACATATAAAAATAAATGGTTGATCACAAATAATTTTCATATGTAAACACATGAGAAAAAAATTAATAATCATAAGTGATCCTATGATATGTATAAGTGTATACGTGCAAGAATTTAAGATTATAAAATGATTCCAACAATTTTTAGATCGTAATACTAAATCACAACATAAATAATTGTAGTTCGTAATACATAAATAATTATATAATCAAATATCATGATGCACGATAATATAACATTGGACTAATAACATGTTATAAAAATGTGACACAATGTATGACCTAATCATAATCCTAGAATTAATTTTTCAAGTCAATATAAAACTTCACTTATAAAATATTTGGATTGGGATAAACACTAATTTTCCATATTTTGTCTTGAGATAAACTCCACTATACACTCTTCTGGGCTTTGTATAACCTTCAATGTACCCTTTGAAAAAAATTTATAAACTACTAGTTGCATTAGGGGGCTATAAATGAACTTCCCATCACATAATAATAATCCATTCATATGTATGAAAAATGTACATAAATTTTTTTATCATATCAATATATCTTAATATGGGAAACTAATATTTTCATCATTATTTAATCATCTAAATCAAAAACTATCTAAGGAAATAATAAGTATGGTATCATTAGATCATATTCTATATAAAGAATAAAAAAATTCATAGTATAAAATTATAAATAAAAAAAATTCAAAAAATTTTTTTTTTATCAAAACACCCATTTTTATGGTGATATCCTGATATTTTCAAAGTACATTATGTTCAATAGTGTATACAATATGCACCTTCAATTTTAAACGAACCACAAAATATTATTATATGAAAATTATAACATATCCTCTAAATTAGAGGGCATAAATAAGAATAAATTAATTATTAAATAATAATTAAATGTTCTAAAAAATAAAAATTTATTGATTAATTAATAGGAAATAAACTCTCAAATTTCAATAAAGGTAATTTATATTTCGAAATATATTTTCTTCAAAATGGGGTTTTTTTTAATTTTTGAGAGAATATTATAATAAATTTATAGAACATTTAAAAATATTATTTGATAAAAAGGGTATAATTTTTTAAATTATTATTTCAAAAATAACATATGATTAATATTTTATATTTTTGTAAATGTTTTTTTATCAATGAAGTGTGAAATTGACGATTTTAATTGAAAACATAAATTTATTATCAAGTACATAAAAATAACATTATGTTTTGGATTAATTATGAAGGTTTATTAGTAATTGTTTTTAAAATAATCCAATTAATTTCATTTGAATCAATATTATACTTTAATTGTTTTTAAAAACATATTCATACTGAAAATAATTTTTTCTCAAAAATCAATTTTCCTCATGTTTTTGGGATTAATGATAAATTAAATTATACCAAAAATAGAGATTGAATCATGAAAAATATATTTAATATTTATAATCAGTAGGTATAAATATGTTAAATATTTTCCTTTTATTTTTATTTCTAATAATAATATTTTTTTACCACAATAGAGGTAAAACAAGTTAATTATGGTTAAAACTAATGTCATAGGACATATAATTCACTCTCATACATTAATTATTTTCATTGGTTTATAATATTTCGACACATCATATTTTTATTATCTAATTATATTAATTTTTAGGTATTTCTACACTAAAAGTAATTAATATAATTTAATAGTTTTTGAAATTCTATTTACCCCTACTAACACTTAAAAAAGGGAACCCCATCTCCACACGTATCCACACCTCAGGTGACCTTTCATTATCCAACCCCTACCCAAATACCATCCAAATATCTCTCCCCAAATTCAATCGTTTTTTATAATACTAAACATAGTTTAATTATGGTTTAATGAAAAATTGTTCGTCCAAAGAAAATGTTTGTCTGTAAATGAATGTTTTAATTTATTTCTTATTATACCTCCGTAAAATATTTTTTCAACCAGATTTAAATAGTAAAATAATTATATTACATATATTTATATATTATTTTATTAATTTTATAACCGTTATCCATATAATGTTCTATAAAATTGTAAATGAAACCACAATTCATGCCTACAACAGACTACCTTCCCACAAACCGATGCAATTCATTTTCTTTCACCAATTATAATGTATGGTTTGATTGGTGGATTTAATGTATAAATATGATACTAATTAAATAATTTTTATTCCTAAAATATAATATATAATATTTTTTCTTACATTTCTGACCACTGAAAAATTATGACGTCATTCATGTATAAGTGTAGATCACCACCTCCAAGAGGTGATGTGATTCATTTTTAATCATCACATGACATAGGATGTATGTATAAATTATTTGGATACATAATATTATATTTAAAACTTAATCATAACTTTTTAAACTAAAGATAATAATTTTCTTCTTTCTCTCATTTTCATTGAATAATATAAATTTTACTCATATCTACGTACAACCTATCTTCTCTAATATTATAACCCATTACAATATTTATAATCATCATTTAGGTTTAGTTTCAAACCTATAATTTAGTAATAAAAATTTTTATAATTATTTCATTATTATTATTTATATATGATGTAATAATTACCTCATTGGCGAAGATCATGAAACGAAATTCATTTTTCAACTGTGAACTGAAAATTAAAACATATGACATAGACTTCACATTAGAAGTGATAAAATATGTCATTGTATTAATTATAAAATGGTTTAACTATAATTTATCAATCCTGATATTTGTTTCTTAAATTCCAAAATATTTATTATAATTTTATTGTACTAGAGTTAAAGGACTATCATGTCAGGTTTCGACTAAAAGTTTGGGATTTTATCCCAATTTAATTCATTGTGACATATTTTTATAGTAGGAATCTTATTTCGTCTATATAGTGTATATACCACCCAATTTTAATGTTATATCATTAATAATTAATACTTAATTTTATATTAATTTATAATTCAAACTATTTCATCCAAGGGATTTTTACTTTAAAGATATGACGTGGTAAGAGATTTATTAAATAAATTTTCATTCATTTTGTTCTAACTATTCATCATAGACTTTATTATTAAACAATTATGTGTGAATTAGTCACTAATTTCTTGATTATATATTTTTAAATTTTTATTTTTAATTACATATGTACACATAATCAGTTCACGGATTAATTATCACTCAAAATATTATGATCTTTGAATGTTTTTTATTTGTTTCAATATCATTTTGCAGACAAATATATCAAATCATGCACCATGATTTCCTTTTATAGAGTAATTAATTCTCAATGAATGAATTTTTACATTTAAAATCTTATCATTCATGAGATTTTAAATTCAATTTCATATTCTATCTTTAAATTAACATTGATTTCGAATGTTAACAAAGTTGTGTATGCTTTATGATGCAAACTCATTTATTTTTAGGATTGTTTATGTTCAATGATTCATTAATGGAAATAATCTCTAATTAATTATGTAAAACACATATACTATCTTATAAAAATGTTATGAATGTTCTTTAAATGTTTTATTTCTATATCATCCCTTATAGAACCAGGAAACATCAAGGAAGTTGTTTCTATGTACTACTGATCTTATATCTTCTTTTAATAAGGAATATTAATCTTCTGTATGAAAGATATATAAAATGTAAAAAAAATTCTTTTCTACTTATAATTGATTTAGTAATTTTAATATATTTGACCATAATTGAAAACTTCTTAAAATGAAATTCTTATAATTCTCCATTTGGGACACTTTTGACTGCCTTTACAAAATATTGAGAAGAAGTTATATTTATAACTTTTAAAGCAAGAATATATTTTACCACTATCTGGAATACTATTTTTATATTAAGTTCCCATTATAATTTTCTATGTTTATTTTTTGAACAAAAATATTTCTATAGTATTATTATGAGTAATTAATTTTAAAAAGTGATGTTAATAGTGTGAATGGTATTTTCCATATGTTGTTTTTAATGATATTTTTATTGTATTTATATTCATCAAAGATAAAAAACCTTAGTGTCATTGATTCTACACAGGGGATATTTTGTAATGATACCATCATTATCCTTTCTCTAGATGGATTAGGTTTTTTAAAGGGATTTTTTTGGAAGTCTTTTTTTCATATGTAATAAAATCTTTGAATGTCCAATCGATGTTGTAATGTGTATAAGTGAATGATTCTATTTTTTCAATATATGGTACATGGAAATATGTTTGGATGATCTATGGGTGGTTTAATTATAAAATAAGGGTGCTGGGTTCGGTTATAGACCAAAGGTATGTGGTTCTATTATAAATTAATGATGAGGGATATGTTATAAACAAGGAATAAGTGGTTCCATTATAAACCCATATCGGGTGGTTATATTTTAAACATTGGATATGAGAGTATATTATAGAGCAGAAATGAATTGGAAAGGGGAAAAAGGTAATTATATTGACGTTACATTAAATAGATTATAAAGTTATTTTAATTATAAGAGACAATAGATTCAACTGGTTATATTATATATCTATGAGATATTTGAATTATCTGATAAGGTAAATCACTGATAAATGATTGATTTTCCAAGATTCCAATAGGTTTTTTCTATTATGTCTGTAAATTTTTAATAGTTCTTATTATCAATATTGACATTACACATCTCATAATTATTTATACTTATGAATATTTCCATTGTAAAATATTTCTTCCATTTCAAATGTTTTGTTATCCGCGTATTTATGGCTATGAATTATATTAAATTATCAACGTGAGATTTTATATTTTATACATACTCTTATTCTCTTATTATTCCCAATGATGACATAGAATTCTTAATTATTATGTTTACCCTTTTTGGGTGCTTGATATCACTTTGATTTTGTATATTTTTTCATAGGTTATGAATAATGAAATTTAATGGCTTACATTGAGAATGGTTTCATGTGTAAAAAAATTATGAGATATTTTTAAGACAAATTGTTATGCAAGGAAAGCTGAGTATATATAAGGGCCCATAATTTTCATAAACATATATTATATATTTTTTTTTGAATTTTCATTAAATAAAATTTCAATTAATATAATACTCGTATATGTCAATTGAATTCATAATATTGGAATCATAAAAAACTAGTTCATAATTATATCTTATAATGTTCTCTATAATTTTCACCCTTCTTATACATATCACACATAATAACATTTTGACATTGTTGAAAAATCAAAATATAAGAATGGATGATCTCAGATAGTAATTAAGGGTAATCATGGGAGATATAAATTTATAATCATATGGAATCATAAGATAAAAATAACGGTATAAGATCCTCACCATAACAAACAATTTTCAAATCCAATCTGTCAACTAAAATTCATATGAGTTATGGAATAAAACAATATCATTTCAAATGAAATTAATCATAAAAATGAGAACTCATCAAAATTCATTCATGAACCACAATTTATTGTGATAAATTTATGTAGAACCATTTAAATTATAGAAACAATTTCATATGTTAGGGTTAGAAACTAAGACCCTTATATAAGGAATCAAAACATGTTTCCTATAATGGATCATGTTCAAAGACTTGTTTCCAATAAGAGATAAAGCACTTCTAGTTGCTTCCCATAACGAATCAATAAATTGTACCTATTTACCATAACAATTTTGTGAGATATAAAATATTATAAAACTAACAAGAGAGGGATATTGGTCACACACATCACATAATTAAAACCATACATATATAGATTGTATGATCATAATACATTAATAATACCAAAACCCATAAAAAGAAATGTGTTTCAAAAAACCTTTCAACTTTTCATCATAATAATAAACCACCTATAAAAGTAATATTTATGGTATCATTGAATTATATCCATAATAATTTATAAATAAAATAAATGTATAATATTTTTGAAATAAAATTATTTTAAAATATCCCTTTGAATAATTTGTATTTGGGAAATTATTTATCTCTTTCAAAATCCCTTTTTATGAAACATAACACTTTTAAAAGAAAAATATGTATTCGAAAATAAAAATTTAATCCGGAAAAATTATGTTTCAAATGATTTATTCTTCATGAAGGTGGGAATATACACTCATACCTTATATGTTTTTTTAAAAAAAATTCTGTCTTTGTTGGAAAATATACAAAGTACGTTGTTTGGAAAATGAATGTAAGATTCCATTGAAACCGTTCTGTAAGAAGTCAAAAATATGTAAAATATGATATAAAAAATATATTGAGAATACAAAAAACCATTTAAAAAAACTTTTACATAACATTTACATGTAATAGAAATACTTCATAGTGTTGATTGAAACATAAACACTCCCAAATAATGATTAAATTGTTCAACAAATACTTACTAATTTGATGATATTTTAATTGTAAGACATCTCAAAGAAAGAAAGATATATGTAAATGAAAATATAATAATTTTTATAATAAAAATAATAATATAAATTCAGGGGATTTATATACACCACCCTCTATCAGCCAGTTGAATATAATTCATATGTCCCACAAAAGAATAAGTGAGACAAAACCCCTTACCTTGGGTCATACATCCTTTACAGTTGAACCTCCTTCATTATAAATATATATTTATTACAAATATATTTAAGAAAAATAATAATATATATCATAAAATAAATTATTTACTTATATTCTTTTATAACCAATTTTTTATCAAATCCTTTCTAAATTCACCAATCTTTGGGATATGTACTTCGTTTTCACATATGTTTTGGTTCAGTAGTTTTTCCTTATGTATTGAACATGGTTATATATTGTTGATAATGATATAAATATCATATAGATATATATATATATATTATAATTATATACACATTTTTATTCATTTATAAATATTAGTGTTAGAAAAATGAATTATACAATTCATAAAGACAGTAGGTCGTACGTACACATAAATGCTTGTTTAATATTTCTATATATGGAATAAATGAATGTTAAAAAATAATTAAAATTTCATACAATTATTATATAATATTTACCATATATAATCTTAAAATACATCTTATTTACCAGAAAACTGATATATAGTTAAAAAAATCAGGTGAATTTGTGGAGGTGGTAGTCCCCATGTACCCACGAGTGACATTATAGATTTCCACATTATTGGATGGATAGAAGGTATATATCATATTTTTCTTATAAGAATAATTATTTCCCATGTATCATATATAACCATTATTCACATCATAGTAACCATCCATGAATTTTGGTGGTGGGAAATTAATTGCATCACTACATGTAGACAATAATATATATGTACACACGAGCATTAATTTGACATCCCTTTCGATGGAAAAAGGGTGGATAATGGTTGTTTAGTAACTATATAAATATTTTATAATATTTAGGAAACTAAATTTATCATTTTTTCGAATAATATTGTAACATATCGATCCCAGAATCTAGGATCCGGTGCATTATTGTAATACATTGGCATGATTAGAAGGAATCATGTTCTGAAGGACCGATCAGTTTTGTAGTCTTGGAAACAAGATACATATATATGTTCAACACTACAACATGAAAAGAAAAAAAAATTATTCCATTAGAAACATCGATGCTTCCATGATGATACCTTCATGTCACTCATAACTAACTTTTTAATATCCTCGGAAAATGAAACATGAGATATGGTTGAGGTCAAACACTCAGTAAGAGTAAGCAATACATCGCAAGATAACATAAACATTAGGCATGGTGAATAATTGAAAACACATGCCTTTACAAATAATAAACATGAACACTTTATGAACGAAATATGAGCTGAGTAAATAATGCCATAATGAAACATAGTCATGGGTATTCTACAAGTCGAATAACCATATGAAATATAAATAACTATTCACATAATGATGGAATGTATAATTACGGACATCATAACCACATAGTCAAGGCCTTTTTCCAATACTGAAAATATGATTTTGTCAACACCTAGTACCAAGACTCTAGATTGTCTCATGAGATCTACTGATGCATCAAGGAGCTATAGCGGGCTCTACCCATCACTTATTAAGTCAAATGCATTCTTCATATGAACAGTTTGAAACATATTAGAAACATTTGTATTAAAACTAGCATATGAAATGTCAATACTTTATCCACAAACCCTGAATGGTATAAAAATAGCACATCCATAGTCAAACATAACCCATTCAATAAAATATAAAATATTTTATAGTAATAGATTAACCTCAATCAATAATAATGAAAGATATTCATATAGATGAAACAAATCATCAAAACTATTTGAGAGAAATATCCCCCTTTTTATTGAAAATATATAAAAGTATCACTATTTATCAAGAAGTCGTTTAATGTAGATTTTTGAATCAATGTGACCCATACCACATTGAAACTTTAAAAATGTATTTTATTTTGAAAACATTAATTTCCATATAAATAAATCCTTAAAACCATTTTTAAAACATGGACATTAATGAGAAATATTTTGAAGAATCAATTGTTAAGACATTTAAAAATGATATTTTAGTTAGAGTTCCTAAACAAATGAGAGATAGTTGAATACAAATAATTGAGATAATCAAAATTTTATAATATGATGATAATAAAGGATATCATGATATACAATGTCAAAGGACAGTATATACACCATATAAAAGTGAATTGGTGCATAAAAAAAATAAATCTCAATGGAATGTAAATTGAGATAATGTCCCTTATAGAAACTATATTCTTAGGTTAACGATAAATCAATGAAATAATAATTTTTTGAAAATACATATAAAATAAATATGATCTGAAATTCAATAGAAATAAATTAGAGTAAATTCACACATATATTTGTAAAAACAACACTGATGACTTGGATGATTAACTCAATGAATGGAAATTTAGTTAAGATCACTCTTATCAAGTTCATATGAATGACATAATGAAATATCAATTCAGTGATTATGTGTATCAAGAGTATATTCAAACAAAGGGGAGTGTAAATTACTACATAAATAATAAATAGTGATTCCCCACATAATCTTGGAGTAAAATAATCAATGAAGTATGCGTAAATCCAAATGAGTGGAAACAGAAATTTGAAATTTCCTTACCGATTTGGTAACTTACGAAACATACACCCATGAAAGAAGGATCAAACAACGATAATGTAAATACCCATAAATTAAAGTATATTAGGAAATTAATACAATCATGGACATTTAATACTCCACAAAAAAGGAAATAGTGTCCAATATAGCATGAATCTCACATGGAATAAAAGTGATATGAAAAAACCTTATTTCGTTATAATCAGTATAGTCATATGACCAAAAGTTAATAAACACAAAATGAATAATATAATACCATGAATAGAAAGAGAATCATGATAATATATATCAAATGAAATTACTCAATACACCACATGAAATAAATAAGTGGCCAACAATGGAAATGTAACGGAATTAAGAGTGAGATAAAAAACCACTTACTCAATAAGTTATTTATTTGAGTTCATATTGGATATTTTATTGATGTTAAGAACTTGAGTGAAAAATTAACTTGTTGTAATTACAATTTTTCCATGTTTTCCAAAGTACATTATCTCTAGAATGATATAAATGATTTTAATATCATATATATATTATATATCCTATATATATATATATAACAGTATATAAAATTTTGAGATATGAAATGAAATGTATAGTTCATGGAGAC
This sequence comes from Viscum album, assembly GCA_963277665.1. NCBI lineage: Eukaryota > Viridiplantae > Streptophyta > Magnoliopsida > Santalales > Viscaceae > Viscum > Viscum album. The sequence continues at coordinate 1,590,944,151 of OY728131.1, forward strand.
GGTAAGTCGTACACACGCATGAATGCTACTTTCATTTCTATTTTGTATTCTAATGGAATTAAAACATAATGAGAAATAGGTATATTATCATTCAGGTATAATATCATATATAATATCATTAATTCCATATTTTATATGTCCCACATAAGGCATTAATGAGTCATATCATTTTGAGGGGGTGGTAGTCCTCACTTCCTCAAATGAAAGTATCACATTTTACCCACAATGGAAACCATAAAATAATCATATAAATGGAAAATAAAGAATAATAAATAAAACATATAAATAATATATATATCATATATAAATACAGTTCCATCTTAATATCCACCATAATAGGCGGTGGGAGATAATCGAACAATGATCCTTTCGTGAGGTATTAGTTTTCCACCCACAAAAACAGTATGTTCTTCACCCATTAAGGGAAGGTGTGTGTAAGTTTAGTTAGTATCATTATAATAACAACATCCTAGTATATTTAGGAACTGGTTTTGATATAAAATAAACTAATAAAAAGTTTTTATGGGGTTGAGGAAGTAAAATAAATCAAAATAAAAAAAATGATTTAAGAGAAATAGATACCTCTAATTTGGGTTACTTCCTTTGGTTTGAACCAAAATGACTTCTTGAGTTTTCTTATGCCTATTTTAATAATTATAGAAGGAATTGGGGGATATTTAAAGATTATTTTGTCCAGGTTTGGATGAGCCAAGTGGCTTGAGAGGTGTGTGGAATGGATTATAAGTGGTGTCCATTAAAAATGGGGAGGAGGGGATCTTTAGGAATGTGTGAAAATATAATTTTATTATATAGTGATATTAGATTTATAAAGGAAAAAAATTAATTAAAGTCGACGATAAGATTACTCATGGTTGAAATAAAGTCATCCAATAAGAAATGGAATGGTTTGGGATATTATTTTATATTAATAATCATATTTATTTAAATCATTTATTAAAGAGGTAAATACTTCATCATTATTGTGTCATATATAATTTAATTTATTTGATGTCTAAAAATTATAAACAAATTATCATAATGTCGGAAATTGTTTTATCCTTCCAATTATTATTTATAGTCGAATTGATGACTTATATAACAGATTGTAAATATTGATATACTGAAAGATATTTGTTAATGTCATTTTTGTCTTTAATTTAAGTTAATTAAAATAAAGGGTCATTATCATTCTTATGTGGCCCCATGTGGTCCCCAAATTTACCCAAGGATTTCCATGGTCGGCAATGACTCATAAAATAAGGTTAGGATAAGTGATAAGATAATTTCATTTATTATAATATTTTTTTACCTTGAATTACCCAATTTACCTTTAACCGAGGTAAATAAAAGTCAAAAGCTACTATTAACCAAAAATTATTTTAATCTTATTGATCCAAGTTTTACTTACTAATATCAACCATGTATCTCTGATTTTCTAATTTCAATTCACAGATGTGGTAAAATTTCATTTAAATGAAAAGGACGGATTTATAACTCCAACTTAGTAGTTTCACTATTTATAAAAAATTTAAGTTTTTCTGAAAAATACCAAAAATTCATCCTAAGATATATTTGATATTCCAAATTAAAATTGATGTCTATTTTACCAAATTCAAAAAATTATTGTTGGATTAACTAATTTAAAATTAATTCCCGTTGTCAAAAACAAATAGTGTGTTTCTAAGAAATAATAACTATCAAAAAATTGACAATTGTTTATGTCTAATTTCAAGGTGAAATTAATTCCAATGACAATAATTGGATTAAAGGGTAAATATATAATCTAATTAATCTTCAAAACCAATTTAAAATATAATCTAACTATATAAATAAATTAGATTAAAAGGTAGTTTTGAATTAAAATACATTATTTTTATATATTAATAAAAAAGAATATTATTACAAAAAATACCAAAATTTAATCCAAAGTAAAATTTGATGTCCTGATTCTAAAGAAAAATTCTACTTCATAAAAATGAATATTTAAAAGGGTCAAATATTGAATTTAATAAGGGTTCACCATTAAATGGTGTCAAAATTAATTTTTTTTTCAAAATACAAATTTTATCTAAAAAATTGAATTTGTTATTATAATATGTCTAAGAAACACATAATACATAATTTAAAATTATATGGATTATATAAAATTAAAAGTCGTGTTAATACTATTTATAACCGCTTTTGAACGGCTTTTTTGGTATGTCGTGGTGTGCTCGAACTCGGTGTTTCGTGAAGCACAAACTATTTAATTTATAGAAAATAACCTACTATAAAAACATGGGGTGTTATATTCTCCCCTCCTTAAATAAATTTCATCCTCGCAATTTGAAATTGTTCTTCGAAAATAAAAGGTTAAAAATATAAAAATATCTTTCTGAAAAACCCACATCAGAAATTGGGTTAATAAAATTTAGTCTTAATAAGAGGGAAATGGAGATGAAAAAGTCACCACTAAATTTTGATCTATAATATGAGAGCATTGGTGGAAATTAGAGACATATAATTAGAGGAAAAACGTAAATATATATAGGGAGTGATTGAGGTCATCAATAACAAACATGTGTCAAATTTGTGGCCTCAAATCCATCAATCTAGGACGATTTAAAATATCATCAGTTTAAAAAAACATATAGCATTAGGATAAAACATTTTTGGTTTCAAGATCCCTTCCCTAAATTTTAATAATTAATTTATTCATAGAATAAGAAAACAAAAATATACTTTTCTTGTACAGTTTCATCCTTTATCTATTTCTTAACACAAACTCATCTTTCACTTTAAATGATGAGTATTAAAGATGAATTGGTCACACATAAAGTGCTAGAATCAACTTATAGATAATTCAATAATCCATAATGGATGAATTATATATTTTCGTTTTCTTTAGAGATTAACCAAAACCAAAAGGGTTAGTGCAATATAAGATGATCTTCAAAAAAATATAATACTTTAGAGAATGAAATACAAATCTCTATTTCAAAAACTAAACTAGAAGTACCCAAAGTTCAATAAATACCCTTCAATAAACAATTGTCCATTAAATATTTTAATATAATCTATTATAATATTGAAAACCAAAACTCAGAAGAATTTTCATACATTTTTTTCCACATTAAATGGTATCTCCAAATAATACCGACTACTCTTAATGTCAGATACATAAAAGCAATTAACATCATCACATATCCTCTATGATGGGTTAATTATTTCCATTAATAACCCAAATCCCTATAAATTCACACTAATAACATAGGTAAAAAAACCTTTACTCTTCAAATTAAATCCCATAGTATTCTTTTTTCCTTAGGCATATAGTATTCTCAATAGAGTGAACATCTTCCAATATAACATTTATCACTTAATCACTATATCATTTTCCTATACTAAGGATATCTATTTGACAGGATATAAGATCCCAAATCAAATTAATAAAATATTTAACTAAAAAGAATTAGTCACAATAACTAGGGACTTCACGTAGTCTAGTGGTAGGAGATAAATCCAAATATCACTATGGTTGTGGGTTTGATTCCCACATCTTTGTCTGACATGATGGGTTGTCACACGGTCTACATGTAATCGTTTTTCAAAAACTATAAAATTTTATAATATTCAAAAAAATGAGATAGATTCTTCAAAATAACTATAAAAAAAATCCCTCACAAATGTTATCTCATACCTCAAATTATCATTATGCCCGACTGGCCCAAAGGCCTTCTTTTTATTTTATTATTGATAATCCCCTTTTAAGGGTTGAAGGGGAACCCGTACATGACCTGTAGGCCAAAGGCACAAGGCCCGACATGACTTGCAATACATGACCCGAAGGCCTAGAGGCATACCATGCCCATAACATGACCCGTTCGCCCAACCCACTAGAACTACCCCTCCCCAGCGTCTTGCATTATTTATCTCCTTAGCTCCCCACCTTGCATTTTTGATCGGCTACCATTGCCCCGTACAAATCTGCACGTTGCCTGGTCCAGATGGTGGATGCCATACACTCTCATTCTTCCAATCTGGTAAGCTCAACATCTGGTGGCTGCTACACATGTTCCTCTGATTCTCTTCTAGGGCCTATTCTCTGTGAACTGGGATACTCCATGGTCTACGTGACCCGAAGGCCCTATGGCCCGAAGGCCATTGATGACCCGAAGGCCCTGGAGACCCATAGGCCCGGACTGGTGGCCCAAAGGCCCAAATCGGGTGAATAGTTCTGGCTAATACAGTACCAAATAGTTACTGCTATAGTAACTACTACAGTAATGCTACAGTACTGCTACAGTACCTCGGAAATTATCCTCCACCCAGTTTTGAACCCAGGTCTCTTAGATGCCAAGAAGGAGCCCGTAACACTCGGGTACAGGATCGTTGGCCCTTGAATTATCATTAAAAAATTTAATAACATGCAATTTCCTCAAACTCAATGATCATATAAAACCAAATGGTTTTTTATAACTATATCCACAAGATAAATTATAATTCTTCCTAAAATATCATTTTCACATGACAAACTGTAGGGTTACAAATACAAGAGAAAAGTTGTTCAATGTAATCCCATCAACAAATAGTACTAATACTTTTTAAACATTTCTCCATCCATTTATGTCAACATTGCTTCTTTCTTGACCAAGAGGATATCCTATAGAATAGGGCATTCACATGGGTAATGTCCAGGTCCCCTACATTTATGGAAAATGACTGTAAATGGATTCTTAGGACAATTGTTTTCTTCCATAGTACTCATCATTTTTCCTCGAAAATTCATTACTTTATGTCTTTCTTTACCAAAAATAAAGCATTTATTTGTTCCATTAAGACACCGTCCTAGTTTTCTCCTGGCACATTTCCTGCATGATAAAAAATGAGCTTTCTTTTCTCCATGTTATTCACTGTTGGAGCTATTATCATTCACCACATTTCTCTTGTTGAGTCCATGAGTAGGTTAATATATATATTATTGATCATATTTTTTGAAAACTGATTCGGTAGGATAAAATATATTTTACGCCTATCAACATTTTATTTTGTTGCTAATTTATACCACTATTCAAACCTTGTACATCATGCTCAAAGTTACTATGACTTCCCTGGAATCCAGCCATTAACTAAAACCAGAAAGAATTGTGGTAGTAATAATAGTCATAAAATCAATTTGAAAATATAATGACACATTATTTTCAATTTAAAACACCTTAAGAGTAAACAAGGTCATTTATTCTCATATTACATTAAAATCCTTCAAATCAGTTTGTAATGAGAATGTAAATTATCCAAAGAATATCCCTCGGGAGTGTTGTAACCAAGAGTGCTGTAAGGCCCGTTGTCGTGTACTAGGATACCCCGGGTTAAGCCTGAAACTCCTTGTCAAATTTTTCACTCTTATGTACATCTGTGCCAGAGCCGCCTCTATCTGGTCGTATCCAGACAGGGATGTACTACTTGGAAAATTCACAAAATCTCTACATTACCAATATTTCATGATGTTCTTCTATACTAATCCTCCAAGTCTATCTTAGGGAAATGTTCTCAAATTAGAGTTTATGTAAATCTAGTTTCCAAGGTTTCTACTAAACTTCCATTGATACCAACTGTAACGCCCCGACCACCGAATCCAGGAGCTGGTGAATTTTTTTAATACATTGGAATGATTATAGGGAATCATGTTATGAAGGACCGATCAGTTTAGTAGTCTTGGAAACAATATACATACATAAGTACAACACTAAAACTTAAAAAGAATAACAACACTAATTTATTCCATTAAAAACATCCAAGATTCAAAAATTATTCCTGAATGTCACTCAAAACTAAATTCTTCATATCCTGGGAAAATGAAACATGAGAAAGGGGTGATCTCAAATGCGCAGTAAGACTAAGAAATATAGTGAACGATATCATAAACATTAGTTATAGTGAATAATTGAAAACACATTCCATTACAAATAATTAACATGAACACATTGTGGCAGAAATAAGAGATTAGTAAATAAAGCCATAATAAAACATAGTCATGGGTATTATACTTGTCAAATAACCACATGAAATATCAATAGCTAATCTCATAATGATGGAATGCATAATGTCAGACATCATAACCACATGGTCAAGGCCTCGAGCCAAGACTGGAAATAATATTTTTTCAAGGCCTTGTTCCAAGACACTAGTTTGTCTAATGAGATCTACCAATGAATGATGGAGCTATAACGGGATCCACCCTTCAATTACTAAGTCCAATTAATTCCTCATATGAAATCTTTGAAACATAACAATCACATTTGCATTAAGACTAGCATACGAAATGTCAGTACTTTATCAACAAACCATGAATGGTATAAAAATAGCACATCCACCTTCAAACATAACTCATTCAATACAATATAGAAGATTGTATTGGAACATATTAACCTCAATCAATAATAATGAATTATATTGAGAAAAATGAAAACAATCATTAAAACTATTTTAGGGAAATACCCCCCCCCCCCATTTTCTTGAAAATATTTAAAAGTCTCATTATTTATCAAGAAGTCATTTAAAGTAGATTTTTGAATCAAAGTGTCTCATACCAATTTGAAACTTTTAAAAGGTATTTTAATTTTAAAACATTAATATCCATACAAATAAATCTGTAAAACTATTTTTAAAACATGGACATTATTGAGAAATATTTAGAAGAATAAATCATTAAAACATTTAACAATGATATTTTAGTTAGAGTTCCTAACAAAATGAGATACACTTGAATACAAATAAATGGGAAAATAAAAACATTATAATATCATGAGAATAATGTATTTCATGATATACTATGTCAAAGGAAAATATATACACCATATAAAAGTGAATTGGTGTATAACAGCAAAGAAGTATCAATGGAATGTAAATTGAGATAAAGTCCCTTATAAAAACTGTATCCTTAGGTTAAGGATAAATCAATGAAATAATTCTATGTGAAAAATATAAATGCAATAAATATGAATGAAAATTTAGTATAAATCAATCAGAGTAAATTCACATATATTCTTGTAAAAACAACACCCATGACATTGATGTTTAACTCACTGAATGGAAATTGAGTTAAGATTACTCGTATCAAGTTCATATCAATGACATGAAAAATTATAGATGGAGTGATTATGTGTATAAATAGTATGTCCACACTAATTTTAGTGTAAAATACTACATGAATAATAAATATTGATTCCACACATAATCCTGGATTAAAATAATCAATGAAGTATGCGTAAATACGAATGAGTTGAAATAGAAATTTGAAACTTCTTTAACAATTTGGTAACTTAAGAAATATACACCCATGAAAGAAGTATCATAATATGATAATGTAAATACCCATAAATTAAAGTATATTACACAACTAATACAATCATGGACAGTAAATATGCCACAAAAAAGGAAATAGTGGCCAATATATCATGAATATCACATGAAATAGAAGTGTGATGTAAAACCCATACTTCGTTGCAATCCAACGAGTCGTTTGAAAAAAAATTAATATACACCAAATGAATCATAGAATAATTTGAATATAAAAAGATTCATGATAATATAAATCAAATGGAATTACTTAATACACAACATGCAATAAATAAGTGGAGAGCAATGGAAATCTCACGGAATTAAGAGTGAGATAAGAAACCCCTTACCTCAAGTCCGACATGTCTTGTTTGTTCCTTGTTATTGCTGAATAAAAAACATAAGATACATTCTACTATATTAAGGACATTTTAAAGTTTATTTATTATTTTATATCACTTATTACCTTTCTATAACAATTAGTTATTTATTTGAGTTCATATTGGATTTTTTATCGATGTTCGTTACTTGAGTAAAAAATAAACTTGTTATAATTAGAAATTTTCCATGTGGTCAAATGTCCATTATCTCTAGAAGGATCTACATGATTTAGATAACATGTATATATATATATATTATATCCTGTATATATATCTATTTATAACAATACAAAATATTTGGAGATAAGAAATGGAATGTAATGTTCATGGAGACGGTAAGCCATACGCACGCATGAACGCTACTTTCATTTATATTTTGTATTTTAGTGGAATTAAAACATAATGATAAATAGTTATATTATAATTCCAGTATATTAAAATATATAATATCATTAATTCCATCCTTTATATGTCCCACGTAAGGCATTAACGAGTCATATCATTTTGAGGGGGTGGTAGTCCGCACTTCCTCAAATGAAATTATCGTGTTTTACCCATAAGGGAAACCATACAATAATGATATAAATTGAAAATACAGGAGAATTAAAAATCATAAATATAATATATATATCATTTATAAATACATTTCCTTCTTAATGGCCCCCATATGAGGCGGTAGATGATTATCGAACAATCATCGTTTCACGAGAAGTTAGATTTCCATCCACAGAAACAATATGTTTTTCACCCCTTAGATGGAGGTGTGTGTTAGTGTAATTTTAATCCTTCTCATAACAACATCCTATTATATTGTGGATACTGTTTTTGTAATTAAATAATGTAATAATAAGTTTTTAGGGAGTTGGAGAAGTGAAAAAAAATAGAATTTTAAAGAAATTGTTACCTTTATTTTGGGTAACGTCCTTTTGATTGAACGAAAAGTACTTAATGATGTGTCTTATACCTAAGGTGAGAATTATAGAAGGAAGAGGGGGATCTAGAAAGAATATTTTTTCAGGGGTTGGATGAGCCAAGGGGATTTAGAGGTTTGTGGAATGGTTTAGAAGTGGTGTCCTTTTATAAGGGGGAGGGGCTCTTTAGGAATGTGCGATAATATTTTTTTATTATAGTGATATCCGGTTTATAAAAGTCCAAAAATAATTAAAGTAGGCAATAAGATGACTCATGGTGGAAATAAAATCATCCAATAAGAAATGTACTGGTTTTAGATATTATTTAAATATTAATAATCATATTTATTTAAATCATTTATTAATGAGGTAAATACTACATCATTATTGTGTCATAATAGTTTAATTTATTTGTTGTTTAAAAATTATAAAAAAAATTACCATAATGTAAGAAATATATTTAGATTTCCAATGATTATTTATAGTCGAAATGTTGACTTATATAACCTCATGATAAAATGGATATACTAAAATATATTGGTTAATGTCATTTTAGTCTTTACTTTATGTGAATTAAAATAAAGTGTCATTATCATTCTTAAGTGGCTCCGTGGGGTCCCAAAATTGACCCAAGGATGCCCATGGTCGGTAATGAATCATCAAATATGGTTAAGACAAGTGATAAGGTAATGTTTTATTATTATAATGTTCTTTTTACCTTGAATTATCCTATTTACATTTAACCGTGGTAAATAAAAGTCAAAAATTACTATTCACCTAAAATTATTTTCATTTTATTGAACCAAATTTGACTTAATAATAACAACCATGTATCTCAGATTTTCGAAATTCAATTCACAGAAGCGGTTAAATTTCATTTAAATGAAAAAGTTAGATTTTTAACTACTACTTAGTGGTTTCACTATTCATCAAAAATTGATGTTTTTCAGAAAAATACAAAAAATTCAGCCTAAGATACATTTTATATTTTGAATTAAAAAATGATGTCTATTTTACCATATTCAAATCATAGATATTGGATTAACTAATTTATAAATAATTCCAATTGTCAAAACAAATGGTGTGTTTTTTAGAAACAATAACTATCAAAAGATTGACACTTCGTTATGTATAATTTCAAAGTGAAATTAATTCCAATGACCAAAATTGGATTAAAGGGTAAAAATAATCTAATTAAATTTCAAAATCAATTTAAAATATAATCTAACCATTTAATATATTATATTAAAAGGTTTTTTGAATTAAAATACATTATTTCTCACTATTCATAAAAAATGAATATTATTTGAAAAATAAAAAAATTTCATCCAAAGTAAATTTTGATGTCCCGATTCTAAAGAAAAGTTTATTTGGTCAAAATGAATATGTTAAAGGGTCAATTATTAGATTTAAAATGGGTTCTCCATTAAAAGGATGTAAATTTGATTTTTTTTAAAAATATATTTTTTATCTGAAAATTTGAATTTGTTCTTATAATATGTCTAAGAAACAAATAATATGTAATTTAAAATTATATGTACTACATAAAATTAAATTCCAGTTAATACTATTCAGAAGTGATTTTGAACGACTAGTTTGATAAGTTGTGGAGCACTAGAACTCGGTGTTGCCTGTAGCACAAACTGTTAAATTTAAGGAAAATAAGATACTATGAAATCTTGGGGTGTTACAAATATTACAAATTTAGGGGAAGTAAAATTTAAAATAAAAAATAATGCGATCGGTTTAGGATACTTCATCTTCATTGAGACGACTACCCATAGATCTCCTCCAAAATACTGTAGGGTTGGTATTTGGAGTAGACCAACACAACTAGATTTTATCTTAAGAGTCACAAAGTAAAATTGCTATGAATACGGTCTAGATATAAGTATCAATGTGTTGTAAAGAACAAAAAAGGAGTTTATGTTTTATAATTGAGGTGATAGGAACTTTGGGAATTTATTAAAAACATAAAATATATTAAAACTATTCTTATCCAAATATATAAAAAATTGATTATAAATTAATATGAGTTGATATTTATCACCATATATTATTTTAATTTTAATTATTTTATATTTTTATGATTGTAAATAATTTAATAAAATGTTATTTTTATAAAATATCATTATTATTAATCTTAGTAGTATTCATTAATTTGAATTTAATAATATGAATAAATCATTATAAATTAATTCAAAATCCTTAAATACATCCCTAAAATGTAATTATAATCTCTAAAATCCATGGTCCATAATAATTATCTCATATTATAATACATTTAAAATTTTCAATATGTCCTGATTGATTTTTCCATTAATAGAATAATTATTACATCTGTGTTGTGTACGAAATTAAAGAAAAATATTTATTTACTAAAAAATAAAAATAATGCACTTTGTTGATGGAAAATATTTTATATTTTAGAATAGTATTTATATATGAACATATATTATAAATAATCCCATGTTAAATATATTTTACTTATTAAAATCAATAGTATGGAACATTTGACTTTACATTAATGAAAATATTATAATGGTCATAAACACATAAAAATTGAAATGAAATTTATTAAATTAGATACTTAAATTATTATGATCAATATATACTCATACAATAATTTTTAGGTATGTTTATGGGTCATTTTATAGTCCATATCATATTATATTTAACTAAAATTACATAATTTACCATTATTGTGGTAATAAAATTTTTATGGAAACTATTTATTTTGAATAAAAATAAAATGGAATTATTTTTTAAATTTTGGACCTCTGATTGAAAACATAGATTCAATTTTTAAATATTCATGTCAATTAATTTTAGTAACTAAAACATTAATCCCTCAAAACATTATGAAAATGATGTTTGATGAAAAATGTGTTTTATTGATGAAAAATTTACTAATTCCTAAATAAAGTATATGGATGATTAATATGAAATTAATTATATAGTATATAAATAAATTTTAAATATGTTATTTTTGAATCTAATTAAAATTATAGGGGGCCTATTTAATTCAATAAAAAGTACAGTTTAATACACATTTTTATGTTTCACTATTCTCAAAAAAATCATGCTTTTCATAAAAATACCAACATTTCACCCCATGGAATGTTTGATATTTTATTTTGAAAATTTTAGTTCATTTTATCAAATATATTTTCCATAATTTGAAAATATTATGTAAATAGTTTACATATAAAAATAAGAAAAAATTATTTTGAGAAAACATATTTTTGAATCTTAAAATAGAATTACTAAAAAATAACTACAAATTTAATGATTAATAATTAATGAATTTGCATTAATTATGTTATATATATTTTAATATTAATATTTTTATAGTACTATGGTCACATACCAACTTGTAAACTATGTCATAATAGTAATATTTAAATAAAAATATTTCATTAATTGTATATTCTCTATGTTAAGTGTAATGAAACATGTCAAGGAATTAAAATAATATAAGGAGAAATATTTTCTAAAATCATGTAGTTTTTCATTAAATGAATTTAAAAAATTTTATCCTCACAATTTTAAATTTTTCTTAGAAATAAATTGTTTTATATTTGATTTTTTTTTGGAAACCGAGATCATAAAAACATTTAATAATAACTATATCTTCAAAAGAGAAAAAGTGATGTTAAAAATATCATCAAGGACTAAACATCTAAGGATTAACAATAGAATATTATTAGTGGGATGTGATTTTTGATCAATGGATGAAATTTAACGTTAATATGTCATTGGTTATATAAAATATACTTATCCAGAGAAATATAATAGCCAAAAAATCATAAACCACATATTTGGAAAAGACTATAAATTCAATGAAATTAAAGGTTATAGGGAAACAATTTTTTCCTGAAATAATTTTACTTTAGTTGAGAAATTCATTAACCATATATAATTATAAAATAATAGAATATACTAACTTGAAAATCATATTTCCATCCATTAATAAATTACCACCAAAATCCCACATTTTCTACCAAACGTCGAGTATTAAAGAGGAATTTTGATGATTCTTGAAGAACACAATTCATTATCTAAAAGAAGACATAATCCCCAAAAATGCAATCAACATATTCCTAAAAAATATACCCATTAACCAAATCCAAAATTTCATGATTAAGATAAATAATCATTAAAAAGAAAACAATATACTTTAATTTCAAATTTCAACATGAAAGGAATCAAAATTTTCATCTAATTTTTTTATTTAAATTAGAATTTTACGAGTCCATGAAAATTTCTAGTGTGTGATTCAAAGGCCCAGAGTTCCTCGAATTAATTTATGAAATTTTTTTTGGGTATATTCAGTAAACATGCAAGTGGGTTTTTCTAACTTCTGAACTGGTGCTCGAACATGAAATCTGAGGGCACCGTTGAACTCGCAGCGCCATTATTCTCTTAAAGAGACATTCACAGTCGATCTACTATCATCGAGTTGAAAATATCTTTAAGCGAATACTAGTGCTACGAGATCAACTACGCCCTCAGATTTCAATTCCAAGCACCAGTTCAAAAGTTAGAAAAACTCACTCGCTTTTTTACTGAACATACCTGAACAAATGTTCAGAAATTCATTCTGGGTCATTACATTCTGACCACCTGCGCCTTTACGTCATCATAAGCCACAACTTAGACTAAATTAACAAGTTGGGCTACTGAGCACGCAATTGAGCCCCCAGCTACCATGTACTCTCTTGGACGTTCCTATGCTGCCATCGAATGTGCACCAGAGGTATCAACCATCCACAAAGGACCTTATCTTGTCGGTAATTAATCTCTATAGGAAACTCCTTAAATGTCACCACATCATTGACGTCCAACTCATCATGGTCGATGATGAAAGAAGGGTCAAGAACGTATCTCCTCAACTGGGATACATCAGACCTACTGACCATTTCCCATATCGCAGTGACTCAACTAGCCCAGTGGGGAGCACCTTGGTGTCACGGAAGACCCATATTGTGGAGTGCCTTAGTGTCGCGACATACCCACGATACTCGACAGGAGGAGTTCCTCAACAAGCTATGAGGGGGAGCGTGATTGGTGATGCGGAAGACCCATGGTTGGGAGCGCACTTTGTGATGCGAAAGATCCATGGTACACGAAAGGAGGAGTTCTTCACAGTCCATGGTTAGTGGGAAGTTTTTTGGTGTCGCGGAAGGCCCACAATACTCGATATAGGTGGCGTTCTCCAATAGCCGAGGTTTCGACAACCTGACTGGGGATGTAACATGATACTACATCTAGTATAAAATCATAGTTTGAGTGGAGTCAGTTTTTCTGTGTTTTTTCACATTAATGAGATGGATCACTTGATAACTAAGGTATATGTATGGGAATATACCTATGTAGGGTTATATGTTTATTTCATTCATTGTGGATTATCATTAGTGGATATTGTGAGACATTGAGGGCTCGGGGTCCCTGCCGAGTATCATTATACTCACTCCTACATGGGCTATGCCCGCACATTGTTGTGTTGGATGCAGATGACGAATTTCACTGACTGAGGCTGATATTTATAAGACTGGACAATACCTGGAGAAGGAACATATGGTGAGTTAGTACAAGGAGGAGACCATCAGACGTGGAGTGCTAAGGAGGAGATATGTACCTACCCTTCAGGTAGGAATCCTGATGGACGATCTAGTATCTATCTTCCCTTATCTTTCTATAGTATTGTATCACTGTTGATCTTGTACTTTTCAGCTGTGCATGTAGAATAGCCCCTTTAAATTTCAGCACCCTTTTTTTATATAGTTTACTAGGTGTTTCGTCCAGCTATGTGCTTTCTTGTGTGTGTGTTTATAGGTTCTAAAAGCAATGCCTTTTCATTTTTAGGGAATTATGTCTTTGGAACCAGTCTGCAGCTCCTAGCCTATGGAAGGTGGGCTTGGGGTAGTCACGGCACAGACTTTGGGGGATGAGTCATGAAAAATTGGTATCAGAGGGAGGTACAGAGATTCATGGGTTTGGCTGGATACTACTAGAGGTTTGGGACAGAATTATCTAGAGTTATAGCACCACTATCTGCATTGACAAAGAAGGGGTAACCCTTTGTGTGGTTAGAGAGATGCGAGGAGAGTTGTCAAGAGATAAGGCAGAGGCTGACTAGTGCCCCAATCCTGAGGATTCCAGAGGAAATCGTAGGGTACATTTTCTGCTGCGACTCATCAGGGACCATACTCATATGTGTCCTAATGCAAGAGAAAGCAGTGATCACATATGGTTCTCAATAGCCCAGATAGCATGAGTAGAAGTATGTTACACATGAGCTGGAGTAAGCACTAGTGGTCTTCACCTTGAAGATGTGGAGACACTATCTGATGGGTGAGCGCTTAAAAGTGTACTTTGATCACAAGAGTCTCTATTATATCTTCTCCCAGAAGGATATGAACCCGAGAAAATGATGTTGGATTGAGTTCCTCCAGGACTATGACTTTGAGATATTCTATACTTCTGGGAAGGGGAACGTTGTTGCAGATGCAATCAGTAGGAGATCTAGTATGAAGCAGTTAGGTGAGGCGACAGAGTAGCTGTCCACTTTGCAGATATCCTTCATGGATAGAGACAAAGAAACTTTTATTCATTCTCATTCAGTCACTCACCCACTTCCTCAACAATTCAAGGAGGCGCAGCATGGGGACCCTGACTATGAGACATGATGTGATCAGATATCCACAAGACAAAACCCAATGGTTTTTCTGATGGTAGGGAGAACACCATCCTCATTAGATGAAATACCATGGTACAAGTGTCATGTCAGGAGATAGGGTTGAGAGAGTTCCACACACCCCCTCTAGCGGTAAGTCTAGGAGTGTTGAAGATGTACCAGGACCTCTGATGATTACACTGGTTCTTGGGAATGAAGAAAGTAGTTGCAGAGTTTGTCTCTCGACGCCTCACTTGTCAACAAGTGAAAGCAGAGCATCCAGAACCACCAGGATTGGTTAAGCTTTTAGAGTTACCAAAGTGGATGTGGTATGGGATATCTATAGACTTCATGATAGGACTTACACGTACATCCATCAGACATGACTCTATTTGGGTGATCATCGACCGACACACCATGTCGGCCCACTTCCCACCAATTAGGAAGCAGGATTCGGATGAGAGTTTGGGATGAATATTTGTGCATGATATATTGATTCTGCATGGAGTACCTTCAACGATTGTCTCCGATCGGGATGCATGATTTACTTCCCAGCTATGGAAGGGGTTGTAGGAGGCTTTCGGGATGTAGATTCGTTTGAGCAGCCCCTTCCATCTGCAGATGGATGGTCAGACTGAGCAGACCATTTAGACCCTCGAGGAAATGTTTTATGCTTTTGTCCTCGACTTCTGTCACAACTAGGAGGATCACTTGCCTTTGGTGGAGTTTTAATTCAATAAATGTTATCACTCTTCCATAAGGATGTAACCTTTTGAGTCATTATATGAGAAACCCAGCAGATCAAATTTGTGATGGAATGACCAAGGTAAGTCAGTACTAGTGGGAATAGAGATGGTATGGGCTACCACAGAGAAGGGGCAGATCATCCAGGAGCAGATGAAGACTGCACAGAGTAGGCATAATTCATTTGCTGACATGAGACAGAGACCTCTGAAGTTTGAGAATGGCGTCCACATCTTTCTAGGTCTCACCTCAATGAGGTTTGCGGAGATCTGGCCATGGTGGCAAGTTATCTCCGAGATTCATCGGAACTTTTTGGGACATCAGCAGAGTTGGCGAGGTGGCATACCGCTTAGCTCTTCCACCTCAGTTTCACCTGGTACACGACATCTTCAATGTATTTCAGGTGAGAAGATATGTGCATGACCCTTCTCACATCATTGACAATGGTGAGTTGGATGTCAATGATGGGGTGACTTTTACGGAGGTTCCAGAAGAGACTATGGATCGACAGGAGTGGGTCCTTCATGGATGGTTGATACCTCTAGTGCGCATTCGCTAGTAGCACGGGAACCTACATGAGAGAACATGGGAGAATGATGATCAAATGCATGCTCAGTACCCCCACATGATCCTTAGTTTGGGTTGCGGCTTACGAGGACGTAACTCCTAAGGTGGGGAGAAGGCAAAGTCCCGCAATTTCCATTTAATTTGTTTTTAATTAAATGTGAATTTTTCATGTTCAATAAAATTGACAGAGCATGATTCCAAGGCCTAGAGTTCTCAGAATGAATTTTTGGACTTTTGTTTAGGTACATTCAGTAAACGTGCAAGCATGTTTTTCTAACATTTGAACAGGTTCTCTAAATTGAAATCGAGGGCACTTTTGAACTCGTAGCACCAGTATTCAATTAAATAGACTTTGACCAGGGTGACAGTTGGACGAGGTTGAAAGATAGTTTTTGGGTTTTTTGTGTTAATAATAAAATTAAATTAACATACATTTATTTTATTTTGTTGTAACCACCCTCCTATGTGAATGTTCAGTGGTGGGGTCCATTAGAACTAAACCTCCTCTTCTAGATTTATTATGGTGGGGACCAACCATGATCTCAAAACCTCCCAATTTTAATTTAGGGGGGGGGGGGAGGACCTGACCCCTACTAATGGGGGGGAGAGGAAAACCCCTAAACTACCTCATTAATGTGGAGGATCCTCTTGGTCTTACTCCATCATTAATTTATGCCAACCCTTCTCTTGATTAATTATGCCACCCACTATAATTCATTTAGCTTTTAGAATTACTTCCAACAAAATTATAGATGGATTAATCTATTATTTTGGCACAACATTACATTTGGGTGGAATTAGGGGAAATCATATCCAACTACGAACGCTTCCTCCATGAAGAATGCTGGCGAAGAATGTCTTCGAAATTTTAATTGGAAGCACCTTGGGGAGTCAACTGACATGGGACATCTTTGAGGACTGACCTTCCATCCTCATAATCGTCAATGAAAAATACTAGGTAGGGGTTTAATTGTGTTTGAATAATTGCAAGATGTTTTAGGGTGATTTATTGATATTATTCTCTCTTTGATTCTTGATAATTCATTGAAATTCATTAAGGAATTTAACCACTTGCTACTACTCTAAAAGTGGAGGGTGCAGGCCAAAAAAACTTGGCTCGGTCCCTTTGCAGTTCATCATTGATGTGTACTTTAGAATGGAGGAAAGCGATAAAGGAAATGGGGCTCCACCACCCATGACCCCTGCCACTCTGTGTCGCCACCGAACCACTGCTGGGCCGAGCCACTGAACTGGCCCACACCCTTCGCTACACCCCGACCGAAACGGCACACGCCCTTTGCAGCACCTAGGACAAACTGGCTCGCGCCCCTCCTGGTGCCCCCACTGTACTAGCCTGCGCCCCTTTCGGCACCCCATCCGAATAGGCCCGAGCCCCGCACGGTGCCCGAGCCGAATTGGCCTGCACCCCCCTCAGTGCCCCAGCTGAACCTGCCTGTGCCCCCCACGACACATTGGTTGATCAGACTCGGGCCCCCTGCAATGCTCCAGCTGAACAGGCCCCGTGACACCCCCCCCCCCCGCGGGGCCCTGGTATAACAGACCCCATGCCCCACGGCACCCCCATGGCGGGGCTGCCCCGCAGCCCCCACAGGCTCCGCGGCCCCTCGGGGACCATGCTGCCTGCTCGATCTCCCAACGGACCTGGCCGAATCACGGGTCCGGCTGGGTGGACCCGAACCGGGTCGGACTAGACCCGTGCCCACTATGACCCATTTACGCTCCTTCGGCCATATCGTTGGCACCTAAAGTCCATTTTAAAACCCGTCAATGACGCTAGAAATCTTGGAGTGAGACAGTCCCTTTGATTATAATAAATTGGATTTTTTGTTTGAGATGGGAAATGGTGTAGTTGGATCGAGCATGAATCCAACTAGCCCCCAGGATTTAAAGGATAATAACACACAAACCATGCATCATTTTGATGCACCGTCTGTTGAGTTAATACCCCTTTAACGTGGCAGAACATTGAGATAATTTTTTTTGGGACTTCGTGATAGTTAGAGTATTGACTAGTAGATAATGGAGTGAATCCTCCTAGAGATGAGCGAACATAGTACATAGACCTAGTAACCGGCTGAGACCTGATGAATGTTGACCGTTCTGACTTAGAGTTACTCGACTTGCATAGTGGGGAGCGCCATAGTGTCCTGGAAGACCCATGATACATGACAGGAGGAGTACCTCAGCAGGCTATGAGGGGGAGCGTTCTTGGTTACATGGCAGACCCACAGTGGGGAGTGCGCTTAGTGACACGGCAGACCCAGGATACTCAACAGGAGGAGTAACTCAGCAGTCCAAGGTTAGTGGGAAGTGCACTTGGTGTCGTAGTAGTCCCACTATAATTGATATTGGAGGAGTTCTACAGTAGCCGAGGCTTCGAATATGTGACTAGAGATGTTAGTTGATAATAACCCTAGAATAAAATATTGGTTTTAGCCTTGTCAGTTTTTCTATGTTTTCCCCATGATTGAGATGGATCACTTGATAACATAGGTGTATTTATGGTCATATACCTATGTAGGGTTATTTATTGGTTTCATTCTTTTTTTTATCCTTGGTTGATTTTTTGAGACCTTGAGGGTCTCGGGGTCCCTACTGAGTATCGTTATACTCAACGAAACATGGGTTATGCCCGCACCTTGTTGTGTTGGAAGCAGACGATGGACAACGCTGACTGAGGCTGAGAGTACTAGGACTGGACGATACCTGGAGGTGGGCATTACCGTGAGTTGGTAAATTGAGGAGACGGTCGTTCATGGTGTATTGGGGAGGCGATCTATACATACCCTTCATGTAGGAATCCCAAAGGATGATCTAGTAGCTGTATTCCCTTATCTTTAAATTCTATTGTATCACTATTGTATCTCTACTTTCTAGTTGGGCTTGTATTCTTTCCCCTTTTATTTTCAGCACTAATTTGTTACATATTTTAATTTGTGTTTCATCCAGTTTTCGGCTTTCTTATGTGTTTGTTTACAGGTTATAAATGCAATGTCGTCCCAGTTTTAGGGAATTACGCCATGGGTGCTAGTCGTCAACCCCTGGCCTATGGAAGGCGTTCTTGGGGTAGTCACAACATGGGCCCCGGGGATGGGTCATGACACAACAACAATACATAAAATTCAACATAGTTTATTCAATAAATAACCCTCCTTAAAAACAGTAAAACATATTCCTGAAAAATATGGAAACCCATGATAAAAGGTATTTGATAAAACATTCGTATGAAACTAATTTAAAATTTATCTCCAATCATCATTAGTCACTCAAAATTTTCTATTAAAAAAATATACATTGCAAAATATCATTGCCTCCAGGATATAATTTCAATAAATAAATTACCCTCTATCAAAACAATTATAAATAACCTCAATATTAATTAGTGTTTTAACCTCAAAGGTTATCTTATAATATTCTTCTTACATACCCAAAAGATTAATAAAATTATTTTTAAATTATACTTCACATTAAATTTGATGGTTATTTATATGTAAACCAGATTAAACATCTCTCAAAATATCGTGTAATACATGATCATTATATTATTTAAACCTGATAAGGGGGTATTCTCAATTAATCTCATGAAAATCCAAAAATATATAAACCATTTATATCATCTATATCTCTTAATTTAAAGTCACATGAATACATTTAATCCTTACAAAAGTTGTGATGATCTATATTCCTCAATTAAATTCATAGAATATTGGATAAATTCTTTAAATCCAAAAATGACATAGAAAATATCAAAGATAAATGAAAAAAATCACATTGTAATTAAATAAATAACCATTTTCATGGTCACTAATATTATCCCATATACTTCATCAATGACAATAAATATTATATCCAAACTATATATTATAACATTATAACTAAATCACATTTCTTGTCTATTTTTACCTTTCAATATATTTTTTAATATCCTCTATGAAAACAACTAAGGTAATCATTTAGATGCCCCATGATCCTTGTACAAAAAATATCAATAACATACTAGTTTTAAAATTCTCAAATAAAAATATATATAAACTAAAATCCTTTAACTTCATAGGTAATTCCTTGATCCGGGATATAGAATTTAGATAGAGGAGATGACTCAAAAAAATGATCTAATTCCCCACGTAAAAGACATCATATTCCTTGGAAAATTTTACACTATACCCATTATCTCCATATAAAAAGTATAATACCCTCCATTTGACTTATTATTATATGTTCTTGTTTCCATATTCTTGATAAGATGAAAATTAAATATCCTTACCTCTACAGTCATTATAAACCTAACATCCATAAAATTCAAATATTATTTTATTTTACATGAAAGTAATATCATTGAGGTTCACATTGTCAATGATATATCATGGTTACAGATTATAAATAAATCAAATAACCTTTTGTAAATTTATCATATAATTTTGTTTCTCATAATCAATAAATTTTACACCATATTCAGTGTTACGAAGATTCCACTATGTTTCATGTATTGAGTAAAACCAAAAAGTAATGTGTCAGTAATGATAATCATAGGGGAAACGAAAAGGTCCCCAAAATAATCATTTATATGATGTATTAATCACGAAACATTCCTTAATGAAACCATAGGTTTATCCTTTTCCATTTATGATCATTCCCAAATATGTATGATGTTATCATACACATAGACATATTTTTATAGGTGTCAATTTTTCTTTCATATCTTAGTTTCAAAATGATAACAAAACCATCTAGTGATGCCAATTATAACAACCCATAATTTTTCATAAAATGATAATTATTTCATTCAGATTAATACTCATTTCATAAAATTTTAGTCTAAAACAGAATCATATAGGACTAAAGACATTAGAAACATGAACGCGTAATTTGTTTTCACAATCATCTCTCACTATGTTGTTTATTAATAGAACCCTTCTTCGATATATCATACATAGTATCTTTCATCCTAAAATATGAAAATAGAAACATAATATAGGATGAAATCATTTTCTTAGAAATGGTATTTATGGGATATTTCAATTGATAAACTTATTAAATCATAATATATGAATGATGATAGGATATATGATCACAACAATTAATGTTCACACACAATCTGAAAAAGATCATAAAAATGAGTTATGTCTTAGACATTATCATTTCAAAAGGCTTGAACAATAAGAATAAGAGATCATCATATATAAATCATGAAGCATGTGTTAATATAAAAGAAATTTGTGGCACCATCATATGTATATAAACCATTTACTATACCATGTTTAACAACCAATACTATTGAATAAAGCATCAACATCTGTTTCCTATAGTGGATCAAGCACATCAATATTTTTTCCCATAATAGATAACAGAATTTTTCTTCTTTACCATAACTATATAAGTAGATATAATAAAATACCCAATGGATGTTAGTGAGATATTTTAACCATCAATCCCAAAATTAAAATCATACATATGTGTTTCATTTGTTCATAAAAAATTTATCATATCAGAACCCATGAAGAGAAAAGAATTTCATAATCATTTCATCTATTCTTCATAAAAAGAACCATTATTTCAAATAATAAGTATGTTATACTTGAATCATATTAATAATTATGTATAAGGATCATAAAATTATTTTATATTACAAGTAAAAATATATTGAATGATCACTTAGAATAATCAATGAGGAAAATAAATTATTTTTATTTTATAATTAATTCTTTTTAAAACAAAATTGTGAAATTATAAATAAGAATAATTTATTTTAAAATAATAACATAATATTGTGAAGGAATATTACAATAATTTAGGCATCATGAAATATGTATAATATTATAATTCTGTATATTTTTTATGAAAACAATACATCTGTATTATTTTTGAAAAAGTCATAAAGTAGATTGTTCAGAAAAATACAAAAATATTCCATTCAAATTGTTTTGTAAAATTATAAATATGTGTAAAAATGGATTTAAAAATTTTATGACAATAGTGTAATTTTGTTTAAAAAAATATTATAAAACATGTGCAAGGAAGATAAATATTCCCTAATGGGGACATAAACATAAACAAACCTATAAAAATATTAGATAGTGAAATACATCGTTACCACTTTGGTAATAGTTAATTACTTTTCACAATGAATTTAATAAATATACATATATATGTAAATCCCTTAATTTTCTGAAAAATATTATTAAAATGCATTAATGAGAATCAAATAATCCAAGCAAAACAATCATGTGGTATATAAGACATAATTCCCAAAGAATTAAATGTGAGATGAAAATCCCAAACATTAGTTCTGAATTCCATTATACAGTTTCGGACTACCAATATAATTTAAATTGATGTATTATACAAATATTAAATAAATGTAACAATACACATATTACCATATACGATTTACTTATATCATTTTATCATCTATTACATGTAAATTCTTTATTAAAATCACTATTTTGGGTGATATATACTTTGTCTATTGCCTATGTTTTGGTTTGGTAGTTTTGGTCTTTGTATATTGATCATATTTATTTGATATAAAAAATTTTAATCATGATATTAATATCATATATATTCAATATACACATGAAACTTATCATTTATATTGTTTAGAGATAAAAAACATATTAAACCATTCATGGATATGGTTAGTCATGCGTACATAAGAATAATGTTTTAATTTTTCAACAGACAGTTTGAAAGAATAGTAGAAAATATTTAACGCTTTAAAAATAATTAGTTTATAATATATATTCATCAACTCTTTCCTCTTTTTACTATAATTAATATTCAAATAAAAAAATAATCACATCACTTCAGGGAGGTTGTAGTCCACACATACGTACGAGTGAGATTATCATTTTATAAAATGATAGAAGTTAAAAAGGTTCATATATTATATTAATTTTAAAATAATAAATATTTCATAATTATTATATATAAAATTTAAATCCATCATAATAACTATCCATTATGGACGGTGATAGAAAATTAATTGTGTTTCTATGTGGGGAAAGTATGAAATACCTACAGAAATCGATACATTAATTTATAATTTAATATAAATAAGGTAAATCATGTATTTTTCAAAATAAAAATAACATTTGATAATTTTTATGGAAATAAAGTTATTATTTTAATAATAATTTAAAATATTTATATTCTGTAAAGTATGAATAAAAAACAATGTGATGTGTTAATGTGATTACATCATTTTTGGGACGACTCCATCAGATCATCTCTTAAGGGATATAAGGATTGAGTTTTGAGAAGATAAAACCCACTAAAATTTATATAGGTAAGGGTAAAAGATAATTTTTAATAGTAATGTGGAGATATAAGAATCAATGTGGTATAGATAAGTAAGGGAGGTGGGGCCGTTTTATAATTGTGGTGAGGGGAACTTTTTGAATTTCTTAATAAAATAAAATATAATAAGACCACTCTAAATAAATATACATATAAATAAAAAATAAAAGTACAGGTTATTACATTGTAGATCATATATTACCAATTTTTTTATTTACATGTTTTATATTTTTTAAATAATTTAATAAAATATTACCTTTATAAAATATCATTATTATCAATTTTAACTCTATTCATTACTTTGACTTTAATAACCTTATTGAAAAATATAATTTATATTTAAATCATTTAATACATCCCTAAAAGTAGATGGTAAAATATAAAAGTTGCATATCATATAAATTATCTAAAATTAAAACACTTAATATTTTTGTAATCATTTATTTTATTTCTCTATTATTTATATATTAATTTCATTAGGGTTGTTTAAAAACTAAATGTAAACATTTGATCACTAAAAATAAAAAATTAATTACCATGTTTAATAAAAATTTATTAGATTAAATAATAATATTTTTATTCAATCATATACTCACGATAGACTAATGCTAAAAATGTTATTAAAAACAAGAGTGTGACATGTTTGAATTTTCATTATATAAAATGTTAATGAGGTAAAAATATCATCCATCTGACAAAAAAAGGTCACAAATCGGGCCCTTTTAAAAAATTTAATGATATATACCAATATAAAAAAATTAGTCAACTATTATGGTCATTTTATATTCCTTATCATTTTATTTTTTTATTAAATTAATTGATTTTCCATCAATGTGGTAATAAATTTACAATGTCTTCTATTCATAACGAAAAATATAAGAGGAAACTATTTTAGAAATTTTGATCAAAGAATTATAAATATGTAATCTAAGTTTTATTATTCAACTCATATAAGTTTCGTAATTTAAAAATAAATCCCACAAAAGGAAATAAAAAAAACATTCTTAAAAAATATGTCTTAACTCCCAAAAATCTACTTATACTAAAATATTATATAATGATCACCAAATATAATTATTTAAAACATAAAAATCTATATATTAATAATATCATTTATAAATAAAAATGAAATAATAAATGGAAATTTCAATACAAATAAAATAAATTGATTAAAAAATTTTATTTTTCACTACTCATTGAAAAATAATTATTTGAAGAAAAAATCCTAAATTTATCCCAAATTTATTTTTTATATGCTAACATAAAAAATGAAGATACTTTTTTCAAATATTTTATTATAATTTTAATAAGAATCTATTATTATTCCATGAAATAAATTAACAAAATAATTTCTTTCGGAAAAAAATAATTTTCAAACATTAAACATATTTTCTAAAAATTAAGTGCTTATTTCATTAATATTAATCATTTTTAAAATTATTAGATACGTTATTTTTAAATTTAAAAATAATATTAATACTACTAATAAATACTAATTCGATGAAAATTTTATAATGGTCATATTTTGTTAATAATATGTCATTGATAGTTTAATCATGGTTCTTCATGCAACAGAATATATAAAGGAAATAAAATTATTTTAGGAGAAACATTTTCAAAAATATTGGGGTGTTACATTCATCCCCTTTTAAATAAATTTCATCCTCCCAATTTTATATTATGTCCATAAATAAAATTCTTGACATTATAAAATTCTTTATTGGAAACCCAAATCATAAAAAGTTTTAAAATATAGATTAAAAATATTTAAAGGGAA
Source organism: Viscum album (assembly GCA_963277665.1). NCBI lineage: Eukaryota > Viridiplantae > Streptophyta > Magnoliopsida > Santalales > Viscaceae > Viscum > Viscum album. The sequence goes on from OY728131.1 coordinate 1,590,969,843, forward strand.
TAATGAAGGTCATATAAAATTACACATACTAGGATTCCAAATAGATGAAAATTTGTGAGAAGTGAAGATATGCACATGGAAGAAATATAATTTCTTGATATCATTGATCAAAAGAAAATTAATGACCATGAGAAAGATATGAATCAAAAAATAATAAAAAATAAATGTGCTAAAGACCATGAATTCATCGAAATCGAATGTTATATGACCAATTTTTTAATTCATGAACCTTTTATGAGATTTGATGTATTTATTTAGCCACTAGAATAGGAACATATGGAAATATATTTATATTATTAGTATAATTTCATTTGTTAATAATATTACTCCCTAATATCATCTTATTCTTCAAATGATGATTATTGAAGATTAATTTTTTTCAACCATAAACAGATAAAATTATCTTCTAATATATAACATTATCCCAAAAATTGAAATTTGTTTCTTCCTCCTAAATTCATAATTTATCCAAAATCAAAAGTGTTCGGAAAGGATAAATAATCCTTTAAATGAACAAATATACATAAATCTATAAAATTCAAATGTAATACCCAAAATTCATGAAAATTAACTATCCATAATATTTTATGAAAATATTTCAGACTAATACTGAAACCCAAAATCAGATTGAATTGATCACATACTATTATGAAATTAATTTAATATTTATATCTAATCATCTTTATTACCTCCAAAATTCGTATAAAAAATGTACATTCCCTATGAAAAACTCTTTAGTATATAATTTGTATAAATATATAACCTTATATCACAAATACACTTAATAAAAACTGTATTTATGAATATTTTAAACTTAAATGTTAATTAATTCATTTGATCATACATACTAAAAATTGAAATAGGATTATTATAAAGATATAGTTCAAATTAATCCTAAGGGTTATATATACCTCAACCAAATAAATAAATTCCAAATAAAATTAACTTCCCCCTAAATACTCCATCACCTAAAACTCATAAGGTCGTCTATTCCTTTGAATTTCGGATAAACCTCAAACATCAAAACTGATTATAGTATATTTATCCTTTATGCTAACATCATATAAATAAATTTATGCTATAAAAAAATGAACAAAATTGTTATTCTTTAATTATATTCATTGAATCTTGTATATATTAATTTAATAAAAAATAAAAAATACATCATCATAGATATATTAACTAAATCACATTTTCACAAAATCACTATCAAATGTCATGGTAACCAATATAATAACATTTACTTAGTCATTTTTAATCATCAATTTATCCAAACCAGACATTATTGCTTTATAATTAAATCACTTTTCATGGTTATAGTTACCTTTAAACATATGATTTTAAATACTTCAAAAACTACTATGGGGAAACTCATTGAGGCCTCACAATACTTATATTAAAAATATCATTGATATAACACTATCATAATTATCAAATCATAACACATAAACATTAAAATTCTTTTACATCACATATATTTAATTTTTCTAGTAGTTATCATTTAGAATTAGGCATTGACTCAGATAATTCCTAGGTTCCCCACATACATGTCATTTAATATCTTCGAAATTTGTTACACTCTACCCCATTATTTTTACATAGATAAATATCTTCAAAAAAATTGTGATATTATTCTATGTAATTCATCCCATATTGTCGATAATAATAAAATTGGACATTATTAACTCTTGAAACATTTCAACCTGAAGTTCCCTAAAAGTAATTTTTTTGATTGTTTCACATGATAGAAATATCATCAATGTTTATATTTTTATATTATATAATAATAACTGATTTTGCATAATCTTAATATCCTTGTCTCAATATCACCTATTTTAGTTTCTCATTATTTCTAAATTTTCCATTACATTTATTATTAACATGATCACTCTTTGTTATATCCATTTATTAAAACAAAAAATAATTGTTAGTGGAATGATAATCATAGGGGAAACCACATAGTCATGAGAATAATCTTGTATAGGATTTCAAAATCATGACTCCCTTTTCTATGACATGTTAGGTTTTTCCTCGTTCATTTGGGATTGTTACAAAAAAATATAGGATATTAACCTATATGGATACTTATATTTTGTGTTCATCCTAATGTATTCTTATCCTAGTTTCACAATATGACTAATCCCTTATTTGAAAACAACTATAATGAAACATAATTTTCATACATAATTATTATGTTTAATTTGATTAATATTCATCATATAAAATTTTAATAAATTCTAGAAAAATATAGTACTAGTTTGTTTAGAAACATGAACACATAAAGTATTGGTTCAAAATTATTACCTTCAATGTTCATCATAATCAACACTATAATTTATCATAAATTCCATCTATTTTTATATATATATGGAATAATTCTGAGTCTGTGTACTCTGACATCATATGATTCTAAGGCCCAACGAGCCCACATATTTTTGAAATCATTTATGTTACTTTCAGTAAACACAGTAGCATGTTTTTCTATCTTTTGAACCGGTACTCAAATTAAAAATCTGAGGGCACCATTGAACATGCAGCACTAGGATTATCCTAAAAATGACTTTACATTGGCGGATAAGGACCAAGAGGAAAACTTATTTTTCATAATTTTCTTGAAAAAGAATAACAGAATTTAAAAGAATTATTTTATTTTCTCTCTTCGGTGAGTGAAAGATGATGATGTTGGGAGTGCTCGATGAGGCGAAAATGAGGAGCATTAATGGAGGGTCATTAATGGAATGTTTGATACTGTGATGATGCTATCTTAATGACTCAATAAATACTGCTTATTAAATATGGAAAATTTAAATAGCATAATTAATGGGTGAAGCATCGTGGAACTTTTTGTTTTCATTTTACAATCCAAAATGTGGAGTTTGGGAATTAAGAATGGAGGATTCAATGATGAAACTGCAACGAATCACCTCTCCAATGAATAATTATGAATTCCAACAGATCTTCAGCTACATCAACGCACCTCTAAGAAAGGAGTTGGAAGTGATGACATCAGTCTCTTGGACTCCCAAGAACGAACGCTTTGACATTGAATGTCAATGAGTTAGAGGTTTTATATGATTTTGTTGTTCTTCCCAGTTCTTTTCTATAAATGAAAAGAACAGATCATACCAAGAAAAGTTTGAACTACACTTCAAACATTTATGCGAGATAGTACCACTTGTGGGGATTTCATTATCTGCAATTATAATTATTCTTTTATGGTCAAACATCATCCCAAGATCCTCCTCCTTGATTATAAAATTCTAATGGGAATGGCCCAGGATAATTCAAACAAGGACCGAGTACCTCCACTGTGCATTATGGGTGGTTACATTCTAAAAATGATCACATGGGTGGTTTAAATCCTTCGTAGTGGTGAAGGAGAACTTCGTAGGCCATATAAATAGGGGGCGTGAAGAATGAACCACCAGTGAGCATCAGGTGGTCTGCCAAAGGATCTGAAATCGTGCTGACACTAGCAGTGGAGCCACATAGAATTCACGTGTGTTAAACGGGACAGAGGGCCACCAACTACGCTGATAGCTAGGATGAGCAGCTGGAGACTGCGACCATCAGGTCATGACACTAGAGGATGCGACTCCAGGTGGGGCACCTCATGGAGGTGTGGCCCGCAACCAGGGCACCATTCTCGCAGGAGGAGACATGGTTCGTTGGTCGCGACTGGAGGTGGAAGCCCTATGGAATACCATAGGGCAGAGGGGGTCGGATGCAACTGAGCACCACAGGCCGATCCCCAGCTGGTAGGCTAAGCCCATAGCTAGTGAAGCCAGTCTCGCGGCCCAGCAGGTTGGTCTTGTGGCTTAGTGGGATTTAACCGCACCCTTTGGACCGGAATGGACTAAACCAGGTCATCAGGAAACCTTCTTAGCTAGAACCTCAGCCAAATCGGGTTGGGTCTAGCAAGTCCTATTGGGCCTAGCCCTCTGGCTAGGATAGACCAGACCAACCCCAACCTGAACCTAGTCATGTGGTGTATGTCAAAATAAATCGGGGTATGTGGGACCCTGAGCTAGGTTGGATGGGTCGGCCTGACCAGGTCAGCCTGAGCTCCATCATAATCGGACCCATTTTTAAAAAAATGTTCGTATCTTACAAACTGTATGTCTGATTGGCAAGCTGTTTACAGCGTTGGGACCCAAATGACAAGGAATATCTTTTGGAATTTTTTAGTGACACTAATGGACATCATGATGCGATAGATGGCTTGAGGTGTGGTTCTCCCAAACCTGATATGTACAGAACCCTATGGTTAGCTCTGACCTGATGACTACTCGATGATGGTTCAGTGGGATGCGGCTCTATGTGGCCCAGATGACCCATTTTGGGGAGAGGATATTTGTTACCAAGAAGACCCATGGTACATGATAGGGTGAGTACCTCAGTTCGTCCAAGGATAGAAGCAGTTCTTTGTGACCCAGCACACCCATGGTAGGGAGCGGCTCTGTGTGACCTCGCTTACCCACAGTACTCATTAGGGATGAGCACTAGAATAGTCCAAGGATAGTCGGATGTCACTCTGTGTGACCTATTAAGAACACTATTCTCGATAGAGGAGGAGTTCTCTTGTAGTAGGGGAGATCGATGATATGACCTATGAGGCTACTATCACTACCATAAATTTATACTTGGTGTGAGATAAGTTTTTTACATTGTTCTATTTGTTTGAGATTTTCCATGGTTTCTTTACCTCTGTATATCCATTGTGGTTTTTTCAATTTTGCATTAATGAGATACATTTGGGGGTCTCGAGGTCTCTACTGAGTATTGTTTTACTCAACCCTGCATGGGTTTCGCCTGCACGTGTTGTGTCTGGTGCAGATGATCGATGATTCAATTGAGGTTCTGAGGGTGACAAGACTGACAGATGCTACGATAGTGGACATGGTTCCCTAAGACCGGCTACATCCCAATAGGACATGGTGAACTTGGAATTCTACTTCGACTCATAGTAGCTTCACTATTATCAAAATCTTGTGTGGTTTTTCACGAATGACCATCAAATCCCTGTTTTGTAATTTGGTGTTGCGGTTCTTTTGATGGGTTTGTATTCTGACCCACTTTATTTCAGTTGTACATTGTAATCATTATGGTTTTACTATACTTTTTTTTACTCTTTAAGTATGTTGGTACGTGGTTTTTCATGTGTGTGCTTACAATTACATAGGAAAATGCCTCCCATTTGGAGGTTGAATCCTTCGGTGCTTTTCCCAAGCCCCTGGCCTTTGGGAGACAATATTGGGGTAGTCACGACATAACCCCAAGGAATGGTTTGTGACAAACACATTTCTTATACTTATCATTCAAAGTAACATTCTTCACAACCCGGGGAAATGAAAACATTAGAAAGGGTTATCATAGATTCAAAATAAGGATAACAATGTGATATTTTAATCGATAATCATATGAAATCATAATATAAGAATAAGGGCACATGATCATAAATATAACATTGAATGTTCAACCAAATCTATTAAAGATGATAAACATTTTTCATGGCATAATGCATTTTCCTTTCAAAATATATGAATTATAAGAATAAAAACTCATAATAACTCAGTCAAAAACCATATGATTATTTCATAAATGTGTTTTTCAACCTCATAATTAGGAAAACCATATCATATGTCATTGTTGACTACCAAGACCATTATAATAAGAATCAAAACATCATTACCTTAGTGTATCAAGAACATATAATTGTTTCTCATAATATATACAACACATAAACATATACCCCATATCTTTTTCATGGGTTATAATACTATACCCAATTAATTATATAGTGATATATGTACCACCCATCAGATAATTAAAACCATACAAATGTGTTCCATAATATCATACATTATTCATCATTTTAAATCCCATGAAAAGAAATAGGTTTCACAATCATTTTATCTTTTCATCGTAATGTTATACTATCTAGAGGGATAATAATTATGGTATCATTGAATCTTATCAACATTAATGTATATATAACACAAAATTATTGTGTCATACAAGGAAAGTGATTTTGAAAGTTCACTTGGAATAATTATTGAGGAAAATAAAATTTCTATTTAAATATCTACTTTTTTTAACAAAACTATGATCATATAAATGAATAAAGTTTAATTTAAAAAAACTTGTAAACCTTTACTAGAAGATTTAGATATGTGAGGAACAATTATAGTGGGAAAATATTCCCTCTTTATATTATTTTTTTAAAACATTCCTTCAATATTTTGGTCTGAAATGTTACAAAGTTCCTCATTTTGGAAATGAAAATAAGATTACATTAGAACTATTTTTTAGAATGTAAAAAATGGGTCAAAATGAAATTTATTTTCTAGTGAATTTAAAAATCCATTATGAATTTTTTTACACCCCATGGAAATGAACGTAAAATTTTCCCATGTGGCGACATAAACATAGAAAATAATGATTATTGATGAGATTTTAAAATAAAACCAGAAATAATTTCTAATATTAGTATTACCATCATAATAAAATAAATAAGAATAAGTGTACTTATTAATCTAAAAATTTCTTAATAGTAATCATAAATGAAAATTGTGGGTACTATATACACTATACAAAAGAATCAAGTGGTATATAAGACATATGTACAATAGATGTAAATTTGAGACAAAAATACCTATACATAGGTTCAACAATCATTATACATATTGGAAGCTCTTATATAAAAAATAATATTTATTATAAATACATTTAAAGACTATAACCATTTATATCATACCATATATGATTGACTTTTTTCATTTTATCATATATGTTTTATCAATTCTTTATAAAAATCGCTATTCTGGGTGACATCGATTTCATATATAGTCACAATAGACAAATTTTGAGTCAGTTATAAATGATATATGGAGAAAAAGGAATTACACCATTTATGGAGATGGTACGTCGTATGTACCGATGAACACTGGTTTCATTTTTTCAATGGATAAAACGAAAGAATTGTATCTAATATTACACCCCATAAATAATAATAATTATATCATATATATAACAATTATGCATCAAATCATACCACCTTAACATACTTGTAATACATATATCAAAAATTAATCAAATCTCTTTATGAAGGTGGTAAGTCACATGCACACATGAGTGACACTATAGTTTTCCAACGGTTTAAAAGGTAAAATGTACATATTATATTTTCAATAAAACCAAATTTTTTTCATAAATATCATCAATAATCATTATACCCATATTAATAAAAATCCATGATTTATGGGGATGGAAAATGAATTGTACCAATAAGTGGAGACATTAATCCATAAAAACAAACAAGCGATACTTTCACATCTGATTTACTAGAATGAGGGTGGATAATGGTGGTCTATTAGTCATATTAACATTTATGAATATTAAGGATACTGAATTTATTATTTTATGTGTAATATATAAGATTTATTAGATTTAAAACAACAATAAAAAAGAAAGTGATCGATTAAGCTGATTACATATTGTTTGAGACGACTCCCTTAGATCCTCTCTCAAGGGCTCTAGGGTTAGACTTTTCAAAACACTAGAACATATATAATGTGTATACAGATGTGTTGAAGAGAAATTTTTATAAGATGGTTGATATTGGAGGAAAAAATTGGTCTAAAAATTAGAGAGAGGATAATCTCTTTTATAATTTAGGGGAGGGGAAGTTTTGGAATTTCATAAAAAATTAAAATATAATAAAACAATTCTAGATCCAAATATTTTTAAATGGGAAACAAATGCATAGGTATGATATTTTAGAACAATTAATATCCTCTCCATATTTATTGATTTTTTTTGGTTTTAAAATATGGTAATAAAATATTATTTTCATACAATTTCATTTTTGTCAATTTTAAAACAGTCAATTACTTTGACTTTAATAACATAATAAATCAATATAAATTTAATCCAAATCGTTTAATACATTCACAAATAGTCATGTTCAAATATTAGATTCCCGGATCATATAAAATATCTCAAATTATAATACATATATTATTTTTAATAAAATTTATTTGATATTTCCATTAATTAAATAATTAGTCTGTCAGTCTTGGTTAAGAATTTATGTTAATAATATTTTAACAAAAAATTAAAATCAAATTTTCATGATGATGAAAAGTTTTGAATTTTTAAAAGAAATTTTATATTATAATATATTTTCTAGAAAACCCCATGTGAAAAAATATTTATTAAAAACAGGAGTGTGACATTTTTTACATTTCTTTAAATAAAATTTTATAAATGACAAAATTTCATCAATGTGACAAAAGAGGTCATTAATTAGACCCTTGAATGATTATTTTAGATATATACTCATAAAATAATATTTATTTATGTGTTAGGGTCATTTTAATAAACATATCATTTTATTTTTATCCAAAATTACACTATTAACCCATATAATGGTAATAAAATTACTATAGTTACTATTAATAATGGGAAAAAATAAAAGTAAACAATTTAATAAATTTGGAAACACTGATTTAAATTATGGATTAAATTTTCCATGATTAAAAACATAGAAGATTCATAATTTAATTATTAAATCCCATAAAATACACAAAATACAATTTCCTGGAAAAATACACTTTTTATGCCCAATTACATATAAGAATATTATTTTTAAGGAAAAATAAAATTTAATTTATTATACTATAAATATATAATTAGTGATAAATTTATTTCTAGATAGATTATAACAATAAATTTATCAATTAATATTAGAAAAGAAAATGTTTATCAAAAATTGATATCTTTCACAATTCAATGAAAAATCAATTGTTTTTTAGAAATACCAAAATTTCACCAAAACATAATTTGGATATGATTATTTCGAAATTCAATTTTATTTTATCATTTATTTCAATAGTTTCAAAAAAATGATTCAAATATTTTTTAAGGAAAAATAAATTGAATTATTTTTTAAAAAAAAATATTTCTTGATGAACAAAATAGTTTTACTAAAAATGTAAGTACTTCATTCCTGACCATTAATCAACAAATTTTAATCAATTAGTTTCTTTATATATAAATTTGATAAATTGGGTAGCATTATTTGGTCTATATAATTTAATGTATATGTTATAATTGTATTTTTTGATAAATAATATTATGAGGATTTTCTAAGCTCTATGTTTCATATAAGACAAGATATTAATGAAAAATAATTATTTAGATATATATATTTTCTAAAAATAATGGGGTGGTATGATATAGTTTAAAAATTAGCTCTTAAGGAAATGAGTATTGATATGTTTTTTTATTCACAATTCTATAAAAAATCCTAAAACTAAATTAGGTATATAATTGATCCAAAATATACATTATTTGTTTTGGATAAATAAAATTGGGACATACTATTATTATTTTGAAAACTAGAAATATAATTATGGTGTTTTAACATTTTGTTTGAATTTCAAGGTATGGGGTTGTTATATTTGGTATCATAGCAGGGTTTAGATGACATTAGAGACTAAGATATTTTCATGTGAGGTTTATATAAGAGTTATGGATACCATAATAAGTTTATATGTTTTAGGTCAATCATATGTTTGGAGGATTATATAACAAATTTATGGTTTTATGTGATGATATTTTGATGTAAATAATGATATTCCGGGAGATGTTTTATTCAGAGGAGGTTTATTTGACCCATAGTTTTAAAGCTTAGGATTATTTCGTGAGAATAATATTTCATTTTAGGGATCTTCGATAAAGGATTGAGATAAACATTAAGGTTATAGATTTATATAATATTTTTGTAATTGAATGTAATTGGGATACATTGCTATTTTTTAGAATGATCTATTTTGATCATTTCTTGTTAATATTACATTTAAATGATTAATGTATAATTTATTAATGTGAAGGTTTACATATGTTTTATATTATCTTAACTTTTTATAACCATTTTATAATTTGATTGCAGTGATTAAGACATAAAAAATTCATATGTAATAATTGTTATTTAATGTAAAATATATGATAATGGTCTAAATTTAATGAAACACATAGCCAATGGAAAAAAATATCATTTATATACTTGATGAAAATAATGTGAGTTAATTTACTTATATATATATATATATTAAATATGGTAATGGAATAACTCAACTCTATGAAAAATATCTAGAAATAGAAATTTTATCATATTCCAATTAGTTGTGATGAATCAATGGTCTTTTTCAAAACACTTCAGTTTATTGTTTTTTTGTCATTAACATTCTCACTATCATTCATCTACCTGTGATCAATGTTCTCCATAACAGTCCATTATTACATAGACATTAATTTTTATTCTAATAACATATTTTCAATTCCAAATAATGTTATCCTATTTTTATACCTAGTTATGTGTCATTGTAGATGATTTTTTTCCTTTCCCTATTTCAAAAAGGATATATTATAAACCATTTTTATGATGTGGGTTTTTGAAAAAGGTAATTTAATATTTGAGAAAAAATACATTCTAATATCATGTTATAATTATTAGGATGAAATTTATTATGGGGGTATTGTAATATACTAATATTTTTAAATAACACTATTTTCAGTAGCGTATACAACATGAAACACCAAGCCCAAACAAACTACATAATTTTATTATATAAAGACTATCACACATAAATTAAATTGGAGTGTTTATAAATGATTAAACACATTTTAAAATAAATATAAATATCATATTAAATAAAAAATTATAGGTCATTTTTTAGTAAATAAGAACTCAATATTTTAGTTAATTCATTTTTTTCTTAAAAAATAAATTTTCATTAAAATTGTGTTTATTGAATCATTTAACTGAATAGTATTATTAATTTCACAAAATTTTAGAGTTTATATTTGATAAAATGATATAATTTTTGAATTCATCATGTTAAAATTATATTATTTTTTTATTAGAAACGACACAATAAATTTTATCATAATCAATATAATTCATTAATTTTGTATAAAAACCTGTAAATACACAATTTTTTTATGGGAAATCACTTTTCCTCACGTTTTGTGGGTTTAATTATTAAATTAATAATTAAACATAATGAAATTTAATATTCAAAAATAAATTCCATATATAAAATAAATATTTATTTTTTTAAAAATGTATAATAATAATATTATTCTTTATTATTTGTAATCATTTTTAATTTTTGTTACCACAATAAAAGTAAAATGGGTTAATTTGAGTTTAAAATAACATCATAAGACATAAAATTCATTGCTCTAAATTTCATATTTTAATCGGATGAGTTTATATTGAGATAAAAATATTATATTATTTAATTATATCCATTTTAATCTATTTTTCCTTGAATATATGTTTATATTAATTTAATACTTTAAGATACTCCTTGAATTCCCCTTCCCTCACTTATAAAAGGCCACACATCTCACATCCTTTCAATAGATCAAGAACCTTTTAATGTTTCCATAAAATAACAAAATACGTAACTAAAATAACTATTATTTTTATATAAGCTTTGTTTTTGGAATAATACTCACAGTATAGGGATTAAGGTGTAATGAAAAGAAGGTTATCAGAAGAAGTGGTAATGATTTTAATCAAATGCATTTGTTTGATTGATTCTTCTACCTATTTATAATATTCTTAAAAAAATTGAAATAATGAAATATATATATTACTAATACTATGTTTTTATAATGTTAATGTAATAATATATATCTACAACCTCTTCCATCAAATGGTAAATAAAAGCAATGTTCATATATATGATGAACTAAAACTTCACAAACATTTGTAATTCATTTTCCATCACCACCTCTCATGAATGAGTTTAGTGATTCAGTTTACAGATTAATATGATATTAATGATAAAATTATAATTACATTAAGATTATATATCATCTATTTCATTAAATTTATATCCATAAAAAAATGATATAATTATTCACACATATGTGAGGATTACAACTTCTACGAAAGGATGCTATTCGTTTTTCATCACTACATCACATGGATTGTATGTATAATTTATTTAAATTAAAAATATGTTATTTATGACATAATATTTATAAATTAAATATAAAATAATACATACCATTATTCTATAATATTTATTGAAAAATGTAAATATTACTTACGTTTACGTACGACCTAATATATCCATGATTTTAACATACCTCATATATATAACCATCCATCATGATTTGTTTTAAAATTAATGTATATGAAAAAAAATTATAATTGTTTCATTATTTTTATTTTAGATAGGATGTAATATTTACATAATTGACAACAGTTAACATACAAAATTCTTTTTTCAAAAATTAACCAAATGCCTCCAAAACAAAATACATAGACATAACAAATTTAGTAACTAAATATTTCATAGTGATAAATAAAAAAGGATTATTTATCATTTCAAAAACATAAAAAATTTTCTTAAAAAAGAAAATGGTTGCAAAAAAATTATTATATAGCAGTGTAACATATACAAGGAAAGTATGGACTTGAGGTAAGGGATATCGTCCAAATTTCATTTCCCTGTGAATTATTTTAATTTTATGCTCCTATTTTATTTTATATGTTGTGTATGTGGACTGTTTTACATATTATATCATGAATTATTCATAATTAATTATTTTGATGTTATAATTAAAATTATTTCATCCATGGGGATTCTAAATGAATGCTACCATGTTGCAGGGGATTTCTTAACTTAATTTCTATTCATTGGGTTATAACTCTTCTTCATTAGAATTTTTAAGCCATTATCTATGTTAATTATAATATTATTTTTTTATGTATTTTAATTTTTTATGTGGATATAAATATGTACACATAATCAATACTTGTGTGAATATTGTATTCCTTTGTTATTATCTTTTTAATGGGTTTATTTTACTCAATCTTAATTTACCAAGACATATTTAATGTCATGAAAAATGATTTCCTTGTATTGTGTAATTAATCCCTCATGAATTAATTTTTACATACTAATTCATATAAATAATGTGATTTGCAGAAAATCATAATATTATTTAATTCAATGTATTTTTGTTATGAAAGTTACAAAATTGGTAGGGGCTTTAAGTTACAATATCATTTATTTTTTGGGATAGTTTATGTTAAATGTTTATTTGGGGAAAGTAATACTCTATTGAAGAACATAGTTTTATTATCCTTTATTTATATATTTTGTTGAAATTTTTAATTTTTCATTCCATTTTTTTCTTAGTATTGAAATGTTAATAATTTTTTATTGAATGTGATATTGATCTTGTATCTTTTTTTAGATTATCAACATTATTTTTCTATATCAATATTTTATAAAAAGTTCAAGAACATATTTTCATCAAAAAATAAATTATATCAAAATTTTATGATCTTAAATGGTTTTAAATGGAAATTCGATATTATTTTAAACATGGTTCTCATTTGAATGTCCTTACAATAAATGAAAATATAGTTTATTTTTAACGTTTACAACATGAAGAGGTTTTTTAGTCATCTTGAATGTTATTTGACTTGAATCTACATTTATAATTTTCCATTATTTCAATAAAAGAAAATTATTTCCACATTATTATGTGAATATTCAGTTTTTAAATGTGATTTTCATAGTGGAAATGGTATTATCTTCTATAATGTTTTCATGTAATTTTTATAATATATCTATTCATAATCTATAACAACCCTTGATGTTACATACGACCCATTTGGCCTACATTGTAATAGTAACATAAATATTCACTCTCTACATGGATTATGATTATTCCAAAGTTATTGTTTTGCAACCCATTTAATTTACCCAATTAAATCAGTCTATGATTGAACAATGGTTATTGTTATGTTAAAAAGTAAAATATTATAATTGATTTTCTCATTCAAGTGTACATGGAAATTTTTATACATGATTCATGAAATGTTTTGTTATAAAAATTGGATGGATTGTTCCATTATGAACAAATAATGAGCATTTATATTATAAACTATGGTTGTCTGGTTACATTTTTAAAAAAATGATGGGTGGTTCGACTATAAACAAATGTATGGGTGGTTTTGTTATAAACATTGCATTTTTTTGTCCATTATAGCCCACCAATGCATTTGGGAAATTAGATAAAACTATCTAGAATGAGTTACACATATAATATGATAAAATTTTATTACTCGTACGTAAGAAAATAGTTAGTCAGTTATAGGTCACAACTAATTGGTATGTTAACAATACAGTAAGTTAATTACATGATGAATGTTTGATGTTATAAGATACTAATAAATTTTATCGGAGAATTCAATGAGTGTTTAACGGTTCCTATGATCAATGTTAACATAAAAAGACTCATGATTATTGATTGATATGAAAATTTCATTTATTAAATACATATTATTTCTACATGTTTTATGAGAGAGGATTTTTTTGAGTATTAATTATCTCATATTATGATCATAAACATTGATTTTGTCATCATACACTTATGATCATATAATGCTCAGTGATGAAACTCGATTGTTAATTCTTATGATTACCCTTGATTAATGTTTGAGATCAACCTAATTATATTTTATTTTTCCTAGAAAATGAATAGTGGTATTAAATGATTTATTATAGAATAGTTTCATTTCATGATAATTTTATAATATATTTTAAATACTTATTTTGAAATAAGAAGATATGAGTATAGTTGAAAAATATCATGTAAGTGAAATAGTTTAGTTGTGGAAGAGTTTATCCTAGTAATATAAAACTATAAACCTAAAAGGTCATGGGGTATGTAATTGATCATATATTTTTTATGGTTAAAATTATGTCACATTTTTTGGTATCAAATTAATAATTTTAAAGATATTTTTTAGCAGTAGCTGCATATGTGTTGGTTTGGAGTTGTTATATTTATTTTAAAATAACTTATTTAAAATAAAAAAAATATTCTAGAATACTAAGTAAAAAATTAATATCAAAATAAAAATTTAAACATATAAATGAATATTTAAATTTAACATTATTCATGAAGGTTTATAAAATAATTTATGTGGTATACATTAAAAAATTATTTCTTCCACAATATTTATAAAGAGATAAAAATACATTGTGTCAAAAAAATGAGGATTACATTTAAAATGTATAAAAAATTAAAAAAATATTTAAAAATTACATTAAACAATCTTTGTTGGATATTTTAAAACATTCATGGAAACTTTTTAAGAACCATGAAAGTCAATGAGAAAATAATCCTGACTGAAGAGGGAAATAAAGTTAATTTTTAATAAAACAATACTTTAAGTGTAACGAGTGCTTAGAGATTGGAAAATTATATGAAAATAGTCATCAAATAAAATATCTATTTTAGGTTAAAATATTTTATATTTTTGAGAGATAGTTCCTATATGTTTATCCTTGAAATTTTAAGAATAAAAAGTCATATAAAATAGTGAGATTGTGACAAAAAATACTTACTGATTTGAATTTTTCAATCATAACCCAATGAAATAAATAAATTCAAAATAAAACATTTAATACCATTAATATAAATAAATTAATTATATATCATGTGTAATTGTAAACCACATGATATAAAATAGCAGTTAATAAGAAATATGTCTCATTGAAAAAATAATATGAGAAACTCAAAATACTAGTCTGTATTTGTATGTTATATAAAATCCAATATAAATAGATCAAATCTATTATAATTATATGCCAAAACCATTTAACTACATATTGTTTGATGGAGTATTTTACTCAAGAGGGCAGGGGTGAATAGAGTAACTATAAAAATTTCTGTTAAAAGAATATTATTTTCAAAAGAAATTGTTTCCCCAAAAATAGATACAGCCCAGTTAATCAAGGTAATAATTCTATAAGAGTTTGAATTTTTAAATAGCTTCATAAAAGATTGATTAAGTCTCAGTAATCTTAATTTGAATTATTAATATTACTTTTGAAGTTATCCTAATAAGACAAACCTGTTATTAGATCGTTCCACGACTAACTATCAAAGTGTAATTTGTCATTTATGGATTATGCAATATAGCAGTAAAATAGAGAAGACTAAATTTAAACAGTACATCAGATATGAAACAAGTGGTTCCGTCTCAAGCCGAGACCTAATCCACTCCACATCGTGATCACCTGCCACCAAGTTGTTTATATAAATAAACTTTGATCTACACCCTGGATCTAGGTAAATAATAGTACATAGACTATCTAGGTCACACAGGGACCTCTTCCAAATTTTTTTGTGGGTGAAAAAAAATAACAACTAGGCCCCACAATGTTCTCTTCCATATTTTTCATTGGTAAACAATAGTATGAAGAGTTTGGTGTAAGGATTTCAGTATCCTCCTGTTCAGCTCAGGAGTCAGTGTGTTTCAAAACAGAAAGGGGAACACACTAATAATATTGTAAATAAAAAGATGATCACAGCTGATCAAGAATATAGATATGAGGTTAGAATGCTCTTGTATGATGTCAATGTAGCTCTAGACTACTTTGGTTGAAGAATATGCAGATTTGAGTCCTTATTTGGAAGTTGTTTGAAAAACAGAGTGTCACGATTCCGCTTGTGTTCTTCATGAGTTTTGATAATGTGAAGATGTTCTTTGTATTCTAGTGTACATTGTATTTTCTTTAACAGAGTCAGATTTCATTCATGTGACAATGCTTCCTTTTTAAAATATTTCAATATGTTTTCTTCGGTCGTGCTCACAGGCTTTTTTTTCATTCAGTTTCTCTCTATAATGTTCATGGGAACACTTCACTCATTATCTTTGAATGCATGAGTTTAAGCTGGAAAGTTCCTTGTTTTCTACATATCATACCTCATACTATCTGATGATATGTCTACAATGAAAAATTAATTATGTCAGTCCATTAAAGGCATCAAATATGACCATTAGAATTTATATTAGAAGAAGACAAAATAGATAATGAAACAATGTCACAGTAAGTTATGAAAATGGTGTCTCCTTCACACGGTGTCTTGGCTGATCATGGTGTCTGAGTGTCACGGTGTCTCATTTACGGTGTCTTGTTCATGGTGTCTTGTTCACAGTGTCTGGCTTCATAGTGTCTTGTTTATAGTGTCTAGTTTATGGTGTCTGGCTTCATGGTGTCTTGCTTCACGGTGTCTGGTTTACGGTGTCTGGCCTCACAGAGTCTTGCATCATGGTGTCTAGTTTACGGTGTCTGGCTTCACGGTGTCTTTCTTCACAGTGTTTGATTTATAGTTTCTAGCTTTACGGTGACTTGTACTTAAGAAAAAAATTGTATTCGGACTTAAATAGTGATATTCATGAAATGGATTGAGGATAACCATTATAAAGCATGAGGGAACATGAATCATAAATACAAGTGATTGGATATAATTTATAGGAGTTAACTATGTTTAATAATATTTTGGTCATTAAAACATGATTAATACAAGGGGAGTCCATGAATCTCCCCCTTTTTGATGATCACAAATCATATACAGTTAAAGTGTAAATTTAATGCAACTATAGAGAAAATAACATATATAAACATTATGCATAATCTTCTCCCCCTTTTGGGATTATCAAAAAGTTGAAAGAAGAGAGGGAAAAGGGAACATTCCATTATGAGTAAACATAGATTATTACAAAATTGAGGATAAATACAAAAACAATGCATTCCCATCAAAAAGGCATAAGCACTGGACTTTATCAGGGACTGGCCTTCTCTTGGACTTTATCAGCGGATTAAGAGGAAGCCATAGGGGTAGTGGTTTATGTAGAAGAAGGAAGAGACGTGGTAGATAAAGAGGGTTAAGGGACACCTTCAAAGACTGAGGGTTCCATGGTAGGAGCAGTGGAAGATCTAGGCAATTCCTGATCATGAATCATAGGCCTGATCTGACTGAGAGCATGGCCAACTGACATGGTTGTTGAGTCTAAAGAAGAGGTAAAGGTAGGCAGCCCAGGTCTGAGAGGTGGAGCCGATGGAGAAACAATTGTTGTAATCTGGACATGAAGATAATGTCTCAAGAGGTTGATTAAGTCTATAATAATCTCTCCACCATACCGCTTGGCATTTTCAAAGTCATCATTGTTTTCCATAAACGTGTCCAACAATCAGGTAAACCCGGTTATCTTCTGGACTTGGGTATTGAAGGCTTGAGTCATTGGAGGAATTCACATATTCTCCACAAGGTATTTGAAGTGGGTTTTCATATCATTCATTGATAAAATTCAATTGAAATAGAAATGTAAATTCTTAGAAATCATCTGGTGGGCATCAATTTCAATTATAGAGTGAATTTGTACAAGGTCAAAAACTCTATCACTATTCTTGACAACTTCATGTAAAGAAGCCACATTAAATCTACTGAAAACATTTTGAAGGTCTTCTTTGACTATATATCTGAGAAAATTACTGTCCAACGAAGGTGTAGAGGTTTGACCAGACGTATTAGGATATTTGATTGCTTTTGTCAGATATTTGAGCTGATTTAGTCCCTTTTTGAAGACAACCAGTGTACTCATTAGTAAGATTATTATGGTTCACTGTAATCTCTATCTTCTCCTTCAAAATCTATTTGTGCATTTACACAACATTTTTATCGATTCCTTCCAGATAAGGCTGAATCAGAGAAACAACATATCGAGGGATTTGAGAAAAGTGGGTCCTAGAGGAGCAGTAACATGCTCTGATCTCGAATGCATCTCTTTCTACATGACATCAATCATGCTTCTTAGGGTTGTTACTTCATTCCTGAGCATATTATTTTCAACTCTTGTTTCATGAATCTCATGGATCATATTAGATTGGATTTTCTAAATGATATTTTACAAAAGTAGTGAGGCATCTTTCTCACTCAAATTTTTCATAAGACGAGGTTGGAAATTCATAAGTTTCTCAAAGCCAGATAAGAGAGTATCTCCATATTCCATCAAATCATCCTTACTATCAAAGGATGACTATTCAAATAAAGGGTCAGGTGTAGGAATTGGTACAGGGTCAGGTTTAGGTTCAGGTTCCTTCTCAGGTAAAATTTTTGTGAATGATTTCAACTGAAATAAGGAAGAAAGATCTAGCCCGGTTGTAGTAACCTGATGAGACTCATTCACATCATAGAAACTAGTAAATTAAAACTGAGAGTCTACAAGACTTGACTCAGTTGGATGTGTGGCTTCATCAGACTCAAGATTTGGGGTTTTCTCCCCCTCAAATGGTGCTTCCTTCTCTGGACTGAGAGGCTTAAGAGTTTGGTCTAAATCCACAGACTCAGCTCTATGTTCCTCACTCATTTATTGTCTACAAAAAAAAAGTCCAGCTCCATCCTTTCTTTAGTAGAGGGTATTATTTCCATAAAAGATTGTTCCACAGGTAGTTTCTCCATATTTTCTTCTTTCACAATAGGTAGTTCTTCTATTGTTGGTTCTTCCATGGATTTCTTCTCTTATTCTGTGACAACTGGTTCTTTTTCAGCCTTAGGATGGATTTCTAGAATGACATCATCTCTAGGGGAAGACCTTCTTCTTCAAGAACAACAATAGGTACAATAGCCCTTTATTCTTCAACAATAACTGCTTACCTATGTTGTATTTCAGCCTCTTCTTCTGCATCTTCTGAATACTCAACATGTTCATATGGTTCCAAACCAGGATCAGAAATGTATTCTGACCGTGATGGATAATCCACAGGATTAAACTTCTCATAAACCTTATCATTGTCTTCCACACATTCCATTTTCCATGGATTCCAGTTTATCTTTATTATCTTGATGGTGGCTTTAGAGAGACAATACTCACATCCCATTAGAACTTCCTTATTAGGTCCATCCATGCCTTTTTCAAAAAGAATGGCTGATATCAGCCAAGAGTAGAACAGAGAAGTGGACTTGGATGTAACATTGATCAACTCACACATATGGTGAATGATGTACTTGAACAGGTTGATCTTGTGTCCATTTTTTATAAGGTGAATCAAAAACACATGTTGATATTTTAACACAACAAATAACATTTTCTTGGACTAACCAGATTTTGAAAAAACTTAAACAGAATCCTTGTTTCTCTATCAAGTTCAGCAGTGAAGGCCCTTCTCTTGGTTCCATTTCCAGTTAGGGTTTTCAGAGCATCTTCTAGATCAAAGAGGACGTTCGAAGGAGGAGGTCCTCTCTGATAATCCTCACATACACCTTCATGAGGTATCCTAAGGCATGAAGCCCATAACCTCAAAGAGAAGGAGCATCATTGGCCTTTAACTCATCTCCTCACAACATAAATTTCACTAGAATGAAAAGAGAACTGTACTTACTAGTAGAACTGATCCACTTACAAAGGATAGATGGGTCGATTCTGCCTTGAGAACCATCTACACAACCTTGTTCTCTTAAAACTTTCAAGACTAGAGATTTTCTAGACAGAAACCATTCAAGTCATATTTCTTTCTCAGGTACTGCACTGCGATTTACCAGATTCTTCATTTTAAAGGTCCTTCAGGTGTCAGCTTAAGTGCAATCTTCTTCTTCTTTCGGCTGCGCATCTCAGGTGTGGATGATGATGGACGTTACATTCTTGGAATCCACAGATGGTTCGAGAGAGAGAGAGAGAGAGACAAAGTTGCAAGGTTGAAGGGGTTCAGAACGAGTGAATATGAGAAATCCTAAGTGAAGAACCGAGTTAAACTTTTTGTTTTATCATATAAGAATGACGGAAATCACAAATATAATAACTCAGGAAAATAAAAGAGGTGAAATAATAATTATCGTGATATGGGAATGAAAAACATAAAGAATTGTCATGGTGAGACTATGAGTTGTTGTTATGGTGAGACAGTGAGTGATTGTCACGGTGAGATAATGACTAAACTTTTCAGTTCTCGTTATGGTGAGACAATAAATGTCACATCGTAAATATAAAGTGATAATGGTGAGACAGTAAAAATAAGAGACAATAAATGAGAAACTGTAATCATGAAATAGTAATGTATAAAATAGTAAAATGTCAAATAGTAAGACAATTAAGATACCAATTTGATAATTATCATGCCATGATCATGTATAATGTAGTCTATTTTTTCAAAATTTAATGGTTTAGTGAATATATCAGCAAGTTGATATTCAGTACCAATGAATTCCAAGGTGATATCACCTTTTTGATAATGATCTCTCAAAAAATGTTGTCTTACATCAATATGTTTTGTCCTATAATGTGAAACAGGTTTTTTGAGCTGTTAATAGCACTTGTGTTGTCACAATTTATTGGTACATGTCTGAATTGATATCCATAATCACGTATTGTGTGTTTCATCGACAAAATTTGTGCAAAACAACTGCAAGTGGCTATGTATTCATATTCTGTAGTAGATAATGAAATAGAATTTTGTTTCTTATTACACCATGATACTAGTGACTTTCCTAAAAGGTGACATGTTCAAGAGGTGCTCTTTCTATCTAACTTACAACCACCGAAGTCAACATCAGAATAACTAACTAGTTAAAATTATTGTACTTTAGGATAGAACAGTCCATGATTGGGTGTATGATTGAGGTATTTTAAAATTCTCTTTGCAACATTTAAATGATATTATTTAGGATTTTCTTGAAAGTGAGCACACATACACACACTAAACATAATGTCGGGACAGCTAGCAGTTAAGTAGAGTAAACTTACAATCATTTCTCTATAAGTGATTTGATCAACAAATTTTCCATCTTTATCAAGATCCAACTCATAGGTTGTACTAATGGGAGAATCACTACTTTTAGTGATATCCAATACAAAATGTTGTAGATGATCTCTAGTGTATTTACATTGAGTTAAAACTATTCCATCATTATTTTAAAAGATTTAGAATCCAAAAAATAATTTTATTTCATCCATTAAACTATTTTCAAATTGATTTTTCATTATTATAGAAAAATCAATACATAATGAATTTTTTGAAGATCCAAAAAAATATCATCTACATAGATTTGAACAATTAAAACATCATTAGAAATTCATTTTATAAATAGGGTATGATCAGCTATTCCTTTTGTAAAACCATTGGAAATAAGAAAAGTACTCAATCTGTCATACCAAGCTCTTGGATCTTTCTTTAAACCATGTAATTCTTTTGATAGATTGAAAACATGTTTGAAAAAATGAGGATGTGTAAATCCAGGGGGTTTTTCAACAAAGACATCCTCAGCTATATACAGATTTAAGAATGCACTCTTAACATCCATTTGATATAGTTTTAAATTCAGATGTGTAGCGTAGGAAAATAGGATTCTGATGGCTTCAAGTCTAGCTACTGGAGAAATGGTCTCCTCATAGTCAATTACTTCTTATTGACTATATCCTTGTGCGAATAATCTAGCATTGTTCCTAACTATATTTCCATCTTCATCTACCTTATTTCTAAACACCCATTTAGTGACTATGATGAATGTGTCCTTGGGTCTTTCAATAAGTTTCCAAACTTTGTTTCTTTCGAACTAATTAAGTTCTTCTTGCATTTTCATTACCCAAAATTCATCATTGATGGAATCATCAATGTTTTTAGGTTCATGTTATGATAAGAATGCTTGATTTTCAACCTGATTTCTAAGAGAGTGTCTAGTTTGGGTTTGTTTCTTTAACTCTCATACAACAACATCTACGAGATGGTTTTTAATGGTTCTATCGTTTCTAGAAAAATATGTACTATTGATTTCAGGTTCATCAACAAATTGAGGATAACTATGACTCAATTATAGGGAATTTCCAGAATTGGAAGATTTCACAGATTCTTTCACAAATGAATTTGAGGAATTTGAGTTGATGTTCATATTTGAAACAGCATCCTCCAGATTTTCTAGGATGGTTCTAGGCTCATGTGGATCTATTTAATCAAACATGATATGAACAGATTCTTCCACACATTTACTTCTCTTATTGAATACTCTATAAGATTTACATAATATTGAGTAACCTAGGAAAATTCCTTCCTCACTTTTGGATTCAAATTTGTAACGATTATCTGTATTGATGATAATAAAGATGTTGCAACAAAAAAAACTAATGTAATTAACCTTAGGCTTCTTATGGTTCCAGAGATCATACTGGGTCTTTTGGAGAATTGGTCTAATCAAGACTCTATTGATTATGTATCATTCTGTATTAACATCTTCAGCCCAATTGTAAATAGGTAAGTCATATTCACTAAGCATTGTTCTAGCAATTTTTTGCAGGGTTATATTTCTTCTTTCTACAAAACCATTCTGCTGAGGAGTTCTAGGGGAAGTGAAATTGTGACTATAGCTATTTTGTGAGAAAAAGGATTCAAACTCTTGATTTTCAAACTCACGACCATCATCACTTCTTAAAGATTTAATTTTATGGCCACTAATATTTTCTACAGACTTGGAATACATAATAAAATAAGAGCATGATTCACTTTTGTGAGCCATGAAGAAGGCCAAGGTATATCTAGAATAATCATCTACCAGAACATAAACATAGTGCTTCCCATTTAAACTAGAAACAAAATATGGTCCAAACAAATACATGAGAACCAATCCGAGAGGTTGAAATGTAGAAACTTTTTTCTTTGTTTTGAAAGTGATTTTGTGTTGTTTTCCCTTTTGACATGGATTACATACTTTGTCATGTGGAAACTCAAATTTGGGTATGTCTTTAAATAGGCATTTTCTAGATCGCTTTCTAAGGTAGTGAACATTATAGTGTCCAAGTATCCCATTCCAGAGCCAAGATTCATTAGGAAATACACCTAATATTGAAGAAATTTGAGAAGCTAAAGAATCTATGTTAACATAATAATGTTTTCACTCCATGATGCAAGAATATACTAATTCATCTTTAGAATTAAATACATTACATGCATCATTTTCAAATTTAACATGATATCCATCATCACATAATTGTGAGATACTAAGCAGATTATATTTTAATCCATTAACAAATAGTACTTTAGAAATTAAAATCGAATTATTGTTACCAATCTGGCCAAAGAAAATGATTTTACCTTTGTAATTTTCACCAAATGTGACATTTCATCCATCTACTTTTATCATGTTCTTGAAGCATGAGTAGTCTCATGTCATGTGCCAAGAACATCCACTCACCATGAACCATCGATTTTTGTAGGAGCTCTTTTAGCAGCATTCCTATAACATGATCAATCAAAGACAAATTTTGGTACCCATACTCATTTGGGTCCAGTAGCATTAGCAATAAGTGCTTTCGGAACCCATATTAGTCTCATAGGATTCCTATAATAATTTTGTAAACTATTTGAAAAATAAACTATATTTGGTCCACAAAAACATGAAATAGTAGAATATGTATCATGAGTTGAGCTAGTTGAGTTGTGTCCAGAACTGGGAAAAAACTATATATCCTAGAATTTGAAACGAAATTAGTTCTACCAGGTTTCTTTTACTAGGTTGATAACCAATGCATGTATTGTATTTAAGGGAAATTTGTTTTCCTAGTATTTGGGTAAGGGTATTTTTCCCATTAGGAAATTATTATATGTCGCTTTTTAATTTCACATTAGACATTTTTAATTCATTATTTTATTTAAGCAGTTGAGAATTTTTTTCCTTTTCAGTGGTAAGTTTATATTTAACATTTAGAGTGAGATCATGTTGTTTCTTTAATGATTTTTATTTATATTTTAATTAATTGCATGTCTCTTCAATCATGTTATAGTATTCAAACATTTCATCATTATTCATATTTTTAGAGTAACTTTACTCTTCAGAATATTATGAATTATGTTTGAAAGAGTTCAGTGTTACCTAAGATTTGTTTTTCATAAAACACACATTGGATTTTGTTAGCCTATTCATCATGTGATGTCTCTGAGTTGATTCAACTATCTTCAGAGGCACTCCAGGTTTCATTCATTTCCTTTTTTGTAATCATTTTCATTTTCCTCATATTTATTCATATACTTACGCTTGGGACAATCAGCCATTATATGTGCTTTGCGCTTAAATTCATAACATACAATTTCATCGGTTTTGTCACTTCTTTTCCAGTCCTTTTTTAGATTCCTTTTAGATCATACATGTTCTTGAAGTTAGGATACCTAAAAAATTTCATATTTTTGAAAAATCATTTGAATCTTCTATCCAGTTGAGCTATCTCCTCAACATTGTCAGGTGATGATTGTTTAGTGGTTGAACTTTCTATAGAAGCTTCCAGTCTCCCTTTGACTTTGTGCTTCGAGGAGGTGGTCTTAAATCCTACATATTTCCTCATTGGTTCATCCTCCTCTTCTTTGTTGACTTTCAAATCATCCTCATACATTTTTAGTTTCCCAATGTGTTCTTTTATAGGTATTTTGCTGATGTCGCACAATTCTCGAATAGAGACAGAGGCTCCCTTCCATCTATCAGGTAGACATCTAAGGATTCTCTTGATATAGGATTTTGTAGTGAATACTATTCCAAGGGAAATCATTGTGTTGACAATATCATTGAACCTGAGATACATGTCAGAAATAGGATCATCCAGTTTCAGTTTAAAATTATCATATTTTATTGTATAAGTACTAATTCTCATTTCTTTTACACATGATGTGACCTCATGTGAGACTGGCAAGGTATCCTAAATTTCATGGGCAGTTTTACAAGAAGAAATCCAATTAAATTATTTATCTCTTAAGGAACAGTAAAAATCATTCATGGCATTGCAATTATTATTGTAGGAGTGTTTGGTAGGTTTATACCATGTAATTATATCTGTCACAACAGGTTTGTATTCATCTATAATGGATCACCAGATATCAAATCTCGTATTCTCTAGATGCATTTGCATTTTAATTTTGCATTGAGAATTGTTGGTTCCATTATAGAATGGTGGTCTATAGGTTTCTGCACCTTCCAATCTATTATCTATACTAACGTATTACATTAAATGTGCTATAAATTTAGAATTAACATAAATTTTCAGATCGTTAATGTACAACTACAATAACAGTTGAGTAAGATTACATAGAGTCCTAATAAAGTATCCTCTAATACCAAATGTTGGTCAGAGTAGTTTACTCAAGAGGGGAGGGGTGAATTGAGTAACTATAAAAATTTTTGTTAAAGGAATATTATTTTCAAAAGAAATGGTTTCCCCAAAAAAATAGATACAACCCAGTTAATCAAGGTTATACTGTTATAAGAGTTTGACCTTATAAATATATTCTTAGAAGATTGATTAATTCTCAGTAATATTAATTCGAATTTTTAATATTACTTTTGAATTTATCATACTAAGGAACACTAGTTATGACTACTTTACAAGACTATCTATCAAAGTGAAAATTGTGATTTCTTGATTATGGAATAGAGAAGTAAAATAGAGAACACTAAATTTAAACAGCACAACGGATATGAAACAAGTGGTTTAGTCTCAAGATGAGACCTAATACACTCCACATGGTGATCACCTGCCACCAAATATTTTATATAAATAAACATTGATCCACACCCAAGATAGGGGTTAACAACACTACACAGACTGTCTGGGTCACCTAGGGACCTATTCCACAGTTTTCGTGGGTAAACAAAAATCATAACCAGGCCACACAGGGACCTATTCCATAGTTTTCGTGGGTGAACCAAAGTATAAAGTGTTTGGTGTATGGATTTCAGTGTCCTCTAGTTCATCTCCAGAGTCAGTGTGTGTCAAAATAGATAGGGGCACTCATTTCTTGTAATATAAATAAAAAGATGATCACAATCCAGAAAGAATATAGATATGAGGTTATAATAATATTGTGTGATGTCAATGAATCTCGGGACTTCTTTAGATTGAACCAGATGAAGCTTTGAGTCCTTCTTTGGAAGTTTTGTGAAAAAACAGAGTGTCGCAATTTATCTTGTGTTCTTCATGAGTTTTGATAATGCGAATATGTTCTCTGGAGTCCAGTGTAATTCACATGTTCTTCAGCAAGGTCAGATTGCATGCATGTAATAATGGTTCCTTTTGAAAATCATGCAATATGTTCTTCATGGACATTCTCACATGATGGTTTTTCATTCAGTATCGCTCAATATTGTTCTTGAACACACTTCACTCTTTATCTTTGAATGCATGAGTTTTTGCTGACATGTTCCATGTGTTCTGCACCTCATACCTCGAACTGTCCGATGATTTGTCTACAAAGAAACATTAATTATTTCGGTTAATTAAAGGCATCAAATATGACCATTAGAAAATAAATTGAAAGATGAAAAAATAGTTTATGAAATGGTGTCACAGTATGTAATGAAAATTGTGTCTCCTTCACATGGTGCCTAGGCTGATCACGGTGTCTGAATGTCACGGTGTCTCATTTATGGTGTCTTGTTCATGGTGTTTTGATCATGGAGTCTTACTTCATGGTGTCATGTTTACAATGTCTGGTTTACGGTGTCTGGATTCATCGTTTCATGCTTCATGGTGTCTTGTTTACGGTGTCTGGCATCATGATGTCTTGCTTCACGGTGTCTGTTTCCCGGTATTTAGCTTCCTGGTGTCTTGCTTCATGGTGTCTGGTTTATAGTGTGTGGCTTCACTGTGTCTTGTACAAAGGCAAATAATTGTATTCAGATATAAAAATTGATATGTGTGGAATGGATTGAGCATAACCATTATAAAGCATGAGAGAACTTGAAACATAATTACACATGATTGGATATAATTTATAGGAGTTATCTAGGTTGAATAAGATTTTTGATCATTAAAACATGATTAATACATCAGGAGTCCAACACATATAATATCATATATTATCCATTTATTACATTTTATCACCTTTTTATTAATAATTATATATTAAAATACTCTTTGTAAAGTGTTAATATAATCGTTTTTCACGTAATTTATAGTTCAATTGTTTTATACCTCTGCATGTAAATCATAGATTAATTAACTATATAATCGTATAGATTGTTTTAAGACCATATTTTACCATTATATATTGTTTTTGAAACATCCCTTACAGGAAGCAAGAAAAAAATGTAATTGAACTATTTATGGGGATGGTAGTTTATACATACATATGAATACTTTTATCATTGTCAAATGAAAAAAATAGAGGAAAGGTGAATATTATTAGAAAAAAATAATATTTTAAAAATATATATCCTTTATAATTTTTAAATATTTCCATATTTACATCCTTGTAAGGTAGGGATGGAAAATTAAACTCATCATTGTGTGAAGTTTCTAGTCCATACATACCCATAATTGATAAATAGATTTTACATAAGATGAATTCAGAAAAAGAGAGATTATATATTCTTATTGATGAAAAATAAATATGATATAAAAAATATATATATATATCATATTCATCGTAATATATATCCTTAAAGAATGGTGATGAAAATTTAAATACATTGCTATGTGGAGGGGATAATCTGTACTTATGAATGAACTAGGGTTTATTTACACATTTGATGTAAAATGAGATGAATAATTATTTATAAATCATCATAATAAAATGGTAGTATTCTTTAGTTTTTGATGATATTATATCATCACAGATATGAATGAATTGAAATGGTAAATGATGAAATAAGATGATAGAATATGGTTAAGTGTTATACCTCTTCATTGTGAATCCACCATGGATATCCCCTCTAGGTCACAAGGGTTAGTTTTTTAAGTATGAAAAATCATATAAAATGCATCTATGTAAGTTGAAATGATATTTTTTTATTGGTATTTTTTTATCAAAGTGGAGAATGAATAGTGAATAACGGGGGAGAGGTGGTGTTCTTTTATTAGTGGGAGAAAGGAGATACTTTTAATTTTTAAGACCAATAAAATATAATAAATATTATAATAATTCCATGTTGTAAAAAATGTACATAATAAATAAAATAAGATATGAAAATATTAAAATACCAACAACAAATAATTTTTTCACATTGATAAGTCATTTTAAATACTATATTTTTCTTTAACCCCATTGTTAAGCATTTTTTACATTCTCTATGGTAACAACATATAAAATATTTCAGGGATAAAAGTATAAATATGAGGTGAAAATAAACTCAAAAATGGTATACTGATGAATATTAGACCATTTCTTATTCAACTAATCCTCATTCTTGGTTTTAATATTTTTAGACTATTTAATATAATACTATTTAACAAAATATATCATCAATGGATTTTTAAGACTATTCATAACATTCAATTAATAAAGTCATGATAATTATATATTTTTAATATAATATATTTCACAAAAAATTATAATTCAATTTGAACTAAAATTTAGAATACACCATTAATTATCCCAAAATATTTATTTTAATGTTTTTAATTTCATTTACATTTCATTTTTACTACATGAACAAGCTCTATATTCAGTGTTTAATAATATATTATTATAATTATAACACCATTATAAATTAATATTAAATTCACATAATAATGATAACTAATTTATGATCAAAATAATCTTTTAGATTCACTGCTATCATCATTTTATCTCAATGAAAATTATTTAGAGAAATGAAAATTAGGAGAGTGAGAATTTTGTAAATATCCATTAAATAAAATAATACAGTGTTTATAATCAATGTAATGTTGAAATAAATTTATAAATTATTTAATCCTAGATTTTTTGGGGAAAATACAGTAATAAAATAAAAGTCATACAAGTTTTAGGGATACTTTTAGGTCTTGTGTCATAGTTTTAACTTAGTTTTACACATTTTTCCATACAATGAATAAAACATTTTTAAAATGTTTACTATTCATATTGTAAAAAATGAAATGTGACATATTTACCAAATTTGAAACTAATAATTTAAAATACAGAATTAATATATCTTTATTCAATTTTTGTAACAGTATGAATTGAATTTTATTTTATTGTCTACAATGAAATAGATTTTTTTTTACAATGGTTTGTAAATCTTGTGAGTCAACTAAAACCAAAATAAAATATTCTTCTAATTATTTAATATATTATTATATTATTTTTAATTAAAATATAGTAATTTGAATTGATGAAAATGATGGAACTTTTAAATTAATTTTTTTATGAAAATTAAAATACATTTTTTGGAAAAAATTGGCAATTTTCTCTTATTCGCTCAAAATCAATATTTTCATAAAGGACCCAAAGAAAAACCCTACTATATTATTTATATGATAATAAAAAAAAAATAATTCTTTTTAATAATATTTCTATACTTTTTAAAAATTATTTCTGATATCCACGCAAAACTACTATTAAAAAGAATATTTTAATATAACAATCAATTGAAACATAAAATAAAATTACTGTAAAATTATTTCTTTTTTCTCAGTATTAATGAATATATTTCAATCAATTGAGTCATTTGTATATAATTCATAATGTGTTCACTATTATTAACACCCATTGATCGATTGTATTTGACAAAATATATTATGGTTTGTTTATTTTGGGTGTTGTGTTTCAAGAAATCTTTCGAACACATCATATCTATTAATGGGAAATATATTCTAAAAAATGATGTGTTTTTTAATCATGATAATGTCTAATAATTATTGATTGGACGTTTTTTCTATAAAATATAACGATTTTTTAATGATGTTATATATTATAGAAAATTATAGATATGTTATTAACCAGGTACATCTAGTCAAATGCATGAAATTTCAATCAATGGTGTACTGCTCTTTCATACTAAACTATCATGTTATGGAAGTTGTTTGAATAATGTTTGAACATGTTTTATTTTTTTGGAGGACTTAATATTGATTAACAATGTTCTAGGTATAAATGAGTGCGGTCTATAATATTCAATTCCTAAATGAAATATGGATATGCCCTGAGCGTAAGTCTATATACATATGGAAACTAGTATTCTCGAAAGTTGACCATGTTTTAAAGGAATAATTTTTTTAAATGTATAATATTTATGTTTAGTGATGATTAATTTTAGGTATTGCTAAATATGTGTAGAATCACTGAATTTTTGTGTATTAGTATATTTTAAATAAATTTTATAAAACAAGGATTGAATAATCAAACAAATATAGATTAAAATTTATTTAAAATAATTCACTGAATCGGAATTTGGAAAACAAACCCAATTTATAATATCCCAAAACTAATTATGTTTAAAATAAACTAGTAATAATCATTATAATCATAAGAGAACAATGTATGAGAATCCCAGTAACTCTATAATGATATCCTAAATCTTGGGGTGTCATCCTTGAGTATAGATCCACCAAAATGGATGATTGTAAGTATATAATTTAACAAGAATATAGGAATGGTCTTTCCATATGAAAATACTTAAAAACAAAGAGTTTTATATTTTAAAATTTCATTGAAGTAGGGTATTTATAGCATAAATGGGATGGTTTTTGATAAAATTGATTTTAAAAACTTTTTAAATATGAATTGATTTAAATAATTATAATCCTTTGTTATTTCGAATATTAATTTTATATTAAAAATAATATAATATTATGGGTAATTAGTGATAAAGTTTAATAATAATATAGTCCATATTAGTATTTGTATAATAAATATATATGTAACTAAATTATGTTAATAAATAAATAAATTTTTTTTAAAATATATTTATTTTTTTAGAAAATACTAGTTAAAATTATTTTATGTGATAATATTTTATATTTCTACATGTAGTTGACAATATTAATATTTATATATAAGTATTAATTAATATGAAAAAAAATTATAATAAGGTGAGAATAACTGCTTCATATTCAAGAAATATTATTTATTAGTAATTTTAATTTATTTTTATATAAATTAAAATTACTTCGTTATTAATAAAATTGTTTAACTATGGGCTAAACAAGAAAACCTCAACCACACATGTCCAAACACAGGTTAAACCATGTGGGAGAGGTCTATATGGCTAGTAACATGGGAGCAATGGTGTAAAAGAACCTGCACATTGGAATTTACGTTTGATAAATACTCACAAAGACCACATGCATTACACCTGCATTGGTTTCTGGTGTGCTCGTACATTAAGACACAAATATTGTGGTGTGTTTTATACTACCCATATAGGTTTAAATCCCTTGATTCTCTAGAAGAATCCACTGTTGGATGATTTTTGAATATATTGAAGTAATCAAATGACCGTTAATTTGAACTTGGATCTCCGATGTTTGTATTTTTTACCCTACAAAAAAATTTATTTTTATAATGAAGTCATTAGATAAAATGCATCTTTGGTGTCTAATCAACACTTATTTCATATTTAACCTCCCTTTGAAGAAAATAATCCCTAAACTCTCTTGTGTTAATTTCCATAGACTAATTCTTTTTATGGTTCCTTGGACCCATAATTTGATCAGTTATCACTCAAACTAAAATATATTTTAAGGTCAAAAAATACTACTAGTATTCTATTGACCGAAAAGATACATAAATATTATTAACAAATCATATTAAAAAAATAATAAATTCATAAGAATCAGTAAATATCTCATTTAATGAACAATGGTTCACCCACATTTCCTGATAAATCATTTGGTGTGTCATTTTACTCCATTGATCAAATCTATAGTGGATATATTATATATATATATATATTTTTTCGAAAAAATTAGGATTTGTATTTACACATTCTCAACTTGCCCTGCAATCAAGAAGAAATATCAATAACCACAAAACATTAATTTTATTTTGGTTTTGGAAAGTAATTTAAATGAAATCAAAATTAAAATCATAAATTTTTTATGTAATTTACTATTATGTTTAATTGATATTTGTAAAAATCTATAATATTGTGACAAAAAACATCCCACAAATTTTATTTCACAAATGAATAAAATGAGATTATTTATATTTGAATCTATCTACCCCTATAAAAACCCATGACTAAAATATCTCTTTTTCTTGTTCCTAGATCATCCGCTCATTACCATCATAATGAAGGAAAATACCAACGGTCTAAATTTTTTCCTAATATGGATGTTCATATAAAAATGGAACAGATTTTTAAAATTATATTCTATTTTTATGGAAAAACATTTTAAAATTGTATTTGAAAAACCATTATGTAATGGGATTGGTTTTAATTAAATCTATTATATTCTATAAAATATATTTAAAAATGAATTTTAGTTTTTAACACTATGTATTTTGTTCTCAAATCCATTTTTCTGCAAATTATATTTGATTTAATGCTATTATTTTAAGATTTTCCAGAACAATTTTTATGAAAAGGAAATAATTATTTATTTATTTCCAATTATTTATTTATTTTAAAAGAACATTAATCATTATATAAATATTATTTCATTAAAATTTCATTTATAAAACAGATGACTTATGGAATTATATTTAGGTAATTTTATTTATTATTTTCAAAAAGGATTTAATGATATCAGTTTATTTAAAAAAATATATTTAAAATGTATGTATTTTTAACACATAATCTGGTATTTCAATACACTATGTATGTCACTAAATTTACATAGTATTTATGAAATGTATTTTCCTATGTTTTATTCATTCATTACATGATTTTTTTAAAGTGTCGATTATGAAATATTCATTTATCTTAATCATTATAGATCTTTATTATAGGTATCTTCTAAAAATGTTAATATTATATACAATAATTTTCTTTTGAATTTAATTTTAATAGTTTTTGGGAGGATAATTTAAAGAAAAAAAAATATGAAAATACCCTGAGAAAAATATTTTTTATAAATCATGAATATTTAGTATCGAATGTGATGATAAGGGATGAGGAGAAATCCCACAAAAAAGTGGATTTTTTAGTATAGGAGATACTACTAGTGGAGAAATGGATTTCTTATGGGTTTCCGAGTATCATTTAATTTCATTAAAATTTATTATCTACAATGAATTTTTTTAAAAGTAGTCAAAGAGAAATATTATCATTTTGAAAGGTTATTATATTTTAAAATTTAACGGGTTTTCAAAGTAATATGTACTTTTAATTGGATTTTAACTTGATTTTTTATGTAATATTATCAAAACGAGAAGGATATATATAGTAAATGTATATATCAGATCAAATTATTTATATTTGATAATTAAATTAAAGTGTTTTTATGTAATGTAGAAAAAAAATTTATCTATGATTTTGAATCCCCTTAATTTTCCATTTTATACTCAAATTACATTTCAAAGTGATTTAATAAGAATATTAGAA
This sequence comes from Viscum album, assembly GCA_963277665.1. NCBI lineage: Eukaryota > Viridiplantae > Streptophyta > Magnoliopsida > Santalales > Viscaceae > Viscum > Viscum album. The sequence goes on from OY728131.1 coordinate 1,591,003,947, forward strand.
GTTCTAAATGTTTCAATATTCGATTAAGGATATAACCCGAGTGAAAAGAGATAGTTTTTTTGTAGAAAATATTGTAATACTCTAAAATTTTATTAGTGTTGTCTTAATCTTCCAAAACTAAGGCCGATAATATTATTGGGTATGTATAGGACTGCATATTTTTAGTTAATTTTATAAAAAATATAAAACATGTATTATAACATGATCCTAGAGTCAGGGTATCATATTTTTTCACATAATATCAGAGTAATGGTTTAGATAAATTTGGAAATTTGGATGTTTTATTTAGAGGATAATCTAAGATTTAGAGGTTTTATTTTGGGGATCTTTGTAGTTATATCATAGGAGACTCCTATTCTTATAGAAATTTATTTATCCTATTTTCATAAATTTTGAGCACTAAAACATTGAATTCCCTTAAGTACGATTAATGAATTCTGAGGATGTAAATAATTTTATTAGAGAGATCTTAAGATCTAGAAACTTTCATGTATAACTAACATTTAAATAATTATTTTAAAATAAGACTTGAATACTCAAAACAAGATATGGTAAATTTTATTTAAAATAATACGTTAACTCATAATTTTATATGAAAACGCCTCTTTATAACTGGACACAACAAATTAAGTTGAAACTAAACTTCTAGAAATCAATAATAATAAAAGAGGACACTATATGAGAATCGTGATAACTCTAAAAATAATAGAACCCATATTTAGGTTCATAAATGAGTATAAATACAGTAAAGTGAAAAAAAGTATGAATATAGATATATGGGGGAATATGGGTTGTCATATCAAGATAGAATACCGAAAAATGTAGTGTTTGGTTTATTAAAATTTCTTTTATGTAGGGTATAAATTGAATAAATGAGATTATCAATGATAAAACATATATTAGAAAATTTTTACATATGAATTTATTTAAAATATTTATAGGATGTCTTTAATTGTAATTTTTATTTTAAAGTTACATAAAAATTATTATTATTACACTTTATCGATAATATTTAATATTTATATAATTCATATTAATATTTTATAAGAAATATATAATTGAGTCACTAATGGTATTAATAAAATAATATTATAATGTTAATTTATTTTAAAAAAATATTATTAAATATTAATCTTAGTCATAATATTTTATGTTAATATATGTGGTTGTAAATATTAATTTTTATAGGTATAAACTATTTACAATGAAAATAAAATTATTTTAAAGAAAACACAATCACAGATTATGAACACAATATTATTTAGTTTTTTTAATATTCACATTATGTAAATTAAAATTACTTAGATATATTAAAATTGGGCCAATCATGGTCCAGCCAAGGACACTTCAATAATACATGTGGGACATAAAGAGTCAAACACATGGGATAGGTTTACCTATCCAGTAGTATGGATGAAGGGGTGTATGAGTACTTGAATAATGGTAGGCATGTGGGGATATCACCCATATACAATACGCTCATAGTGCCCGCATGGGTTACGTTGGCCCAGTGTGTGGATGCATGGGTATATTGATTATGATGAGTGTGTATCCAGGTGATAATTCTCTTTTTCCATGGAATGATCCATATTTCAGAGAATATTTAACATATTGAAGATAATAACCAACTATTTTTTATGTGGAATCATCGATGGAGGTATTTCCCTCCCAACATTAATAATATTAATTTACAACCCAACTATTTGATCAAATACATAAGCACTGTCCAATCAAATATTATAAAATCTTTAAATTATCATGAAAAAAAAATAAAACCAATAGCGATCTTCTCTCTATTTCCACTAACCAATATAACTTACACAAAGTTGTTTTTATCGTTATCCAATGAGTCATCAATTTAATCAAAATTGGTTTCTTAATCAAAAAATTCTCACAAAATTTTCATCTCACGATTGTTCAAAAAAATTCAAAACCAAATTGATTAAAATAAATGGTAAAATAAATTTATATGCATTAGTAACTATCACATCTAATGAAATATGAATCACATCAATTCTTTCTAAATCTTATGGTTACATCGATTTCCTCCTTGGATAACACTAGTAGAGGCAATAGTGTATATATATATACATTCTATATAAATATAAATATTTTCATTTATACATAACAATATCTTTTGACAAGATATAAGAAAATTAAAATGCCTCAAATCAACAATATGGTTTTTTTGAAGGTAATATGAATGAAATTATAATATAGTTCTTATTATTTCTATTTTATATATAATTGGTTGTATGAAGTGTTTTTTTAAATCTCATTTTTTGAATAGTTTCATCTAATGTATTTTTTTAAAAAATGTATATTTTGAGAATCATTATATATAAATCCAGGTACTTATTATTATAAAACAACAATCTAATGCATTATTCCCTTGTCCTTAACTCATCCTCCCATTCCTATACAGAAAAAGGAAAATATGAAATATCTAATATTCATCCAAAGGTAGATGTTATTAATGTATAGGGATTATTTTTCCATATTATATTCTATTTTATTGAAAAGTATTTTATGATTCTATTTTAAAAACCATTATGTACGTAGATCTGTTTTAATTAAATTTTTTATTTTCATGAAAATATATCTGAAGATGAGATTTATTTTTCAAATCTATGCATTTAATTTTCAACACACTTATTATATTTATGTGACTGGATTTAAATTTCAGAATTTATTGTTATCCATAATCTTGTTTATTAAAGTAAAAATATGTTTTTTACAATTCCTATAACGTTTTTATTTTATGAAAAACATTTATTATGGGACTAATATTTTATCAGTCATGATTTTTTATGTTAATGTTTTTTTTAACAAATTTTTTTTTTCAATTTTTTATATGTTTTTAATGTAAAAATTTAATTTAAAAAATGTCTTTTGAATCTTATGGACGTTCCACACATAATCTGGCATGACCAAGAACTATGTATATCCACAAAACTCCATAATATATATGGAAATAATTTTCATATGTTTTATTTCATATTTATATGAATAATAATAATTTATTAGTTTTGAAATATTGATTTCACATAACCTTTATAGCGTTTTATTGAAGGTAGATTTTGATAAAGTTTATATAATATCAAATAATTTTCTCCAGAAAGTAATTCATGTTTTTATTCAAAGGATCTGTTAGAGGAAATAAAACAACAAATGAAAACCCTAAATACACAAGGGGAAAGTATTAAATTTGATGATGAGGGATGAAGAGTGGACCAACAATCTCAATGGGGGTGTTTTACTAATCGTGATTACTATAGTGGCCTCATATATATTCTAAGGGTTGTAAATCATTATTTGTTAACATACATAGTTATTATTTTCAATGAAATTTTTATTCTTTTCATGCTGAAATCCATATATTTTTAATGTTAATTATTTTTTAAAAATTAATTAGGGGCTTAAAGTGATTTGATATTTAACAAGTTTTCATAGTATTTCTTTGTTATATATTAAATTCCCTAAATTTATATTTGGTCAAATTATTTAGTATACCCATGATTTTATATTTCATAATATGTTTGAATGATATTTTATGTTATTTATAAATGGGTTTTTACAATAAATGTAAAACCCTTTAGTGTGTAATTTTATGGTCACATTACATTTAAAATTTTTTTCACTAGATTATTAGACAAACCAATGGTCATTGGTTTCGATTAATGATCAATCATGTGTAAATAAAAAAAATGGAATGATTTATAATTTTTTTTTGATATTTTTAATGTTCTCCCAGATATTTCAAACCATAGACCAAAACAATCATTAGGAGTGTAAGTGACTGTATATTTTTTAGTTACATTTACATCAAAGATATACCACATGTTTAAACTACTGATTTTGGAGAAAGGATTTTAGTTTATAATAATTTGATATTTCATAATCATATGTGTTTGTCTATTAACTTGGACTATGTAAAAAATTTAGACATGGGAGTATGACTTTTTCTGAGTGGAAAAAATGAAAATGTATAAAACACAAACTCTATGTGTATGGCATTATTTTAATTTGTGTAGATATTTTTTTGATGATCTCACATTGGTTTATGAGAGTTCTCATATTAATATAAAAAATATTGGAAACTCATAAAGGAATAATAATTAAGGAAATCCCATATTACCTTCATTTAAGGAAATATGACTTCATATCTACATGTACACTATCAATGTTTTCAATTATTAATGAACTCATAAGTCCAAAAATGCTGTATGAAATGGTAAAAATATTAAATTATTTCATTTTATATTCCTAATAATATTAAAGGAAATATCTCTATTTTATTAATTCAATGTTTTTTGTATCATGATATGATTAATCAGAATTCATTATTATATTTTAGGGGAAGACCAACCATAGAGGATACTAAATGTTGATAAAATATTAATAACTCATGCTTGAGATTCATGATTCAATGGAAATATAGATAAAAATTTAAATGAATAACTAAAATATATTTATTTTTAGGAATAAAAATACCCAAATAATACAAATATCACATGAAGGAATGAGGTACTAGTCTTAAGTAGATTTAAAATGATGATCTTTACACATTTTTAAATGTTTTTTTGTTAAGCCATGTATACCGAAATAAAATTAGAGTTTCCATTACAATTATCAAAATAACATTAATGAAATATTACATGGATATATATAGGTTAGGTAAATGTGAAAATGTGTTAATTAATATGAACCATTACACAATTGTATTAAAGCGAGATAAAAGAGAATATAGAAGGAGCATTTCCGTTAGATGATGAGGAAGAGAATCTACATTTGTGTAGTTTATGTGTTGGATCATTAATTTTTCGATAATACTTATTTAGAAAAAGATTCTTTGAGAATTTTTTTTGTGATATTGTAACTTATCAGTGTAATCTACTATTCTGAGTCCACCGTGATTCCAATTCCGCGGGTTAAATTTATAATAAGAAGGGAATTATGGGTTCACGATAATAACCAAGACACAATAGGTATGTAGTCATCCATAAATGTGGTGAATATCATTCAAAAATGTGTTTTGTCAACCTTATTTTCAAAATTGGGGAGTATATTGATATAATGTTTTGGAATAATCATAAAATTTGATTTGATATTTGGTAAAACCATACCTATCAATTCACCTCACCCTCAGTTTCCACCACCATTCATGTAATACAATAATTAAAATTAGAGACAGGCTTACTCTAAAGTGTTCATCAAATTATATGATATGGTTCAATACAAATTTATTAACAATAATATAATCTCAATGATTTTTTAAATTTCATCACTCTTGAAAGGATATAATTGTTTCTACACCCTAATATTTTAATATATTTTTTTAATATGGAATTCGACATCATATATTGCACACAACACCTGTATAAAATTAGATATATTATATTATATGAACATTAATAGGAAACATATAATTCGACTAAAACCTATATTAAAGAAAATGATAGTAATAAATTTTAAATAGTTTAATTTAATGGGTAAATAATTAATTTTTAAAATAATTCTTTTTAAAATATGTGTTTATTATGTACTAGGCATTTTATTATATTAATAATTTTTAAAAGTTGAATATGTTATTATTTAATATTTCAATGTATGGTATAATATGCAAAATTTTAATATATTGGTAATTTATTTGAAATAATATTAAGAACACTTGATGTTTAAAATAATCATTTATCTGTAAAAGGAGGTTTAATTTTTCTATTTTTTATTATGACAAGAAATTATAAATTTTAAAAAATTAATTATTTAAAATAGAATTCACATTTTATATCATCATTTCAAAACTATAATAGTATTAATTTTTAGAATGTTTCTAATGTATATTTTTTTCTATGAATAGACGAAAATATAGTTTTTTTCAACTACTATTAATTTTATAAAAATATGTTTATATATGTATGACATTATTGTTTATGAAAATTTATTCTAGACCAAATGAATATTTATAAATTATTATAAATCATCTAAAATTATAATATGGATCTTATAAATCTATATTTTTTAATTGGAAAATCTATATAATATTTTTCATCTAATTATAAATGTATTTAATTATTTTTTGTTAATGATGTATTCAAATATTGTTTTTCATTTTGAATTTGGATTCAAAGTAAAATAAGACTAATTTTATTCATTGTCCAATTTAATCCATGTGAATTCACATTTTACATGATTTTTGAATAAAATCATTTGTATGATTAAAAATATTTTTTATAAAAAGTGTCTTTCATCATGATACATATACTTATTTTGATATTAATGTTTTATAATTATATGAATTTCAAATTTTAAAATGGATTCCATTTTATTAATCACAATATTAGAATTTGTTAATAAATTCTATTTTATTTTTGGTTATAATGATATGTTATCATGGTAAAAGTATATCACCTTGGTAAAGGGTAAAATGGTTAAAATGTGGTTTCAAAAATGAGATAAGACTTTAAAATATCTCAAAAACCTTCTCCAATTATTTTATAGGATTTTTTGAGCATAATCATCCCATATTTGAAAATATATCAATTTTTTTCCGTTTTCCATTTATATAGACTTTTATATTATTTTTAGGAATAAATAATTAAAATTTGTCACTCACTTTTTTTAATATAAATAATATTTTTTCATGCGGAAAAAACCTTATTAATAATTATAAATGGTAATTATTAATATTAATAATTTAGGATTATGATATTAATTTTGATTAATTTTTTATTGATGGTGTAATTTCTGTGACCACTAACGCAATGACGACACAATTCTTCTGAAAGTATTTGATAAAAAGATAATTATATTAGAAGTATTAAAATTAATATGTTCTGGGTGAAATATAGTGTCATATGAATTTAAATGATAATTATAAAATATATATTATGTTAATGTTGGTAATATATTGTCTCAAAAATACTCTATAAATCTTACTGATTTTGATGCTCACAAATACCATTGTTTGTTTTACTAATTATATTATAATAAGTGTATTTTGGGAAATTAATATTCTTTATAATTATTATTTTGGAACTACATTGAAGATAATTATTCCCAAGGAATATTCATTAATGTATTCGAAATGCTCTTAAGAGTATTTTGAAAACACGGTGCATCATATTGTGGATATAATTTTCATACCCTTAGGTTGAAGAACATAACGTAAGGAACAAACCATACATTTGTATTATACTTTATGTTGAATGATTAGAACTAATGGTTAATAAAACCTATGTTGAAAAAAAATTATGGACAAATAATTTTATGTTTGGATGGATCCTAATGTCTGAAAAAGATAAAAAGCATGATTAAAGAACCATATTTGTGTATAAAACCCTATATTTGAGAATTAAACATATTGATCATCAAACATACTTTTTTTTATCAAACTTACATCGTCAATCCTAAATTTGAAGAATGAACGCTATGTATTTATGCCCTACTTTTCGTATTTTGTAATTTTATGAAGGAAACCTACGTCTGTCTTTTCATCATCGGAGATTTGAATTTATGATTTTATCGTTTTTCGTGAAACAATATTTAGGGAATACCTGGTGAATTTAAAGATCAATCTTAGAAAATTTGATTCTAGTTTTTATAGGACCTAGTAATCATTATGAGGGATTCAAATATTCTTATTTAGTGGTTAAATTCTCTCTTATTCTTAAGGATTTTTTTGACTACTCTGAGATATTTTTTGAATTTTATTTCTCACACTCTTTCAAGTGATTTTCATGGATCTGGAATTGTAAACTAGGATCTCTGTTTTTTTATTCTATCAGTGTATTTATTCAATATATATATTTGTGTGTGTGATTTTTAAAAAAGAACACATATTTCAATTAAATTTCATTTTTCCTAAGATCTTTTACAGATCTACTTCAATAATCGATCAGACACTGTTATCAATAGAAGATGCTACACATTTAAGATATACATGTTTTTAATCTCTTATTTTTGTAAGTCTAATGTATAATTTATTTAAATATATACTACAACATAAATACTTTAGAACAACACATTCTGGAAGAATGTATTTTCTGAAGAATAATATCCATATACTGTCAATATATTTTACAACTATGAAGTTAAATCGAAACCTTTTTAAATCAACAATGTTTTATTGATAGTTTCAATAGCTAATACATAGTTGTGGTTGAGTATCAGCTTCCCAATCAAAACTATGGCTATTTGTTTTTTTATTAATGAAACATAAGGATAGGTTTTTTTCCTTATTTGTAAAGGTGTCAACTTCCTACACTCAATTATGGATTAGTCTTATGATATGATGACCTAACTAGTTAAATTCACCAAGCCCGCATAGAGGGTAATTGGTGGAGTAGACATTGGGATCATTAAGCCCCGAACCACTATAAAATGCTATGATATATTTTCTCCATTTTATCCACCACTCATACATTCATACAGAAGTTAAAAAATGATTATCCACATAATCTATAATAGACATAAAAAGATAGAACTGTGGAAGAATTTGAAAAAACACTTCACCCCCTCTTGTGTATATTTGTTTAATCCAACCTAAAATTTTTTATAAGAGGAGATATTTTGATCAATGTTATAACAATAAAAAATAATAAGGCCTATAAAAGAAAGGAAATGACTTATCATAGAGAAGGAATGAAAATGGATAATGATCCTCATTTTAATGGTGAAAATTATGGATGCTGGAAATTATGGACAATTATCTATTTAAAGAGTTTGAGAGTTAATGTCTTCTCAAAGATCATTACCCCTTAAATAATTCATGAGAATACAGAAACATGGGATGTTGTAGCCAAAGAAGAATATGATATGAATTTTAATCCTATGAATGCTATTTACTGTGGACTTGGACTAGATGAATTCAATCGTGTATCATAATGTCCTACAAAATAATAAATGTGAGAAACTATTGAACATTCTTGTGATGTGACAAATCATGTAAGACAAATGAGGTATACAACAACATAGGTGAAATTGGACACATTTATAATGTTTGCTAGAGGGAATATCACTCAAATGAATGGAAGGCTTTCAGAGATTATCAACAAATGTTACATCCTTAGGTGATCATGTCAAACATCAAGATCAGGCTTTGAAATTACTATGTGTAATTCCTACAAAATGAAATGGTATATCATCTAAAATTATCCAATCATCAACTGTCAATAATCTAGAAATGTGATAATTAATTATAACATTGAGAATGTATGAAGCTGAAATGCAAGATGAAGCTGTTGATCATAATTTCTTATTGAAATAGAATAATAAATCTATAAATGTAATGTCTCATAATAAAAGCAGAAGAATAAATCAAGAAGTTGAAGAATAAAATAATTTATATACATCTTATTCTAAAATAGAACTAGTTCAATTATATAGAATGTTTAGCATGTTTTATAAGAAGAAAAGATGAATTATAAATCCAAAAAAAGATGAGAAAGTCCCAAGAGATATGAGATGATATGAATGAAATATATTTGTTCATATAATACTTGATTAACCTCAGCTAAAATGTGGAAAGGCAAAGAAAAAAACGAAATATTAGAAAAATAATAATTATGAAAATAATGGGAAATGTGAAATGAAGGCTACTTGTAGTGTTTCTAATTAGTCTGGAAGCTTATCAAAATTTGATTCAAAAAGGGAAGATTCAAATGTAATGGAAATATGTGATTCTTGGTGGAAGAATATATGGTACAAACCAATTATTCATATAATTTTTATTATGACTAAAAATATTTAAATAATAAATTGGCTGCCTACAACCCTATGCTAGAATAAAAAATATCACACCTCATTAATGAAAGAAATACCATTAAAGATTATTAACAATGCTTTATATAAGAAACATATAAAAGGATAAAAAATATTCTGAGTTAATGTCAGGATCTACTATTTACAAAAGGAAAAAATATTCTAAATTAAAGTGTTGATCATGAAAATAAGAATAATGATATAAAAGATAAAGTTGAAAATTATAAAAGTGTTGCTCTATTATTAACTAAAAGAAAAAAAATTCTGAATGAAATTATTTGTATGGATTTTATAAAATTGGATTATTCAATATAAGAAGTAAGGGTGGAAAATTCTAAACTATATAAGAATTGTGTTTGTTCCTTACTCAAAAAATTTTACATGTCATTTTGGTGAAACAAAAGGTTATATAAAAAACATTTTTTTGTAAATCATCTAATAAGTGTACATAAAAGAGTGTTTATTTAAAAAATATTATCTAAAGAAAATGATATGATTCATTGGATAAAATGAATATCTGGATTCCCATATCATTAATAGCTAACAATAATGGACCCTCGAGGATATGAGTACGGAGGTAAATTTTTTTCTCAATTATCTTCATAAGAAACATGAAATAGAAAAAGAAAATCTACATGGTATATGGATAGTGGATGCATGAGGCATATAAGGGAAAATCATAAATCATTAATGAATGGACTCAAATAGTTGGAGGTCTAGTAACATTATTTTACAATGACAAAGATAATATAATTGGACTTGGAACATTGGGAGATCCAAAAACTGTCTCAATCAGAAAAGTTATATGTGTATAAGGGTTGAAGATAAAACAAATAAGTATTTCCCAACATTGTGATGATAGATATTATTTTGATTTCTCTACGAATTCTTTCTATGTTTTTAATCATAAATTTATTATGTTTAGAGAACCATGAACTGATAATGTTTATACATTGGATTTAAATTCCTTCTGTGAACAAAAAGTGAATTGTTCAAATTTTATGATAAATGAGTCATGGATCTTGAATAAGATATGTGGTCACTGTAATACTTATGCATAACATAAATTGTGTAAAAACATTTAGTTATTGATTTACCTAGACTTAAATTTATTGGTGAAAGAATATGTGATGCATGATAAATTATAAAGGAGTATAAAAAAAGTTGTCACATCTATTAACAAAATTTCTACATCAAACCCAATAGAACATAGCCACATTGATATATTTGGATCATCATGAGTAGAATGATTGGCTAAAAATACAATTTATGTTTTAGTAGACTATTATTCAACATTTACATGGTTCAATTTTCTAATACTCAAACGTGATGCTTTAACTATTTTTGACATATTTTTATTTAATTGATCATAATATAAGAGGTTTTAGGATAATTTAATTTATAAATGATCATAGAGGAGAATTTGATAATCTGAAATTCAATTATTTTTTTTTCAAATCAGGGTATTAAACACTTTTTTTTCACCTAGAACACATAAAAAATTGTATTTTTGAATGAAGAAAAATAAATATACACTAAATGGCTGGGACAATGTTTAATTCATACATTCTTTCTACCTACTTATGGGAATAATCTGCAAAAACGACCAATTATACCATAAATGGAGTTTTAATTAGACCTATTTTCAAAAAGACACCTTATGAAAATTGGAATAAGAAAAAACATAAAGTAATGTACTTTATATTATTTGGATGCATGGTTTATACCCTGAACACCATGGATAATCTAGGTAAGTTCAATCAATAATATGTAGAAGGAATATTTTAAGATTTTATTCTACCTCTAAATCCTATAGAGTATTTAATATTATGTTAATGATTAATGGAGAATCAGTTCTTGTGATGTTTAATGATACTAAACATTTTATTAAATAGAATGATTGAATTGATGAAATTGCTGACTCTTCTTACAACATGAGACTTGAAAACCTGAAAAATTATTTTGAAAACAATATAAATAAAATTCAGTCCAGTTTATAAGAAATTTATACTGATGATCCTAAATGTGTTCTTCCTAGACATAATAATATGAACTAGAATAAATTGCAGAAACCTAGTTGAATTCACGGACTTTCAATCTCAAATAAGTCCTAAATATTATAAAGAATCCAAAGAAGATGAGTGTTGGATGTTTTCAATGCAATAAGAAATATACCTATTCAAAAGGAATGATGTTTCAAAAATAGTTGAAAGGCCATGAAATTGTCTAGTGATATGAACTAAATGAGTCTTTAGAAATAAAAAAGATGATTAGGGGATTATAATTAATTACAATTCTAGATTAATAGGTAAAAGTTATAATCAGGAATATGGTATGAATTATGATGAAACCTTTACCCTATAACTAAATTTGAAGAAATTAGAATCATTTTAGCTTATGAATCTCATATGAATATTAAATTATATCAAATAAATGTTAAATATTCTTTTTTAATGGTTATTTAATGGAAGAAGTCAATGTTGAACAGCCTCATGGTTTAAAAAATCCTGAAAAACCAAATTTAGTTTTAAAACATATTAAATATCATTATTACCTTAAAAAGCTCCAAGAGATTGGTATGAAAGATTATGTTATGTTACATTAACGAATTGATTTATTTTTGGTTTGGTTGATCTAAAAATTTATAATTAAACAATTTGTTCGATCACATTATTAGTTCAAATCTATATTGATGATGTTATTTTTTTGTTCAACTAATGAAAAGCATTATAATGATTTTTTAGAACTCCTGCAAAAAGAATTTGAAATAGGTACGATGGGAGAATTAAATTTATTATTAGGACATTATGTTTATCAAAAATATTGTAGAAATAATTTAATCCAAGTAAATATATTAATGATTTATTGAAAATTTTTGGTCTTGAGAACTAAAAAACATATACAACTCCCATGTGTATTAATAAAAAAGAAGTTTTGGACGAAGATGGAAAACCAGTGGATGAAAATTTATGTTTTGGTATGATTGGTAGTTTATTATATATTACTAATATTTGATCTAAAATTATGTATTATATATTTTTATGAGCTATATTTCAATCAAATCCTAAGGAATCTCATCTTATTGTTGAAAAAAAAAATTTAAATATTTAAAAAGATTTGTTTTTCAATACATTATTTATTAAAAACCATTTGATTTTAATTTAATATCATATTCAGTTGATGATTTTTGAAATATAAATTAAATCAAAAAATTACTTTGGGATGTTGTTAATTTTAAGAAAATATATAGTATCATGATCATGTAAGAAACAACACTCAGATAAAATGTCAATAGCCGAGGCAGAATATGTATCTATAGGCAATTGTTGGGCACTAGTATTCTGGATGGAAAACACACTAATAGACTTTGTACAAAATTTTAATATAATTCCTATTTTATGTGGTAATAAAATTGAAATGAATATACCATAAAATCCTATAAGTCTTTCAAGAACTAAGAATATTGATATTTGGCATCATTTTATAAGAGATCATGTTCTTAAAAGTGAAATATAGTTATATTTTTTCAAAACTGAATATCAATTAGCTTATATTTCTCTAAACCACTTCCCACTATAATTTTGGGTTTTATTTAAAAGGATCTACGTTAATTTAAATTTTAAATAAATTTTAATCTTTTTTATCTTTTTTTTTAATTTTATTTAATTTTATATTATTATATTTCAATTTATTTATTTATTTTATTTATATAAAACTATTTCTTTTAATTTGTCTATATATTTTAGATAAATAATTTTTTTTAAAAATTTATTTTTACATTGTGTTTTAATCCTTTTTATAATTACCCCATGTGTCCGGCGTGGGAAATAAGGGTATGCCATCACCTTTCAGAAAACTTTCAAATACCTTACCCTTTATTGTTCAAACCATTTCTCCTAACCCAAACATTTTTCTACCTTCTAAAACCTAAAAGATGAAATGCCTCATATTTTTCGAATTTCATTAACAATATATACCATGAAAACTGAATAGGGTAAATATAGTTATCTGAAGTGACAACAAGTTTTTTGGCGTAAGAAACATCAAGGAATAGTAGTAGATTTCGAAAGGATCTAGAAAATAATTCTACTCCTAAAATAGGCATGTGTGTTTAAAGGTCTTGATTTTGTGTTAAATGAATAGAAAACAATGTTTCTCTATGTGGTTGAACTGAAATTTTTCTAAAAAAGCGTATAGTTTAGTTTTGGTGAATATAAATATACTATTTTAATGAGAATATATGAAAAAGATTCTTCCATTTTTTCATTGAAATTTTCAATATTTTGAAATTCCCTCATGAAGGAGTATTTCAAATGGATATATGGTCTATTATAGATAAAGATCATATGTCTGATAGAATTATGTATTTTCCTTTGGTTTAACAAACACAATGAAGGTGTTTGTCAAATATCTCAAGGAAGATCAGAAATTAGTGGCTAAATTTATTCAAATTAAAATTTCTCCAAGGATGGATGAAATGGAGAAAAAACTATATCCAGACATGTATATCATGTCTCAATTTTTAAGTGAAATAGATCTGAATTTTCCAAGGGATATGTTTAGATATATTCAAAAATTCAATCCAAAAGTTGCAAGGATGAATTTTTACCATTAAAAAAGGATAATTTTTTAAATTCATTTTATAAATGATATGATTCGATTAATTTAATCACAAATAAAATTCCATCACTGTAATGTACTCAATTTGGGAACTCTAAGGATGTTTGGTTTTTTAAGGTGTACTGGGAAAGGATTTTTTTATCTATTTGTGTGGATGAGAAATATGGTTCTAGATCATCAGCTCAGGCGGTTCGAGGTATTTGTTTGAAAAGAAGGATTTTTTGAATCAAGAACAGAAAAAATTTCCAATCCATTTAAGAGGAGTCTTTGATATAACTCATCATAAGAAGAAGAATATGTAGGATAAGAAAGTCAGGAGGGACTTGTCGTCAAAATAAGAAATAGAGATGTTCAAAAAAATAGAAGAACTAGGGTTGGGTTCTTGATCATCTACTTACTCGGTTCATTTCGAACAACGTGTTCATGACTAAGATCATCAAGTTGAAAGTAAAGATAGAGAGCTTATGGATTTACCTTTGCTAGTTGATCATGTTGAAGAGAATAATCAAGAATAGAATATTTTAGTAGGAAAATTTTCAATAAGAAGCTTCTCAAGATAAAAAAAGTGTAGAAATCAGGAACAGAAGTTACAGATGTTTTTGAGAATTATGAAATGGAATGATCAAGAACTATCTCTTGAGAGAAAACTAAAGTACTTAATAGTAAATCATGATCTAGTGAAAAATCTATTGAGAATTCAATTTCCAATCCTTTATCAATTATGGTTGTTGTTCAGACCTATAATAAGATGAAGGAACATCTTATTATTTGTTAAATCATGTTGACGTAATTTTGGATATGTACAATAAATCTCAGGAATAAAATATAAATATTTAGAAAGAGCTCAAAGTTGCGTTGAAAAAGCATTAGGATATTAATGAGAATTCGGTTTCCAAAAAAGAATTTGATTCTCTCAATATAGAAATCTTGGATGCAGATTGAATGTTCAAGTATTAATTTGTTTCTAAATCAGACATCGCAGATGTAATGTGGTATTTAGAATGAAAATTTGAGTCAATTAAATGTAGTGTCAGTCAGACTAGTACATCTTATTTTTCAACTTCTACCCCTCGAATTTAATTCTCAGATTTAAAAAAATCAAAATAGTTATCGCTGACATGAATTACTATCTAAAAACCATTTAGTACAATACTAATCATTTTTTAGTTCTGTTGAACAATCAAATATTTCAAATTATCCAATTGAATTAGAGTGAAACTAGTATCATATTTCAAGTAAAAAAATTAATTGATAACTTTTACTAGTTTATGTAGTTACATGAGAGTTTTCTAGAAATTTTTAATGTTAATCATGTTGAAATTTGTAAAATTATTTAAGATTCTAGAGTTTTGATATTGATTTTGGGAGATAGTTATATGAAAAAATTGTGGGTATAGATATCAGGAATAAATTGCATTTTTCAAGATTCCTAATGTCCTACAGAAATTTAAACTGAGGAAAATCCTACCCAACCTCTTCTACCCTAACCATATCAATTGGCTACCATGTTTCCTAGCAATAATGAATATTTTACTTATACAATTTTTGATCCATAAAATTTATTATTCTTATTTTAAGTGTTTTATTTAATATTCATTTTTGTTGATGTATACTACCAAAAATACAATATTATTTATCTAAATAGATTACTATAACATACACAAACTGGTCTATGAATAATTAAACATGTTTTAATATTTTTTTATACTTGCTATTTTAATCTCACAAAAGGGGAGAAATATTGATCACCCCATTATTTATTTTTATTGAAGTAATTCGTTCAAATAAAATGTTGAATTATTTTTCATTTAACTATTTTAAAAATACTAAATTCTTTTACTAATGTTATGCATTTTATTCTCATCATTAATGGGGATATTGTTGGGTATCTACTGTCTAAACAATACTCTATAAATCATATTGATTTTGATGCTCAGAAATACCCTTGTTTATTTTATTAATGATATTACATTAAGTGTATTTAGGGAAATTAATGTTCTTTATAATTATTATTTTTTATTTATATTCATGCCTTTTATTTTTAAGGAATATTCATCAAATTGTTCAAAATGATATTATGCATATTCTGGAAACACTCTATGTCATATTCTGGAAAAATTGTTTATACCCTATGTTGATGAACATAATTTAAAGAACAAACCCTATGTATTTAGGAAACCATATGTTGAAAGTTAATCATGTATGTTTAAGAAACCCTACATGAATTGAATCTTATATATAAAGAACCTTAAATTTTTCAAAGATAAAAAAGTATAATTAAAGAACCCAATGTATGTATAGAATCCTAAATTTGATAAGAAAATGCATGGATCATCAACATTACTTTTTTGATCAACCTTACAATGTCAAATATATTTTTATAGAATTAAATCTACATCATTCAACCCAATGATTGGTATTTGTTGTTTTGAGATGGAATGCAACATTTAACTTTTCAATAACAGTGATTTGAATTTATGATTTTATCAGAGTTTCAGGAAATGGTCATTTTGGAATATCAATCCAATTAAAAGGTTTTTCTAAACTGATTTGAAGCTAATTTTTTAATGAGTCAATGATTGTTGTGATTGATTCAGAGAATCTTATTCAGTGAATAAATTATCTATTATTCATATAGGAAGATATGACTACTATGAGGTATTTTTTGAATTTTAATTCTCACGATTAATCAGGTGACATTCTTGGATTTGGAATTGAAAATTTTTTTCTCAGCATTATTTATTATTTCAGTGTATTTGTTAAATATATATGTGTGTGATTCAAATAAAAATTACTTATATTGTTATAAAAATTCATTCTTGTGAAGATATTTCCCACATCAACTAAAACAGTTGATCAGACTCTTTTATCTACAAAATATTCCACAATTTAGAGATATACGTGTTTTGAATCTTGTATTTTTGTATGTTTTCTACCACAATTCATTGATTCATTTATTTAAAGACCTATTGTATCCAAATCACTTTGGAACTAATAATTCATGATGAGTATATTTTCTAACGAATAATATACATCTACTTTCAATTGTCGTTACAATTGTAATGGCCAACCAAACCGTTTTAAATTAATATCTTTTTTATAGTTCCAACTACTTGTACTCAGTTGTGGTGGAGTATCAGCTTCTCAATATAAGATGTGGATATTCAGTTCTCTCTTAATAAACCACAATGATTTGTTTTTTTTTCTTTATTATTAAAGGTCTCAGCATCCTGCAATCTATTGGGTATTGGTCATTTTATATGAGGGCCCAAATAGTGAAATTAACAAATCTTATAGAGAGAGTAGTTAGTGGAGTAGACTAGGGTATCTTTGTGCCCTAAAACACTATTAAAATCCTTGTTCTATTTTTCCGTTTCATCTCTTACTCATATATTCATACTAAAGATAAAAATTGATTATCCACATAATCTACAATTGATCTCAAAAGACAGAATTGTTGAAGAATCTAGAAGGAAACAATTTTATCCCTCCTGTGTATATTTTTATATTCCAATCAAATTATTAAATTTTTTTATAATTTAATTATGTTTTTATTCTGACGAATTCTAATACAAATTGTGTGAAAAGTCTCCAAAATTACTTTAATGACATTTTATGTTATAATATATTTTATTAAAAAATATTAATAATTGAACTTTGGGATGGAAAATGAAACTATATATTATCCATGTACCATTGTATAAAAATTATTTCTACTTATTTATAAATTTCCAATTATAATTATTAAATATTTGGGAAAACCACATTGTCTTTTTCAAATAAGTAGGGGATTTACCAAAAATAATTTAGGACACATATATAGTTGGTTTTGCCTCAAATATTTTCCCAAATACCACTCCACACATCCATTCCAACATTATATAGCACATGATGTGTTAAAATTTAACTTCTCCAAAGGACATAAGTTCAACCAAGTGGTGTCATTTTGGTGAATGAGGAAAGGGTTTCCATGCCTCTTTATTCATTCTTAATTAGAATTCATATATTGAAATCATATTAAACAAATAATTACATTCATATCGTGGATCCATTAAGTATTTACTTGAATATATTTGATCAATTTATGATAGGGGATTCCTTTTTCCTCATAACTATCTATAATCAAATAAACCGTTATTTTTCCACAAATGTTGGGTTTTCAAAAATATTTTTTAAATTTAAAATAATCTTATTAAATATTAAATAATGAAATTAATAAATAAAAATCTATTATAAATTACAATTTTATAATATTTATATATTTACTATGTTTACACAAATAAATTTTATTGTAAACAAAATTAATTCATTGTGGTGGTTTTATGTGAACTATATAAAAAATGTGTTATTAATGAATTTAATACTCTTATGAGTATTTATATAAACTAATTTTATAAATTAATGTAATTTTAATATTCAAAAAATTAATTATAATAATTTTATAAAGGTAAATTATATATAATAACAATGAAAGTAAATATAAATAGATTTCGTTTATTAACCAGAAATACTGGCGTATTAAGATTTTTTTGGGGGATATAAATAATATAATGACCTATTGAACATAAAAAATTAGTGATTTGCATAGAAACTATCCCTTGGGTGATTTTTAGTTTATGAAAATATTTATATAAGACCATCAAATTAATGAATATAAAAAAATGTATGGATATTATGAGCTAACCGACTCAAAAAATGATTGATTTAAGAAATAAAGATTTATTTAATGAATGGAACATGAAAATAATAAAAAATAATGATAAAAAATGATTTAAATTATGAAATAAATTAAAGTTTTAATATAAATTTTTTATATAGTAAATTAGAGTATGTATGAAGCAATTCTAGAATCAAGGTAATGGGTTTCATAACTCAATTTACTTTCACTAGGTTATATAACATCTTTATTGACAATATTTGGGAAATATTATGGGTGAAATTAGTAATAATTGTTTTTATTAACACTATTTAGGTGGATTTTATTTTTTTAACTCAATAGATTCATCTATTAATATTCACCTAAAATATTATGTTCTCTTTAAATATTTTCTCATGTTAAACTTCCTTCCTTGAGACTTGTTTAATATTGTATGAATATATTATTTTATATGATATATATGTCACATATTAGAATATAATATTAGGAATGAGTAATTTTCACTAATAAGTAATGTTAGATTTTAATTATCAATTTCATAAGGTATTGATTCAAATGTTATAAAATTTACAAGGGTTTACTTTGTCTTAGTCTAAATTTATTGAGATATGTTTAATGTCTTATGACATGGTTTCTTCTCTAAGGTTTACATACATTCCAATGAACTAATTTTGACATATTTTTTCATGTAATTTATGTGATTCATATCTCCATATCATTTAATATCTTTTTATGGATACTAATTTGATAGTGACTAATATTGTAAGGGGTTTCTCATATCAAATTTCTATTAATTGAGATATGTTCGACATTAAACCATTAATTTATATTTTTTGGGGTATGTAATCCAATTAATATCAATAATAATACACCAAATTAAGAAAAAATTAGTTTTAAAATCTATCTTGGGATCTTTTTCTTGTAGCTTTTAATTTTTGAGGCTAAAATGGATTTATTTGAAATCAGGGATTCGATTTTTTTAAGTATTTTACATGTAATCAATCTAATATATTTAATAATCTATCTAGAAAAATCTTATTTTTTAAAATTATTTCTTAATTTTTCTTACAATGGTCATTGAAATTCATTTTATGTGTTTTAAAATTATTTTTTATAATGAATTCTGGAATCTCGTATTGACTCTATTAACAAAAGTATGAAATAAATGTTTTCTATAAATTATAATGCATGATGAATTTTCCAAAAATAATTTCATTTCATAATTATTATAATCCTCTTTTTATGTTTCCCTATTTTCAAAAATAAACTATTTACCAATTGATTTATTAATTTTTTAAGATGATTTCAAATGAGAAGGGTATACCTTCTTATTTTCAAAAGTATATTTATAAATGAATTTAAAAAAGAGTTTCCATTTTATTTACAGATATAATAATTGATTCAAAAGATTTATTGGGGATATGATACAATTATTCCATCAACATAATCTCTCTATAAGGATTATTATGATTTTCATGAATCATGTTTCAATTCCATGATAATATAATGATATAAAGGAATGATTGTTTTTTCAAGGGTGTTCTGATGAAAACTGAAATATTATAATTGATTTGTCTATTAAAGGGTTAATATAAATTATATATAATGATTAATGAGCATGATATAACACATAATTATGGGAGATCTTGAAGTAAATCTGTAATGCATTGTTTAATGATTTAGTCTTTAATGGAAAAAATTGGCGTGACAACATAGTCAGTTACTCCTATCAAATTCAGCAGGAATCAGTTATTTAAACATGGGTTAAAATTTATTAATTTTTTTATGTTCATAATTTACTAGGAAACCAATGTTTTTTCAGAATAATATATATTAGTTTTAATATTTCATTACGAAATATTAACTTCATATTGATCATGTTTTTTTAATCAAAATTAAAATTCCATATGCAAATTATTTATTCCACGAATCATGTTTTATGATATAGGATTGGATGGGTAAGAATTTTCTTATTTTCTGATCATAAAAATCAATTATGTTCACATACCATTATTTTAATCTTATTCTCACTGATGATATTAAATTATTAATGTATATGATTACCATTACTAAAAATTTGAGTTCGACCTTCATATGATTTAATTTCTCCTGGTGAAAAAAAGGATATTAACTTTATTATGTATTGAATGGGTCTATGGGTGTGTAATTTTTTTGGAGATATTGGAAATATATATTATAATAAGAAAATTTGGGTATTATGGGAAAAAAAATTTGACCGAAATTCAATGGTTCAGTTATGTAATGTAATATTTTATAACTTTGTAATAATATAAAAAAAGGTATTCCTTATGTAACTCACTCAATATTGTCTTTTTAAATTGTAATTATGGATGTTTAAAATTGTGTTTTAACTATTTTTAAGCAATCAAAAAATTTAATGTGTATTATTTTAACATCAGATCAAGGAGTATGTGACCAAGTCATTATAATGGAACCATGCATTTATTATATATGAATTTATGTTCTTGATTCCATTCAATATGGATTCACTATACAAAATGAGACCCATGCATGGTGTTCAACTAAAAAAGAACATTATAAATGACTGAAAGGAAAAATTAATTATTTAATTTTTTATTTGTGGAGGATCGAAATAAGTTAATAGGATACATAACTACTAATGATATTTTTATTATTATTCATAATAATTATTAGGGATAAAATGTTCCAAAAGGAAACCATAATAAGAATAGTAATTTTTTTGATGAATTTATAATATAAAAGGATGAAATGGATTTTGGGTTCATTACGTGGGTAAATTTTATTATATTTAGATATAGAGGATTTGGAGAAACTCTTGAAGTCTATAATTTGGTAAAAACAATTATGAGTAGCTTACCAAATAAAATCGATTCAAATATCTGAGGTCTAAAAGATGATGATCTCAATGAATTAACCTTTAATGATCTTCACAACACCATCAATTACTATGAAAATAGAAAAACTGATTATATTAAAATAAATGGAAATTACAAAAAAAAAATCTTCAATAAATATTAATATATGCAGATGTAAGATATTATAGACATTTCAAATGAAGAATAATATATATATGACCATGCTAAGACTATTTATCTAATATAACTAAATTTTACAAGGAGAGGAATAGTTATGTAAAGGGGTAAAATTCATTTTAAAATTTTAAATTTTGGGAAGGATAGAATTTTTTATACATAGTGTCCCAATAAAATTAGAGGAAAAATTAATGATCAAGAAGTTACTATGAAGACCACTAATATGAGTGATATTTATAAAACCCAATTAGACAAAATGAATAGTATTTCATGTAGTTTATTTTAAAGAAAATTTCTATTAGTTGAAAAAGGTGTTTCATATAGCAAAGAATGTGGTGAAAATTTTGATGTTGTTATAGTTGTCTCACAAAGCGTGCTTATGGAACAAGACGAGGAAAAAGTGAACCAATAAAAGGTTAATTCTTAGTATAACATTATGTATATTATAGTTTAAGGAGATATATATAGTTAATATACCATGATAATGGTGAAAAAAATGATCTGGAAATAAATAAGAATGTCGAGAAAAGAAAAAAATCATTTTTAAAGTTGTTATGATTGAAAAAACCATAATAACATGTCAGAGACAATTTGGTCAACAAATTTAAAATTAGTTGTTTATGATTTTTTGAAAATGAAAAATAAACAATGATATGACTTATAACATTATCCTTGGGGATAATATTATTGAAAAAAAATAAAATAAGAAGTTGATAATAGAAATTATGATGAGAAAAATATGTTTAATAGGAATAAATACATTAAATAAAATGTTTTTTGGTTATAAAAATCTATAATAAGTAGTTATTTTAAAATATTTTCTTAATATAAACCAACAATATCTACAGAAGTTATAATAAAAATGAAAATCACTTCTCCCCATGAATAATTTGGTAAATTCAATCAAAAAATGGCGATAATTTTGAAGATAAGTATAAATATTGATAGATTTTGAAATAAAAATATCTATAAATTAGCCTATGTAAAATAAAAATATTTAAGGAAATATCTAACATAATGGTTTCACATGGTATTTTTATTTAAACACTAAAAAATAATATATATATACAGATATATTTTTTGTTCAAAATATAATTTCATGGGAAGGTTTGGTGTTTCAATATTTTTATCCAAAAGGAATAAAATTGATGGTATATAATGGTAAAACTAGATTAAAAATGAAACCAAAATCATGGGAGAGACATCGCAAAATAAAAGATAAATTAGTATAAGTATAAACAATATTATAATGAAAACGAATAGATAAATAATTTTGGGACAATTCAAGAGTTACAAAGAAAAACATGATGGAATTTTATCAGATAAATGTGTCAATTTTATTACATCATAGAAGAATATAGCTCAGATGTTTGAAAATAATTAGAATCCATTTTAGAGCAGTCAACTAGAAAAATAAGTTTATAGATCATTTCACACTTATAAATATAAAAAGTGATCATGGAGTGTGGTTTTTAATCTCATATGATCAGTGATTTGACAAATATATGAAATATTGAGAATTTTTAAGTATAGACCCTAAAATTTTGTAATGAAATATCTATAATGATCTAATTCTTTAAAAGAAATAATATTAGTAAATTTCAAATTTTCTCAAATATTGTAATATTTTTTTATTAATTAATGATCATGTTTTTAAATTTATCACTACTATGTGATGTCATAATTGAGATTTTCAATAAAGAAAATAAAAGTATAATCAAACAAAGAAAATATGGGGCAATTTTAATATGGTGTTTTAACATAATTATTTTTCTCCAATTTGGGAAGGAAAAAGAATCTATTAAATATGTCAAATAAAATTATGTCATAAAAATGTAACAATTATGTCTTTATGAAAGCACAGACACCATGCCTTAACATTGTCATCGGGTCTTGAAATGCTAGGTACCACCAGTTTCCCCACAGACATGTGGTCCCCACGATGGGGCCTGCCCACATGCCTGATCACGCCATCTGACTAGCGAATGTTCCCACATACCAACACATGTCCTTTCCAATGTACTTTTTCCACACGCACACACACCCTGTGAAACTTCCCAGAAGGTCACCCATGCTGATCACTACTCCATGCCAAATATGATTAACTATTGAGTTTTAATCTGGTAGGCTCCTAAAAAGGATGGTGAACCTTGTTGACATGAGTCATATCATTTAGTCATTTTACCCTTTATCATTTGGGGGAGTTACAATCACCCTGTTTTAGAGAACAACATCCTCGTTGTGAGCCCTAAAACTCAACCCATATAGTCCATAGCACTTAAGAGTAGGTTTCCCTCTGATAACAAATGTACCAATTGTGTCCCGGTGACAGCCCAAACACCACATCAAAACATGGTTGTTGGGTCCTGACCCGCCAAGTACCACCTATGGACCGCAGATAGGTATTCCCCATGATGGGGCCCAACCATGTGCCCCAACTTGTCATCTAACTAACAAATGTCTCGACATGCCAACACATGTCTGTTCTAGTGTTGTTTTTCCTCACTCACAAACACCCTATGAATCATTCTAGAAGGACAACCATTCTGATCACTACTCCAGGAAAAGCACATTTAACTATGGTGTTATAATCAGGTAGGCTCTTGAAAAGGAAGGTGAAGCTTGTTGACAAGATCCATATCATTTAGTCATGTAATTATTTATCTTTTGGTGGAGTTACAGTCACCCCTTTAGAGAACAAAATCCTCGTTGTGGGCCCTACAACTCAACCCAGGCAATGCATCACACTTAAGTGTGGGTTCCCCCTATGATACCAAATGTAACAATTGTGTCTTTATGACAGCCCATACACCCCGCCTTAATATGGTCATCGGGTCTTGTCCCTCCAGGTACCACAATGTTGGCTCGCAGATAGGCGGTCCGCACAATGGGGCCCTCCCACATGCCCCAACGGGTCATTTGACCAATGAATGTCTCCACAGGCCAACACATGTCAATTCCATATAGTTCGTCCCACTAAAGGGCGGGTTACCCCTCAGATACAAAATGTAACAACATTTTCCCAGTGAAAACTATTACACCACACTCTATCATGGTTGTTGGGTCCTGACCTGCTGGGTGCCACCAATTGCCCAGCAGATAGGCGGTCCCCACAATTGGGCCCGGCCACGTGCCCCAACTGGTCATCTGACTAACGAATGTCTCCACATGCCCACAAAAGTCGTTTCCAATGTGATTTTTCCTCACTCAAACACACACATTGATGCTTCCCATAAGGTCAACCATTTGGATCACTACTCCAAGACAATCATGTTTAACCGTGGAGTTCAAATCATGTAGGCTCTTGAAAATGAAGGTACACCTTGTTGACATGATTCATAAAATTTAGTCATTTAATCATTTATCATTTGGGGGAGTTACAATCACCCCTTTAAGGAACAATGTCCTCATTGTGGACCCTACAATAGAACACATGTTGTGCGTCACAATTAAGGTTGAGTTCCCCCTCTAATACCGAATGTAACAATTGTGTCCCAGTGATAGCACAGACACCCCTACATAACATGGCTATCAGGTCCTGACCTGCCTGGTACCACAATTTTCCCCATAGACATGTAGTATGCAATATGGGGCCTATCCACGTGCCAGAATGGGTCATCTAACTAATGACTGTCCTGATAGGCCGACATTTTTCATTTCCAGTGTGATTTTTCCTCACATATAGAGGCCAACACATGTCCATTCCAGGTTGTGTTTTACACTTAAGGGTGGGTTCCCCCTATGATAACAAATGTAACAATTGTTTCCCAATGATATCCCAAACATTCCTCTTTATCATGGTCGTCGGGTCCGAACCCACCAGGTACAACCAGTTGCCTCGCAGACAGGCGGTCGCCACGATGGGGCCCACCCACATGCCACAACTGCTCATCGGACTAAAGAATGTTTCCACATTTTAACAGATGTTCATTCCAGTGTGCTTTATCCTCACTCACACACACAATGTGAAACATCCCAGAAGTTCAACCATCCTGATCACTACTCCCGGCCAAGCACATTTAAATATGGAGTTCTAATCAGGTAGGCCCCTGAAAAGCAAGTTCCACCTTGTTGACATGATTGATACCATTTAGTCATTTAACCATTTATAATTTGGGGGAATTAAAATCAACCTGATTTAGAGCCCAATGTCTTCATTGTAGTCCCTACAACTCAACACATGTTGTACCTCGCACTTAAGGGTGACTTCCCCCTCTGATACCAAATGTAACAATTGTGTCTGAGTTATATCATAGACACCCCGCCATAACATGGCTATCGGGTCCTGACCTGCAAGATATCACCAACTTCCCTATAGACTTGTAGTCTATATGATGGCGCCTAGCCACGTGCCCGAACGGGTAATCTAACAAATGAGTATACACATCTTCCATCACATGTTTTTATAGTGTTCTTTGTCCTCACTTACACACACCGTGGGAAATTTATCAGATAGTCACCCATCCATATAACTACTCCAAGCCAAGCACACATAATTATGGAGTTCTAATCAGGTATGATGCTAATAATAAAGGTGCACATTATTGACATGAGTCAAATCATTTATTCATTTATCCCTTTATCATTTGGGGGTGTTACAATCACCCCCCTAGAGCACAATGTCCTCGTTGTGGGACCTACAAATCAATCCATGTAGTGTATCGCACATAAGGGAGGGTTACCCCTCTGATACCAAATGAAACTACTATGTCCCATTGACATCACAAACACCCTGCCATACCATGGCCTTCAAGTCCTAACATGCCAGGTACCACCGGTTGCCCCACTGACATGCAGTCCCCAAGATGGGGCCCACCCACGTGCCCGAACAGGTCATCTGGGTAATGAGTGTCCCCACAGGCCAACACATGTCCTATCCAGTGTGATTTTCCCTCACTTACACACACCATGGGAAACGTCAATGAAGGTCACCCATCCATATCCCTACTCCAAGATAAGCATGCTTAAATGTGGAGTTCTAATCAGGTGGGCTCCAAAAAAGGAAGGTGCTCGTTGTTGACATCAGTCATATCATTTTGTCATTTAACCCTTTATCATTTTGGGGATGTACAATCACCCCCCCCCTTAGAGCCCAACTTCCTCGTTGTGGGCCCAATAGCTCAACCCAGGAAATGCATCACAATTAAAGGTGGGTTCCCTCTCTGATACCAGATGTAACAAATATGTCCCAGTGACAGCACAGACACCCCGCCTTACCATGGCCATCAAGTCCTGACACG
The DNA here is from genome assembly GCA_963277665.1 of Viscum album. Lineage (NCBI taxonomy): Eukaryota > Viridiplantae > Streptophyta > Magnoliopsida > Santalales > Viscaceae > Viscum > Viscum album. Next base: position 1,591,031,261 of record OY728131.1, read on the forward strand.
CCAGGTACCATCAGTTGTCCCGATGACACGTACTGCCCCCGATGGGGGCCACCCATGTGCCCGAACAGGTCATATGACTAATGACTATCCCCACAGGCCAACACATGTACTTTCCAGTGTTATTTTTAATCACTCAAACACACCATGTGAAACATCCGAGAATGTCACCCATCGTGATCACTACTCTAGTATAAGCATGCTTAACTATGGAGTTCTAATGAGTTTGGCTCCTGAAATGGGAGGCACACCTAGTTGACATGATTCATATCATTTAGTCATTTAACCCTTAATCATTTAGGGGTGTTATAGAAAACCTAGTCACTTTGGATATAATAATATAACGATGATGCTTAAATAATATTATTTGATGAATTTTTTGATTCCATTACTCACTTAGTGTCTTTATTTGGGAATTAATAATCCAAATTATATGAAAATTACCCAACTAGAATTTTTTATTAAGATGTTATGCTTGTATAAAATTAACTATTGATAAATAAATACCAAAGAACCTAAATTGTTTTAATGAAAATAAGTTGATCAGAAGCATCATTATATACTACATCTATTATATTTATATTTACTCAATGATCCTTTTTAAAATAATAGTTATATGAAGAAATATGTTGAGTCTATCCGGATATGGAAAATCTTTTGCGGATGTAGTTACAACTGATTATGGTTTTTGTGGAATATGAAAATTGATGTTTCTCAGAAAAGTTCATATAAATAGGTCTTTCATTTATTTTCAGAAGTATGAAAATATGGATCAATCATTATAAATGTTTATATTAATTTTAAGATTGAAAATTTCTCTATTTTTGAGATCCCTACTGATCAGTTTAGTATTTCTCTTTATGTGTGTTTTTGTTAAGAGTTACCATAGTATGTTTCATGTATTAAATAACATAGAAACATCCTCTATGTTTATTATTTTTTTATTTTCCATGGTTTTTAATTAGGATAGGATGATAGAGTAACTTCTTATTATATAGATCAAGGGTTTTATGTCTTGGAATAAAGAGACCTAGTTACATAAAGTGTATGCAAGGGAGCTAATACTAATAGGTTTAGTTGATTTATTTTACTGATAGGAAGACATAAATTTGACTATTTAAAAAATTTGGGATACCTTATTACATTATTAAATTCTTAGATGCCACAAATATGGTTCTTATATCCCCAATAAACATTGTTTTAATTGTGTGGTATTAACAGTAAATATTTAAAGGTGTCTTTTCATTTCTAAAAAATACTTCATGTTTTGGTTTAGAATTTCCTATGTGAGTACTATATTTAATATATTTTGTAAATATATTGGCTAAAATATTTTCAATTTTATCTTTTATTTAATAGTTTATATATATAAATGGAAAATATAATACTAATAGTGGATGATAACTGTACATTTATTTATAACTGAAATTCACCCCTTACTATATTTTATAATACATCATAAATTAGAATTCCATTTATGGTCAGATCACATAATTTCCTTCATTCAGGTATTTTTTTATTTTTTGTTGAAACTAAAATTTGGTTCTAAAAATTATTTACCTAATTATGATTTTTTTCATTTTTTTTATTTCATATACCATTTCCATACACAAACTGTGTTTGTAGTGTATAGATTTTTTGTTATGGAAGGAGTACCTGATGGAATAGTCAAAAATTTCAATTTAACTAGACCAATTATTTTCGGTGGAATTTATTTTCTTTAGTGGCATTATCATATGACATTCTATATCATTATTACATGATTCGACAACTTTATCATAATTAGAGGAAAATAAAATTTTCTAGATAAGGATATTTTATAATTCTATCATGATGGAAGACATTATTATCATGTAAACCATAAATTTTGATAAATTTTATTATTTTTTATGGAGATGAATTCCTATAGTCTGATATCATCCTCTGAAATAGAAAATGAGATGTAAAAAAGATGTAAATTACTCATTTTATTACTTATATTGTTTTTAAATCGGAAATATCTATGTTAAGAGCTGATTATCAAGACATCAATTTTTAACTTGGAGAAATGGTAACTAAAATTTAGAAACATTTTATGAATATTGTAAATAGTTTAAAACATTGGGTAAACGTGTTATCATAAGATCAAATCAATGAGGTAGTCATTGATTTTTTCCTCTAATTAAGGGACTAAGATGAAATAAATCAATGACACTAAATAATCAACAAATTTATTTATAGATGACATTATCAGAATATTATGAGAATATGAAAGCACAATTAAATAATATGTTGGAAAAAATTAATAATAGAGGTTCATTCACTTCAACATCATGAAACCATAATTCTATAATGAATAATACATGTTCTTAAACATCTAATTATTTTATTTAAAACAGGAAATATAAGTATTTGTTCATAGTTTCTATGATGAAAATAAAAATAAACATTCTCAAATTGAAATTTAGATAAATATATATTTCAATAAAGTCAATTTCTAGAATGTTCATTGGAAATAAAAGTAATACAAGAAGGAATAATCATATTTAATTTTCCATAAAAGTGAGAAGGAAAGTAATATTAAACAAAATTTTCTTAAACTGAATAAGTAGAACTGAAAACCAAATAGGTATTCTAAAATCTAGTGAAATAAAAACATGAATTATTTGGAAAAATGAAATGATATTGAAAGTGACTTTTATTAATTAATTTCATTGGAATATATGGAAATTGAAATCCATAAAATAGTAGGATTTTATTAAAAATCCATGAAATTAAAATTATTAATAGAAAATGGAATTGTTGAATCAATCCTCAAAGGATAGACCACAACTCAAGACCACAAATATTGTTTACATAGAAAGATGACAAATAATGGTCATCTCACCCCACGTCTAACTCAATGTATAGGAAGAATAATTATCAATTGTAATGCTAAACATTAAAACTGCTGAGGGATTCACCATCTAGGCTTGCTCATCACCTGGACAAACTAGATCACTAAGACCCGCTCATCCCTAGGGCTAGCTAGATCACTTAGACCTTCTCACCTCTAGGCCAGCTGGATCACTTATACACCCTCGTCTCTAGGACAACTGGATCAATAAGACCCACTCTTCTGTTGGGCTTGCTGGATCACATTGACTCACTCATCTCTTAGCCAACTAGACCATTAAGACCCACTCATATCTTGTCGAGTTGGATCACTACGACATGCTCGTATCATGGCCAGCTGGATAACTATGAAACACTCATCCTTTTTTTATATTTATCACCAAAACCCTCTTTTCATATCCTTCATGTCATAGCTAGTTGTAGGATTCGTGCTCATAACGTTCTTGATTATGGTAAAATCTTCTCCTTAAGCCATCCTTAGCATCCCATCAACCACTAAATTTCACTTAGAGTTTTCCCAAAGTAACATATCATCTCAAGGGTCCCAACACTATAGATAGAGCATCAATCAGATTCTCGTTCTGAAAGATATTGACATTTTAGTAAATAGGGGCCAATTGTATCTTGCCTTAGTCCAACCTAGTTGGGTTGACTAGACCATCATGGCTTGGGGTTCCCATAGGACCTGACATGGTTCGACCTCACTGACCTAACCCATTAAGGTCTGGGCTGGCCTGGTGCGGCCAGGCCATTAGGATTGTTTGGAGCCTGCCCATTTTATTCGTGGTTCCATCTTTCCTTGTGTCCCATCATCCTGATTTCGTTCGGCTTGGGATGCAAAGAGAGGACCGGATTATTCCCATCCTAGTCTTCCTAGTGGACTAGTTTGTCTTTTTGGCACAGCGCACATGATGAGTTGTCTCTTATATAGCCGGGGAAGCCCAGTGACCATGTTTGTGCCACCGGCCTGACCTGCATGATGATCCAGTTCTCCCACTACCCAGACTCCCATTGGGTGTTAGTTCCATGCCTCATGCGGCCAAATAAGGTCAGCCTCCCCTAATCCACGTGCGGTCCCAGGGGGCGGGCCACATTCCAGACTTCTATCATAGTCCACTCCTCTAACGTAGTGCCCTAGCAGTGCTACACTCTTGCATCAGTCTGCTCATGTGGACCGATTACCCCCATAAAACCACGACATTACCTTGTGTCCAACTCACCATCGTGGTCCCTATACCACGTGGAGCCTCCGACATGGATAGGTGGATGCATCTTCCTATCGTTGCTCGGGTGCGCTGCCCGCGTGCCGCCTCCCTCATGCCTCGGTGGCTGGGGTGTCGCAGCTTGCTGCCGCTGTAGACGCAACCCTTTCACCTGTCATCTCCTTTGTCGATGCTCCACCTTTGTTAGGTCATGATGAATGGTATGTACAAAAGGAGAGAGTGGAGGGGAAGGGGTCATACATAGAAACATCAAAAAAATGATCTATGTCATTGTTCCTATTGACCCAAATACATTTTTGTTAGTAGGATCATGAAGAACCAAAAGAGGGATGAATAATTACCAAGATAAATATCCCTTATATACCACATCATTAACAATCCCACATGAATTATCAATACACAGTTCAACTTGTTCGTAATTTAACTCGCATTCTTCATTTAAAAGAGACAACAGTGAAGAGAAATTCACACGAAAAATAATCAAACCCCTACATGGGAAAGGATATTTCTTGAGGATGATCATTCGTCTTCATCCATTGATCTCTGATCCCGAATCCTCTCTTCATAGTTGTTGCCACCATCATCTAATTCACCAACAATCATCTTTGGAGAGATTCCATTCTTGTTTGTCAGTGGAATTTCTAGGTGGTCAGTCTACCCTAAATTTGATGTTTAATTAATGAAGAAATATACATACGTGTTGCACCGTGTCCACCCATCTCCTTTAATAAGGTTTATTAATGAGATTCAGTGTCACGTCATTTCTCCACCTCAGCATTGATTTTCCACTACTTGACGATGAAGAGAAAAAAAAAATAACGTCTTTTTTTATTTTATTTCTCTTCCCTATTGTATGAAAACTATCATTCATCCTCGACTTGCATTGGTCAAAGTAATGTATTTCATAAGGAAAAACTCTCATTTCAAACCTAATGGTGGCATCATATTTAATCCATGTTACCATTTTTCATCTATGAGTACTCAAAAATAAAATAATATTATTTTACATTATTTTATTTATCATTATGTCTCAAAAACAAACATTCACAATCGCCTAAAATTACTAATGTTAGGATCCTCTTAAAGGATTAATACCCTCATGAGCTCAACGGTACAATCAAATTTCAAATCCAAGTTACTGTTTTTGAGTTATATGTATTAGAAAATAAAATAACATTATTCAATTATTTTTTTATTCCAAAAAACTACCTTCCACTATTACCCATGCCATATAATGTTAGGATGTGCCTAAGAAAAAAACACCATTTAGAGATCAATGATGATCTCATATTTTTAACCCATGTCACCATTCATGTCTTTTAAGGATTTGAAAATTAAAATAATTTTATATAATTATTTTATTTATGGCTATGCCATTTTTTTCTCACTAGAGGCTCACACCGACTAAACATAAGTCATACCTAGGGTAAACCCGCTATAAAAAACACAATGGACCCCTCATACATCTGATCAAGGCACCAGTTTAAGAGTTATTCCAATTTTTTAGGAAAACCACTCATGTGTTATTTAAAACATTACATTTTTCAATGGATTTTTCTGGGCACTCTGGACCTCAGAATCACACGAAATCTCGGCACCTGGTCTCAAAATAGTCCCATTTAATTTTCCAAAAAATTATTCATGGAATTCCGAGGTATTGAATTACTCCCGCCATTATGGTTTTAGGTCCTTTAAGCTAAAACATTGTCTAATAAAAAAATTGGTGTACTAAGCACGAATATGGTCCTCCCTCTCCCACATTCTCTAGTGGAGATTCCCATGATATAACTAAACACACATTAGAGGAATCAACCATCCAAAGAGGATCATATCATATCGATCCTCAATCTCTATTCGGTAATTTGTGAATGTCAACCTATTGTCAATATCCAACGTACCCTGGTCGATGATGTGAGAAAGGCCATGCTTGTATCTCCTTAGCTGGGATATGTGGAAGAGATCATGCACCCTTTCTAATACATGGTTTCCTTATATGAACATCAAGGGGATCCATCACCTTCCAACACAAGACTTCTATTAACTCGATGAGTTCTTCATCCACTCTCAGATGACCTTCACCTTCTCAGTGGTAGCTTATACCATCTATGGACCCATGAGTGATGAATCCCGTAGGTTTTCCCAACATAATGGTGACCTGCATGGTTTCTCCTATAGTTACATGAATGATGTCATACTGATGGTAGAGTGTTATTTATTGTCATACGCTAACTACCCCAGTGGTAGGTGGTCCTCACATTTTCGACCACAAATCAAGTTTCCACGAAATAAGCATGTTCTCCAAGGTCTATTTGGTTCACTCTATATAACCATCCATCTATGGGTGAACGGTTTTTCTCTTGCACAACTGAGTCCGAAATTCCTTTTGTAATACCTTCTATAACTGGGATGTAAAGAGTTCATCATGATATGAGACTATCGTAGATGTGACCCGATGGAGTGGAACTATCTCCTTCACTTAGAGGCATCTCAAGAACTCCACTGAACCCTTTTCTCGAATAGGTAGGAAGTGGGATGACATGGTGAGTAATTCTATGATCACCCAGATGATATTGTGTCACTTGGACATACGTGTTAAACCCACTATGATGTCCATCGATATCACCTCCCACTTCTACACTGGTACCTCGAGGGGTTGTGTCAAACCTACTAGAACATGGTGCTCAACCTTCACTTTCTATCATATGAATAATCTCGAAACAATCTCTTCCACATCCTTTATCATCCCCACCCACCTGTACTGACCTCAGAAATCCAATTACATAATCTCCACACCTGGGTGTACTGCCAGTGGGGATGTATAGAACACCCTCAACGCCTCCTCTTGTAATACCACTAGTACGATAGTGCCTCATAAAAAGGCTGATGTTCTCCCCACCTTTCAAATATCCATCATGGAAATTCCCTCTGTAAAATAGGGCACATGTGGTCTCATATCTACCATCTTAGAGTTACACCTCCCTAGATCACTGTAAGAGTTGAGGGGAAACTACCATCGAATGAAGATATGATTACTCATCCATATCCACAAATGATATCTGACAATAGGCCAAATACTCTGAGGCCTCACATAGTAGTTGTGAACTCAATATCATGTTGAGAGAATTTACCACTATGATCCTCTTCCTATGAGTATAAATGATCTCAATGTCATAGTCCTAGATGAACTCTTGACAATGTCATTGCCTCGGATTCAGTTACATTTAAGAAAAGATGTACTTGAGAGTCTTGTGGTCAGATTAGGTGATGAATCATTCACGCATTAGGTAGTGTCACCACATCTTCAGAGCGGAGACTCCCACTGCCAATTAGAGGTCCTAAGTCACATAGTTCCTCTCATCCAGTCACAACTGTCGTGATCCATAATGAATCACTTATTGACCATACATACACTACCAAAACTACTTCCTAATGCATTATAGTACACCACGTAATTGGTGCCCTCTTTTCGAAGCCTCAACAGAGGGGCACTCATGATTTGACTTATCTACTCAAAGTTATGTTGGTAACATTTGGCCATAGGAAGGTTTTTACCTTCTTCATCAATACTGTCATGGGTACATACACTATGGATAAGTCTGGTACAAACCATCGATAGTACCCTGTGAACCCAAGGGAACTCCTTACATCAGTAATGCTCCTGGTTGGCTCCCAAGAATTCTTCCCTCGATAATTATTGAATCCACCACTACTCAAGCCTCTGAGATGAAATGTCCAAGGAAGGGTTCATTTCATATTGATAACTAAAAATTAGGGAGCTTTTTGTAAATATGGTAATCACGAAGTGTGTCTAGAACCATCCTTTGGTGTATTGAGTGCCCCTACTCAGATTCTGAATACAATATGATGTCATTAATGACGATGAATATAAACTGGGATATGTACAGATGGAAGAACTTGTTCATGAGTCCCCTGAACACTTCTAGTAAATTCTTCATGCCACATGGCATAACTAATTACTCATAGTGGCTGTATTGACATTTGAAATCCTTCTTCAAGATATCATCATCTCGTACTCAATTCTAATGATAGCATGATCTGCGGCTTATCTTCAAGAACAATCTCACTCTCATCAGTTGAATGAAGTGGTCCTATATACTTGGTAGAAGATACTTGTTCTTTATGGTCACCTATTTTAGGTACCATAAGTCCACACATAACCTATTTAATCCATTTGACTTCTTGGAAAACAACTTTGGGGCTTCCCATGATTTAAAATCGGGCCTTACTTATCCCTTCCTCTGCAAGGACCTCAATTATACCCTCAAATATTGTATATCTGTGAGATCCATCAGTTCTGAAGATGTATAAATATGTTTCGTCACAAGGTATATATCAATGGGAATTGGTAGTTTTAAATTTCAACACATTCTTTTACATCATTGATATTATGTGTGATATTGTGGATTTTAAGAGCTTGATTCCCCATTAAAAATTTTAGATATTAGAGGATTTGGTTGTGTTGGATATATTAGTTTGGAATGCTACTTCATTTTTGATTGTTGTGATATCACCCTAAAATGGAGGTTTATTAACCACTTATATTTGGATAATGAAATGGTTTTTCTGAGATTACGGATTGCATGATAACACCCATAAAATAAATTGGAATGTGATAAAATCCATATTTAAAATATATAAAATGATCTTGTTGTTCTATGATGTGTGTCTGTGGTTATAGGAAAATGATATGTGGTTGCTGAATGTGATAAAGATGGTTTTTTGGCCATGATTTTGGGGTGGTGATGTTGATTTCTGCATGACTATTTTGCACGGAGTGGTGTTTTCTTGGCTGTTCTCTTGGGGTGATGAGGTGGATTTTTTACTGTACATTTGGGGCAGCATAATGGATGTTTATTTGTGATATATTCTTAATTTGTGATGGAATAAATAATTAATTGTTATATGCAAGGAGGTAGCCTTAGAACATCCTCTGAGAATACGTCCTCGTACTCATCTACCACAACAGGTAATGAAAGTCTAAACATCAACTAATATGAAGGTAAGGATAGCCACATACAACTACCCTCTTTATCTATCCTCTAGTTCCCTGATCCTGGTGTGGACCACATTGGGGTGGTGGTTGTAACATGTCAAATGTATACCTCCTCCTACTGATCTCCTATCTCCTCTACAATATCATCCCCCCTATAGATTAATATATTTTTTTCAGTGCCTCTGCCCTATAGACCCATCCACCATTTCACTATCAGCATGATGGGCAATATAATATCTAGCGAGATGTCCCATGCCATCTATTGAAAAGCCTTAGTTCCTTCTAGACATCCTAGACTCACCATATGATCTATAATATATATATATACCATATCTTGGGACCTGTTCTTCATTCGTATCACACGTCCAAATGTCTGAGATTGATGTTGGATTCTTTCTTTCCCACTGCTGACACCACTGATAGTATCTTCTCAACTAAATGACTTTCAACCACATAAGTTCTCTCCAGCACCATAACATAAGTAGGAATGCATATATGAATATTTTTGGATTAGATTTCCCTAAAAACATCCCACTCAGAGGTCCGAGCCCTAAAGCAGTGGACATATCTTAATAATATAGTACCTAGAATGGTTAGTACGCCTTGATGAATACTCCACAACTGGCATGTCATCCTGACTAAACTGTAGAAGCTCTTGGGCACAAATAGCCCTTAGATTTTATTAAAATAGACCATTTTCTGAGAAAAGTTCTCAAGATTTGTCATTGGAAAATTCACCACATTGTATGAATGTGTAATCTAAACCACAAAATTTCCCTGAGGAGAAACAAAGAAGGCTCACTACTAGGGCCACCATCTTATTTAATAGTGCTCCGTTAAGACAGAAAAACATAGTCAATTCCTCAAGACAGTCCTTACCCTATTATGAGTCAGGCTTGCCTTGGAACCCAAGGGGTCTCTATTGCTAAAACTCATGTAAAGAACTATGCCTATGTGCATCCTTTACTAGTAGTGCTGGTAGTATCTGCTAAACGATTAGTGGTGGTATCGCATGGAAACCATCTGAATGTACCATCTCCAGCAATGGTCAATAAGCTGAAGCCTAATTACTATGTTGACCATCCTTGTGGTCATGGACTGGAATCTTGGATGGCTATCTATGTGGAGGCATCATAAAGGACATAAAGATGAACCAAAATTAATAGATTTTACCTCGTGAGTTGAATAAGACAAAAAAATACCATGAGAAAACACTCAAAGATGTATTCAACTAGTGTTTTCATGTACCAAGTCAAAAAGTAGAATTTAGGGTCCTAGTTTGTGGATGTGTCAGCTGCAGAACCAACACTGAACTCCCTGACATGAAATCCAAACTCGAGACACTTAACACTTTTGACCGATAAAAAATTAAAGACTTTTCATTCTTCTGGTATAACTGAAGACCCTTTTATATAGCATTGTCATGACTAATCCATTCGGGATCATTCCATGACTACACCAATCCCACCTTCTGTAGGTCGGGGGATGTCAACTGGCACCAAAAAGGCATATCCCCAAAAAAGTATGTTTTTGGATTTAATCCTGTACATGGACGCAATTATCAAACTACGGAATGTAAACACAATGCAAACCAAAACCGTCACTGAGACAACTACTGAAGGTATAGTACTTCTAAAAAGATAAAAGGGGAAGAATACAGACCCAAAACAAAAAAGGAAAGTACAGATGTCAAGGTTTTTCTAGAAAAAACCTACCAAAAGGAGAGGTTAATGGTATATTTCTGTAGCAATAGAAGTAATTCTCGTCTATATTATGTCACTAGGAACCTCATGGTCCAGTCTAATCATCAATATCATACACAAGGTATGACATATGTGGGTGATGCAATTCATGGGAATATAACACAATACATTATAGGGACCCCAAACCAAAAATGAACGAGAAAAAGTCAATACCACAATCCATGATTACACAGTAAGAACATAATGAAAAGAAGACTCACAGTTATTTTAACATAATTTAAATGATATAGAATTATCCGTCATAAATATGAACATTTGTACTGCTGTGGGATTCATCATCTGGGCCAACTCATCACCTCGGCCAGCTGTATCATTGAGACCCGCTCTTCACTATATTCAGTTGGATTAGATAGACCTACTCTTAATAGGACTTGTTGGAAAAATTATTCCCACTTGTCTCTGGGCCAACTAGATTAATAAGACTCGCTCGTCTCTTGGGCCAACTGAATCACTATGTCCCACTTGTCTCATGTCCAGTTAGGTCACTAAGACCCACTCTTCTCTTGGCCAGCTGGATAACTAGGTCCCACTCATCTCTTGTTCTGCAGGATCACTACGACCCGCTCATCATATCCTTATCATCATAGCCAACTATAGGATTACTGTTCATAGTGCGCTTGGTTCTGATAGAATCAAGATCCCAAGCCATCAGTTGCATCTCAAATACCACTAAACCTCACATTATGTATACCCAAAAGACCATCTCTCCAAAAGGATCCCAACTCCATATACGACATGTTAATCAGACACCCGGTCTAAATGATATTGGAGTTTTAGTTAACATGGGATGATTGTATCTGAGCCTAGTCCGACTTGGTCTTACTGACCTGACCAGCCCGGCCTGGGGGTCCCGAATGATCTGACATGGTTCGACCAAACCAAACAGACATAGTGGGGTCTTGGATGGCCGATTCTTTCTTGGCCACTAGGCCTGGACCATTTTTCCTTGCTAAAGAAAGTCTAGTTCGGTCATGGGTCCAGCCTACCGGGTCACCCAGAGACCCGTTTTCATAAGGCCTAGACGGTAACAGGTAGGCTAGTTATTTCCCATCCCGGGCCCCCAGCACCCTAATTGGTGCCATCAGCCCGACCCCCATCTACGAGTCATCTCTTCCCAATCACGAGCCTCAATAAATCCTGGTTCATACCACCTTCCTGAACTAGATGGTGAGCCGACTCTCCCCCTGCCTTGATTCCCACTCAGTGTCCAGTTCAAGCATTACATAGCAAGATGAGGCTGACCACCCGTTCTCCACTTGTGTTCTCATGGGGTCCATGTTCTAGTCCCCTATCGCGACCCACTGACACATGCATGTCCTCCAAACCAGTGCACAAGAGGCGTCGACCTCTTGCATAGGACTACTAACATGGACCAGTTTCCCATTGTGGTTCATGGATTTTCTACAGACTATGTATTGTGTGGTGACTCTGATGCAGATGGGAAGCCACGTCCACCTGCCGCATGGCATCGAGCCATGTTCCCACCAAGGCACATTAGCATCGCTCCACCTCCCACCTGTTGTCACGGCTTGGTTCCACTGCTAAGGCTTCTCACCAATGTCACAGCCTATCTGGACACGACCCATTCACCTAGCATCCCCTCAGGCAATGTACTTCCACGATTGGGCTACAAAGAATGGGATGGAATAAAGGAGGGGGAGGAGGGGAAGGAGTCGTACATAGAAACACCCACATAATGATCTGGGTATCTTTTCGTGTTGATCTAGATGTGTTCATGATAGAAAGATAAAAAAGAACCAAAATATGGAGGATTAACCAATAAGATAAATATCCCCTTTATCCCACATCATTGACCATGTTGCTAGAATGATCTATTTATGGGATAAATTCTCTGTGAGTTTAGCCACCTTTGTCATCTAATAGGGAGAACAAGGAAAATAAATTCACACAGAAAAGCATCAAACCACTACATTGAAAAGAATATTGCTCGAGGATGATCATTCATCATCTTCTGTCAATCTATAGTCCAGAATCCGCTCTCCTTGGGTGTTCTAACCATCTTCTGATTCAATGGCGTTCATTTTTGGAAAAGTTACCTTCTTATTTGTTAGAAGAATTATAGGGTTGTCTATCAACCCTAAATTCCCTATTTAATTAAATAAGGAAGACATGTGAACATTGTGAATCACCACCCTGATCCATTGATTATGTTCACTAATGAGATTTAGTGTGGCCTCATTGTTGCACCACATCACTGATTTTCCACTGCTTAATGATAATGAAAACAAATAAGATAAATTTTTAAGTTATTTTATTTTTCTTAAAAAAATAACTAAACCTAACTTTCACCCCCAACCTGTGATAGTCTAGGTTATGTTCTACTTCAGTAGAACATCACATTACGAACTCAACGATGGTCTCTGATTTTTAGTCTATGTTACCATTTTTGCATTATTAGTATTTAAAAATAAAATAAATTTTATTAGCTTATTTTATTTATGGTTAGATCCCAAAAACCAATTTTCATAGTCGGCCGACATCGGCTAATATTAGTTACCTCGCAATGGAATAATACCATCCCAATCATAGTAGTACTCTCATATTTCTTTTTTGATTTACCATATATGAGTTATAAGTATTTTAAAATTGAACAAATATATTAAATTATTTTATTTACGGCCAAAAACTATTCCACACTCTGGACCCGCATCGGCCAAAATTAGGTTCTACCTAATGATATAATACCCTAACTATCTCAACAGTGGTATAATATTTTCAATCTTTGTAACCGTTCATGAGTTATAAGGATTTGAAAAATAAAATAATTTTATTTCGTTATTTTATTTACTATAATTCCATTTTCAGGTTTTCTCACATGAGACCCACACAGACTAAAATTAAGTCATTCCTAAGTTAAAACCATCATCATAAAATAAACAGTGCCCTCATGTATCTAATATTGGACCCATTTATGAATTGTTCCACTTTTTTAGGTGAAATGGACACACACAATATTTAAAATATAACAGGTTTTGATGGATCATTTTGGGATCTCTTGGCCTCGAAATTGCATTCTCTCTCAATGCCCAGTCTGAAAATAATCCCATTTAATTTTCAAAAATATATTCATGGAATTACAGGGTTTTATATAATATACGTGGTATTTATGTGGTGTCTGTAAATTGAATCAAAAAAATTTGATCGAGACATTATAGTCTTCTTATGAATTTGAAATGAGTTTTTGAAATAGTTATCTATTCATGATATAGTATTTCTAAAAATTCCATTAGGTATATGCTGTGTATTATTGTTGGAAAATGAAAGGTTTTAGCGTTATTTTTTTAATATTGAAAATTATGATGTAACTATGGGTGACTGATGAAAATTGTGTTTCTATTATTAAAATATTATAATGGATGAAAAAATTTGAGTTTTATAAAATTAAAATGTATTGGGATCCAAATTAAAATCATTATAATAGAGGAACTTATGTATCGTTGTGGAATGAATTGGTTTTCCATGTGAGACCCTTCATATAGTCCCTTGTGTGGTTCCTACCCATTTATGAGATTTTTATCATTATGTGATACTTATTACTCTATTTTTTGGGATGTAATTAATTTATATATTTGTTGTATAATATAGAAAGAGGTTTATTTTGGTGAGGGTGAGGGATATTCATATCTCATTACTTATTTATTGATATTGTATAGATTTGATTCTCACATCTACTTTAGTTGGTTATGGTAACTCAGATAACTATGAGGTAAATCATGATTCATGCTATGTTAGTTGGTGTACAATCTGATATTTTTCTTATATGTGTATTAGGACAATGATAGATGTGTATATTCATTTTTATGTATTGTTTTAGAAAAAAAGGCCGATTGTGTATTAGTTAGGTTTCAAGGCATATTTGACGTTGGTATGTGTTAACATAGTTTCATTAGGATATCTCACTTTAGATCCTTAGGTTTATCTCATGAAACAAATTCCATTACTGATCATTCAATAAAGAGGAATCACACTTTATTTTCCTACTTTTCTCATATTATGATGGGAAAACATTTTACTTATTTAATGTGATTATTTGTAACAAAAATTACCCAGTATCACCATTTTAGTGCCTTGCATTATTACATTGGAATATTAAAAATATACCAATCCAAAAGGACATAATAAATTAATAGTTTTATGAAAATAGATTTGATACATGATACCCTTTTTACACTAGAATAAGAAAATAAAAAATTAATATATATGAATATTGAAAAAATATAATCCTTGAAAACTTATTCAAATATGCCTTCTTCAGAACAAGAGTAAGAGAATAAAAATAAGGGTGACAACAAATTTTTAGTATGGGTTTTGTACAATGGAAGTTATCATGAATCAATAAATAATAATCTATATTAAAAGGTATATAACTAATAAAATTTTCCATTTAAATAACTACATAATGAATGTCAACATATTTAAGAAAAAAATTGAACACGCATTCAATTAAAATAACTGAATACCACATAATGTGTAAGGAAAGGTAAATAAATGAATAGACATTCAATTTAATCAATAATTGAGAATGGAATGAATCCATAAAATTTTTCATAGTGAAAAAATAATGGATAATAATAATAACAAAATATGGAATGTAGTTAATCCTTAATTATTTAACACCATGTTTCCCAGTTGCATGGAACGGTTACCATTAATATCTATTGTCGAGATAGTCTAAATTAAAGGGTAAAAATCTATCTGATTTGGCCACCAGATTCATCTAATGAGACTACTGATGCAAATATGGAATTTCATTAACTGATCTCATCCATTTTATTCATGTCCAAATAACTAATTATATTATATAATATATATAATGTTGTTTCTTATCATAAAATATCTATATTTATAAAATGATTATTAATTAATCAATATTTCAATGATAAAAAATAACATTTAATGTATATATAGTGTGTAGAAATGATATACAGTATAGGAAATAATTATATCCATACTGAAATAATATTTATATATAATAGTAATCATCTGTATAATGACAAATTTTTATAATAAAGTTATTGTTTCCTTAGATTGTTAATATTTACAATAGAATGTTATATTACACAATAAATTTTACCACTAAGTAATTTTAATGTCAAATACAGATGGACGAAATGATTAAAATTGAATTTTAAAAAACCATGGGTTATTAATGAATCATGTTGATAAATTTAAAAATTTAATTCCATGCACTGAATAAATTTTAACTGGTGCATCATAATAATTAAATTCTCAATAGAAGGTAAATTGAGATGCAATCCCTTATATTACGCTTCGTTTTGGTTAAACGCTATTCATCTTAATTTATAATGGTTTAAAGATATGTATTATCTTAAAACATAACCCAATAAATAATTATAATATCAAATATGATCCTTTTAGGAAATTTTATCACCATATTTTAACAAATATTTCATTATTTATTTTTTTGCATGTTAATTGCCATATTTTTCAATTATGTTTTGACTTATTTTATTGTTCCTGTTACATAAATTAGTATTTCATAATATAAATAATGTAAATAATTATTTAAAATTCATATATATTTATTATATATTTATATACAATAATACCTAAAATATTGTAATATTAAATGAAATAAACAGTTCATGAAGACGATATACTATACGTTTGCATGAATGTTGTTTTCATTTTATTATTGTATTAAATGAAAAAAAATTAAATGATATTCCAGTATATTATGATTCTAGGATCATAATTATTTTATATATATCACATATTATTTATTAAAGCATTCCTTATTACTATTCGTGTGAATCGCGAATCATCCACATTTCTTCTCAAGGCAGTAGTCCACTATACATGCAATCTATGTTATTGTATTCCCACAAAATGGAAATCATGAAGGTGTGGGTTTTATAATAATTTTATATTCATAATTAAATCATAAATATAATATATATAATATATAAACAATATATATATCATTAATACAAACCATGAAAGATGGTAATGTAAAACTGAATGACATTATTTCGCGAGGTGGTAGTCTTCCATTTACAAGATTGATGATTTGGAAAAAAATGTTTATAAAACTCTGTGACGTTTCAGGGAATAACCTTGACATTAGAAATATCATTTTTTATTAGATAATTATTTTATAATTTAATCATTATATTATAATAAATTACGGTGGTGGAGAATAAAATAAAATAAAAATGATTATATAAAAAAATTGAATATTCTTTAGGTATCCTCGTTATTATTGATAAATTTCATTACTAGTAATTATGAATTATATATATAATTCATCTAGGATTAGGTGTTGGTTGTTTTGGAGAGAAAGGTTATGGAATTTGATGAAAAAAATTCATTTGAGTAGTTTGAATAAGGAGGTGAGGTGGAGTCCTTTTATAAGTGGGGTGAGTGGAAGAAAAGTAAATTTTTTAATGATGGAATTAAACTCATGATATTCCAAGTAAAGTAGAAAATATAGTGCACCAAAAATGTAGACAGAAGTTTTAAGGTATATATATGGAATTTGAATGAGTTTTCATATTACATTCCATTTCATTTTAAAATTTATGATTAAAATTTAGTCCATTGGAAAACTTGTGACTCTCATAATCATTGTAATTAATTTTAAATACTTTCCCTATTCATTTTTGGTAAAAATACTTATAGGAATTATTATATATTATTATTATTAATTACATTTAATAAATTTTTCCAAAATAAAATCAAATAGATCACTAAAATTAATTCAAAATTATCCCCACCAAAGTGTCAAGAAAAAGTGTTTTTATAGTTGAAATGTTTATAAGTTTTCTATGATTTTATGCATATATTATTCATAAGAGTTATTCCAATGAATAAAATTGGATTAATATATATATATATATATTATCTAGTTCTTCTTTAAAATCAATTTAAAATATAATTTATCATTATAAATTATTTATATAAAAATTTAGTTTTCAATTAAAATGAATTATTTTTTTCTATTCATCATATAATTATTCTGACCAGAAAACTACAAAAAATAACTACATGAATACTTTGAAGTTATAATTTAAAAAAAATAATTTTTTGTCAAATAAATTTTATAATTGTTTTAAAATTTTATTTTTATACAATTGGTCCTTCAAAATGGGGCATAACTATCTTTAGAAGAATTCATTATTTTATATATAAAAATGGATTTATTATTATATTATTCTTATAAAATATATGTGTCAATTGTAAAATAATTTTATTTAATATATAAAATATAAATTTAATTTATATAATTCATTAATATTATTTAATTTAGTTTAATATGATTAAATTCCTCTAGTCATATAATAAATGTATTTTTAAAAAAAATATCATTATTATTCAATTGGTGTTTATTTTCATTAATAATAAATTGGTAACAAATTAATTAAAAATAATATTTCTATAATTTAGGTACTCATATATAAAAATTCAAATTTAAAATATTTGTGAGTTTTTTATTTTAAATAAAAATATTAATAGTATTCGGTAAAACATGGTCTCGTATGTAACACAATATATTGATATAAGTAGTTGTTGCATGTATGGAGAGCTTAATCAGTGTCTGGTCAACTTAAAGATATATCATATATTGAATTTAATTAAAATTGTAAATATATTTTACCATCTTGGGATGTAAAATTCAATCTTACGTATGGTGATGTGTGTCATGCTAGCTGTTGAATTTGGTGTTCAAATTTTTTAATTTTGGGGTATCAAATTCTCCTTACCTTAAATAAATTACATTATCATAATTTTATAATTATTTTGGTATTAAAGGGTTTTACATTAAAAAACACCATTTTATAAAAACCCATATCATAAAAGTGTCAATAAAATATTCCCATTAATAAGATAGAATGGTAAGTATATAAGTCATCTTGAATAAACACAAAACTAGGATTATATATAAGATAAAATAGGATTAAATTGAATATATGGACATGGAATTAAAGTGTAAATAATTATATTGGGTGATATAGGTAATTGATCAATAAAAGTGAAAGATAAATGAAATGCTAAGGGGATAAAAATCCTAAAGCTATGATAATCAAAAAATATATCGGTTTATCCTAAATGATGGTATTAGGATAACAATTTCATTTCGATACAATTATATTAAATATGGGGATATCATGTTTTGATAAGAAAATATAGAAATATAATTTCCTAAAACATTGACATTTCATAAGAATAATTTCATCATTGGGTTATGCTTCAATCAATTTATATTTCATCCCTTATTCCATGAAATGAATATACATGTACGAATTTGTTTACAATTGAAGGACTAATATTAACATTTAATGGATTGAAAGATCCATAAAAGGGTAAAATTATTTATATATATATCTCAAATTTTATTTGATTAAATAATGTTTTCATTACATGTTATCCAATATTCATTAACCACCATTTATTTTCGTAATACAATAATGATAATACCTTGTACAAAGTTCAACATAACCCATTTCAAAAATGGATAACCTTTCCAAAATATTATGATCCAACAAATAATAATGACTTTCAATGTAGTTAGTTATATCAAATTTAATTTATCCATTTGAATCATCTCTTTATCCAGTCATTGTTTTCCCAACATCATAAATTTATTAAGGCTTATCTTTCCCAAAACCATGTGTTTTCCAAAAAGATTGACATACTACTGAATCTATTTCTTGGTACCGATGAATACATAATTTAAAATACCTTATGAAATTTAACATAATGAAATTTTTATTTATTTTATAATAATTATGATAAGAATATCATCACTAAAATACATTAAAATTATTTTTCATGAATCTAAATACACAATTATATTAATCAATCTGCATTAGTTTTATAAATAGTATAATCATGACCCTAATCACCTAGATTCTTCTTAGTTATATTACATTGTTTCTTTGAGAAATAATTTGTTTTGTGTCCCATATAATTATAGATCAAACACTTAATACATGTTTTTTCATTAGTCCAATTTTATTTTTTTCTTTTTGACCCTTTTCTATGCACATAAACCAAACTCCCATTCCCTAGATGAATTTACAATGGTAATTATTTCCTTTGTTTTCACATATGGAAAATTAATTATATTACTTTTTCCATTTATCCATTATTAACTTTTCAGTCATATTCTTCTCTAGGTTCCCTTTTAATCCATAATAAATGCATAATTTTTTACTATCTCGATAGAACATAAAACTATTTCGTTGTATAAAATAAATTTGAGTTACCTACCCCATTCAGAGACATGGATTAAGGCATTCAATAAAATTATCAATATTCAATTCTGTGTTGCGTATCACAATCATGAAATACCTATTAAACCTTGAAATTTTAACATCGTAATCCATAAAAAATTATTCATCCTTGTACATAAAATTTATGGAACATTCTCTTCATCGCGGTTTTATTATTACAAGGAAATACTTCTCAATGAATTTATGCAATGAAATTCCATTACATGAGTCATATTTCCTCTTTCACCCTAGTATTATGGATTAAATACCACAATTTATTAGAATAATGTTTTTGACAATACACTGTATATGTAAATTTTCCTATTTAACCACACCCCAAGTTAATAAATATCTCATATAAGTAAATAAAACATTTTTTTGCTATAATTGGATTAGTTTTACACTTAATGATAGGTTCACATATCACATATTGAGATCCATCATTAGAGAATCATTCAATGGAATTAGTTTTTCCATACGATGTATGGTTATCTATAATCACGTGATTAATAAAACATAATATATCCAGGACATTATCAGTTCCAAAACCATTTATATCGATGTTTTAAGTAGAGAAAAATGTATATTTTCCATGAGTATTGATATTATTATTCCGTCTAGGTTCTATTTATAAAAAATGGAATAAACAATATTATTAAATAAAATTATGTAACTTAATTATTAATTGAAAATATAGTGAAATTATTATCATAAATTTATAATCAATTTTCTAACTATTCTCATAATCATAAACATTATTTCTTTTCGGATATCCTTACTTAAAAATCCATTATAATGTTATGTAAATAAATTGTTAATTATCATTATGTATATCCCCCAAGAGAGTCTATCTAGGAGAGTATTAAGACCCATTATCATGAACGAGGTTTTGCTCAAGTCAATCCAAACATGCCATTTTTGGATATATCACCATGAGGTACATGTGTTCTAGAACAAATTCCAATTTTTGTATCCATAGAGGGATAAATTTCAAGGAAATCCCAAAAAAAATTCCTTATAAAAAAGTCAGTTTGTTCTTCTATACATATCCTCAAGTTCGATCTTAATGTCATGTTCCCTAATCATTGTTTTTAGAAATCTTGTCCACAAGGTTTCTTTTAATCTTTATCTAGTATCAATCCTAATGACCATTACCCCATTATCCTTGATTTTTTGCTTTATTTTATTCCATTATCATAGATACAATATCCAAATCTCATAAGACAAAATAGTTTTTAATTTTTGGAAAAACAAATTATATATATGATATCCATTTTACATTGGTAATTGAAAATAAGACATAATATAGAACAAAATAAAATTAAATGAATCACTGAAAATCATTAGCAGATACCATCTTCACAACCTAGGGAATGGAAACCAAATAAGGGTGATCAAAAATTCTTAAAACTGGTTGAGTACAACTGGAGATATCATGAATCTGTAATGAATAATCAATATTTAAATTTAAATAACTGAATGAACAATAAATTTTAATAACTATACAATGAATAATAAAAATGTAATGCTGAAAAATGAACTAACTTGGCCCTTTAAATAAATGGATAATGAATAATATATATGAAAATGTATATAAATGAACACAAATTCCATTTATTTAATAAATTTGAATGTAATGAATCCATAAATTTTTTCATTGTAAAAAAATAATGGATAAAAATAATAAATGAATTGTGAATTATATAAATTCTTAATTATTAGATTCAATGTTTCCCATGTTCGTGGAACCATTATAATCAACATCTATTATCATGATAGTTTAATCATATGGTAAAAAACACATCTTATTTGGCCAACTAATTCATTTAATAAGTCTATTAATGCATTATATGGATATCATTAGCTAGGCCCCAACCATTTATTTTAGTCGAAATCATTCCTCATATAGCATATATTAAATTTAATAAATTTCCTTTTCCTAAATTATGTGTATTGAGTAAAAGAATATAGATTCATCCATATTGCCCAAATAGATAAATAATATTCCAAAAACACAAATTTTACTTTAATACGGTGTATGTATTATGAAATAATCATATACTTTATGAAATAATACATATATTTAATGGAAATAGTATATATTTAATAATTGATCACAATTAAGTTATTAACTTAATAGAATGTTAACCATCACAAAAGTAACTGAGATTGCATAATAACCTTTACCACTTGGTAATTTTCATGTCAAATCCCCTGGTTGAAATGATTCAAATCTAAATATAATAATATAATAAATTATGAATGAATGATGGTATTAATTACCAAATGGAAGGCTTATACATTGCATTAAATTTAATTGGTTCATAATAACAAATAAGTCTAAATGGAATGTAAATTGAGACGAAACCCCGTATGCTTGGCTTGCTTTTGATAGAATTATTATTATCATATATTATAATGGATTTAATAATGGTATTAAATTATAAATGATCCATATATTTATATATAATATCATATATGATTCTTTTGTAACATCTTATCAACCATTTGTTAATAACATTTCATTATTTTTATTGTTTCTGGTGTAAATTATTATTATTTTCAGTGTATTTAGACATGTTATTTTTTTGTGCTTTTGTAGATCAAGATTTAATAATCTCTATAATGTAAACCATGATTTAAATATACTATATATTTATATAGAGTCAAAGAAATAGTTTTTTGATAGGGAATGCGATACACTATTCATGGGGATGGTATTCAGTATGTACGTATGAACTTTGTTTCCATTTTATTATCGAATTAAAAGAAAGAAAATTAAATGACATATAATTATATTATGATTAAAGGATCATATTTATTTCATATATATAACAAATTTTTATTAAAATAATCTTTATTACATTCCATGCGAAATGTGAAAGAATCCCTTCACTTCTCAAGGTGGCAGTCCACCGTACAAGCGAGCATTATTGTCATATTCCATCAAAAAGGAAAGAATGAATGTACGTGTTATATATTTATTAAATAAAGACAAATAAAAAATTAATATAATATAAATCATATATATATATATTTTACAATATTGTTGTCAACCTTGAAAGGTGGTATTAGAAAAAAAGATGACATCATTTCATGTGGCGATAGTCCTCCATACACATGAACATTGATTTTGTACCCAATTTGATGGAAGTGGGAATATATTTAAGACATTAAAAAAACATAAAAATATTATTATATTTAATATATGGATTTTATTATATAGGAATTATATTAAAATATTAAAAGGATTTTGAGAAGGAAATAAAATAAAAATTCATTAAGAATAACATTACATATTCATCGGGTACCCTACATTGGTTTTCAAAAAATGCCTTCCTATAATGGATTTATGCCAAATATAATGCCTCTTGTATGAGAGGATTATTTTTGGGGAGTAAATTTTTATTTTTTTTCGGAAATAAATTATTTTGAGTCCTTTGAAGAAATGGGAGATAGGGAGTCCTTATATAAGAGGGTTGTGTGACAAACTAGTGTATTTTTGAAATGGTGTATTCCACCCAAGTTTCATCCATGTAATTTAAAAAAAATAATTAAAAGAAATATAATATAATTATTTTGGTATATATTTGTCCATTAAATTTGTATTGTACATTATTTTAGTTTATTCATCCTCTTTTGTTTAATGATTAGTGTAATGGTAAATATCTTTTTTTCTTAGTCATTGTAATTATTTTTTACTCATTTCATTAAATATTATAGATATAAATTATTTTTAATTAATTATAAATTATAAACTATTTTTATTTAAAAAATATTATGGAATCCATTTTTATATTTTCAAATAATAAAATTTACAGAAATTAGTTTTAAATTAATCCTCTTGAAGTGTCATGAAAATGTGTTTTTAATGTGAAAATAATCAAACTTTTTCTATGTTTTTAATCTACATTCATTATAAAAATTAATAAAAATAAGTAAATTTGATTAATGTATTTATATATTATACAATTTTAGTTTAAAACAAATTGAAAAGATAATTTATCATTACAAAATATTTAGATGGAAAGTCAGATGGAATTAATATAGATTATTTTTCACTATTCCCCAAAAAAAACTTCTCAGATGAATAAAAAACTAACCTAATATAATATTTAAATTAAAAATTAAAATGTTTATTTAATTTTTTCATATAAAATTTATAAAATTTTCAATTTTTTTAAAACACTCTTTCATTAAAAGGTGGGACAACATCCTTTAGAAAAATACATCTTTTTATACGGAAAAAAGATATCTTCGTATATAATATCTATAAAACATATTGGATAAATTTAAATCTGATTTATTTAGTATATAATATCTATATTATATTATCATTATTAAATAATAGTAATTAATTTAATTTAATAGGATAAAACCCCTTTTGGTGATTAATTTTTTTTATTTTTAAAACAATTTATTTATATTCAATTGGTTTTTATTTTCATTTCTAATAAATTGGTAACTAATGAATTCAACCATATTTTTCAATTATTTATTTAATAATATTTATATCATCCAATTTAAAATTTAGGACATTAATTTTCCTTTTAAGAAAATATTTATTGAATTTTGTAAAACAAACTCTTATGTGTAACGTATGCTATCAAATAAAGTCATTATTGTGTGTAATGAAAGATAACTCAAGGTTATGTGAATTGGAAGCTATATGATAGATTGAATTTATTTGATATAGTATATATATTTTAAGGTATCGAGTGGCTATATTAATTGTTATTATTGGTTTTTCACTACACACATGCTAGAGAATATGATGTTAATATTTTAAAATTTCATGGAGTTATATAATTTCTTATCAACATGTGGTGCCCAAAATGTAGTATTCACTAATAGTTTTCAAAGAATTTTTTATTTAATTATTTTTGTCAGTGTATTGAGAGTAATTTTTTAGAAAAAGAAAAATATTTATTTTATGATTGTTTTTATTTCAAGTGAAATGATTTTCTCATTATGGATGGGATGGTTTTCCAGGAAATGATTATAAATTGAGGATATTGAATATTTTTTTAAGAATTAAAAATGAATCATAATTTTTATTATAATAAATATGTGGTTCATTATTTATGATTAAATGCATTATATTTAACTTTATTTATGTTTAATAAATGTAAAATATTATTATTTTTCTTAATATACTTTAAAAAAATAATTAATGAATTTCTACACAGAAGAAAAAAAATATAATCCATGGGGAAATCCTTAATGGATTTTTTTCTCAAACCATACATTCAAATTATATCTCTCTATGTGTGTGTAGATTTTAATTTTTATATAGGTTCTAGGATCATATTTATTTTTGGTTACCTATTTCTTTTGTCACTGATAGATGAGTTAGGATATGGTGATAAACCATGGGTCTCATTAAGAGTATTTTGTGATATCTATTGTAATTTTCAATTTGTTCCCATATTGGACGTTATTATATTGTAGAATGGTATAATTTATGTCTAATTAATGTTTATTATTTCACTATGTATCATTATGGGATTCAGTTTATTATGTTTGGGAGGTTTTTTATTTTATAATGCATAATTTTGTTGGTTTATTTTGTATCCATTTATTTGATATTCATAGATGACCAATGTTTGGATATGTCATTTCAGTTCCTTCAGGTTCTCCATTATTTTTTATCTTTTTAAAATTAGGATAGAACCATTCTTATTTGTGTATCCTGGATATAAAAGATATAGTTTATATACCTTGGGGATCAGGAATTCCCTTTATGACCAATGATGGATTGGGCTATGTGACATGACGAGTACAATCATGAATGTTCTCACCGTTTATAATTTCCTTATTTATGGACTGTTTATGAAAATCTTATCTCATTTTTGAATACTTGTCAATAATTGTATGGGGTGCCTATATATCTTCCCATTACAACTCTTGAAGGGATTATTGATTTCATATGATTATAAACCATTACATGAATGTGTTTCATATTGATTGTTCATAAGATCCATTTTAACTTTTTATTGAAATAAATGTATTATTTTTTGGTTTATTAATAAATGTTATGAGTTGTTTAAAGACTTACACATCAACATGGATTTAAAATATTTATTTTTTTTTGAAAGGAATAATATTAAAAAATATGTTATTAGAACCATGAAATTGTGTTATGGGAATAACATGATATAATAGGGTGACATTAAATCCCATTTTAAAATAACAAGTATTAGATTCATTCCATCAGAACCACACATCAAGAATTCAATCATTCAACTAGTTATGTTTGAAAAAAATAGAGTTACCATAGATTTTATTTTCATATGGGATGATATAAATACGTAATACAAAGAGTTATGTAACCATATTTAATGATGATAGTATCTTGGAAATGCTATTATTTAATATACTTGATGAATGTAGTTGAGTTTACATACATAATGAATTTGGAAAATGATTTATCTTTTCAATTATTCAAGAGTCACATGTGAAATGTTTTTAATAGTGAAATACAAAAATAAATATGAAGTGAGAGGAAAGTCAAAGTTGATATTCATTGTTAGTGAATCATGGATATATATTTATAAAATGATATTATGGATTTATAATGTAGTCATCAATTTAGTGGAATAACATTTACTAAAAATTATTGGTAAATAAATTTTAAACATGATTGTTATTTACAAAAATCAAATGTTGCTGACATAGTAGAAACATCATTTTCAAAAATAACTTTGTGATCAATCATAAACAATATGTAAGATTAATGTAATATACTTCATAACCATGTTTAAAAAACATATGAAATGTTTATAAGAAATAAAAATTAATTTTGTTAAAGAAACCCTTTCTAATGGAACCAAAAATTAAATAGGTTATTTAGGTATATCATGATGATTATATTAATAATAGAGAGATTAATATATGGTTTATAAGAGATTAAATTCAAAATAACCTAATAAATATTATGTATTTCTCATATAGTCAATGTATAAGAGCGTGAAAATGACTTCGAGAGATTAAAGGATTCTTCTATCTCATGTAAGGATTATCAAATTTTATTTCTAAACAATCAATGGAAATTTTATGATAATGTGAATGAGTCGCAATGAAATTATGACATTATTTTATCCAACTATTATGATTATATGAGAATGACATGTGATGTATAAGATATGGTGATGTATTGATATAACAATGGGTTAAAAATAAAATTGTATGTTGAAAATTTTATTTGTAAATACCATAACATTTCCTCAAAAAACCAATCAATTTTTTTGAAAAATAATATAAGTGCTTGGATGAAATTAAAATTATCCACATGTGATCCATCTATCTAAGATTCTTGAAGATGTTTTGGAAAACTCTATGGAGAGTCCATGTTAAGTATTATTAATATAAAATATATTATTTAGTTTTTTAGGGAATATGATACAAATTGTATACATTATAAAAATATAATGTGTAAAATAGTTCATGATCCTAGAATAAATTGATCAATCTTGTTGTTTTCATTCATATGAAAAATAAATCAGTTTTTTGTATCATGATTTTAATTTAATGGATTATTTTATGCTCATGTGGATCTATATAGTGTATGTTCATTTTATCATAATTCTCATATATGATAATATAAATTATTTATTAATAACATGTTGTGATGAAAAATATAATATTATTGATTCAATACACATGGTTTATAATTCATTATATTATATACAATGTTTAAATATGAATATAACAATAATACTAGTTTATCATGTCTTAATGTGTTTATACCATTATTTGTTAAAATATAAGGCATTTCATCCCACAATTTATCAAAATAATATTTTAAAAAATATAATGTTCTTTATGGATCACTCTATTAAAAATAGAATACCATATATTATATGGATAAAATAGTTTATTTTTATATATTCCTAGTAAAAAATGAGAATTATATTTTACAAAAAATAGTGATCATATCATATTACTATATTTTAAATAGAGTGTGTTGTCTAAAAGACTAGTGTGGGCATATTTATACCTAAATAAGTCCAATTTTTTAACAAATAAAATATTAAACCTGGAAAAATATATAGTGAATATTACTTAAATTGATAAAATATTTAAGATATGTTTTTAAATAATTAATAGGAGCTGTTATAATTATTATAAAAATATTTTAATGAAATATTTTATAGAATAAGATCCAGATATTATGATTAGGAACATATAATATTTATTGGTAATAAATTGTTAACAATATGACATTTGATATTGTGATATTAATATGATTAAGTAGTTATTCAAGGATTTGAAATTTGTAATATGTTTCCTTGGAATAAACTATATTAAATGTGTACTTGTTTGAAATTGTTACTCACTAATTAGTTATTTGAGGGATTATTTTCATATGGTCACATAAAATTGTGGTATCAATCACATATTGATATAATGAGTTTAAAAAACCCTTATGTGCAATAAATATAAGGCTGATAAGAAATCATATCATTTGTGATATGTTAATACATGTAATTATATATGTATTTTTTAGTGATAATAAAATTTTTATAAGAATATAAAAAAATCATGTTAAATAAATGAAATATATTCGTTGTAATTCCTCCTATTTGACTATATATAATCATGAATTGAAATGATATCTGACCTCCTAAATAATGGAATTGAGTTATCTCTATCCTATTTAATTCATGGTGTGTGATAGGATGTGAAAAAATGTTAATGATAGTGTTTTTCGGGTTTCATATATATTTATATATATGAAATATGATCACGATGCATATAACATGTTATATTCACTAGATGAATGATGAATTTAGCAACCCCAAGTGCCATACACAATGTATTTGGAATAATGGTTGTGTATAGTTCATATTTTATGTTATTAAATATATAACACTAATGAGATAAAATGAATAAGAATATTCATACTTTAATAAAAAAAAATATGAAATCTTTGAGGATTACCTATTTATAGGTGGTTGGATCTCTTTATGATAGTGTCTTAAGTTGGAGCTCATATAGGATATGATTTTTTATCTCATATGATAATTGTGACATCCGGTCACATGATTGAGATGTAATAAGGATGTGTGTGACCATATCTAGGTAATATATATTATGTTACTATCTTTCCTATCAGGGGAATATGATGCTCTTATCTATAATTTTGAATGACATGTGATGTATTCACCGACATAGTCATTATATACTTGGATAATCAAGAACTTATGAGTATCTATAAAATATTGTCATACCTATTATTCAATGGTTACTTGCTATGTTAAATAATGTTATCATATGAATATGAAATCTATATCATAATGTAGCTACTGAGAATAGTTATAAAGAAATAGTTATTTAGTGAAGACTACATGAGATCCATTTATTGATTTAGTGGGAAGAATGGTTTACTTAAGGCCTCTATTTTCGTACAGACATGAATTCAGAAATTGATATATGTTTTGAATTTTGTTAACCACGATTAAAGATAAATAGTGTAATTAAAGGTAAAAATGATATTATAATTATGCTAACACAGGTGCTAATTTTATTGGATAAATGTATATCGACCAAAATAAACCTTAGGAATAAAATATGATCCTTTTGGTTCATTTAAATTAGATTAGGACAATTATTACTGTTTCATTTAATGAAGAGTTATAAGTGTTAAATCAAATGTTTAATAACTAACCCATTTTTAATATAGGATTATACATTAGATAAATTTTACAATAAATATTATTTAAAAAGATTAAAATATTTCATACATAATTATAACACCCCAAGATTTCATAGTATGTACTTCTTCAAAACAATTCAATAACTTGCATTATACGCAACACTGACTTCAAGCGCGTCATGACTTACCAAACAAGCCATTCAAAAGAGGTTATGAATAGTATTAACTAAATTTTGAACCTTATATAATCTTTATAATTTGAGAATCCATATTATGAGTTTCTTAGACATAATGTAAGAACAAATTCATTTTTTTCAGAGAAAAGTAGTATTTTTCGAAAACGCACTTTTACCAACTTTTAATAGTGAATGCTTTTTAAATCCAATATTTTAAACTTTTATATATTTGACTAAATAAATTTATTCTTTAGAATGGGGATATCAAAAATTTACAACGTAACACCACGAGCTTCCACGGTATGCTTCTCTTTGAATAATACAACAACGTTTGTTGTACGCAAGTTCGAGTTCTAACACACAACAAAACTAATCAAAGTAGCCGTTAAGAATAGTAATACATACTTTTTGATATTTTATAAATTTTATCTCTCAAAATTGACTTCATTTTTGGATTCGGAATATCGAAATTATCCTTGGGTGAAATTTTGTTACCTTTCGGATAACTCGTATATTTTGATGAATATTAAAAATTACAAAATTTTAATAAAAAAGAACATTTTTAATCGAAATAACTAATAGTGATAAATTATGAATTTGAGTGGTTTTAAATTATATTTAGAATATATATTTACAATTTAATCCAATTTTGGTCATTGGAAAAAAATTTACATTTAAACCAAACATAAATAAGTATCAATATTTTGATAGTTATTATATCTTAAAAACACACTTTTTGTTTTGACAGTGGGAATTAAATTTAAATTAATTTCTGCCACTTCTGTGTTTTGAATTTGAATAAATGTATTCCATATTTAGAATAAGGATATCCAAATTTTGTAAATTGGTAACTGTAATTTTTTGACATTTTGAATAATTACTTCGGTAAATATTTTATTACCATGGTTAAAGGGTAAATCAGGTAAATAAGTGTTAAAAAATAAAATTATAATAGTAATAAATTACCCGAAAACGTGTCCTAACCTTATTGTTGGATACATGTCCGACCATGGAAATATTTGGGTCGCTTTTGGGACCCCATGGAGAAACTTGTAGGTGATAGAGCCACTTTATTTTAATTATGTTAAAATAAATACAAAAATGACATAAACATGTATCTTTTAGAAAAAAAATTCTTACATAGGGTTATATTTGTTTGATTTTCGACTATAATTATTTATTAGAAAGATAAAATGATTTCATACATAATGGGTTTTTATTTATAATTTTTAGACATCACATAAGTTAATTGATTTATGACACAATGGTTATTAATTAATTACCTAATTAATGAAAAATTAGAATAATTGATATTATAAAGACCCAAATAAATGTAATTTGAGACTTTTTAAAAATAAAAATAATTTTCTAGGATAATATTACATGTTACTATAGATTTAATAAACTTTTTTGAAGTAATCATTCTTTATAATTTTTACAAAAATCAATTATTTAATAGTGTCAAAATTGACATAAAAGAGTTTTTAAAAAAAATATTATATTATTAATTGATATTAAAATATTAAAAAAATAAGGTTCTGCCAAAATACTTATATCGTGATAGGTGTATCATTAATGGACCACTTGGGGGTCGCTTGGATGTATATAGTATGTTTATTAACCATATAATACAAAAATACAAGGAGACATTGTAAAAGTGAAACTAATTAACTAAGATTTAATACATAAATATATGTCAATATAGTAACCCAATCCTGTCTAAATCATATTGTTTGAGTGGTTTTTAACCTATACCCACCTTAACTTTTAAATAATTCACTTTGGATCCATAAGAACCCGAATAAGAATTTATTATTAAATAATATTTCTAGCATTTCCAAAGGTGCCCCTCACCACTCTTATAAAAAGGCACTCCCCATTCTCATTAATTAACACCGTAAAAGCCTTTTGGTTTAGCCAAACCCTGCCAAAATACTCTCTCAACACCCCTCATTTCGTCATAGAGTCCTTCCTTCAGTGAGAAATCCAACCTAAGTATCACTTTTGATCAAATTAAAAGGAAGAACCTGATGAAGAGGAGGCTAAACATACCCTCGACTAAAGAAAAGTACAAGGTAAGGGGTTTTCATCTCACTCTTTATTCTTGTGAGATTCATGTCATATTGCCACTATTATCTTTTGTGTGGTGTATGTACTGCACTTAATTGCATTATTTTTGTAATACACATTAATTTATGTGTATTTACATATTCATTGTATGATACCTCTTTCAAGTGGTGTATGTTTCGTAAGTTAGCAAAATGGTAAGGGTTAATTTCACAATCTCATAATTATCAGAGGTTGTTTTTACATAAGCATCTACTGGGACCTCTTTATCATCCACATCCATGTTTCTTAAAAATGTATTTCAAAAAATTCTTACTATTTTACAGAATATGGATTAAATTCCTTTATACCCTTGTTTGACTGTTTATAAGAATTTTATAAAGGAATCTTTCTGTCATTTTCAAAACAAGGTCCTTTTTAACCTTTTTGACATAATTAAGGAAAGAATGTCTTTTTTTAACTTATACGGTGGGTGTGGCTATTTTCCACCATTATAAAATCTTTGAAGGTTCCCTTGCAAGCTTATAAGAATATTTTCAACATAAATGTTTTCTTTTATAATTATGTGAATTTTAAATGATTTAAAAAAAAGAAATATGTCTCTCAAATAGATTTGATTTCATCTATGTCAACATCCTTTCATAAATTTTACAATAGTTTGATGTTGATTTTTTATGATACAAATCTTCCATATTTTATTTAAGGTTTTTTGATCTGTTGGGCTATGGATGAGTTATTTTTATGCCATTAATGGTTTATGATTAATGTTTTGGCATTTCGTATGCTAGTTTTAATATGAATGTTTACGTTATATTTCATCCTCTTCATAAGATGAAGGTTTTGGACTATTATGCTCCGGGTTGGGGTCTGGTTAAAGCAGACCCTCTGGGTTGGTGTCCGGTTATTAGAGGCAATCCGGGTTTGTGTCCGGTTATTAGAGGTACTCCAGGTTGGTGTCTGGTTATTAGAGCCACTCCGGGTTGGTGTCCGGTTGTTAGAGGCACTTCGGTTTGGTGTCCAGTTATTAGAGGCACTTCGGGTTGTTGTCCAGTTATTAGAGGCACTCTGGGTTGCTGTCCGGTTATTAGAGGAACTCTGAGTTGGAGTCCAGTTACAGAGGCTCTCCTAGTCGGGTTGCGGTTACAGTTATACCTTAGGTCTTGGCACGAGGCCTTGACACTGAAATTAATGTTCGGCATTATGAATTTAATCATTATGAAAGTGGTTAGTGATATTTCATGTGATTATTCAACTAGTAGAATATCCATGTGAATAAGAAAATGGAATTACTTCATTTTATTTTTTCTATATTATGATGATGTTCATGTATAAATGGATTTTGTTTTAGTTATACATTTTCTTAAATTTTTATGCTTATTTATGAAATTTTTTGCTGTATTGTTATCCTTACCGAGCATCTGAGCTCACCCCTTTCTGTGCTTTATTTTTCCCCAGGATTCCAAGTAGTGTATAGTGATTGATATGCAGGGTTAAGCCAAGGAAATAATTGCATTCATGAAAGATTATTTATGTTGATTTGTATGTTATGAAGTTTAATGTAACATTCATGTATGTAATCTATTTTCCAAGACAATTAAACTGATCGGTCCTTTGGTTCTTAATTCCTTGTAATCATGCCAATGTACTAAAGTAATGCACCGACTCTGGGTAACTGGGGTCGGGGCGTTATAGTTGGTATCAGAGGATTTTTAGCAATAACCTAGAAAGATAGATTTAGATAAACTCTGATTAGAGCAAATATCCCTGAGATAGAATTTGATGATTAGTAGAGAAGACCTTCCTATAATTTTGATATTGTAGAAATTTTTTAGTTTTCCAAGCAATAAATCCTTGTCTGGATACGAGCAGGTAGAGGCGGCTCTGGGACATATGTACCTAGGGGTAAAACCCTAAAACACCACTTTGAGCTTGACTCGAACGGGAATTGGTGCACGACAACGGGCCTTACTGCACTCTTGGTTACGACACTCTCAGGGGATATGCTTAGGATAATTCTCATTTTCATTACAAACCATTATGAAGGGTTTATGAGTATATAATTCCTCAAAGAATACATTTTTATGATTATGGATTATATCAATAAACTGTTTAATTTATGATAAGTGTTTTACAAGTTCGAGATTAGGTATTTCTATTCATAAACTAATCTAGTGTATGCTATTGTATAGAAATGGCGCCCAGTAGAAGGAATGAGAACTCTAGCAATACACAAGATCCAAAGAGTAAGAATTATCATATCTTTAACGCTCCTAAGCCTGAATTTAGAAGGGAAATATTCTCCCATGTATTATCCTCATATGAAGAAATAGTATCATGTGTTGATAAGATAAGTAAAGAATTCTCAGAGTCCTATGGATTTGAAGGGAATCCAGAGAAGAAAAAAATGGTATATAGAATGACAGATAAAGGAAATACGGTATAGAAGGATTTTCCCATATGTGATAACTGGGGAAATAATCACCTTGGAAAATGCTTTAAGGGAATGGGAGTATATTATAAGTGTGGAGAAAAATGACACCAAGTACATGACTGCAAGTGTAAGAAAAATGATTCCAATGTACAACTCTTCATCTACAAGGAGTTAGGAAACTACGCGAACCAATGTCCAAATCATCAGAGTATGCCCCAAATGATGCTATTGAATAATAATCATGTTATGATACTACCAACGATGAGGAGTAATTACTAGAGTTCTTATGTTGTTATTAGAAAATTATGTCATTTGAGTGTTGTACCAATAATGTACTGGTTATACTAATTATGGAGTATATAAGGATTGTACTGCAGTACTATTTCATTAAGGACATGAGATTGTGTGGAACCAAGAATAGTGGCTCAATAGTAGGTTAAATTTTTGGAAAATATATGGTTGAGATAAAGATAAAACATAATATGGTTATGATAACGAGGGAGTGATTTTTGAATAAGATATGGTTGATTTGAAAAAATTATATTCTTGACTACCTTGAAACTGATTAATTATTTCTATTCCTATCATTTTTTGAGTTTACAACATTTTTGGATAGAAGCAGTATATCCATTATTCTATACTTAATAAGGGATCATGAATGTAATCAATAAGGTTTTATGGTAATTCAGGATGTTACAATGTTTTAAAAGAATACATGATGAAGGTGTTCACATGTTATTATGTGGGAAAAAGGATCTTCATTGTTTTTACCTTCCTTATAAATTTTGGACTATGAGTTTGGACAAAAATATTTAAGATAATTCTAGTTTGAGATTAATTTTGGATTACTATAAAAGGACAACCCGGAGGTCGGGTGACAACTCGTCGCGCCCGATAAGGCCGAGAGACTTGAACTCGCAACTGAATGTCGACAAGGGTGTATCACCTACCACAGGCCCACGAGATATCCTGGATTAAATAATATAGTTTATTTTAAGAGGGCCTAGTAGATTAATTAGAAA
Source organism: Viscum album (assembly GCA_963277665.1). Classification (NCBI taxonomy): domain Eukaryota; kingdom Viridiplantae; phylum Streptophyta; class Magnoliopsida; order Santalales; family Viscaceae; genus Viscum; species Viscum album. The sequence continues at coordinate 1,591,066,743 of OY728131.1, forward strand.
TTCATTTTTTTAACGCCAAATGAATAGGATGAATAGAATATATATTTTATGTTCTATTAAATTTTAGAGTAAAAGATGAGTTAGTGGTAGAAAATAGTTAAAGTATGGAACTCTACCTGTCAAGTATATATTTTTACTCTCCTATTATTCTATAAAGAAATTAATTCATATACTTTATTGAAGGGATCTTAAAACCAAAAATGTGTTATCCTAATACATTCTGTTTTTTTAACTGAAGGCATTTTATATCATCATAGATTGATGACTTTAAGGACCTCAATTTTAAACATGTTTTTGATTGATGACCTCAATCACTACCAATAAATATTTATGTTTTTCCTCCAATTATATGACTCTAATTGCCACCAATTTTCTCATAATCGGTATCATAATTTTGGTGGTGACCGTTTCATTTATCTTTTCCTGTTATTATGAATAAATTTTATTAACCAAATTTCCGATGTGGGTTTTCCCACAAAGATATTTTATATTTTCAAACATTATTTTTGAAGAACAATATCAAATTGCGAGAACACAATTTATTGAAGGAGGGAATGTAACACCCTAGGATTTCATAGTATGTACTTCTTCAAAACAATTCAATAACTTGCTCTACATGCAACACCCAGTTCAATAACACCATTACTTACCAAACAAGTCGTTCAAAAGAGGTTATGAATAGTATTAACTAAGTTTTGAACATTATATAATCCTTATAGTTTTATAATCCATATTATTAGTTTCTTAGACATAATTTAAGAACAAATTCATTTTTTTCAGATAAAAGAGGTATTTTTCAAAAATGCACTTTTACCAACTTTTAATAGTGAACGATTTTTAAATCCAATATTTTAAAAATTTATATATTTGGCTAAATAAATATATTCTTTAGAATTGGGATACCAAAAATTTACAATGTAACACCCTGAGACTCCACGATACGCTTTTCTATGAATAATATCGTAGAGTGTGTTGTACGCAACTTTGAGTTCTAACACACACCACAACCAATCAAAGTAGTCATTATGAATAGTAATACCCACTTTTTGAAATTTTATAAATTTTATCTCTCAAAATGGAATTCATTTTTGGATTTAGAATATCGAAATTATCCTAGGGTGAAATTTTCGTACTTTTCATATAACTCTCATATTTTGATGAATAGTGAAAATTACTATATTTTTATTAAAAACAAATTTTTTAATTGAAATAATTAATAGTGATAAGTTATGAATTTGAGTAGTTTTAAAATATATTTAGAATATATTTTAACCATTTAATCCAATTTTGGTCATTGGACATAATTTCACATTTAAACTGAACATAAACAAGTATCAATCTTTTGATAATTATTATATCTTAAAACCCCGCTTTTTGTTTTGACAGCAGGAATTAATTTTAAATTAATTTCTGCCACTTTTGTGTTTTGAATTTGGAAAAATGAATTCCATATTTAGAATCAGGATTTTCAAATTGTGTAAATAGGTAACTTTTATTTTTAGATATTTTGAATAATTTACTTCGGTAAATATTTTATTTACCATGGTTAAAAGGTAAATCCGGTAAATAAGGGTAAAAAAATAATAATATAATAAATATAAATTACCAAAAAACGTGTCCAAACTTATTTTTGGATATAGGTCCGACCATGAGCATCTTTGGGTTGATTTTGGGACCCCATGGAGCCACTAGTAGGTGATAGGAACACTTTATTTTAAGTAAGTTAAAATAAATAAAAAATGACATATTCATATATCTTTTAGAAAAGAAATTCTTACATAGGGTTATATATGTTGGATTTTTGACTATAATTATTTATTAGAAAGATAAAAAGATTTCCTACATAAGTTATTTTATTTATAATTTTTAGACATTATATGATTTAATTTATTTATGACACAATGGTGATGCAGTAATTACCTAATTAATGAAAAATTATAATAATTGATATTATAAATACCCAAATAAACATAATTTGAGACTTTTTATAAATAAAAATATTTTTATAGGATAATATGGCATGTTATTATTGATGTAATAAACTTTGTGTGTAGTAATAATTATTTTATGATTTTTACAAAAATCAATTATTGAATAGTGTCAAAATTGACATAAAAGAGTTTTTAAAACAAATATTATATTATTAATTGATATTAAATATTTAAAAATCTATGGTTCGAGCAAGATACTTATATTATGATAGGTGTATCATTACTGGACCACTTCAGGGTTTATTAGATGTATATAGTATGTTTATTAACCATATAATATAAAAATACAAAGAGACATTGTAAAATTGAAACTAATTAACTAAGAGATAATACTTAAAGATATGGTTAATATAATAACCCAAACCTATCTAAATCCTATTTGATGAGTGGTTTTAGACCTATCTCCACCTTAACTTTTAAATAATCCACTTTGGAGAAATTAGAAACTGAATATGAATTTATTATAAAATAATATTTCAATCTTTTCCAAAGGTGCCTCTCACCCCTCTTATAAAAGGACACGCCCCTTCTCATTAATTCACACCTTAAAAACATTTTGGTTCGGCCATCCCCTGACCAAATACAATTTCAAATTCCCTCACTTCATCATAGAGGCCTTCCTTTAGTCAGAAAGCTAACCTATGGATCCGTTTTGATAAAATCAAAAGGAAGAACCTAAAGAAGAAGAGGCTAAATGTACCCTCGACTAAAGGAAAGTGCAAGGTAAGGGGTTTTCATCTGACTCTTTATTCCCATCAGATTAATGCCATATTGCCACTATTAACTTTTTTGTGTTGTATGTACGACCCATAATTTCATTATTTGTTTAATACACATTAATTTAAGTGTATTTACATATTCATTGTATTATATCTCTTTCAAGTGGTGTATGTTTCGTAAGTTACCAAATTGGTAAGGGTTAATTTCACAATCGCTTTATTATTCAAGGTTGTTTTTACAAAAGTATCTACTGGGACCTCTTTATCATCCACATCAATGTTTCTTAAAAATGTATTTCAAATCATTCTTACTATTTTACAGAATATGGGTTAAAGTCATTTATACCCTTGTTTTTATAAGATGTTTATAAAGGAATCTTTCTGTCGTTTTCCAAACAAGGTCCTTATTTAACCTTTTCGACAGAATTAAGGTAAGAATGTATTTTTTTAACTTATATGGTGGGTGAGGCTATTTTCCACCATTATAAAATCTTTGAATCTTCACATTCAAGCTTATAATAATATTTTCAAAGTAAATGTTTTCTTTTATAATTATGTTAATTTTAAATGATTTAAAAAAAGCGATATTTCTCTCAAATATTTTTGATTTCATCTATGTCAACATCCTTTGATAAATTTTACACTTGTTTGATTTTGATTTATTATGACACAAATCTTTTATATTGTATTTAAGGTTTTGTGATCTGTGGACAATGGATGAGTTATTTTTATGACATTAATGGTTTTTTATTAATGTTTAGGAATTTTGTATGCTAGTTTTAATATGAATGTTTATGTTATATTTAATCCTCTTCTTAAGATGAATGTTTTGGACTAGTATGCTTCGGGATGGGTTTTGGTTATTAGAGGCACTACGGGTTGGTGTCCGGTTATTAGAGGCACTTTAGGTTGGTGTCCTTTTATTAGAGGAACTCCGGGTTAGTGTCCGGTTATTAGAGGCACTCCGGGTTAGTGTCCGGTTATTAGAGGCACTCCGGGATGGTGTCTGGTTATTAGAGGAACTCCGGTTTGGTTTCTGGTTATTAGAGGCACTATGGGTTGGAGTCCAGTTACCGAGGCTCTCCGGGTTGGGTTCCGGTTAGAGTTATACCTTAGGTCTTCGCACGACAACTTGACACAAAAATTAAAGTTCGACATTATGCATTCCATCATTATGAAAGCAGTTAGTGTTATTGCATGTGATTATTCGACTAGTAGAATATCCACGTGAATAAGTAAATGGAATTACTTCATTTTATTTTTTCTATTTTATGATGAAGTTCATGTTTAAATGTATTTTGTTTTAGTAATACATTTCCGTAAATGTTTATGCTTATTTATGAAAGTTTCCGTTATACTGTTATCCTTACTGAGCATCTGAGCTCACCCCTTTCTGTGTTTTATTTTTCCCAAGGATTATAAGAAGTGTATAGTGATTGATATGCAGGGTTAATCCAAGGGAATAATGGCGTTCATAAAGGATTATTTAGGTTGATTTGTATGTTATGAAGTGTAATGTAACATTCATGTATGCAATCAATTTTCCAAGACGACTAAACTGATCAGTCTTCCGGGACTTGATTCGTTGTAATCATGCCTATATAATAAGTAATTCACTGACTCTGGGTAACTAGGGTCGGGGCGTTGCAATAATGGTATTTTATTTATAAACCTTATACATTGAATAATTAACCTTATTTATGATAGAATGATGATTTAAAAATTACATAAATATTGAAAAATAAAAAAATTGATATTATAAATATTAATATAATTGTAATTTTAGACTATTTTATGTATATCACTAATTTTAAATGTTAATATGACCTTTTAGGTTTGACTAAATAATTTTTTTCTAAGTGATAATGTTTTTATAACTTTCTCAAAAACGAAATACTAAATAGTGTCAAAATTGTCATAAATGGGTATTTATTACAAATACTATATTATTAATAGATATAATATTTCTAAAAATCTAAGGATTGTCATAATGACATGTATGAGATTAGATATGTCAATAATGAAAATCTTGGGGGTAATCTTGGCTGCTTTATGATATATTTATTAACCATTTATTATAATAATACAAGAGGACATGGTAAAATTTAACTACTTAACTTAAAGTTAAATCTAAATGATAGGGTTAATATGGTGACCAAAACTTGTATAAAACCAATTTTTTGAGAGGATTTCAACCCATCCCAAACTTAGATTATAAATAAATCAGTTTTTCTCCATTAGAAACTGATAATTATTTTATATTAAAATAATATTTCAAACTTTTCTTAATGTGACCCTCATCTCTATTATAAAAGGGTACTTCTCCTTCTCTCAAAATCACACCTTCAAATCAATTTGGCTCGGAAAACCATACCCAAATCCCCACCAAACATCAATCAATTCAACCTAGAGGACTTCCCTTGAGTATAATGACAACCTATGGAGCACTTTTGTTCAAATAAAAAAACACCCAAAGAAGAGGTAATTTTTTTATCACCTCTTTCAATGTTCATTTCTAATTCCACATTCAATTTCTTTGTCATTTACATACAAAAATATTAAATCAATTACCTTCTATATAATATGACATAATTATAAATATGGTACAACAGTAATCATTATTCAATCCATCCTATGAATGCTAATGTCACCATGCGTACGTAGGTATGACTTACCGTCTCCACGTCGTGGTGTAATTTGTAATTCAACACTATGTTATTTGGATAGATATAATGATGAATAATATTTATATAAATAATAAAAATGGCATGATAATTTTTCTCTATAATTAATTTTTCATCCAATTCCACGCATTTTAATAATTATGAAAATGATATTCTCGCTCATGTGTATGTATGGCTTACCGTCTCCACGACGAGATGAGATTAATTTCCACATTTACCATACAACAATTATTATAAAAATATATATTATTAATAAGTATTTAATAAATGATAAAATAATTCTACTTGATATATATATATATATATATATATGAACATACATATATCTTATACACTTACTCTCGTTCAATACGAAATGAAAATGGAAACAACGTTTATGCAAACGTAGCACCTACGGTCTCCATAAATGGTGTATTAACTTACATATATATATCTATTAAACATATTTATATTCCAAATATATATGATATATAAATCATTTTTATGTTCTAGATCTATTTAAATCATGATCTAAATGATATGAACAATAATAAAATGTTAAAACACGTACGACAAAGAATGTGATTTTTACCCGAAATGTTAATTTAACATGTAAATAATGATTAAATGTGTATTATTGAATCATAAATGAATCAGAAATGATATAATAAAAATGAATATTGTTCTAGTATAATTTAATAACAAAATATGGTAATTATACATTAGGTTAAACGTACCATCGACCAAAAGGAATGTACACGGTAAGGGTTAATTTCTAAATATCATTATTATCTAAGATTGATTATATGTAAGTATTTTCTAGGAAATATTTATTATCCTTGTCCATGTTTTAAGAAATAAATTAAAATATGATTATTTTAAGGTAATATTCAATGAAAACATCATTTTAAATGATTTAAGTATTTATTCTGTTAAATCATTCTCATTAATGTGGATGTTTTCCAAATATTTTTTAGGATTTATTTATATAAACATGATATTTTTAAAATGTTAAATCCTTTCAAAAGATTGAATGTGGAATGGGAAAATTTGATTAAAAAATCTATTTTAAATGACATCCTTTATAAATGTGTTAATTTTAAAGGATTTCACAAAAAAATTTATTTCTCTCAAAAAGATTTACTATTCATTTTCAATATTGTCAACATCCTTTACATGATGTTATTCATGATTAACGTTGATTTATTATAATAAAATTTACTATATTGAATTGAATGAGTTATCATATGTTTGACTGTGGATGTACTATATTAATACCCTTCATTGTTTATTGTTGAAGTGTTGACAGTTTTTATGTAGGTTTTAATATGAATGTTTGTGTTATGTTTAAAAATTTTCATATGATGAATGCTGTGGACTATAGTAAGTGATGGGTAGGGCCCTCTATAGCCCCAATATTCCTCGGTTGGACTCATGAGACAAATTAGTTTCATGGAACAATTCTATGTCAAAAATTTTATTTTTATTCTTGGCACGATGCCCTGACTATGTGGTAATGATGTATGGCGATAACTATTCACTCATTATGAAATTAATTATTATATGTGATTATTCGACTAGTATAATATCCATGTGTCTATTTATATGGTAATTTTTTATTTATTTTCTCTATATTATATTCATGTTTATGTTTAAAATGATTTATTTTATTAAACATATTTCCATAAATGTTTATAGCTTCCTCTAAATTATTTACCCTTACTGAGCATCTATGCTTACCCCTTTCTTATGTTTTGTTTTCCCAGGATTACAAGATGTGTATAATGTTTTATATGAATGGTTATGCTAGTGGAATAATGGAATTCCCAATGGATTATTTCTGTTGAGTTTTTTGTTTGAATGTGTAATGTAATGTTCATGTATGTAATCTATTTTCCCAACACGGCTAAACTGATCAGTCATTCAGGATTTTATCCCTTGTGATCATGCTAGTGTCGTGTAATAATGCACTGACTCGGGGTAACTATGGTCGGGGCATTACAGTTGGTATCAGTGGAAGTTTAGGAATGACTTTGGAAATAGATTTAGATAAAATCTAATTTTGAAACAGTAACCTAAGAAAGACTTTGATGATTAGTATGGAAGATCTTCATAGAATTTTGGTAATGTAGAGAATTTTTATATATTTTTAACAATACATCCAAGTATCAATACAAGAAGGTAGAGGAGGATTTGGCACAGATGTTCTTAGGAGTGAAACTTTGATTAGGAGTTTCAGTCTGGACCTATAGTATCCTGGTACAAGACTACAATACTTTCTGCACTCTTGGTTACGACACTCATGGGGGATGTTCTCAGGATAATTCAAATTTTCCTTAAAAACCATTAAGATGAATTAATTTGTAAATAAATACTCAAAGAAAACATTTTTTTTGTGATTATGGATTATATGCATAAACTATTCAAATTATGTTATGTATTTTACATGTTTGGAATTGTGCTCTGTGATTAATAAACTATCCTAGTGTATTCCATTGTTTAGAAATGGTGACCAATAGAAGGTATGAGAACTCCAAAAATACGGATGTTCCAAAGAGTATGAAGGATCATATCTATCATGGTCTTAAGCCATCATTTAGAAGGGAAATAGTCTTCCACATATTCTCATCATATAAAAAATAGTTTCATGTGTTAATAAGATAAGTAAAGAATTCATTGAGTCATATGGATTTGATGGGAAGCCATAGTAGAAAAGGATAGTATTGAGAATGATGGATAAAGGGAAGAAGGGAAAGAAGGAGTTTCCCATATGTGATAATTTTTGAAAGAATCACCTTCATAAATTATTGAATGAAATTAGAGTTTGTTATAAGTGTAATGAAAAAGGATATCATGTTCATGATTGAAAGGTTAAGAAAATGGTTTCAAATGTACAATGCTTCATCTTCATGGAGTTGAGACACAACGCAAATCAATGTCTTAATAATCAGAGTATACCACAATTGATGTTGTTGAATAATACTCATGTTATGATTCTACTACAATTGAAGTGGAATGACTACTATTATTATATATTCATTAATGAATTATTTCATCTGATTGGTGTATAAATGATGTACTAGTTATAATAATAATGGTGTATATAAGGATTGTACTGCAGTACAATTTCATTATGGATTTGAGATTGTGTGGTACCATGAAAAGTGACACAATAGGAAGATAAACTTTTTGGAAAATATATGGCTGAAGGTATGAAAAAACCTAAATATTGTCCTAATATTGAGGTATTGATTTTTAAATAAGAGGTGATTGATATGGACAAATTATATTGGATATTATTTCCTATCTTGAAACTAATTAATTTTTTGTTTATTCCATCATTCTTGGAGATTACAAGATTTTTTTATTTAAGGATTATATCCAGTATTCTATGTTTTAAAGAAGGAATAAGTATGTACACACCTATTGAAATATAGGTTTCTGGTAATTCATTTTAGTACAACATTTTAAGAGAATACACGATGAATGTATTCACATGTACATTGTGCGACCTTCCTTATATATTTTAGACTATGAGTTCATACTGAAGTACTGTGAATAATTATAAAGAATCGAATGGATTATGTTTGTCATTGGATACTGTTGTTAAGGTTAAATAATTTCCTAAGATTATTTTTTTATTGTTATAAAAAGGACAGCCTAGAGGTTGGGCAACAACCCAATGCGTCTGGCCAGGCTGCGAGTCTTGAACCCGCTACTGAAGGGAGAATAGGGTGTATCACCTACCACTAATATACATGATGTCCATGATTTCATAATGTAGTTTTTGATAATAGGTCTGATAGATTAATTATAAATTCATTTTTTGGAACCCTATCCGATTAGGATGAATATAATATTTGTTCGTTCTATAGACTTTTAGAATGAAAGATGAGTTTGTGTTAGAAAGTAGTTAAAGGATGGAACTCTATTTGTCAATTATTCTTTTTTTATTATTAAATGATTAAATTAATTATTAAATATTAGGGAAAAAATCATAAAACCAAAAATGTGTTATCCCAAAACCTTATGATTTTTTGAAGTGTTGATATTTTAACTCATAATTTTTTTTTGGCATTGTAGCCCTCAATTTTCCATTTATTGTTCACTTGTCTATAATTGATGACATCAATCACTACCAAAAAATATATACATTTTCCTGTAATTATGGTTATATAATTTCCACAAATTTTCTTCTATTCAAAACAATAACTTTTTGGTGACTTTTCATTTCCCTTTTCGTATTATTAAGACTAAATTTTATTAACCCTATTTCTGATGTAGGTTTTCCACAAAGGTAATTTCTATTTTAAACCATTTATTTTAGAAGAACAATTTCAAATTTCAAGGATGCAATTTATTGTTGTTGGGGAGAATGTAACACTCAAAGGTTACATAGTACGTTATCTCTTAAAAGTAATTAAATAGCTTACGCTACACGCTCACCATGTTTGAGCGCACCATGACTTAGCAAACTAGTTGTTCAAAAAGTGGTTATGAATAACATTTACTGAATTTCGAGTTTTCTATACTCAATACAATTTCATAATCCTTATTATGTGTTTCATATACATAATATAAGAAAAAATTTGTTTTTTCAGATAAAAGAAATATTTTTCAAAAAATACAATTTTACCCCCATTTAATGATGAACCATTTTTAAATCCAAAATTTGACACTTTTATATAGTAAATATAATGAAATTAAATTATTCTTTAGAAGAATGACATAAAAAATTTAGTTTGGATAAATTTTTGGTACTTTTCTGATATCATTCATATTTTGATGAATATTGAAAAATACTAAATTTTAATTAAAAACATCTTTTTTAATCAAAATAATTTATATATTTAAATCATACATTTGAGTGGTTTTAAAGTATAAGTAGATTATATTTTAATTATTTAATATTATTTTGGTCATTGGAAGTAATTTAATATTTAAATTTGACACAAACACAAATCAATCTTTTGATAGTTTTTACATCCCAGAAACATGTTTTATGGTTTTGACAATGGGAATTAATTTTAGATTAATTAATAAAACATCTAAATTTTGATTTTTTAAAATAGATATCATTTTTGAATTTGGAATATAAAAATTATCTTACAGTGAATTTTTGGTACTTTTCAAGAAACATTCAATTTTTTATGAATATTGAAAAACACTACGTTATTGTTTAAAAAAGACTTTTTAATTGACTAATTATTTATTTTATTTTAATTTATTTTATGTAAAAATAAAAAAATAATACATATATTAGTAAAATTTAATTCAATTTAGTCGATTTATAAAAATAATTTATGTATACAAATGTATTTCATTTTTTAACAATTTTTACCCACCTTCTAAGTACATTTGAAAATTTGCATAAAACGTAATTTTAGTACTTCAATGAATTGAATTTAAAAATCCTAAGAGACACCATTGACATCAGTATGTAAATTATGGTTCAATAGGATGAAAATATTATTTGGTTAATAGTAACTGTTAAATTTTATATACCATCATTAAAAGTAAATTGGGTAATTAAGGGTAAAAATGATATAATAACTACCATAACACATGTACTAATTCTATTGAATAATTATATTTCAACCATGATAATCCTTAGGAATAAAATATGATCCTTTTGGTCTACTTTTATTATATTAGAACATTTATAGTTATTTTATTTAAAGAAGAGTTAAAAGTGTTAAATTCAAAGTTTAATAACTAAACCATTTTTAATATAGGGTTATACATTAGATAAATGAGACGATAAATTTTAGATATAATTCTAAGAAAATTTACTAAATAATTGTATTTTATATATAATTTTTAAACATTATATCATTAAATATATTTATGACACAATGATGATGCAGTAATTACCTTATTATGGAAGGAGGGGAATAATTGATATTATAAATATTAATATATATGTAAATTTGGAATTTCTATGTATTAAAATAATTTTCTAGCTTAATATGACATGTTAGGTTTGATTAAATATTTTTTCTATGTGATATAATTTTTATGACTTTCACAATAACCAAATACTAAATAGTGTCAAAATTGACATAAATAGGTTTTTAAAACAAATACTATTTTATTAATTGATATAATATTCCTAAAAATCTATGTTTTGACCAAAATACCAAGATACTTTTAGATAAGTCAATAATTAACCACTTGGAGTTCTCTTGGCTTTTTATAGTAAGTTTACTAAACATTTACTATAATAATACATGAGGACACAGTAAAAGTTAAATTGTTTAACTAAGAGTTAAAATCTAAAATATTTGGTTAATAAGGGGACCTAAACATGGCTACAACCAATTGTTTTAGAGTATTTAGACCCATATCCAAATTATATTAGAAATAAAACAATTTTTATCAATTAAAAAATTGAATATGATTTTATAATAAAATAATATTTCAAACATTTCTTAATGAGACCCTTACCTCTCTTATAAAAGGGTACTTCTCCTTCTCTAAAAATCACTCCTCCAAAGTCATTTGGCTCGGCCAACCACTACCCAAATATCCTCCCAACATCCCTCAATTAATCATAGAAGCCATACCTTATGCATAATTCAAACATATGAAACCCTTTTTTTAAATCAAAAGGAAACACCTAATGAACATGTAATTATTTTATCACATCATTCAATGTTATTTTCCTCTTCCACTTTCTCATGCCATGTTATTTCCATACCAAAATAAAAACTCAAGCACATTTTACATAATGTTATGTTATTATAAATATTGAACAACTATAATCATTATTTTATCCATCCTACTAATGATAATGTCACCATACGTGCGTACGTCTGGCTTCTCGTCTCCACACTGTGGTGTAATTTGTTATTAAAAACTATGTTATTTGGATGGATATAATGATTAATAATATGTATATAAATAAGCAACACATGATAATATCTATAAAAAATAAATATTCCATCCAATTCCACACCTTTTAATCATTAAAGAAATGATATCGTCGCACATTAGTATGTACGTCATAGGGTTTCCACGATGTGATGAGATTCATTACCACGTTCACCATTCAACGATAATTATAAAAATATATATTATTAAATATTATGTTATAGATGACATAATAATTATACTCTATATATATTTATATATATATATATGTACATACCTATATCTTATTCACTTACTTCCATTCAATGCGATACGAAAACTGAAACAACAATTAGGGGAACGAACAACCTACCGTCTCCATAAATTCTGTTTTCCATTTCATATATATATAAATTATAAATATTTATATTCTAATTATATATGGTATATGATTCATGTTTTATACTCTTGGAGTATTTAAATCTTGATCTAAATGATATGATCAAGAATAACATGTTAAAACGTGTATGACAAAGAAAGCGATTTTTACCCGAAATGTTAACTAAACATTGAAATAATTATTAAATGGGTTGGATAAAATTATAAATGAATCATATATGATATAATAAATATGAATATGGTTCTGTTAAAATTTAATAAAATACTATGTTTGATGTTATTAAAAGTTTCATGACTTATTATATACTCCATTTACTAATTTTATATGAAATGTGCATAATTTGTGTGAAATATTAATGTTTTAATTCTAAGTATAATTTTTGAGCATTTTTAGATGTAGACCAAATGATTCAATTTATTTATTTATTAATAACTCTAATCCAACTGCTCCAAATTGTGTGGTTCTCATTTTTTAGGAGTCCTTATTCCATTTCACACATATCATTAGAAAAGATCATGGGCCAATTCTACCATTTGAAGACCCATATGGACCACATAAGGGAGCCTAGAGAATCTATGATGAAACTGAACCAAAAATGAAGATTGAATTACTAAGCTCAATCTAGAAGATAAATTTCCCTAATTCTCCTCAATGTTTCTAGGTATAATGTAATGAGTCTTGAATAAAAATTTCAAGGAGCATATCGAAAGACAAAGGGCCCAAATGATCTATTTAAACTCAACCAACCATTCTGGAGGGGAAATAAAATCAGTACCATATTCATGAAATATCTCCTGAAATAATTGTCAAATAAATCTGAGACATTGCAGTGTGAAATAGGAGATATATTTTCTCTACATTGTTGAATAAATCATTCAAATTTGAAGGCATCTTCTTATTCCAAACCCCATTCAAATTTTGGTCTTCGAAGAGTATATATTGAAATAAAATGATTTAAATTGATTAATATAACCGCCATAACATTAGATCCTTAAGTCCAATGGCTTCCAAATATTCAAAGGAGATAAAGAAGATATTTATCTAAAACTATTAATAAGATCATATCTCGATATTTTTCTATCTAATTTATCAAAGTGGTGATGAAATTTTAGGGGATGTTTTGGAATGGAAACAACCCACAACATTCGGAAATTAATACATCCCCTCCTCTCCTTTCAAACGGTGTTGGCATTTCAGAAGAGAGGATAAAATATTGGAACGACCAAAGACTTACCAAAGGCTTAGAGGACCTACCATACTCAAATTTTCACTTGAGATACCCTTCCTCATCTCTTTGTTTCCTTTTACTTTTTTGTTGTTCTTCATTTATAATCTTGTAAGTCTTTGGTTTTTTAATTCTATTTTAATACATGTTTATACTTTTTCATCAATTATTCTCATACACTATCTATTGAATAATATTAGTGGTCTTAAAATTGTTTAAATATATATGAATCCATTTCGCTTATTATGATCTCTCATTCAATCTAAATTTAGTATTTAATTCCCTTCATTGTTTATGTTTGTGTGTTCAACGCAAAACTCTTTTCTTATACCTTTATTTTTATTCTATTTATAATTAATAATCATACACATTACGACCAGATTATTATCTAAAACAATTGTTGAATAAATAAACCATTGGGGTGAGTTATAATTTTGGTATGTTAAGTGATATATAGAATTTTCTCCATAGATATTCATTAAATTTACATTGTGTATGTTAAACATAGAATGTCATGGATTAAGTAAATAATTTGTTTAACGTGTGGTTTCCATGGATTATTGGAACCATAAATACACTACCATAATCAATCTATAATTGATATTAGAACACTAAGTCAAGTTAATGATTGGATTAAATCCTTAACACTTTGGAATTCCAATCAACGTTATCTTGTGAATTGGGTGTAAATTTAAATGCAATATAAAGAAAAGCTCAAGGATATAACACTCCTAACTCCCTAATAATGAACTCACCAAAATCATTATCAAACTTTTAAATTAATCTTAATTAATCAATAAATTCATAAGATCTTCAAACAAACCCCCTATCTGAATACAATCAACTAAAAATAATCTACTATTAAAAATTATCATCGCCAAGGATTTAACCCGAGTGCTACTATACACATTGATATTACAAAAAAGCATTGACTGGTTGATAGGAAACAATTGGCCATGATTTCAAATGGCACCATTTCCGGCGATGGTGAAATTAAGTAGTCATTATTTTCTAGTTATTGTAAAAAATAAAAAAAAATTAAATTTTTTTAAAAAAAACACAAAGACAAAACCTATCTTCCTCTTTCTTCCAACATCTCTCTAAATTCCCTGTATCCTCCCAAACCATCCCTCAAATTTTTTTACCCTGAAATTTAGGTAGCACTTCACCAACATAAAAGGAACCTTAGGGATAATCAAATAATTCAAGAATCACTCTTTGTCCAACCAATTGAATTAGATATTGTCAATCATGGGGAACAAACTCTTAAAGCGATCTCTAACCCTAATATGAATTACCAAAATCTTGTTATTAAATGTCCAAATATAGAGGAATACATTTTACTCAAATCAGGTTGGATTCATCTTCTTCCTCATTTCCACAGGCTAGCCAGTAAGGATCCACATCTCCACCTTAGAGAGTTCCAAGTGGTGTGCTCTACCATGAAGCCTCAAGGGGTTTCTGAGGAACAAATAAAACTATGAGCATTAACTTTCTCCCTAGATGAAACTATTAAGGCATGTCTTTACTACCATCCTCCTACGTCCATAACCACATGTAATGAAATTAAGTGACTCTTCTTATTGAAATTCTTTCCTGCTTCTCGTACTGCTTCTATCCGAAAGGAAATAAGTTGTATATATCAGTTCCCATGTGAATCACTCCATGAATACTGGGAGAGGTTCAAAAAGCTTTTTGCAACCTGCCCAAAACACCATATCCTTGATCAACTGTTGATCCCATACTTCTATGAGGGATTATTAGAGATTGAGAGAACTCTCATTGATGAAAAAAATGGTGATGATCTTATTGATAAAACTCCTAATGTTTTAAGAGATCTTAGAAGAAACATGGCTACAAACACAAAACAATTCCATACTCGAGCACTTACTGAAGTAAAAAAAGTCCATGACAATAAATCTATAGAGTTGAACAAGATGAAAGAGTGGATGATTGAACATGCAGGTCTTGTGCGAGAACTAGTTGTGGCATCCAAAACACCAAACTCATATTCTCCAAAATCATTATTCCCTATTTCTATAATGAATTGTAGAATCTATAGCTCCCCATCTCATCCAACTAACACATGTTTGTAGACTCAAGAGGATCAATTTGATTCATTTGGACTAATTGATCTCAATGCAGCATATGCTCATAGGAACTTCAACCCACAAAAATCATGTTTGTTCATTGGAAACTTCAACCGACCTCACTCAGATCCCTTCTATTCTTCCTATAACCAAGGCCTGAGGTAGGGTAATCTCGTATCTCATCCCCCTCAATTACCTCCTCAAAACCCAAACCGGTTTCAATATGGTCAAGGCGTTGGTAACTTCCAACAACATTATCATTTTGCTGCTCAACAAAAAATGAACAATCGTCCTCCTGGATTCCACTATCCTAGTGAGCCTTCCCAATTCCAAAAAAATACAATTTATTTCCCAAGAACCATAATCAAGGTTATCAAAATTTGGGACAAGACTCTTCTTCCATGAAACCATGGAAAATTGCAGTGGAAGATCATGCCTCCTTCACCTGTTCCAACCTCAAAAACATTGAAAAAAATTAGTCTAATTGCATCCCACCTGAGCCAGTAACGACAATCAAATTCTTCCTACCTCCTAACTCTACCATTAACCAACCCCAATGGTAATGTAATTTCAATTTTACTTAGACCAGGAATACAAATTGACATGCCAATAGATAAGTCCTCCAACCCACCATTAAATGTAGACCTAGAAAATGAAATGAAAAAAAACATGAAAAGGAATCTGAATCCATTCCCTCACCTCCTTCCATTCCTCTTAGGAACCCAATTCATTTCCCTCAAGCCTTTTCTAAGACAATTATGTCATTTGAACCCGATAATGAACTGAATGACATGTTTCGACGTGTTGAAGTCAACATTCCCATATTATATATTATTAACCAAATTCCTAAGAATACAAAGTTTCTCAAAGAGTTGTGTACCCATAAGATTCATTTTAAGACACTTGAACATGTTTCCACCCAATAGTAGATTCCCATAAAGTGAAAATATCTAGGGACCATTAAGGTTCAATGCAAATATGAGATTCACACTTTGATGATGCACTCATAGACCTAGGAGCCACAATTAATGACATGCCAAAATCTATATTCTACAACCTTGGTCTAGGTTCCTTGCTCCCAACTGGTGTTCAAATATATTTATCCAATTGAATCACAACCAATCCTAAGGGAATAATTTGGGATGTTCATGTTCGAGTTAAAGATCTTATCATTCCAACCGATTTCTACGTCATTGCCATGGACGGTGAGACGAACTCTTCTTGATCTCCATTAATTCTAGGATGAACATTACTAATGACAGCAATACAATAAATTGATGTCCATTTAGTCATCATATCCATTGAATTTGGTGACCAAAATGGCCATGTTCAACATTTTCCAAGAAATGCAATACCCATCCAAGGATCACTCTACATTCTCAATCCATGATTCTGTGTACACTTCTAATATTTAATTGAACCCCAATACATCATGTTATTCATGTTCAATTGATAAAGGATCTTGTGAAATCTAAACAATGATTAACCAAGTTAGAAATGGTGGTTTTGATGGGGACCACTCATTCATAGACTCCATCAATCAAGTGGAACATGAAAACTCTCTTGAATCCCACATCAACTTTTATCTCTACTGCTCCACCTTGAACAATATTAAGGAAAATGAATCTAAAGAAACTAAAGTCCCTTCATCCATTCTTGAGTTGTCTAACCCACAAATAAATTATGAGACTAATATGAAACATCTTTCTGAAAAACTGAAATATGCATTCCTTTTGCATGATCACTCTTATCATCTCATTATCTCTTATTCACATACCTAAACCGAGGAGTACAAACTTGGTAAAGTGTTAGGAGAAAACAAAAAGGCCATAGGTTGGACCCTAGATGACATACCATGAATCAACGCTGGCCTTTTCATGAATCACATCCATATTGAGGAATCATCCAAACCAATTAGACAACCACAATGAAGACTCAATCCACACATACTTGAGGTAGTTAGAGGAGAGATCACCAACCTTCTTCAATTTGGTATTTTTTACACAATTTCTGATAGTGAATAGGTTAGTCCAATTCAAGTTGAACCTAAAACAGGTGTGGTAAATGTTGTCACAAAAGAACATGGTGAGGTAATACCAACTTGAGTGAAGAAAAAATGGCATGTTTGTATAGGTTACCAAAAATTGAATGTTGAAACAAGAACGGATCACTACCATCTTCCATTCCTTGATAAAATTCCAGAATGATTATCCAGATAATAACCCTATTGCTTTTGTGATGGATACACCGACTACTTCCAAATCCCATTATCACATCAGGAAGACAAAAAGACTACTTTCAAATTCCCCTTTGGAAGATATGCATATAGGAGAATGCCTTTTGGCCTTTTAAATTCTCTTGAAACATTCTAGAGTTGTATGATGAGTATATTTTTTGAATTCATTGAACACTGCATGGAAGTCTTCATGGATGACTTTACCATTTATGGTGAGTCATTAGAATCATTCTTGCATTCCATCTCTCTAGTCCTTCAAAAGTGTGTCAAGTGTAACCTTGTGTTATATTTTGAAAAATGTCACTTCATGGATGAAAATGGGATTGATCTAGGGATCATAGTATAAAAGGACCGTATTGAAGATGATCCTACAAAAATTTAAGTAATCCAATAACTTTTAGAACCCAAAATGTTTTCTATAAATCCGTAAATTTCACAGTCATACGGGATTCTATCGGGGATTCATCGATAACGTCAGTAGGATTTCCCTCCCACTCACTTGTTTACTCCAAAATTATGTCACTTTCTATTTCGATAAGGTTTACATCAGATCCTTCATTGAACTAAAAATTTCTCTCACATCTTCCCCATTAATCCAACCCTCAGATTTGTCTTTACCATTTGAGATGATGTGTGATAATTTTGATAGAGCAGTTGGGGGTATTCTGGGTAAAATAAGCGAAACAATTCCTCATTTGATATATTATGCCTCAAAATTCTTGGTTAAAACTTAATCTCACTACACTATGACTGAAAAGGAACATTTAGTAGTGATTTTTTACTTAGATAAATTCATGCTCTATCTCTTAGGTTCCATAGTCATCATCTTTGTAGAAAATTATTCTATAACATTCTTAATCAAGAAAAGTGATTCCAAACCAAGGCTAATAAGATTTTTTCTAATGCTCCTAGAGTTTGACCCTGAAATCTAAGTTAAAATAGGAAAAAACCCCTATGGCTGATCACTTGAGTATTATTTTAATTCTTCTCATTTTGAAATAATTGATCTAGAATTCTTATCTGAACACCTTTCATCTCTCACTCCAAAAATACCATGGTATTCCCCAATTGTAAATTACTTGGTTTTTGGTGTTTTTCATGAAATATTTTCAAAAGAACAAAAAATTAAGTTGAAAGGTTATTCAAAATACAATATTTTTCGAAGAAAATAAAAATTGGAAATCTAGGGTAGAAATGGTAATTAGGAGATGTGTTGATGAAGATGAACATTCCTCTATCTTAGAGTTCAGTCACTCAATGCCTGGTGGTGGCCATTTTGGACCACAAAGGACCTCATAAATGGTCCTAGACTGTGGATTCTTCTAGCCATCACTCTTCAAGGAATCACTTGTGTTTTTTAAATCATGTCCATCTTGCCCAATGTTTTTGAACAATTTCAAAGAGAAATAAAATTCCCCATAAGTCCTTAATTTTCTGTGTGATTTTCAATGTTTGGGGCATCAATATCATGGTACCATTCCCCCTTCCAATGGATTCTCATATATTATTATTGCGGTTTATTATGATTCTAAGAGGGTAGAGGACAAACCCACTAGAAATAATTATTCCCATATTATTTGTGCGTTCGTAAAGACACACATCTTCAACCGATTTGGAACACCACATGACTTGATAAGGGACTTAGGAACCTATTTTTGAATTAAAACCATGTAATATATTTTATAAAAAATTGGTTTTTCACATAAAACATCAACTACATATCACCCCCAAAAAAAGGCATTGTTGACCTTTCTAATAGAGAAGTGAAAAGAGTGCTTGAGAGAATTGTAAAACCCACTAGAAAAGATTGGCCTAAAAGACTTGGTGATGCACTTTAGGCTAATCGATGTACCTGTAAAACACCCATTAGGATGTCTCCTTTTTAGGATAGTTTGTGGTAAACAATGTCATTTACTAGTTGAAACCCAACATAAGTCATTTTGGGATGTGAAAATATGTAATTTTGTTTCTGAATAATATTTTGAAGTAAGAATGTTGCAATTGGATAAACTGGAGATGCTTCGACTTGAATCATATGAAAATTCCAATATGTACAAAGAAATGGTTATGGTACACCATAAAAAACACATCTTAATAAAATTATTCTTTTAAGGTGTAAATTGAATCCCCCACTACAAAAAGAATATTCACGGTTAATGAACATCGATTAAATCATCACAATGAGAGGAGGCACAATCCTGTAACCACATCTACTTCAATCGAGTCCCCAATATTTGGAGTTAACCCACCACTGGATAGAGATGGAGACCCACCAAATCCAAACCAGGGGAACCTCTTTCCCTTTATCTCCCCCCTATCTTCTTCCTCCCTCATTCACAATTTTTTACTAAATTCCTCATCACATTTTTATTTACACTTTCTGTTTTGTGTGGGTATGTATTTCAAAAACACAAAAAACATAAAAATTTAAAAAAAATGAACAAACAAGAGTCATACTTACTCACCTTCCATTTTTCATATTTTTTCCAACCAGTTTATGGAGTAAAAAAACATGGTTTAATCTCAAAATTTTTGTGGTTTATTCATAAATTTTTTATAAAGAATATTGTGTCAAAACAAAAAAAAATTGATTTCTCACTTTTTGAATGAAAATCTAATTTTTCCCAACCGTGAGGAACAAAATTAGCTTTCATGCCAAGGCCACCTATGGCAATCTTTTCAAAATGTGTGTTTTATCCCCCATTTGCGAGTCTTGAGTTTTTGGGTCTTCGAGTTGAATTTCTTACTTTAGTGTGAATTAATATGATAGAGGTATTTTCCAAACCACATGAGAATTATAATAGAAAAATAGCCACCGATTTTACTTAAAATAATCCTCTTTTTGAAACCCACTTCAAGACTATGATAAACTTTTCCTTTATTACCACATTATAAGCCCAATTTCATATCCCACCCAATATCAATATGGATTTTAATTGCATAATTTTTTGAAATTTATTGGTGGGGGGAATGGATTTCACTGTTTGGGTGCCCTTTTATTGATTTCAAATGAGTTACCATGTGCTTGAGGGAAAAAATCTATTTTAGTGTGGGGGGGAGGATTTACATTAGTAGGGTTTGGGAATATATATATGCTCATGACATATTGTTCGAATTATAATTACATGTATTCAAAAAAATTAATTAAAAAATGAAAAAAAATAAAAAAAAACAAAATTGTGTAGTGTCATTGGTATGTCAAAAATAAATATTTCTCAGCCTTTAATATTGTTATAACTATTAATGTTAGTGTCATGAGGAGATAAACCATGGGATGGGAAATTAGTGTGAGATCTGTTTGAAGTTACACTTTTAAAAAAAAAGAAAAGAAAAAAAAACAGCACTTGATTTATTTTCATATGTCATTGGGAGATGTTTAGTGTTTTGTAAATATTCCATATGTTCAATCCCTTTATATGTCCATCAACTGTTTCTCCTTATTTCAAATTTTTATTCCCTCATAAATATGTGTTTCCATTTCCTTTCACGTCTCATTTAAAAAAAATCATCTCTTTTTCCACGTTGGTGTTTTCCCCTTTATTTCTCCCTCTTGAACATAATATTCCTACCGTACCATGGCCATATGAAACCCATTAAAAAGGCCACCTGATTTTTTTCTCCTTGGATAGGGAGTGGAATCTAAGAGCTCTTTCAAACTCAATGATTTTCACTTTTGGATAGTTAATGAGTGAAGCTCCATAAATTAATTCTGTCATCTTAAGAGGAGTATGTTTTGTGTTCCACCATTTTACATTTATAAATATGAGCTTGACAAAAATGAATTATATTTGTAACATTGTGTCTATAACAACAAGTGGTGGAATTAAATATGGATGAGTGATATTTTCTAAACCTCCCTGATTGGGGAAACCAAAATTTTAATATTTTATGGTAAGTGAAAATGTTTTTTGTCATGATTTTATATTTGTTGGACATGAGGACATGCACAAGAATAAGTGTAGAGGAGTTCATGTTATTAATAGATTCATGACTTATTATATACTCCCTTTTCTAATTTTATTATTAATGTGAATAATTTGTGTGAAATATTAATGTTTTGATACTATGTATAAATTTTGAGTATTTTTAGAAGTAGTCCAATTGAGTTTGTTTACTATATTATTTATAACTCTCTCCCTACTAATCCAAATTGTGTTGTTCTAGTTTTTTAGGATTCCTTATTTAATTTTCTACATATCATAAAAAGGTATCATGGGCCAATTCTTCCATTTAAACACCCATATGGATGACAGAAGGGGGGCTACATAAACTGCGATGAAACTAGACTGGCCATGAAGATTGAATTATTGGGCTCAATCTAGATGTTAAAATTATTATATTATCCTGAAAGGTTCTGGGGCTAATTTACATAGAGTTAGAAAAAATTCAAGTCTCAAATCCAAATACAATAGGCTCAAATGATCCAATTAAACTCATCCCACCATTTTGCTTAGGAAATAAAATCAGTACAGTATTCATGAAATATATAATTAAGTAATAATAATATTAAGCTATGATTTTGCAGTGCGAATTAAGAGATAAACATGGCCGACTTTTTTGAAGAATTCTTTTGGATTTTAATGAATCATCATATTCAAATACCCTTTCACATTTTTTCCTTTAAAAAGTTATTATTGAAACGGATCGATTAAAACTGTTCAATCCAAACACCATAACATTGGATCCTTAAGTCCAATGGTTGCCGAATTTTCATAGTAGATAGAGAAGATATTTATATTAAACTTGTAAGATGATCATATATCAATATTCAGATGTTTAATTTATCAAATTGTTGATGCAATTGGAGTGGTAGTTTTGGAAGTCAAACAGCCCACAACATTAGGCAATAAATACTTCCCATCCACTCCTTTCAAAAGGGTTTTCCATTTCAGAGGAGAGAAGAAACTATTGGCAAAACAAAAGCCTTACCAATGGTTTTGGAGGACCTTCCATACTCACTTTGTAAATTGAGATACCCTACCTCCTCAATTAGTTTTTTTACTTTTGTGTTGTTCTTCGTTTGTAATCATGTAAGCCTTGATTTTTGTAATTCTATTTTAATGCATGTTTCTTCTTCTTCTTATTTTATTATCATCCATATTCTATTAAATAATATTAGTGGTATTAAAATAATTAAAATAAAATTGAATCCCCTTCCATTATTATGATTTCTCATTCAATATATTGTTAATATGTAATTCCCTTCCATGTTTTCTTGTATGCGTTTGATGCACAATGCTTTTCTTATACCTTTCTTTTTATTCTACTTGTAATTCCTAATCCCGAACATTACAACTAAATTATTTACCAAAACAATGTCTGAGTAAATATACCATTGTGGTGAGTTATAATTTGGGGATGTTTAGTGATTGAGAGAATTTTCTCGATGGATATTATTTAAATTAACAATATGTATGTTAAACATAGTATGTCGTGGATTAATGACATAATTTTTTTAAAGTGTGGTTTACATGGATTGTTGGAACCATAAATACACTACCATAAACAAGATCTAATTTAGATTAAAACCCCATGTTATATTAAGGATTGGATTAAAGCCTTAAAACTTAGTAATTCCAATCAACGTTATGTTGTGAAGTGGGATTTAATATAAATTCAATAAAACAAAAATACCAAGGATATCACAAGATTAACTCACTAATAATGAAATCACCCCAATATTTATCAAATTGTTAAATTAATCTTAATCAATCAATCATTTCATAAACTCTGCTAACAAACCCCCCAATCAAAATATAATCAACTAAATACAATCGACTATTAAAAATTTTCATCGCCACTAATTCGACATGAGTGCTGTTATACACATTTTCAGAGCACTGGAACCATGACCGGTCAATAGGTGAAAATTGGTTGTGCTTTTTATGGTTATTGTACAGGAGGTCAAATATACCCTCGACCAAAGAAAATATCACGGTAACGGTTAATTATTCAATTTCATTATTATCCGAGATTGTTTATGTGTTTGTGTTTTCTAGGGAATATTTATTATCCATTTCCATGTTTCGTAAAAGAAATTTCAAAATCATTCTTTTATGGTACATTTTAACTAAAACCATATTTTAAATGTTTAAATTATTTATTCTTCTAAATCTATCTCATTAATGTCCTTGTTTTCAAAATGGTTTTGTGTAAAAATATTGTATACACATGATTGTTTTAAATTGATAATTCATTTAAATAGTTTCAAAGTTGTATGGCACACATTGATTCAAAAACCTTTTTTAAATGCCTTCATTTAAAAACGTGTGACATTCAAATGATTTCACCAAAATGGTTATTTCTCTCATAATGTTTTACTAATTATTTTCAACTATTTCAATATCCTTTACTAGATATTATTCATGATTAATGTTGATTTATTATAATAAAATCGTCCATATTTCATTGAATGAGTTATGATATGTTGGACTGTGGATGTGTTATTTTTTTACCCTTCATGGTTTATGGTTGAAGTATAGGAATTTCATATGATTGTTTTAATATGAATGTTGTTGTAATGTTTCAACATTTTCATATAAGGAATGTAGTGGACATAGTAAGTGATGGGTGGGGCCCGCTATAGCCCTCCATGCATCAGTAGGTCTCTTGATAAAAATTAGTGTCTAGGCACAAAGCCTTGAAAAAAATATTTATTTGCAGACATGGCATGAGGCCTTGGCTATGTGGTAAAAATGTCTATCATTATGCATTACCTTATTAGGAAATAAAATATTACATGTGATTATTAGACAAGTGTAATATCCATTTTCATGTTTATATGTTAATGTGTGATTTATTTTTTTCATATTATGTTCAATTTTATGTTTAACAGGTTGTTTTTTATTACACATGTTTCCTTAAAAGTTTATAGCTTCTACTAAACTATTTACCCTTTCTGAGGATCTGAGCTCACCTATTTCTTTGGTGTGGTTTTCCCAGGATTCCATGAAGTGTATTATGTGTGATATGAAGGTTTATGCTAGGGTAATAATGGCGTTCTCAACAGATTATTTATGGTGTGTTTTATGTTTGAATGTGTAGTGTAATGATCATGTATGCAATCTATCTTCTAAGACTTCTAAACAGATTGGTCTTTCGGGATTTGATCACTTGTGATCATGAAAGTGTTATTTAATAATGCACAGACTCTAGTTAACTTGGGTACATGTGTTATAGTTTGTATTCGAGATGTTTAGAAACAACTATGTAAATAGATTTAGATAAAATCTAATTTTGGCACATTTCCCTAAGATAGGCTTTGAGGATTAGTATATACGAAGTACCTAGAAATTTGGTAATGTATAAATTTAATAAATTTACCAAGAAATATATCCATGTCTGAATATGAGTAGGTAGAGGTGGCTTTAGCACATATGTCGAAAAGAGTGAAAACCACGATAAGGATTTTCGATCTTGACATGGGGTATCATGGTACACGACAATGGGCCTTTCTACATTCTTCATTATGAAAATCCTGAGGGATATTCTTAGAATAATTGATGTTATTTTATAAACTATTATGAACGGTTTATGAGTAAATAACTCCTCAAAAAACTTTTTTTTATTATGGATTATATGCATAAATAATTCAATTCATGTTACCTATTTAACATATTAAGAATTATGCATTGCAATTCATAATCTAACCTAGTGTATTCCATTGTTTAGAAATGGTGCCTAATAAAAGGAATGAGAACTCCAACAATACACATGATCCAAAGAGTAAGAAGGATCAAATCTATCATGGTCTTAAGCTAACATTTAGAAGGGAAATAGTCTCCTATGTATTGATATCATATGATGAAATCGTATTACCTCTTAATATTATAAGTACAATATTCACTGAGACGTATGGATTTGATGAGAAGCGAGAGGAGAAAAGGATGGTAGAGGGACTGATGGATAAAGGGATGAATGGAAAGAAGGATTTTCCCATATGTGATAATTGTCGAAATAATCAACGTGGTAAATATTTGAAACAAATGTGGGTTTTTTAAATGTGTGGATAAAAAGGACACCTGGTACATGATTTAAAGGGTAAGAAAAAGTTTTCAAATTTACAATGCTTTATCTGCATGGAGTTGAGACACTACTCAAATCAGTGTCTCAATCATCTGAGTATACCACAAATGTTGATGTTGGATAATAATAATCTTATTATACAAAATCAGATGAAGATTAATGACTCGTGTTCTTATGTTGTAATTAAATACTTATGTCATTTGAGTGTTTTATCAATGATGATCTAGTAATAATAAATTTATAGTATATAAGGATTGTAATGTAGTGCTATTTCATTAAGGATTTGAAATTGAGTGGTACCAAGAAAAGTGACTCGATAGAAAGTTAATATTTTCGGAAAATACAAGGGTTAATGAAAGTTAAACCTTAATATGGTCTTAGTACTAAGGTATTGATTTTTTACTAAGAGTTGATTAATTTGGGTAAATTATATTTGATATTATTGATTACATTGGAACAAATTAATGGTTTGTTTA
This sequence comes from Viscum album, assembly GCA_963277665.1. Taxonomy (NCBI): domain Eukaryota; kingdom Viridiplantae; phylum Streptophyta; class Magnoliopsida; order Santalales; family Viscaceae; genus Viscum; species Viscum album. The sequence continues at coordinate 1,591,093,420 of OY728131.1, forward strand.
TTCAATCATTGATTGATATTGCAACATTTTTTTTATTTATGGAGTCTATCCGGTATTCTATGTTTTATATAAGGAATAAAGATGTACATACCTATTCAAATATTTTTTTTATGATAATTCATTTTTTACAACATATTAAGAGAATACATGATAATGTTATTCAAATAAATAATATGTTACCTTCCTTATAATTTTTGGACTGTGTGTTCGGAAAAAAGTAATGAGTAAAAGTCTAAAGGTTGGAATGGATTATGTTTGACATTGGATACTATAGGTATGTTTAATGAATTTCTTATCAATATTTTATTGTTTTTACGAAAAGGATAACCTGGAGGTCGGGTGACAACCCGTCGTGTCCGGCAAGGCCACGAGACATGAACCCGCTGCAGAAGGGCCAGAAGAGTGCATCACCTACCACATGACTATGTGATCTCTGAGATTGTATAATGTTTTTTAAAGGTTATATATTTTAATTATAAATTCATTTTTTGTAACCCTATACGATTAGGATACATAGAATATCTTTGAGTTCTATAATCTTTTGGAGTTATAGATGAGTTTGTGGTATAAATTATTCAATGGATGGAACTCTACATGTCAATTATTTTTTTTTTGTATTCTATAAAGAAATTAATTCATAAAAAATTAGTAAAGGATATGAAAAACATTTATTATCCTAATACCTTATGTTTTTTTGAACCGATGATATTTTAACTCATCATAATTTTGTAGCATTGAAGCCCTCAATTTTACATTTACTGTTCACTTGTTTGTGATTGATGACATCAATCACTCTCTATTAATATTTACATTTTTCCACTAATTATGTGTCTATAATTTCCACCAATGTTCTCTTATTCGAATCCCTAATTTGGGGGTGACTTTTTCATTTCCATTTCCCTCTAATTAAGACTATATTTTTTAAAACCTATTTCTAATGTGTGTTTTCCAAATAGTTATTTTCTATTTTAAACATTTTATTTTCAAAAAAAAATTTGAAATTGTGAGGACACAATTTATTAAAATAGTGGAAATGTAACACCAACGATTTCATAGTATGTTATCTCGTTAAAGTAATTCTATAGCTTATGCTACACATAACTTCGTGTTTGAGTGCACCATGACTTAACTAACTAGTTGTCCAAAAAGTGTTTATGAATAGCATTAATTGAATTTTTTATTTTATATACTCCATATAATTTTATAATCCATATTTTTTTGTTTCATAGACATAATATAAGAGCAAATTAGTTTTTTCAGATAAAAGAAGTATTTTTCAAAAAATGAAATTTTACTATAATTTAATGACAAACCCATTTTAAATACAATATTTGAAACACACATATATATATATATATATATTAAATTTTATGAAATTTATTTTTTTTAAAGGTGGACAAAAAAATTAATTTGGATAAATTTTCGGTACATAACATATTACTTTCATATTTTGATTAATAGTGAAAAATACTATATTTTAATTAAATTAAATTTTTTTTAATATAAATAATTTATCTTGTTAAGTTATAAATTTGATTGGTTTTAGAGTATCAATAGATTTAATTTTTATCATTTATTATAATGTAGTTCATTGGAAGTAATTTTACATTTAAATTTAACCTAAAGACATATACATATTTTGATAGTTTTAACTTATCAAAAACCTATTTTCTAGTTTTGAAAATAGGAATTAATTTTAGATTAATTAATAAAACTTTAATGTTTTGAATTAGTTAAAAAAATCATTTCTTAATTTGTAGTATCAAAATTTACAATGTTTGAATTTTTGGTATTTTTCTGGAGACATTCAATTTTTGATGAATAGTGAAAAATGATGCGTTATTGTTAAAAACTGACTTTTTATTTTAATAATAATTTATTTTACTTAAATATATTTTAATTCAAAATTAATAAATAATACATATATTATTTCAATTTAATTCATTGTATTCATTTTATAATATGATAAGATGTATAAAATGTTATTGAATTTGTTAACGTAATTTACCCACCTTCTAGACACATTGGAAAATTTGCATAAAACGTAATTTTACCACTTATGTGAATTGAATTTCAAAACTCCTAGAGACATGGTTGAAATCAGTATGTAAAATACAATTAAATAGGATGAAAATAAAATTTTCTGTATAGAAACATTTGAATTTTATTTACCACGGTTAAAAGTAAATAGGATAATTAATGGTAAAAATGAAATAATAATTACAATAATACATGTCCTAATTCTATTATATAATCTTATTTCTACCAAATGAAACCTTAGGAATAAAATATGATCATTTTGGTACACATGTATTAGATTAGTACATTTATTATTAATTTATTTAAAAGATAGATAAAAGTGTTAAATTCAATGCTTAATAAAGAAATCATTTTTAATATAGGTTTATAAAAAAGCTAAATTCGAATATAAATATTTGTTTTAAAGATAAAATTATTTCCCACATAATTATATTTTATTTATAATTTTAACACATTAAATAATTATGATTATTTATTACACAATGATGATGCAGTAATTACCTTTTTATTGATAGATTAAAATAATTGATATTATAAATATTAATATAAATGTAAATTTAGACTTTTTATGTATTCCAAGAAATTTATAGGTTAATATGACTTGTTAGGGGTGATTAATTAATTTTTTTCAATGGGATAAAATTTTAATGACTTTGATAGAAACCAAATACTTAATAGTGTCAAAATTGACATAAATGAGTTTTTAAAACAAATACTCAATTATTAATTGATATAAAAGTACTAAAAATATATATGGTTCAACCAAAAGACATGTATAAGATTTTATATATCAATAATTAACCACTTGGGGTCCTTTAGTCATATTTTAGTATGTTTATTATGCATTTATTTTAATAATACAAGAGGACAGAGTAAAAGGTAAACTATATAACTAAGAGTTAAATCTAAAAGATAGTGTTATTATGGTAACCTAAACATGTCTAAAACTTGTTGTTTGATAGTATTTAGACACATCCAAACCTTATCTACTTTAAAAATAAATTTTAGGCCATTATACATGGAAAATGATTTTATAATAAAATAATATTTCAAACTTTTCTTAAAGTGACCCTCACCTCTATTATAAAAGGGTACTTCCCCTACTCTCAAAATCACAACTCCAAATCCATTTAGCCTAGCCAAAACCTGACCAAATCTCCTCCCAACATCCATCATTTCAATTCATATGCCTTCTCTTGAGAATAAAGCTATCCTAATGTTCCATTTTTTTCAAATCAATAGGAAACACCCAAAGAAGAGATTAATATTTTATCTCCTCTTTCAAAGTACTTTTCTTCTCCCACATTCACTTTATATGTTATTTCCATACCAAAATAAAGACTCTGATTCCATATACATACTATTAATTTATTATAAATATGTTACAACAATACTAATTATTCAATCCATCCTATGAATGATAATGTCACCATGCGTGTGTATGTACGGCTTACCCTCTCCGGGTCGTGGTGTAATTTTTTATCCAACACTTTGTTTTTTGAATATGTATGATGAAGAATAAAATTTATATAAATAATGAAATTATAATTATAATTTCTCTATAAAAATAAATATTCCATCCAATTACACACCACTTAATCATTAATGAAATGATTTTGTTGCTCGTGTGTACGTACAACATACCATCTCCACGACACGATGAGATTCATTTCCACGTTCACCATTCAATGATATTATAAAAATACATATTCTTAATAAGTATGTTGTATATGAAATAATAATGACAATATATATATATATTAATTTACTTACATATATCTTATTCAGTTACTTTCATTCAATAAATATGAAAATGAAAACAACATTTATGCATATGTACGACCCACCGTCTCCATAAACGTTGTTTTCCATTTCATATATCTATCTATTATAAATATTTATATTGTAAATATATATGATATATAAAACATTTTTTATGTTATGGAAGTATTAAAATCATGATCTATATGATAGGATCAAGAATAAGAAGATAAAACTTTTACGAAAAAGAAAGATATTTTTACCCAAAATGTTTATTTAACATGGAAATCAATATTAAATGGGTAGTAAAATATCATAAATGAATCGTGTATGATATAAAAAACTATGAATATGGTTCTCTTACAATTTTATAAAATAATATGTTCAACATAAATGAGGTTAAAAATACCCTAAACTAAATTAAAGTACATGGTAATGGTTAATTCCTTAATCTCATTATTATTAGAGATTGTATGTCTGAGTTTTTTATAGGAAATATTAATTATCCATGTCCATATTTCACAAAATAAATTTCAAAATGATTCTTTTAAGATAATCTTTAACTAAAACATCATTTTAAATGTTTTAAATATTTATTCTTCTAAATATTTCTCACTAATGTCCATGTTTTCGAAATGGTTTTGAGGATTTATTTATATGGACATGATTGTTTTAAAATGTTCATTCATTTCAAAATTTTTCAAATTGGTATGGGAATCTATTATTCAAAAATCTATTTTAAATGAATTCATTTATAAATGTTTGACTTTTTAATTATTTAAAAAATGGATATTTCTCTCAAAAAGTTTTACTGACCTTTGTCAACTATGTCAACATCCTTTACTGTTTAATATTCTTGAATTAGGTTGACTTGTTATAATACAGTATTTCATATTTTAATGAATGAGTTATGATATGTTTGACTATGGAGGTGATATTTTTATAACCATTATTGTTAATGGTTGAATTATTTATTTTTTTATACTATTATTAATATGAACGTGAATTTTATGATTGAACATTTTCATATGAGGAATGCAGAGTACTTAGTATGTGACAGTTGGGGCCCGCTATAGTCCCTGAATACATCAGCAGGTATTAGAAGACAAATTAGTGTCCTGGGAAAAGGAAATGACAAAAATTTTATTTGTAGTCTTGGCACGAGGCCCTGCATTTGTGTTATTGATGTCCGACATTAACCATCCAATTATTATGAAATTAATTATTAAATTTGATTATTCGAATAATATAATTTCAATGTACATGTTTCTATGGTACTATTTGATTTATTTTCAGTATATTTTGTTCAAGTTTATCTTTAAAAGGATGTTTTTAAATTACACATCTTTCAATAAATGTATATAGCTTCTGAAAAATTATTTACACAAACTGAGCATCTAGACTCACCACTTTCTTATGTTCTGTTTTCCCAGGATTCCTAGATGTGTATTATGTTATATTTTTAGGGTTAAACTAGGGGAATAATGTATTTCTCAACATATTATTTATGTTGAGATTTATGTTTTATTTTTTAATGTAATGTTCGTGTGTGTAATATATTTATGAATACTACTAAACTAAATGGTATTTTGGGATTTGATCCTTTGTGATCAAGCCAGTGTTATATAATAATGCACCGACTCTAGGTCACTAGGGTCTTGGCATTATTGTTGGTATTAGATGAAGTTTAGAAAAAACCATGTAAATATATTTAGATGAAATCTAATTTTGAAAAGTTATCCTAATATAGAATTTGAGGATTAGTATAGAATAACTTCTTAGAATTTAGGTAATGTAGAGATTCTTGGAATTTTCCCTTAAATTCATCCCACTCTGGATACGAGCAGTTAGATGTGGATCTGGAACAAATGTCACTAAGAGTGAAAACTCCGACAAAGAGTTACGGGCTTGACCTGGGGTATCCTAGTACACTAAAACGGGAATTGTTATGCTATTGGATACAACAATCATGTGGTATATGCTTAGGATAATTTAAATTTTCCTTATAAACCAGTAAGAAGTATTTATGAGTAAATAAAATCTCAATGAAAACATTTTTTTGACTATGTATTATGTTCACAAACTATTCAATTTAGGTTATTAATTTTACATGTTTGGAATTATGCATTCTGATTCAAAAACTAACCTACTGTATTCCATTGTTTGGAAATGCTTCCTAGTAGAATGAATGTGGACTCCAGCAATACGCATTATCCATAGAGTAAGAATGATCATATCTATCTTGGCCTTATGCCAACCTTTTGAAGGGAAATAGTCTCCCATGTATTTGTATCATATAATTAAATAGTATCATGTGTTAATATGATATGTAAATAATCCACTGAGTTTTATGGCTTTGATGGTAATATAGATGTTAAATGGTTGGTAGAGGGAAATATGGATAAAGGAATGAAGGGAATAAAGGATTTTCTAATATTTGATAATTATGGAATGAATAACATTGGTAAATGTTCGAAGGAAATGTGAGTTTGTTATAAGTGTTGATTAAAAGGACACCATGTACGTGATTTCAAGGGTATGAAAAAGGTTTCAAATGTACAATGATACATCTTTAAGGAGTTGAGACACTTCATGAGTCAAAGTCCCAATCATAAGAGTATACCACAAATGATGTTGTTGGATAATAATAATGTTACGACACTGCCATAGGTGAAGAGGAATGACTATTCTTCTAATTTTTTCATTAAATAATTAGGTCATTTGGGTGTTTTATCAACAATATACTAGTTATAATATTTATTGAGTATATAAGGATTGTACTACAATACTATTTCTTCAATGAATTTAGATTGTGTGTAACCATGAAAAGTGACTCAATATCAAGTTACACATTTGGGAAAATACATGGTTAAAGGAATGATAAACCTTAATATGTTCCTGATACTGATGTATGGAAATTTTTATAAGAGATGATTGATTTGGATAAATTATATTTGATATTATTGATTACCTTGGAAATAATTATTTGTTTGTTTATTCCATCATTTTTGGAGATTAAAACATTTTTTTTATTGAAGAAGTATATCCAATATTCTATGTTTTATAGAATGAATAATAAATTAAATATCTATTCAAATATATTTTTTGGTAATTCATTTTTTACTGAATTTTAAGAGAATACAAGATGAAGGTTATCTTGTGTATATTATGTGACCTTCCATATAAATTTGGACTATGAGTTCTGACAGAATTATTGTGGATAAGTCTAAAGGTTGGAGTTGATTATGTTTGACATAGGATTATATTTTATGGGTAAATAATTTCTTAAGATTATTTTTGGATTGTTATAAACAGGACAACCCAAAGGCGGGGTGACAACCTGTCGCATCTGGAAACGCCGTGAGAATTGAACCCGATACCGAAGGTCAAAAAGTGTTCATCACCTACCACAAGTATATGTGGTGTCCTGGATTATATAATGTTGTTTTTAGAAGGATTGATAGATGAATTATAAATTTAGTTTTTGAAACCCTATACGATGAGGATAAATAGAATATTTTTGAGTTAGATAATTATTTGGAGTGAAATATGGGTATGTGGTATAAATTAGTTAGAGTAAATAACTCTACTTGTCAATTTTTTTATTCTATGAAGTAATTAATTCTTAATTTTTAGTGAAAGGATTAGGAAAAAAATGTGTTATCCTAATACCTGCTGTTTTGTTAAACTGATGATATTTTTACTCATCATAAATTTTTTTTGTTGAAGCCCTTAATTTTCCATTTATTGTTCTCTTTTTTCGGATTGGCGACCTCAATCACTCAAAATAAATATTTAAATTTTTCCTCTAATTATTTGTCGATAATTTCCACCAATGATCTCTATTTCAAACCCTAATTTGGTGGTGGCTTTTTCATTTCCCGATCTCCCTTATTAATACTAATGTTTATTAACTCTATTTTCGATGTGGGTTTTCGACAAAGGTATTTTTTTTAATCATTTTATTTTTGAAGAGATTTTTTAAATTTTGGGGAATAATTTTATTAAAGTATGGGATATTGTAACACCCCAATATTTCATAGTACGTTATCTCTTTAAAGTAATTCAATTGCTTACACTACATGCCACACCGAGTTAGAGTGCACCACGACACACAAAACTAGTCGTTCAAAAAGCGGTTATGAATTGAATTAATGGAATTTTGAAATTTTTATACTCCGTATAATTTTAGAATCCATATTATGGGTTTCTTAGACCCAATATATGAACAAATTCGTTTTTCTCATATAAAACATGTATTTAAAAAATGAAATTTTATCGACTTTTAATGACGAACCCTTTTTAAATCCAATATTTAACACTTTTATATATTAAAATTAATGGAATTAAATTATTCTTTAGAATCATAACATAAAAATTTAGTTTGGATAAATTGTTTGTACATTTTTGTTAACTTTCATGTTATGATGAATAATGAAAAATACTAAATTTTAATTAAAAACAATTTTTTAATCGGAATAATTTATAGTGCTAAATAATAAAATTGAGTGTTTTAAAGTACAATTAGATTATATTTATATCATTAATGTAATGTTGGTAATTGGAAGTAATTTTACATTTAAATTTGACATAAACATATATCAATCTATTGATAATTCTTATTTCTAAAAATCCTATTTTCTGGTTTTGAAAATGGGAATTAATTTTAGATTAATTAATGAAATCTCTCAGTTATTAATTTTTTAAAATAGAAATAATTTTTGAATTAGGAATATAAAAATTAGCATAAGATGTATTTTTGGTATTTTTATGGAAACATTCAATTTTCGATGTGTTGTGAAAAACAATATGTTATTGTTTAAAACCATCTTTTTTTTAATAATTATTTACTTTATTTAAATTTATTTTATGTCAATATAGATATATAATACCTATATTTTTTCAATTTAATTCATTGGAGTAATTTTATAATAAGATTAAATGTATAAAATTTTATTGATTTTTTAACGTCTTTTACCAAACATTCCGACACATTTGCAAATTTGCATTAAATGTAATTTTAGCACTTCTGTGAATTAAATTTAAAAAATTTGAGGGACACAGTTGAAGTTATTATGTAAAATTTGGTTCAATAGGATTTCAATAATTATTGATTTCTCTCAACTTTTGAATTTTATTTACCATAGTAAAAAAGTAAATAGGGTTGTTAAAGGTAAATATAATATTATAATTACCAAACACATGACATAATTCTATTGAATAAGTGTATATCAAATAAATTCATTATTAGGAGTAAAATATTATTCTTTTGGTCCCCATGGATTAGAATAGGACATTTATTAATGTTTTATTTAAAAAAGAGTTAAAATTGTTCAATTTGATGTTTAATAAATAAATATTTTTTAATATAGGGTTATACATAAGATAAATTAGACTATAAATATTAATTATAAAGATAAAAAAATTCCATATATAATGGTTTTTTAATTGTAATTTGTAGAAATTAAATAATTATATTTATTTCAGACATAATGATGATGATGTAATTACCTTTTAATTGAATGATTTAAATAATTAATTTTATAAATATTAATATAATTTTAAATTGAGACTTTTTATGTATTCCTAAAATTTTATATGTTTAGATGACTTTTTGGGGTTGATTAAAAAAACAATTTCGAAGTGATAATTTTTTTATCACTTTCACAAAAACCAAATACTAAATAGATTCAAAATTAACATAAATGAGTTTTCAAAACAAATACTATATTATTAATTGATATAATATTCCTAAAAATATCACGTTCCGATAAAGGACTTAGATAAGATTATATATTCCAATAATGTACCACTTGGGGTTTTCTAGGATTTTCATAATGTGTTCATTAACCATTTGTTATAATAATACTATAGGACATGGTAAAAGTTGAACTATTTAACAAAGAGTTAAATCTAAATGATAGGGAAAATATGGTAAACTAAACTTGTCTAAAACATATTATTTGAGATGATTTCGACCCATACCTACCTTATATTCAAAATAAATCAATTTAGAGCCATTATAAAATGAAGATGAGTTTATAATAAAATAATATTTCAATCATTTCTTAATGTTACCCTCACCTCTCTTATAAAAAGGTACTTCCACTTCTCTCAAAATAAAACTGTTGAAACCATTTCGACCAACCAACCATAGCCCGAATCTCCTCCCAAAATCCCTCACATAATCCTAGAGGCCTTCCATTAATAATAAAGCCATCCTATGGAGCCCTTTTATGCAAATAAAAAAGAAACACCCAAAGATGAGGTAATTATTTTTCACCACATTCAAAGATCTTTTCTTCTTCCACATTCTATTTATTTATTATTTCCATACGAAAATATTAACTATAGTACCTTAAGCATACTGTGATCTAATTATAAATAAGGTACAACTATACTCATTATTCTATATATACTATGAATTATAATGTCACTATGTGTGCATACATACGACTTATCGTCTCCACGCCATGGTGTAATTTTTTATTCAACATTATGTTATTTGGGTGGATATAATGATAAATAATATGTTTATAAATAATATAAATAACATGATAATTTCTATATAATATTAATATTCCATCCAATTCCAAACCTTTTAATCATTAAATAAATGATATCGTCGCTCATATGTACGTACGACTTACCATCATCATGATGCGATGAGATTCATTTCTAAGTTCAATATTCAATGATGATTATACAAATATATATTATTAATAAGTATTTAAATTAATAAATAATAATGCTACTAGATATATGTGTGTGTGTGTGTGTGTACTTACATATATCTTATTCACTTATTTCTGTTCAATATGATATGAAATGAGAATCAGCGTTTATGGATACATACAACCTACCATATCCAAAAATGGTGTTTTCCATATCATATATCTATATAATATATATATTTATATTCAAAATATATATGATATATAATTCATTTTTTATATTCTGTAAGATTTATATCATTATAAAAATGATATGATCAATAATAACAAGTTAAAACATGTATAATAATGAATGCTATTATTACCAGAAATGTTAATTTAACATGGAAATCATTATTATATGGTTAATATAAATTATTTAATGAATAAATTATGATATAAAAAATATGAATAAGGTTATGGTATTATTTAATAACATACTATGTCATTATAAATGTGGTTAAACAAACCCTCGACTAAACCAACGTGCAAGGTTATGCTTAATTTTTCAATCTCATTATTATTCGAGATTGTTTATGTATATATATTTTATAGGGAATATTTTTTTTCCATGTCCATGTTTCATATAAGTATTTTCAGAATGATTATTTTATGTTACTCTTCATTTGAAACTTCTTTTTTAAATGTTTTAAATATTTATTCTTTTATATCTTTCTCATTAATGTCCTTGTATTGAAAATGGTTTTAAGAAATAATTTATATGGACATGATTGTTTTGAAATGTTAATTATATTCAAAAGATTAAAATATTTATGGGAAAATTTTGTTTACTTTTTTATAAATTACTTCCTTTATAAATGTGTTACTTTTAAATGATTTCACAAAAATTGGTATTTCTCTAAAAATGTTTTACTAATAATTTTCTACTATGTCAACATACTTTACTAGATATTATTCATGATTAATATTGATTTATTATTATAAAATCTTTCATATTATATTTAATGATTTATGACATGTTTGATTTTCGATGTGCTATTTTTATACCCTCCATGGTTTATAGTTGAATTATTGACATTCTGTATGCTAGTTTAAATATGAATGTCGATGTTATGTTTCAAAATTTTCTTCTGAGGAATATAGAGGACTTAATTATTGACGGGTGGGGCCGACTATAGCCACTTGATGAGTCAATTGGTATCATGAGACATATTAGTGTCTTAGCAGAAGGACATGACAAAAATTTAATTTTTAATCTTTGCATGAGGACTTGACTATGTTGTAACGATGTTCGACGTAAGACATTCCCTTATTATGAAATTAATTATTATATGTGATTATTAGACTATTAGAATATCCATGATCATGTTTATATGGTAATTTGTTATTTCTCTTCTCCATATTATGTTCATGTTTATGTTTAAAAGGACGTTTTTAATACACATTCTGTATTAAATGTTTATAGCTACTGCTAAATTATTTACCCCTACTGGGCATCTGAGCTCACCCCTTTCTTATGTTTTGTTTTCCCAGGATTCCAAGAAGTGTATTATATTTGATATGAAGGGTTAAAATAAGTTAATAATGGTGTACTCAATGGATAATTTACGTTTGAATGTGTAATGTCATGTTCATGTATGTAATCTGTTTTCCAAGAATGATAAACTGATCAGTATTTCGGGATTTGATCCCTTGTGATCATGCCAATGATAGATAATAATGCACTGACTCTGTGTAACAAGGGTCGGAGCATTAAAGTTGGTATTAGAGGAAGTTTAGAAAAACAATTGGAAATAGATTTAGACAAACTCAAATTTTTAAACATTACTCTAAGATAAGCTTTGAGAATTATGATAGAAGAACTTCATATAATTTTGGTAATGTAGAGATTTTGTGAATTTTCAAAGAAATACATATCTATCTAGAAATGAGCAGGTAGATATGGCTCTAGAAAAGATGTACCTAGGATTGAAAACACCAACAAATAGTTTTATGCATGACTAGGGGTACCCTAGTACATGACCACATGTCCTGTCACAATATTGGTTACGACACTACCGGGGGATATGTTTATGATAATTCACATTTCCTTTACAAACAATTATATAGTAATTATAAGTAAATAAATCATCAAAGAATACATTTTTTATGATTATGTATTATATGCATAAACTGTTCAATTTATGTTAGGAATTTTACACATTTGGAATTAAGAATTTCGATTCATAAACAAACCTAGTGTATGCTATTGTTTAGAAATAGTGCCTAGTAGAATGAATCAGAACTCCATAAATATGCCTGATCTAAAGAGTATGAAGGATCATATCAATAATGTTCTTAAGAAAACATTTATAAGTGAAATAGTCTCATATGTATTCTCATCATATGAATAAATAATATCATTTGTTAATAAGATAAGTAAAGTATTCAATGAGTCCTATTTCTTTGAAGGGAAGCCAGAGGAGAAAAGGATGGTAGAGAAAAAGATGGATAATGGGAAGAAGAGAAATAATGATTTTTCCCATTTGTGATAATTGTGGGAATAATCACCTTGATAAATGATTGAAGGGAATGAGAGTTTGTTATAAGTGTGTAGAAAAAGGACACCAATTATGTGATTGCAAGTGTAAGAAGATGGTTTCAAATGTACAATGCTTCATCAGAGAATATCACAAATGATTTTGTTTGATAATAATCATGTTATGATACTACTGGAGATGAAGAGAAATTACTAATGTTCATAAGTTTTCATTAAATAATGATGTCATTTGCGTGTTTTATCAATGATGTATTGGTTATAAAAATTAGGGAGTATATAAGGATTGTACTGTAGTACTATTTCATTAAGGATTTGAGATTATGTGGTATCAAGAAATGTTACTCAATAGAAATTTATACTATTTTTTTAAAATACATGTTTGAAGTAAAGAGAAACCATAATATGGTCTTGATACTGAGGTGTTGATTTTTGTAATAAGAGATGTATAATGTGGATAAATTACATTGGATATTATTGACTACCATGTAAAGAATAAATGGTTTATTTATTCCATCATTATTGGTGATTACAACATTTTTGTACATAATAAGTATATCCAATATTATATGTTATACAGATGGAATAATAAAGTACATACCTATTCAAATTTTATTTTATGTTAATTTATATTGTTACAACATTTTTGGAGAATACACGATGAAGGTATTCACATGTATATTTTTTGACCTTCCTTATAAATTTTGGATTGTGAGTTTGGACAGAATTATTGTGGATAAGTATAACGGATAGAATGGATTAACATTGACATTGGAAACTATATTTATGGTTAAATAATTTCTTAAGATTATTTATGGATTGTTATAAAAAAGAAAACCCTGAGGTCGGACAATAACCCATAGTGTCCAACAAGGCCGTGAGACTTAAACTCTCTACTAAAGGGTGAAAAGGGTGAAAAGGGTGCATCCTCTACCATGGACCTATATGATGTCGTGCATTGTATAATTCAGTTCTTAAAATGGTATCATAGATGAATGATAATTTAAATTTTTGGGAACCCTATATGATTAGGATAAAAATAAATATTTTTGAGTTCTATTATCTCATGGAGTGAAATATGAGTTTGTGGTAGAAATTAGTTAAAATATTGAACTATACTTGTTAATTATTATTTTTATTCATATTATATGAATAAATTAATTCGTAAACATTTAGAAATAGATATAAAAAGCCAAAAATGTTTAATCCTAATACCTTATGATTGTTTGAAACGATGATATTTTAATACTTCATTAATATATAGTCTGGAAGCTCTCAATTTTCCAATTATTGTTCATTTGTTTCTAATTGATAACCTCAATCACACCCTATATAAAATACTTATTTACTCTAATTATGTGTTGATAATTTACCCAAATGATCTCCTATTTGAAACACTAATTTGGTTGTGACTTTTTCATTTCCCTTTCCCTCTTTTTAAGACTAAATTTTATTAACCATACTTATGATGTGGGATTTCCACAAAGTATTTTCTATTTCAAACCTTTTATTTTCGAAGAAAAAGTTCAAATTTTGAGGATGTAATTTATTAAATTAGGGGATAATGTAACACCCTAAGATTTCATAGTACGTTATATCTTTAATGTAATTCAATAGCTTACGTTACACACATCACTGAGTTCGAGTGCACCATGACTTACCAAAATAGCCATTAAAAACGATGTTATGAATATCACTAACTGCATTTTGAATTTTATATACTCTATATAATTTTTGAATCCATATTATGTTTTTTTGGACATAGTACAAGAAGAAATTCATTTTTTGAGATAAAAGAAATATTTTTAAAAAAATTTAATTTTACCGAAATTTAATGATGAATCTTTTTAAATCCAATATTTGAAACTTTTATATATTAATTTTTATAAAATTAAATTTTTCATTTGAAGGTGTAAATAAAAGTTTAGTTTGGATAAAATTTTGGTACATTTTTGATATGTTTCATATTTTGATGAATAGTAAAAATTACAAAAACATTATTAAATTAATTTTATTCGAAATAATTTATTGTTATAAATTATAAATTATAGTGGTTTTAACGTGTCATTAGATTATATTTTTATTAGTAAATATAATGTAGGTCATCAGAAGTAATTTTATATTTATATTGGGCATAAACACATATCAATCTTTTGATATTTATTACATACAAAAAATATTTTTCTAGTTTTGACAGTGGGATTTAATTTCAGATTAATTAATTTAAATTCTATGTTTTGAATTTTTCAAAATAGACATCAATTTTGAATTTGGAATATGAAATTTATCTTAGAGTTATTTTTTGGTATTTTTCTGGAAACATACAATTTTTTATGAATAGAGAAAGACACTGAATAATTGTTTAAAATCGTCTTTTTATTATAATAAATATTTATTATATTTAAAATTATTTTAAGTAAAAATAGAGATATTATACCCATATAAGATCAATGTAATTTATTGGAGTCATTTTATAATAATATTAGATGTAAATATTTTATTGAATTTTTTAACACCTTTTACCCACCTTCTAGGTACGTTTTCAAATTTTCATAAAATGTAATTTTAACTCACCTGTGAATAGAATTTCAAAACTCCAAGATACACAGTTAACATTAGTAAGTAAAATGCGGTTCAATACGAGGAAATTAATTTTTAGTGAATTTAACCTTTTGATGTTTATTTACCACGGTTAAAAGTAAATAGTGTAATTAAAAGTAAAAATGATATTATAATTATCTTAAAACATGTACTAATTTTATTGGATAAGTTTATTTCTACCAAAATATAATTTATTAAAAAAATATGATCCTTTTGATCGACTTGGATTATATTAGGTCATTTATTATTATTTTATTTAAAGTAGAGTTAAAATTGTTAAACTCAATGTTAAATAACTATACCATTTTTAATATAGGGTTATACATAATATAAATTCAAATATAAATATAAATTACAAATATAAAAATATTTCCTATATAATGGTATTTTGTTTATAATTTCTAGACAATAAATAATCAAATTTATTTATGAAACATTGATGATACATTAATTACATTATTACTGATAGATAATAATAATAATTGATATTATAAATATTAATATTGATGTAGATTGATTACTTTTAATTATTAAACGAATTATATAGGTAAAAAATATATGTTGGGGTTGATTAAATAATTTTTTTAAGTGATAATGTTTTTATGACTATCAGAAATACCAAATACTAAATAGTATCAAAATTGATATAAATGACTTTTTAAAACAAATATTATATAATTAATTGATATCTTTTTTAAAAAATATATGGTTTGGCCAAAGGACATAGATAATATTTGACATGACAATAATGAACAACATGGGGGTTTCTTGTCTTTTTATAGTATGTTTATTAACCATTAATTATAATAATATAATAGGACATATTTAAAGTTAAACAATTTAACAAAGAGTTAAATCTAAAAGATAGGGTTAATATGGTTACATAAACTTGTCTAAAACCTATTATTTGGAAGTATTTCACTTCATACCAACCCTAGATTTGAAATAAATTAATTTCGAGTCATTATAAACTAAAAATGATTTTATAATAAAATAATATTTCAAACTTTCCTTAAAGTTACCATCACCTCTTTTATAAAAGGGTATACCCCCTTCTATCAAAATCACACCACAAAAGGCATTGGGGTTGGCCAAAACCTGCCCAAATCTACTCCAAAATTCTCACAATTCAATGTAGAGGCCTTCCCTTGATAAAAATTACTTCCTATCGAGCTCTTTTGGTCATATCAAATTGAAACACCCATGGAATAGGTAATTATTTTATCACCTATTTCAATGTTATTTTCTTCTTCCACTTTATATTTCGTTCTAATTTCCATAAAAAAATAATAACTCTAGTACCATATACATACTATGATGTTTTTATAAATATGGTACAACCATACTTATTATTCTATCCATCCTATGACTGATAATGTCACCATCTGTGCGTATGTACAGCTTATTGTCTCCATATCATGGTGTAATTTGTTATTCAACACAATGTTAATTAGACGTATATAATAATGAAAAATATGTATATAAATAATGAAAATAACATTAAAATTTCTCTGTACAATTAATATTCCATCCAATTCCACACATTGTAATCATTACAGAAATGATATTGTCGCTCGTTTGTACGTACGACTGACCTTCTCCACGACGCGATGAGATTCATTTTCACGTTCAGATTTCATGGATAATTATAAAAATATATATTATTAATTATTATTTAATATAATACATAATAGTGATACTGGATAAATATATGTGTATGTACTCAAATATATCTTATTCACATACTTCTGTTCAATAAGATATGAAACTGGGAACTATGTTTTTGCATATGTACAACTTACCATCTTCAAAAACGCTATTTTCCATTTCATATATCTATCTATTATACATATTTATATTATAAATATATATGATATATAAATCATGTTTTATATTTTGGAATAATTTAAACCATGATCTAAATGATACGATCAAGAATAACAAGTTAAAACGCGTACGATAATGAAAGCGATTATTACCCAAAATGTTAATTTGACAATGAGTTCATTTTTAAATGGGCAGTATAAAATCCCAAATGAATCATGTTTTATATAATAAATATTAATATGGTTCTTGTATATTTTAATAATATCCCATGGTCATTATACAAGAGTTTAAACGTACCCTTGACCAAAGGAATGTGCATTGTAAGGGTTAATTCCTCAATCTCACTATTATCTGATATTGTTTATGTTTAAGTATTTTCTGGAAAATATGTCTTATCCCTGTCCATGTCTCATAAAATTATTTTCAAAACGATTCTTTTAAGGTACACTTCAACTAAAAAATCATTTTAAAAATATTAAATATTTATTTTTTGAAGTCTTTCTCATTAATGTCAATGATATAAAAATGGTTTTATAGGATTTATTTATATGGAATTGATTATTTTAAAATGATAATTTCATTCCTTAGATTAAATGTGGTATTGGAACATTTGATTCAATATTGTCTTTTAAATGACATAATTAATAAATGTCTGACTTTTTAATGATTTCACAAAAATGGATATTTCTCTCAAAAAGTTTTACGGATCATTTTCAACTATGTCAACATCCTTTAAAGGATATTATTCTTGACTATGGTTGACTTATTTTAATAAAATCATCCATATTGTATTTAATGAGTTATGATATCTTTGACTATGGATGTGTTGTTTTTATACCCTTCATGGTTTATGGTGGAAGTATTGACATATCATGTGCTAGTTTTAATATGAATTTTTATTTTATCTTTCAATATTTTTATCTGAGGAATGTAGTGGACATCGAAAGTGATGGGTGTGGCCTGCTATTGCCCCTCTAAGCATCGATAGGTCTCATGGGACAAATTAGTTTTTTAAAATATGGACATGAAAACAATTTTATTTGTAGTCTAAAAAATACACTTTGACTATATGGTAATGATATCTGGCGTTAGGAATTCCCTCATTATGAAAATAATTATTACATGTGATTATTCGACTAGTAGAATATCAATTTTCATGTCTATATGTTATTATTTGATTTTTTTGTCCATTTTAAGTTTATTTTTAGGTTTTAAAAGCTGTCTTTTTATATCACATCTTGCCTTAATAGTTTATAGATTCTTCTAAATTTTTTACCCTTCCTGAGCATATGAGCTCCCCCCATTCTTATGTTTTTTTTAAATTATTCCAAAATGTTTATTATTTTTTATATGTAGGGATAATATAGGGGAATAATGACACTCTCAATTGATTTTATTATTGTGGTTTGAGTTTGAATGTGTAATGTAATGTTCATGTATGTAATATATTTTCTGACACTGCTACACTAATTGGTCTTTATGGATTTTCTCCTTCTTGATCATTCCAATATTATGTGATAATATACCGACTATGGGTAACTAGGTTCAGGGAATTACAAATGTTGAGACCCATACATGATGACTCATTCCCCGTGCAAAAGCACTGCACCCATCTCGATACCTGATGAACCACAGTACATAGTATAACTCTTGCCCAACTCTTGAAATACTACTATAAGTGTTGAAGACAACCTATTTTTCTGCTTCGAGAATGTTGTATCGTAGGAATCTGTCCACAGGAACATCGCACCCATTATAGTCAGGCCTCTTATTGGCACTTCCTAGCTTGAAATTTCTAGTATAAAATGCATGTACTAATAATCCATCCCTAAAAAACACCTTACCTAAAAGACGATCTTTGGAAGCCCCCAATAAACTATTACTCTCACTTTCTCTCGTCCAACTGATACTCATGCCTCTGAGATTACATGACCAATGAAGTGAATTTGATCCATCCAAAAATGAAATTTTGAGAAATTTTCATATAAATGATGTTCTCTCAGTGTACTCTAATTGATATAATGATGGGTAGCATGGTCGTATATAGTGTAATCGTACACAAAGATATCATCCAGGAAAACCACTACAAAGGAGTCCATTTATGGATCGAACACTCGATTCACTAGGGCTGTAAAAACTATAGGAACATTCATGAGACCTAATGGCATAATCACATACTCGTATAGACCATAACTTAACCAGAAGTCTATTATAGGTATATTTAATGGTCTAACTCACAAATGATGATAACAAGATCTCATGTTAATATTCGAGAACACCTGGGCTCCTTGAAGCTGATCAAAGAGATCATCAAACCTCATAAAGGGAAATCTGTTTTCGAACATGAACTGGTTTAGCATCCTATAGTCCACACAATATATGTGGGTATCATCTGCCTTTTTGAAAATAGTTTTAGAAAACCCCAAGGAAAAATATTGGTTCGGATGAAGCCCTTTTCCTATAACTCTTCTAATTGATTCTTCAGCTCCTGTAACTCTGGTGTAGCAATCCTATAAGGAGGAATGGACACCAATGCCGCTCTTGGGAAATGATGAATAGAGAAATCAACCTCTCACTATGAAGTTAAACCTAAAACGATGTCTTGAAAGACATCCACGAAATGATACACTACTAGTGAAATGTCCATTTGTGAAGTCCCATGGTCATCGAGATACAAACATGAAATATGGTCAGTAACTCCTACCAACCCAATATACAAGGGCCCGTCTATTCTCTCCGGGACATCACATTAACCCTTATTTATAAATAATATTTCCAAGGATGATGTTAAACGCACCCTACAATGATAAAAATCAACAACAGTCTGAATGGGAACTAACTAGTCCATTTCGAGAATGACATCATATCTCGTCCTCATTAAGACATAAAGGACCCATATGAAGTAACACCCACGAACCACAAAAGGGTACTCCTTTCACTAATTGACAATATCTATTCTAGTCCCCATTAATTTGTACATTTTCAATATATATGTAAAAGTAACGATCTAGAGCCCAAGGCTCTCTAAAACTGGAACATATATGAAACTATGGGAATCCCCTATGTCGAAAAGAGAAGAAGATATAACAAAGTCCACAAAAATTGTATCTCAAAAAATAGAGGGTCTGATATCCTACTCTTACTGGTTTTACTCTTGCGCTAAACCCTGACCTACGCCATGACCCAGTGATGCTATATGTGATCCCTGAGTGGATCCACCCTACGTCTATTTAAAAACCTATGTCTGAACACTACGACCACGACCTCAACCTCGACATGAATGGTTGGACGAACTCCAGTTCATTGAATTTTGAGAAACTAGTGGTCCTGATCTTGAATGTGGAAACCTATAAGAACCCATATCACCATATTTTGGTGAGTAAAACAGAGAGAAATTCTGAAGATGACCCATCTTGCTGCATGACCGGCACTAAATTGGGTCTATCGAGCAATGTGGCCTCGTATGTCTACTCTTCATACACTGGTAGCATACCACTAGGATACCTGAATGAGTATCACTCCTTCTTGGATCTCCATGATTGGACTCCATATGATGCTTCCTACAATCAGATAGATGATTACCAACTCTCAATGCTGAGATGCCTTGGATCATAGCTATAGAGTCCCTCGGGTTGTGGTCTGTGTTCAGTTCCTAGTTGGCTATAGATGTTATGGATGTCATCCTAAATATGTTCACCTGAGATCAGATGTCATTCCTATGACAATCCTCAATCTTCATAACAAAAAATTTCTCATCACCAACTAGAATTTTTGTTAAGCACTACAACTATGTGAATTTTGAATAATACTCTATTATTGAGAGTGTACCCTACTCAAAAATCATGAAATCTTAGGCTCAATCGACCATCAATGACTCCAATTAAACGTACTCAAAAATGGACCATTGGAACTCATCCCAATCCATAACTCATTGGCCTCCCAACTGTTATATCACATCCCACCATTTCCTGGTGGAATCACGAAACATGTATGTAGTGATATTAAACCTTCTCTTTGGAGGCGTCTCTAGATGCTCAATGATATAAATCTTGTCATCACACTATTACTTTGCAGCCTAAGGTCTTTCATCCCCTATGAATGTGGGAGAATGTTGCTACTGGAAAACCCATGTCAACACTAAAATAAAAGGGGTAGGATGTTGTGCTCCTAGGAAGGCTTGAATAAACATCATGAAGCCTTCTCATAACTGTGTATTGGCACCAGTATTCAGAATGACAACTAGTGCCAAGATAGGTAAAATGGGAGGATTTTCTAGTTGTCCCTGATCTACCATGTCAGGTGTTTAATCATTACCCTGTATCTAGCGTACTACCGAAGGATGTCTTGGTGGAATAACTCTGCAAATTCAAGAGCACACCTTAGTTAATGATTATCAAGGACTGACACATAGATGTGTAGGAAAGGAACAAGAGAAGGAAAACATACATGTTTTTATAAAACATTTATACACGACATGTATGACCCCTACAAGGTGTTTTCCCATATGTATGTACATGGTTGTGTACTTTTTTCCCACCTTATTCATGTACCACCCAAACACACAATGTGTTCTCCATTGATACGTCATGTAGCTAAATCTTTCCACCTGTCCATGTTCCTCTACATGGCTAATCCAAACAATTCTATTAGAAAAAAACTACACGACATGTTTATGCCAGACACAACATGTACTAGATGTATTTCACCGACCAGTGAGATTAGTCTCACAGATGGAGACACAATCCTTACAACATAGCATGTACTTTAAGTACATGGTGTGTGTCACCAAACATTTCCCAACCCCATGTCTCTTCCCAGACATCAATTCACACAATTAATGACTACACGGTTTGTGCAAACAACGTACAACATGTACATAATAAAATTCGTTCCTTCCCAAATAGAATGATGCATATCATGTATTCATCATTACACACTGTGTTTTATGGGGTTTTCCAAACATTAAGCCACAGAAACTACTCTGGAACTCTATAAAACACTAATGCAAACATTAATGTCACAAATTCCGATTTTTGGTGGCCCATACTCTCTAAAAAACAATGAAAGTCATAATATTCATGTATATCACAAATTATATAACTGATATCATTAAATTGATCCACCAAATTCCAATCCATGAGGGACCATAACCCATCAGGGACAAAAGTTTGTTGAGCATTCGACAGAAATTTTAAACATTATCAATACCCTATCAAATATAAGGTTTTCTATCCCAACATCTATCACAAAATCATGCATAACTAGAACAACATATGTCAAAATAACATGCAATCCGGATTGCACCTTAAATGGCATGAAAAAAATTCAAGACATGTGATCTATAAAAAATTCTTATACGATGAATGAAATGGAATACCCTCAACTACTCAGGATTCAATAGAAATAGAACCTCAGTAATATAAATGATTACATGAAAAACAATGTGAATCACCCAACAGTGAAATCAATTCAATTGTAATAATTGGAAAACCCTAGAACTGAAATAATCTAGGCATATTGGGTTTTCCTTATATATAGGTTAGATATAACCGAGAATATATTATTAACGACTACCAATTCATTATTATCCCTATCTATAGTATCCATACATAAAATAAAATTAGAAAATAACTCTATGATACCACTTTGTAACACCCCAATTTCAGGTGTCTCCAAAAGGTGCCCCATTCCTGGATGGTGCCAAGGCCTCAAGTGAATTGCCACGAATTCCTGATGCTTCCAACTAGCACCGAGGTATTTGGGTGTGATAGTGGGGAAACTATTCCCCCATTGGCAAAGTAACAGAATGGAATAACAATAATACACAATAGAGGAAGAAGTAATTACATATAATAAGCCAATAGCAGAAGAATAAATGTAAACAAACAACTGGAGCACATATTTAGATGATTCATGTAACAAAAATTTAGGAAAGAATCCAAACATTTCATAATGCTAGAAATATAGTACATAACCAATGTAAAAAAATATAACATGGAAACTCCCACTGCAACAAAAGCATCAGCTTGCTCCCATGATCTCCAGCTCCACAACAATCATGTACCTGAAGTAGAAGGGTGATTTCTCTTATCTACACCTGAACAAATATAGTTATAGATCACTTTTTCACATATAATCCAAAGAACATATGACATATTAGAGAAGATAAATCAGCAGGAGTGGCTCTAGAAGATAAATCAGCAGGAGTGGCTCTAGAAGAATGAAGAAATCAACGAGTGGATTATAATACAATCGAATGTGTTTCACGTAAAGAACATATGACATATTAGAGGCTCGAAGAAGAATCATCTCTACTGATCACTCCTGGATGATACTGAGTTAGAATAAGTCCATTATTGGAATTAGAGGCGACCCCGGTCTGATTTATCAAATAAATAGAAATGTACCCAATGTGTTAATTCAATGTACATGTTGTGTACATGCCTTAACTAGACCTTGCATTAGGTGGTCTCTAGGACACCTCACATGGACATGTACTCAGCAGTTACATGTCCAGTGCATGTCTACCCATAGCCACTGGGTACATAGTTTGTACTCCTATGTACGTGGCGTGTATTTATGAAATTTCAAAATTCTCCTGTTTTTTCTAAAAAACACCCAAAATCAAGATCCATACATAAAATGAAGATCCACGTTCATAAATTCCATTTAAGATGACTTCCTTTAATGTTACATATTATTTTTTGGGAAAATACTCCAAGGATTCAATTCCAATTCTTTCTCCAAATAGTTTATCTTATTGTTGAAAATATGTTTATGAAACTCATTTCTCTTCCTTGGAATATACCAAGATAAAATGATTATAAAACTAAATTCCTTTTCCATGGGTTATTATATCATTAATTGATGAAATTAATTGGAAATGGATTTCTTTTCCACATGTTTTGATACGATGAAATATTTATGAAACCCATCTCTTTTCATGGATTCAGATATAACTAATATTTTGTGATATTTTATAATTGGTAAGTGTGATTTTCAAAATGTGATTGGTGGGACCTATATATTTCATCAATGCATTGGGTAATGATTGATATATCATGAGACAAAAATTATTGCAATCAGGAGATAACCCATTTTTGAAAGGGACATTATCCAATATAATATTGTTGGGAGATAACTGTGACTATTACGATGGTTTCAGGCATGACACGAATCCACTATAAATTTATTTGAATAACCCTTGACTACTAAGGATATGATTTCATATTCTTATGTGTATGCCAAAAAACTATAACTTATTACAATGTTATGCTTTCATGGATAATTTATTTTATTTCATTATGATTCATTTGATGATAACTTCCATGATTTATTCCCTTACTCAATTTTATGATCTATGATATGCATCATATGGTTTAGAAAGGATATTCTGACATTCCCATACCCATATTATCATGATATGTTGATATTTATCTTATTAAAACATACTGATCGTCTGAGATCAGCCACTATTCTGATTCATTTCCCTTGGTAATGATGAAAATGATTATGTATTATATGTCTAAGAATGGTTCTTATTATAAATTACATTGTAAGAGATAAAATAACATAGCTATATCCTATTGGAATATTTGTCTGAGTTACCAAATTAACTGTTCCTAAAATATTATGGTGTGAATAGTTATATTATATAAAAAATATTTGTCTTTTAAGTTGTAACATCTATATATGTGTTTTTTGGGTTTCTATTGTTATAACTTGTGGAAATTTCAGTTAGGCCTTTAAGAACTAGGTTGAGAAAAGAATAGTGAGAACCCTTAGAATAATATTAAGTATAGAAGAATATCATATTCTACTAAAATTAAAGGAGTGTGAGTTTACTAGAAAAATATATCTTTATAGATACTATAAGTTGGCATGTTTCACTATCATTAGTACCCATGGAAAATAAAAATAAAAAATTCATGTGGATATTTACACAAGTGTTACATGGTGCCCAATAATTGGGCTTACAATGCACCACATTTGTCACTCCTAGGGTATATGCTTTGGTTAATTTATGTTCTCTTTACAAACCATCTGGAATGATTTGAATAATAACCACACATAACATATGAGAATCCTTATATTTAATACATTTAAAATATAGTGTCATGATTTAGACATCCAATATGTCATTTTTCATGATTATGTTTTTACCCACTATGTTTATTATTTATTACATAATGATTTTTGGTTGTATTCAATGGATAAACCCCAAAAGAACCATGTTAATGATAATTGTGATAAAAAATTTAATGATTTTACTCCTAAGAAACCAAATGTTATGGGTGCTAAAATGAGAAATCATTTTTCTATTATCACACAAAATTGTTAAGCTACAAATAAAACTAAATATCCAAATGAGTATTAGTGGGAACAGTGTTCTGTGTCATTATTCATGAAAAAAAAGTTACCCACATTTCATGTTTTTTCAATCCCACAAGTTTTTGTTTAATGGATCTAAAAAATTGAAAAGATATTTTTAATTCTCGAATGTACAGTGCCTAAAAATTGATTTTGGTTTTCTATTATTTGGAATGTTAAACAGATCAATAGTGGACACTTATCGAGAATACTAGACAATAAGATAATATTGATTCAAGGAATGTGATGAGTTTAATAACCTTTTTTTCCAATAAATAATTTCCTAATATTATTTATATAAAAATGGATAAGGAATTAAATATGATAAAATAGATGGATAATGAATCTGTTGGTATATAAGAGACGAATTTTACATAACATGTGAAGTACTCCTCTTGTATTTTCATCCCACATGAAAGTACTGATTGTTCAGTGGAATAAACCCATATCTTTAAAGGGAATTTCCTTTAAGGGATAGAAGTAACTATGAGGAAGTAATTAATTGTTCTATCAAGTTAGAAATGGATGTTGGGATCACCCATAAATCACTTTGTTTGGATAAGAACATAAATATTAAATTTTAAGGAAACAATAAAATCCATGGAGAAGAGAACATGATATTTCATCCATAATCTATTTTTTGAAGAAAAAAACATTGTTAAAATTTTATTAAGTGTACCAGTAAATGATTAATGTGTTGGAAGAATGTTCATTGAAAAACTAATTGCCGATGGGATGGGAAGATCACGAATGATGTGAACAGACCAAAAGTTCTAAAAAAATCCCTCCCAAAATGATGTTCTTCAAATGTCTGGAGTATAGTGATTTTTCAATCCAGTACACATATATGATGATTAATGATGATGATTGAAGTTATTACTTCTTAAGACCAGATAAAAAGGGAAATATCAAGACATTACTTTTTTAGATGTGAGGTAAAATAATGACAAGGAGAATGGTACAATTACCATGCACCCTAAAACTATTAATTTATTATTTGACTTTGGATATATCGAATATTTTATGTTAGAAGAGTTTTCAAATTTTATTAAAATTACCTAACAATGATTTTTTTCAATTATCTGTTGAAACCCATAATGGTATAATGATCACATAATAATACTATTATTATTAACTAGTTTATATTTGTGGAAATTTGTTTTCTAAACATATTTGTATTCCTTTCTTAATTGAATTTGAAGTCCTATTAGCCATGGATAGATTTTCACTATATAAATACCATATTAATTTTCAATGATGGGAGGTCACATTTGATATTCCAAACCAACATAATATCTTCTATTAGTTTTGTGATAAATATGATCATCTAATAGAAAAAAAATACTTTTTATTGGTTTTGATTTCTATTCAATATGGGTGTTTATCTCACATGGTTAGGTATAACATAAAAATATTTGGTATAAATATTATATTAGAGGTTGTTTTTTCTTTTCTAGAATATTTTACTACGATTCCACCGAAATGTGAAGTTTAATACATTAAAGAACACATTAATGGTTCATAAAGTATTTCAATGAATCCATATATAATTTTCCCAATGGAGTAGTAGGAATTTAATAAAAAACTCCACGATAACTAGAAAAAATATTCATTCAAAAATTTTTTTCACCTCAAGGTTAACATGTTCTATTTAATAAAAAAAACATTGATTGATATTCCTCTACATTTATTATATTGAGATGAGTAAAATAATGATCATGTATAAGTATCCTATGCCACATATTGATAAAATTTTTGACAAACAACATGGTTAACATTAAATTTCCAATTGTTTCCTATAATCTAAATATCATTAATTTTGGGTAAAAAAGGTGGATATAATAAAGACAATGTTCTACAAAAGGGAAGGAAAC
The DNA here is from genome assembly GCA_963277665.1 of Viscum album. NCBI lineage: Eukaryota > Viridiplantae > Streptophyta > Magnoliopsida > Santalales > Viscaceae > Viscum > Viscum album. The sequence goes on from OY728131.1 coordinate 1,591,121,103, forward strand.
TATGAGTATACTGTGATGCAATTTGGTCTTACTAGTCCCCTTATAATAATGATGGATTTAATTCATTGATTCCTTATAGATTTTATTGATCAGTTTTTGGTAGTATTTATAAGAAATAATCTTATTTATTTAATGGGATGGATGACCATTAATATATCATTAGAATTTTCCTAAAGGCCATAAGGATGGTGAAATGGTTTGAGAAATTAATTTTTTTTGAATTTTGGAAACATGATATTTAATTTCTAGGTCATATAATATGAATATAGTGTATATCGATATGTCCATCAATAGAAGATGGATAATAAATATTAGCATCGACCATCCATGGTGAATGATATACATTTCTTATTAGTTTATCTGAATATTTTATATGGTTTGAGGAGGTTTTCATGGCTATCTAATTGACTCACCCATTTAACTGATAAGGGAGCCAGGTTCCTCTAGATTGATGAATTTGAGTGATTTTTCATGTAACTAAAGGGAATATTTTTGAGTTCAAATGTGATTACATGAGATTGTATTGAAGAAGAGTTTCTAATTTATAATGTTGAATCCAATAAGGGATTGGGATAATTTCTTCTGAATAATGACAAGGTTATTTCTTATGGATCATGATAATTAATTATTCTTGGAAAATATAAACCAAATAATAAATGAAATTTATCTATGGTAAATAACTCATTAATGATATAGGGGAATTATCTTTAGGGATAAGTGTGTGATATATATACTGATAATAAAAGTTTAAAATATATATTAACACATAAGAAGTTGAATATGAACTGAAGAAGATGCTTCTTTATGAATAATGATTAAAATTATTGAATACATTATAACCATTGGATAATAAAAAATGTGGCTAATGATTTGAGTCCAAAGGATCGTACTAACTTATCTATAATAAGGATCAGAAAAGGTAAAATATTTATGAATTTTAAGGTGATGTATATATAAATTTTTAAAAATGGGGGGAAATATCATCATCCATAAATATGTGTTTATCCATATATACATGTGAAGGTAAAAGAGGAACCTAATAATGATATAGAGCATCAAAATAAGGTGAGAAATGTTCCACTATTTAACCTTTATTAAAATGGAATGATAATATTTAGGAATTGTGTATATGTTCAATCCAAACTAGATTTGAATAAATAAATATTAGAGGAATCTCATAATTCTTGAGTCAATATTCACCACAGAAGTAAAACAATGTATATGGACATGGAAGAGTATTATTTTTTGGATGTAATGAAGAGAGATATTGCAGAGTGTGTATATTGGTCCTTAGTATGTAATAATGTTATGATGGAGAGATAAAAGTTAGTGGGGATGTTAGAACCATCTTCTATACCATAATGTAAATGGGGATCATCACCATGAATTTTTCCATCAGACTACCCATAATAAACAAAGGGAATATTGAAATATTGATTGTTTTTTATTTCGATACAAGGTAAAAAAAATTATCTCAATCTAAGAAGATTTCCACCAAGATCATATTTACAGGATTTATATTAAAGATGTTTTATGGTTTCATTGAGTACCGCATTAAATTGTTTCTGATCATAATTTTAGGGTTACCTCAAAATTATGGAAAATACATCAATAATATCATTATATATAGTTCAGTTAAACAAATGTTTATCATTATATTATAGATGGTTAGTATGTTCGAACCATTCAACCCCTCGATAATATTATGAGATATTTTTTAATTGATTTCAAAGGTGGGTTAAATCAAAACCTTTTTCTTCTTCAGTTTTCTTTAAAAAAATTCTTTAACTCACGAAACAATGCCTCATTATTATTCCCTCCATTGAAATAAGTGTTGAAATATAAAATACTGAGATGATGTTTTATAAATAAATAAATCGAGAACAATGTTGAATAAAATAATGGAAGAGATTGATTTATTCATTAAGAAACACATAAGGATGGAAAAATGTTGGGAGAAAAGTTATGATGAAAATCACTGGAATGCTCTAAAATTTCAAATTAAAGACATTGTGTTTATAAGAATTTTCCAAGGGAGGAGGTTGTAAATTATTTAAATAAAGTGAAACTAATCTATATTTATACTAATGAAATTGAAAATTTTTATCACATCAGGACACAAGATTATCGATTAGAACTTCCCTCGAACCTCTCTCATGTCTATGTTGTGTTCCTCTTATCTCAATTAAGGAAATACATTTCTGATACATCACATGTACTAAATAGTGAGTTCAATTCACTATATATTGATCTTTTACCTAAGGAATATATAGTGGAGGATTTTGATCGTACAAATAATGTGCAATAAAACAAGACCACTTACCTGATCAATGTTTTTTCATGATACCACCAATTTGAGAAAGCCAGGTGAGAACATAAAGATATAATGGGGAAAAGTATCCTCAATTTTTTTATGTCAAAACCATGGAATTTTTTGGTGGAAAATCATTTTATAAGTAGTATAATATAACACACAATGATTTTTTGAAATATTTTTCTAATAAATATAATTTTGGGAAAGAGTTTTTTATTCACAACACCATGTTTTTAATGAAATATTTTATATTACTAATATTATTATTAAAACATTACCATTATAATGTATCTATTAATCATATAGATAAAAATAGGGAAATGTTTTTTAAAATATCAGGTATAATGGGTTTATGTAAATAATTTTTTAATAAAAAAGTAAAATAGAATGTTTTTAGTATATTTTTTGAAAAAATAATAATATAATTTTTTTAAAATATAAAATTTCTTTTCTAAATCTATAGATAGATATTATAATTGAGTGGAATTGTGTTAAATTTCATAAAATACCAATTTTTTAATGAAAAGTGAATAATTTTTATTTTTATTTAAATCTGCATTTTCATATAATTAGTTTAGAAGATTAAATTTTGGTTTAAAATGGGTTTTAATTTCAAATTAACCGAATTTGAATATAATAAATCTAATTTATTAAAATTTAAATCAATTTAAAAATTATTTTTTATATATAAACTTTTTAAAATTTTTGAATATTTTCTTTTTAGTAGACTACTATTTCATCACATTTGTATGTTTTATTTTAAAATGAAATTTTCGATTTAAATGAGTGAAATTTGAAATAAAAGGATTCTATATTTATAATAATATTAAATAATATTCTATAATAATTTTATCTTATATTTTTAAATTATTTAATAACAAAATAGTAAAAAGTAATTATTGTCGTTAATGCTAAAACACATTTTTCACCGGTAAACCTAAAAAAATAAAGTGTAAAATGACCTATAAACGTGTAAAACAACGATTTTATTGAAATATTTTGATATTACCAATTATATATTTTGATAATTCCGTATTATGAAGCGTTTTTTCCATGTGAAAAATGTGGGTATACATTATTCTTTTAAAAATATCAATGAGTGTACTTTCACGCACTTATAAAAGGAAACCTCGTATAGTCACCTCTTAACCCTTCAAAAAAACAATTTTAGCTAATAACTATCCAAATATTTTCTTTAATTCCCTAATAACAGTCTATAGGCATTATTTTAGGGTCTAAATCTTCATAATATTTAATTAGTTATCACTTAATGTGTCTCTATGAATTATAGATAAATTTAAAAAACAATAGTTTTAGTTTCAGTTCTTATCCCACGTCATTATAAAATTCTACTAATTTATTAATATAATAACATAAATATTTCCCAAAAAATTTAGATTTTATTATGTTAATGTAATTTCCAATATATGTCACATATCTCATCATATTGTAAAAAACATGGTCAATCATCTATATAGTGGACTACTCGACGAACCGATGTTATTCATTTTCCATCACCAACATTCCCAACATTATATAATGAATTATTTAGTTTTTATATATTATAATTATTATATCACAGTACTTATGTACCTATAAAATCCCATAAAAATTTTTTATTTTCTTTCAGTTGGAATACGCTAACGTCGATTATGTGTAAGGTAGAGAATTGGCTCATGAAGAAATGGGATTCGTTCATGACTTACGCTTTATATGAAAAATAATAAGGGCATTTGTAATAATTTTTTTTTATATGTATTAATATATATTAAATAAAATTTTATTCTATAAATTTTTTATATTATTTAATATTATTTATTTTCATCAATAATGAAAACGGAATCAACGTTCACTCGTACGCACAACCTGTCGCCACCATGAATGGTGTAATTCATTTTCTATCTACCACCATAATGGATTACTATAAATACATATATTATAAGTATATATTATATTTATATCAAGGTTAATATTATTTTGATTATGTGCATTGTTAAATGTAAAAATCATGAGAATAACAAAAAAAGACATACATGTAAAAAGAAACAATCATTACCTGAATCATGATTTTAACAAGGAATTGTCAATAAATGGGTAATAAAATGTCCTAACAAATTCATATATGATTCTATCAATTTGAGTAAAATTATGTAATAAATTTATAAAAAAATTATTCATTATAAATTAGGGTCAAATATTTATGATGGATGATAAGACATAAGATAAGAGGGTTTTTTCATAATTTAATTTATTTGGGTCATGAGTTATGTTGTGAAACTATGATTTGTTATGCGGTTTATATAAACCCCCTTTAATATTTAATAACATGAATATTTTTATTATATTTATATTATAACATTCTTTTATTGTAAATTTATAATGGATCTAACAATTCAAAATACGCAAAAGTAGAAAAATTTGTATGACATGATATCATTATTTGTTGAGATTATGTGTGATTAAGTATCCAATTACGAAATATTATTACCTTTAACAATATAAAAATATAAAAATTTATTAAACTATGATTATTTCATTAATATAAATGTGTTTCATTCATTATCGCCTCTTTATGTGTCGAATAATTCAAATGAAACATTTTTAGATAAAATAAACTTATTTGTCTCTTCATTCAAAATTTTGTTTATTGAAGATCCTAGTTTTTTGGATAAAGTAACAATTTTTAAATAAACCCTTTATTTTTAATTTATATATAACCCTTGATTTAATTTTTAAATGTTTTATAAAAAGAAAATTCTTTTTATTCTTGGAATGAATTGGTTTATAATTTTACCAAAAATGATAAATGTGTCTTTGTTTTTAAAAGTGTACAACATGAATGGAATTTTTCACTATAATGTATGAAAAACGATTTATATAATCATCTATATTTTTCCAATTTTATTTTTATGGAATGTAATTTCAATTTTTTTTATGAATTTTTAGTTTTAAAAAGTTATTTACAAATTTGAAAGGATATTATCATCAAGAAATGTTCCAAATGATCTTTAAAAATTATTTTCCATCAATGTAAACATAATTTTAAGTTATTACTATTTCATCTAGGGATATGATCAAGGGATTATGTTTTTATTATTTCTCTTAATTTATTATGTTTATAATAAAATGATGGTTATGAAACCTAAATCTTTTCCACAAGTTATATAATTATAAAATTCTTCTGAATCCCACTTTAATTTTTATCGGATATTCTATGATGAATGGATGGTATTATTTTTAATCATATTTCTGGTCCATAGGTAATTCTATGATGAAATCCTTATGAAACCCATTTATTATAATAATTAAAAATTTGAGGATTATTTTATAATTTTTTCACACATGTATATATTATTTTCACCATGTGATGCGTAGACTTATATCCCCCTCCAATGCAATAGTTAAATATTGATATATCATAAGATAAAAATATATAAAATGGAGAGTGAACCAAGATTAGAAGTGTAATTTTTTTTCAATGATAGTCTTGGGAGTGAAAATTGATTACTATTCTAGTTTGGGGAGTGAACCCATTCCACTATGATAGTTCTGTGAATTATCCATTACTACTTCGGAAATGATTTTCTATGATTATCCGCATAAAAAGAATTAGTATATAATGAAATTGTTTTTTTCTCAAGGATAATTTTTATCGTTTCCATTATAATTAATAAATTATGAACTATGAGGACTTATTTTATGACTTATGTTTAATATATTTGATATGTAGGGTAGTGTTTTAAAATTTTATTCTCATACTCTCATAATCTTATTCTATTGATATGTTGCAATTTTTATTGTTTAACCTTTTTGAGTGTCTAAGATCACACTTTATTATGGATCATTTTACTAGTCTATGAATAAATTCATTATGTATTCTATGTCTAATAATGGATAAATTTAAGAATAATGTATTGGGAGGTGACATATATCACCTATGAACAATTTTTTTATGCATCGGAGTTTCCAAAATCCCTAGAAATAAATGATTCCAACATGGGTTGTTATATAATGTAATTAATATTCAAATGTAAATATGTAATATATATTAATGTGATGTTTATGTCTCTATAAAAATTGTATTTTCATATAAAAATATAATAAACTCATATCAATATAAAATTAATTAAAATTGATGAATATGATAAAAATAAATGTTTGATAGAAAAAAATAACTTCAATTTTTAAAAATATATATACTATTTTTAAAACAATTGATGATATGATATATTTTAAAAACATAATTAGAATTTATTTTTATATAATACATTAATAAAAAATAAGTTTTTTATGTAAAATAATATAATTTTACAAAATTTGTATTATATTTTATAAGGGTATTTTTTTGTTTGTTTTTGTAAAAACTAATACTATATAGTAACTAAATATATAAATTTTAAAATTTAAATTTATATTTTTAGAAAATAATATTGTTATAATTGATTTCATTTTTTTAATCATCATATTTTAATTATTTTCGGTTTATTTCTTTTGTTATATTTATGAAAATTCTGTGTTTTTTTAAAGAGTAAAATATAGTGAAATAAACTAATTTAAATTATAAGTTAAACACATGATTAACTACAATTGGGATAAATTAAGCAACAATTTTCATGGAATAATGTGAAATAGTTATTTTAATATATTTATAATAATCAAAATTATTTTATTTCTGGTGAAAAAATGATAATGTATTGAATATTATATTTTTAAAAATCCCCTCTCATATCATTAGTTATACTACCCATATCAACCAATTTCCCTTCACTTTCAAAACAAATTACCATTCCAAATATCTTTTAAAATTACTATCTGATTCTCTTTCCCATGTACTAAAAGATATTTTTGTAAGATAATACAAATCAAATATGGATTAAGGTATAGTCTAATCGAAGAAAACCAATAGAAGATGAAGTTATCTTCCCCCGAGTTCGTTTATGTTATTTTCTTCTTTTGAACAATTTAAATATCATTTATCCTTAAAATAATGATGAAATAAGTATCATATCTATACTTATTGTTGTAATAATAATGAAATTTCAATTATTATATTATCTCCCATTAACATTAAAATGAAATAATTACATGCATTTTTCATCATTCACTGCATCCGTGAATTATGTATATATTTTTTCATCACCTCCTTCATGGATAGGTATTAAAAATAATATTATGGATAAATAATATATAAATAAGGATCTTATATTTTTAAAATATTCGAGAATTGGTATATAGGAAGTAATATAAAATATAAAAATTTAAACTCATCATTTTTGGAAAAAATGATTAAACAAAAAAATAATTAAATGATAACATTTTTACAATATAAATAAAAATTATAATTATTGATCATTTAATATTTAGACCCATCACATAATTTTATAAAATATAACTCTATTCCATTACCCTTATAATGTTATGAAATCATTTGATAATATCTTCCATCACTATTGATATACTAATTCAGCATTGTAATCGTTAAAGGAACACTATTCGGACAGTGAGAATAAATATGATATCTTACTAAAATGATTAAAAAAATATAAAATAATAATAAAATGTAATGTATATATAATAATGGGTTTTAATTAAAGCTTAATAAATTTAATTTTCTCATTCAATTGGTTAAATAATGTACTAAGTGATTTAAACCGGAAGTAAGAGAACATTCAATCTTTCTACCCTTTCTATAGGGTTATGCTTTTTCTCTCTACCCCACTTTCTCTATTAATATTTAAAATGATATGATTTTAACTTATGTCTATATGTTTTTCAATATATTCTTGTTTTATTTTCTCTTTATTTTATGGGGATATACATGTTTTGGTAGTTAAAGTCTCATTCATTATTTAAAATAAACTAGTTTAAAAGGACATTATCAGTTCCTTAATTCCGTATTATATTGAACTGCATAGAGTATTTTCCCTAATATTATCTATAAAAATAAAATATATTTTATGAAAAAAAATATTATCATTATTTGTATATTTATTAAAAAACATATGGGTTTTCCTTGTCTAGTGTTTCTTTACCCATTTCTTGAACATCACATAAGTGGTTCCATTACATACTCACATTTCTAATTACTTCATATAAATATTCTCTAATTAAACTAAGTATTTAATAGTTATAGATCATCATTGAAACATTAACATCAATAAATATTTAATTACATATAATCATGGGAATCTATATGATATATCTTTTGGATATTTTAGGATAAATGAAAATTTACCACTTTTCCTTTTACTGGGGTTTTCTTATATTTATGCCTGATGTATTATGAGGACCCCAACACTAGTATCACAATGTTGGTGGTTACATTATAATAATGAATTTTTTAAAAGAAACTGCATCACAATGGCTCGAATAGTTTATTTGTCTTGTTAAACCATATAAAAATATGAATTTTATATTACAGTTTAAAACATATAATTAATCATATAATTTTCATTGATAACATCATAATTATATTTAAAAAATCCTTTCATGTCAATCTTAAAATACCTATTTATTCCCAGGGAGAGAAAACAAAATAAAGGGGTGAGAAATAATGCTCAATAAGGGTATATTTACACCATAATCTATAATGAATAAGTAATGTGTAATCCATATCTAATGGAAAATTACTAAAAACCTTCCACATAATCAATAACATGAATAGGAAGAATAATTTAGAAGAAAAAATAATAATCTAACAATTCCATACAAATAATCATAGGAGATTGAATATTATACAAAAAGATTATAACTAATCAAATAATCCTATCAGACATCCCTAAATGTCTTTATAATGATGGTTCTCACAATTCTAGAAATCCAAAAATTATAGTTGGGGTATCATCCAATACATATAATATACAATAAAGGAATTATGAAATGATATCTAAATAAATGGGTTAAAATGCATCAGATTAACTATATCAATCGTACAACACTAAGGTTGGTGGATTGTGTCAGATTAATCAACATAGAATGTTATAGATCTACAAAAATTTCAAAAACAATCAACCTCTAACATCCCATAAGAGAAGATAAATCAGCAGGAGTGGCTCTAGAAGAATGAAGAAATCAACGAGGGGATTATAATACAATCGAATGTGTTTCATGTAAAGAACATATGACATATTAGAGGCTCGAAGAAGAATCATCTCTACTGATCACTCCTGGATGAGACTGAGTTAGAATAAGTCCATTATTGGAATTAGAGGCGACACCGGTCTGATTTATCAAATAAATAGAAATGTACCCAATGTGTTAATTCAATGTACATGTTGTGTACATGCCTTAACTAGACCTTGCATTAGGTGGTCTCTAGGAAACCTCAAATGGACATGTACTCAGCAGTTACATGTCCAGTGCATGTCTACCCATAGCCACTGGGTACATAGTTTGTACTCCTATGTACGTGGCGTGTATTTATGAAATTTCAAAATTCTCCTGTTTTTTCTAAAAAACACCCAAAATCAAGATCCATACATAAAATGAAGATCCAGGTTCATAAATTCCATATAAGATGACTTCCTTTAATGTTACATATTATTTTTTGGGAAAATACTCCAAGGATTCAATTCCTATTCTTTCTCCAAATAGTTTATCTTATTGTTGAAAATATGTTTATGAAACTCATTTCTCTTCCTTGGAATATACCAAGATAAAATGATTATAAAACTAAATTCCTTTTCCATGGGTTATTATATCATTAATTGATGAAATTAATTGGAAATGGATTTCTTTTCCACATGTTTTGATACGATGAAATATTTATGAAACCCATCTCTTTTCATGGATTCAGATATAACTAATATTTTGTGATATTTTATAATTGGTATGTGTGATTTTCAAAATGTGATTGGTGGGACCTATATATTTCATCAATGCATTGGGTAATGATTGATATATCATGGGACAAAAATTATTGCAATCAGGAGATAACCCATTTTTGAAAGGGACATTATCCAATATAATATTGTTGGGAGATAACTGTGACTATTACGATGGTTTCAGGCATGAAACGAATCCACTATAAATTTATTCGAATGACCCTTGACTACTAAGGATATGATTTCATATTCTTATGTGTATGCCAAAAAACTATAACTTATTACAATGTTATGCTTTCATGGATAATTTATTTTATTTCATTATGATTCATTTGATGATAACTTCCATGATTTATTCCCTTACTCAATTTTATGATCTATGATATGCATCATATGGTTTAAAAGGGATATTCTGACATTCCCATACCCATATTATCATGATATGTTGATATTTATCTTATTAAACCTTACTGATCATCTGAGATCAGCCACTATTCTGATTCATTTCCCTTGGTTATGATGAAAATGATTATGTATTATATGTCTAAGAATGGTTCTTATTATAAATTACATTGTAAGAGATAAAATAACATAGCTATATCCCATTGGAATATTTGTCTGAGTTACCAAATTAATTGTTCCTAAAATATTATGGTGTGAATAGTTATATTATATAAAAAATATTTATCTTTTAAGTTGTAACATCTATATATGTGTTTTTTGGGTTTCTATTGTTAGAACTTGTGGAAATTTCAGTTAGGCCTTTAAGAACTAGGTTGAGAAAAGAATAGTGAGAACCCTTAGAATAATCTTAAGTATAGAAGAATATCATTTTCTACTAAAATTAAAGGAGTGTGAGTTTACTAGAAAAATATATCTTTATAGATACTATAAGTTGGCATGTTTCACTATCATTAGTACCCATGGAAAATAAAAATAAAAAATTCATGTGGATATTTACACAAGTGTTACATGGTGCCCAATAATTGGGCTTACAATGCACCACATTTGTCACTCCTAGGGTATATGCTTTGGTTAATTTATGTTCTCTTTACAAACCATCTGGAATGATTTGAATAATAACCACACATAACATATGAGAATCCTTATATTTAATACATTGAAAATATAGTGTCATGATTTAGACATCCAATATGTCATTTTTCATGATTATGTTTTTACCCACTACGTTTATTATTTATTACATAATGATTTTTGGTTGTATTCAATGGATAAACCCCAAAAGAACCATGTTAATGATAATTGTGATAAAAAATTTAATGATTTTACTCCTAAGAAACCAAATGTTATGGGTGCTAAAATGAGAAATCATTTTTCTATTATCACACAAAATTGTTAAGCTACAAATAAAACTAAATATCCAAATGAGTATTAGTGGGAACAGTGTTCTGTGTCATTATTCATGAAGAAAAAGTTATCCACATTTCATGTTTTTTCAATCCCACAAGTTTTTGTCTAATGGATCTAAAAAATTGAAAAGATATTTTTAATTCTCGAATGTCCAGTGCCTAAAAATTGATTTTGGTTTTCTATTATTTGGAATGTTAAACAGATCAATAGTGGACACTTATCGAGAATACTAGACAATAAGATAATATTGATTCAATGGAATGTGATGAGTTTAATAACCTTTTTTTCCAATAAATAATTTCCTAATATTATTTATATAAAAATGGATAAGGAATTAAATATGATAAAATAGATGGATAATGAATCTGTTGGTATATAAGAGACGAATTTTACATAACATGTGAAGTACTCCTCTTGTATTTTCATCCCACATGAAAGTACTGATTGTTCAGTGGAATAAACCCATATCCTTAATGGGAATTTCCTTTAAGGGATAGAAGTAACTATGAGGAAGTAATTAATTGTTCTATCAAGTTAGAAATGGATGTTGGGATCACCTAAAAATCACTTTGTTTGGATAAGAACATAAATATTGAATTTTAAGGAAACAGTAAAATCCATGGATAAGAGAACATGATATTTCATCCATAATCTATTTTTTGAAAAAAAAAATTGTTAAAATTTTATTAAGTGTACCAGTAAATGATTAATGTGTTGGAAGAATGTTCATTGAAAAACTAATTTCCAATGGGATGGGAAGATCACGAATGATGTGAACAGACCAAAAGCTCTAAAAAAATCCCTCCCAAAATGATGTTCTTCAAATGTCTGGAGTATAGTGATTTTTCAATCCAGTACACATATATGATGATTAATGATGATGATTGAAGTTATTACTTCTTAAGACGAGATAAAAAGGGAAATATCAAGACATTACTTTTTTAGATGTGAGGTAAAATAATGACAAAGAGAATGGTACAATTACCATGCACCCTAAAACTATTAATTAATTATTTGACTTTGGATATATCGAATATTTTATGTTAGAAGAATTTTCAAATTTTATTAAAATTACATAACAATGATTTTTTTTCAATCATCTGTTGAAACCCATAATGGTATAATGATCACATAATAATACTATTATTATTAACTAGTTGATATTTGTGGAAATTTGTTTTCTAAACATATTTGTATTCCTTTCTTAATTGAATTTGAAGTCCTATTAGCCATGGATGGATTTTCACTATATAAATACCATATTAATTTTCAATGATGGGAGGTCACATTTGATATTCCAAACCAACATAATATCTTCTATTAGTTTTGTGATAAATATGATCATCTAATAGAAATAAAATACTTTTTATTGGTTATGATTTCTATTCAATATGGGTGTTTATCTCACATGGTTAGGTATAACTTAAAAATATTTGGTATAAATATTATATTAGAGGTTGTTTTTGCTTTTCTAGAATATTTTACTACGATTCCACCGAAATGTGAAGTTGAATACATTAAAGAACACATTAATGGTTCATAAAGTATTTCAATGAATCCATATATAATTTTCCCAATGGAGTAGTAGGAATTTAATAAAAAACTCCACGATAACTAGAAAAAATATTCATTCAAAAAATTTTGTCACCTCAAGGATAACATGTTCTATTTAATAAAAAAAATTGATTGATATTCCTATACATTTATTATATTGAGATGAGTAAAATAATTACCATGTATAAGTATCCTATGCCACATATTGATAATGTTTTTGACAAACAACATGGTAAACATTAAATTTCCAATTGTTTCCTATAATATGAATATCATTAATTATGGGTAAAAAAGGTGGATATAGTAAAGACAATGTTCTATAAAAGGGAAGGAAACTATGAGTATAATGTGATGCAATTTGGTCTTACTAGTCCCCTTATAATAATGATGGATTTAATTCATTAATTCCTTATAGATTTTATTGATCAGTTTTTGGTAGTATTTATAAGAAATAATCTTATTTATTTAATGGGATGGATGACCATTAAGATCTCATTAGAATTTTCCTAAAGGCCATAAGGATGGTGAAATGGTTTGAGAAATTAATTTTTTTTGAATTTTGGAAACATGATGTTTAATTTCTAGGTCATATAATATGAATATAGTGTATATCGATATATCCATCAACAGAAGATGGATAATAAATATTAGCCTCGACCAGCCATGGTGAATGATATACATTTCTTATTAGTTTATCTGAATATTTTATATGGTTTGAGGAGGTTTTCATGGCTATCTAATCGACTCACCCATTTAACTGATAAGGGAGCCAGGTTCCTCTAGATTGATGAATTTGAGTGATTTTTCATGTAACTAAAGGGAATATTTTTGAGTTCACATGTGATTACATGACATTATATTGAAGAAGAGTTTCTAATTTATAATGTTGAATCCAATAAGGGATTGGGATAATTTCTTATGAATAATGACAAGGTTATATCTTATGGATCATGATAATTAATTATTCTTGGAAAATATAAACCAAATAATCAATTAAATTTATCTATGGTAAATTACTCATTAATGATATAGGGGAATTATCTTTAGGGATAAATGTGTGATATATATACTGATAATAAAAGTTTAAAATATATATTAACACATATGAAGTTGAATATGAACTGAAGAATATGCTTCTTTATGAATAAAGATTAAAATTATTGAATACATTACAACCATTGGATAATAAAAAATGTGGCTAATGATTTGAGTCCAAAGGATCGTACTAACTTATCTATAATAAGGATCAGAAAAGGTAAAATATTTATGAATTTTAAGGTGATGTATATATAAATTTTTAAAAATGGGGGGAAATCTCATCATCCATAAATATGTGTTTATCCATATATACATGTGAGGGTAAAAGAGGAACCTAATAATGATATAGAGCATCAAAATAAGGTGAGAAATGTTCCACTATTTAACCTTTATTAAAATGGAATGATAATATTTAGGAATTGTGTATATGTTCCATCAAAACTAGATTTGAATAAATAGATATTAGAGGAATCTCATAATTCTTGAGTCAATATTCACCACAGAAGTAAAACAATGTATATGGACATGGAAGAGTATTATTTTTTGGATGTAATGAAGAGAGATATTGCAGAGTGTGTATATTGGTCCTTAGTATGTAATAATGTTATGATGGAGAGATAAAAGTTAGTGGGGATGTTAGAACCATCTTCTATACCATAATGTAAATGGGGAACATCACCATGAATTTTTCCATCAGACTACACATAATAAACAAAGGGAATACTGAAATATTGATTGTTTTTTATTTCGATACAAGGTCAAAAAAATTATCTCAATCTAAGAAGATTTCCACCAAGATCATATTGACAGGATTTATATTAAAGATGTTTTATGGTTTCATTGAGCACCACCTTAAATTGTTTCTGATCATAATTTTAGGGTTACCTCAAAATTAAGGAAAATACATCAATAAGATCATTATATATAGTTCAGTTAAACAAACTTGTATCATTATCTTATTGATGGTTAGTATGTTTGAACCATTCAACCCCTAGATAATATTATGAGATATTTTTCAATTGATTTCAATGGTGGGTTAGATCAAAACCTTTTTCTTCTTGAGTGTTCTTTAAAAAAATTCTTTAACTCACGAAACAATGCCTCATTATTATTCCCTCCATTGAAATAAGTGTTGAAATATAAAATACTGAGATGATGTTTTATAAATAAATAAATCGAGAACAATGTTGAATAAAATAATGGAAGAGATTGTTTTATTCATTAAGAAACACATAAGGATGGAAAAATGTTGGGAGAAAAGTTATGATGAAAATCACTGGAATGCTCTAAAATTTCAAATTAAAGACATTGTGTTTATAAGAATTTTTCAAGGGAGGAGGTTGTAAATTATTTAAATAAAGTGAAACTAATCTATATTTATAATAATGAAATTGATAATTTTTATCACATCAGGACAGAAGATTATCGATTAGAACTTCCCTCGAACCTCTCTCATGTCTATGTTGTGTTCCTCTTATCTAAATTAAGGAAATACATTTCTGATACATCACATGTAATAAATAGTGAGTTCAATTCACTATATATTGATCTTTTACCTAAGGAATATATAGTGGAGGATTTTGATCGTACAAATAATGTGCAATAAAACAAGACCACTTACCTGATCAATGTTTTTTCATGATACCACCAAATTGAGAATTCCAGGTGGGAACATAAAGATATAATGGGGAAAAGTATCCTCACTTTTTTTTATGTCAAAACCATGGAATTTTTTGGTGGAAAATCATTTTATAAGTAGTATAATATAACACACAATGATTTTTTGAAATATTTTTCTAATAAATATAATTTTTGGAAAGAGTTTTTTATTCACAACACCATGTTTTTAATGAAATATTTTATATTACTAATATTATTATTAAAACATTACCATTACAATGTATCTATTAATCATATAGATAAAAATAGGGAAATGTTTTTTAAAATATCAGGTATAATGGGTTTATGTAAATAATTTTTTAATAAAAAAGTAAAACAGAATGTTTTTAGTATATTTTTTGAAAAAATAATAATATAATTTTTTTAAAATATAAAATTTCTTTTCTAAATCTATAGATAGATATTATCATTGAGTGGAATTGTGTTAAATTTCATAAAATACCAATTTTTTAATGAAAAGTGAATAATTTTTATTTTTATTTAAATCTTCATTTTCATATAATTAATTTAGAAGATTAAATTTTGGTTTAAAATGGGTTTTAATTTCAAATTAACCCAATTTGAATATAATAAATCTAATTTATTAAAATTTAAATAAATTTAAAAATTATTTTTTATATATTAACTTTTTAAAAGATTTGAATATTTTCTCTTTAGTAGACTACTATTTCATCACATTTGTATGTTTTATTTTAAAATGAAATTTTCAATTTAAATGAGTGAAATTTGAAATAAAAGGATTCTATATTTATAATAATATTAAATAATATTCTATAATAATTTTATCTTATATTTTTAAATTATTTAATAACAAAATTGTAAAAAGTAATTATTGTCGTTAATGCTAAAACACATTTTTCACCGGTTAACCTAAAAAAATAAAGTGTAAAATGACCTTTAAACGTGTAAAACAACGATTTTATTGAAATATTTTGATATTACCAATTATATATTTTGATAATGCCGTATTATGAAGCATTTTTTCCATGTGAAAAATGTGGGTATACATTATTCTTTTCAATATATCAATGAGTGTACTTTCACGCACTTATAAAAGGAAACCTCGTATAATAACCTCTTAACCCTTCAAAAAAACAATTTTAGCTAATAACTATCCAAATATTTTCTTTAATTCCCTAATAACAGTCTATAGGCATTATTTTAGGGTCTAAATCTTCATAATATTTAATTAGTTATCACCTAATGTGTCTCTATGAATTATGAATAAATTTAAAAAACAATAGTTTTAGTTTCACTTCTTATCCCACATCATTATAAAATTCTACAAATATATTAATATAATAACATAAATATTTCCCAAAATATTTAGATTTTATTATGTTAATGTAATTTCCAATATATGTCACATATCCCATCATATTGTAAAAAACTTGGTCAATCATCTATATGGTGGACTACTCGACGAACCGATGTTATTCATTTTCCATCACCAACATTCCCAACATTATATAATGAATTATTTAGTTTTTATATATTATAATTATTATATCACAGTACTTATGTACCTATAAAATCCCATAAAAATTTTTAATTTTCTTTCAGTTGGAATACGCTAACGTCGATTATGTCTAAGGTAGAGAATTGGCTCCTGAAGAAATGGGATTCGTTCATGTCATACGCTTTATATGAAAAATAATAAGGGCATTTGTAATAAAAAAATTTTATATGTATTAATATATATTAAATAAAATTTATTCTATAAATTTTTTCTATTATTTAATATTATTTATTTTCATCAATAATGAAAACGGAATCAACGTTCACTCGTACGCACAACCTGTCGCCACCATGAATGGTGTAATTCATTTTCTATCTACCACCATAATGGATTACTATAAATACATATATTATAAGTATATATTATATTTATATCAAGGTTAATATTATTTTGATTATGTGCAATGTTAAATGTAAAAATCATGAGAATAACAAAAAAATACATACATGTAAAAAGAAACAATCATTACCTGAATCATGATTTTAACAAGGAATTGTCAATAAATGGGTAATAAAATGTCCTAACAAAATCATATATGATTCTATCAATTTGAGTACAATTATGTAATAAATTTATAAAAAAAATTATTCATTATAAATTAGGGTCAAATATTTATGATGGATGATAAGACATAAGATAAGAGGGTTTTTTCATAATTTAATTTATTTGGGTCATGAGTTATGTTGTGAAACTATGATTTGTTATGCGGTTAATATAAACCCCCTTTAATATTTAATAACATGAATATTTTTATTATCTTTATATTTTAACATTCTTTTATTGTAAATTTTTAATGGATCTAACAATTCAAAATACGCAAAAGTAGAAAAATTTGTATGACATGATATCATTATTTATTGAGATTATGTGTGATTAAGTATCCAATTACGAAATATTATTACCTTTAATAATATAAAAATATAAAAATTTATTAAACTATGATTATTTCATTAATATAAATGCGTTTCATTCATTATCGCCTCTTTATGTATCGAAGAATTCAAATGAATAATTTTTAGATAAAATAAACTTATTTCTCTCTTCATTCAAATTTTTTTTATTGAAGATCCTAGTTTTTTGGATAAAGTAAATTTTTTTAAATAAACCCATTATTTTTAATTTAAATATAACCCTTGATTTAATTTTTAAATGTTTTATAAAAAGTAATTTTTTTTATTCTTTGAATGAATTGGTTTATAATTTTACCAAAAATGATAAATGTGTCTTTGTTTTTAAAAGTGTACAACATGAATGGAATTTTTCACTATAATGTATGAAAAACGATTTATATAATTATCTATATTTTTACAATTTTATTTTTATGGAATGTAATTTCAATTTTTTTATGAATTTTTAGTTTTAAAAAGTTATTTACAAATTTGAAAGGATATTATCATCAAGAAATGTACCAAATGATATTTAAAAATTATTTTCCATCAATGTAAACATAATTTTAAGTTATTACTATTTCATCTAGGGATATGATCAAGGGATTATATTTTTATTATTTCTCTTAATTTATTATGTTTATAATAACATGATGGTTATGAAACCTAAATCTTTTCCACAAGTTATATAATTATAAAATTCTTCTGAATCCCACTTTAATTTTTATCGGATATTCTATGATGAATGGATGGTATTATTTTTAATCATATTTCTGTTCCATAGGTAATTCTATGATGAAATCCTTATGAAACCCATTTATTATAATAATTAAAAATTTGATGATTATTTTATAATTTTTTCACACATGTATATATTATTTTCACCATGTGATGCGTAGACTTATATCCCCCTCCAATGCAATAGTTAAATATTGATATATCATAAGATAAAAATATATAAAATGCAGAGTGAACCAAGATTAGAAGTTTAATTTTTTTTCAATGATAGTCTTGGGAGTGAAACTTGATTACTATTCTAGTTTTGGGAGTGAACCCATTCCACTATGATAGTTTTGGGAATTATCCATTACTACTTTGTAAATGATTTTCTATGATTATCCGCATAAAAAGAATTAGTATATAATGAAATTGTTTTTTTCTCAAGGATAATTTTTATCGTTTCCATTATAATTAATAAATTATGAACTATGAGGACTTATTTTATGACTTATGTTTAATATATGTGATATGTAGGGTAGAGTTTTAAAATGTTATTCTCATACTCTCATAATCTATTTCTATTGATATGTTGCAATTTTTATTGTTTAACCTTTTTGAGTGTCTAAGATCACACTTTATTATGGATCATTTTACTAGTCTATGAATAAATTCATTATGTATTCTATGTCTAATAATGGATAAATTTAAGAATAATGTATTGGGAGGTGACATATATCACCTATGAACAATTTTTTTATGCATCGGAGTTTCCAAAATCCCTAGAAATAAATGATTCCAACATGGGTTGTTATATAATGTAATTAATATTCAAATGTAAATATGTAATATATATTAATGTGATGTTTATGTCTCTATAAAAATTGTATTTTCATATAAAAATATAATAAACTCATATCAATATAAAATTAATTAAAATTGATGAATATGATAAAAATAAATGTTTGATAGAAAAAAATAACTTCAATTTTTAAAAATATATATACTATTTTTAAAACAAATGATGATATGATATATTTTAAAAACATAATTAGAATTTATTTTTATATAATACATTAATAAAAAATAATTTTTTTATGTAAAATAATATAATTTTACAAAATTTGTAGTATATTTTATAATGGTATTTTTTTGTTTGTTTTTGTAAAAACTAATACTATATAGTAACTAAATATATAAATTTTATCATTTAAATTTATATTTTTAGAAAATAATATTGTTATAATTGATTTCATTTTTTTAATCATCATATTTTAATTATTTTCAGTTTATTTCTTTTGTTATATTTATGAAAATTTTGTGTTTTTTTAAAGAGTAAAATATAGTGAAATAAACTAATTTAACTTATAAGTTAAACACATGATTAACTACAATTGGGATAAATTAAGCAACAATTTTCATGGAATAATGTGAAATAGTTATTTTAATATATTTATAATAATCAAAATTATTTTATTTCTGGTGAAAAAATGATAATCTATTGAATATTATATTTTTAAAAATCCCCTCTCATATCATTAGTTATACTACCCATATCAACCAATTTCCCTTCACTTTCAAAACAAATTACCATTCCAAATATCTTTTAAAATTACTACTTGATTCTCTTTCCCATGTACTAAAAGATATTTTCGTAAGAAAATACAAATCGAATATGGATTAAGGTACAGTCTAATCGAAGAAAACCAATAGAAGATGAAGTTATCTTCCCCCGAGTTCTTTTATGTTATTTTCTTCTTTTGAACAATTTAAATATCATTTATCCTTAAAATAATGATGAAATAAGTATCATATCTATACTTATTGTTGTAATAATAATGAAATGTCAATTATTATATTATCTCCCGTTAACATTAAAATGAAATAATTACATGCATTTTTCATCATTCACTGCATCCGTGAATTTTGTATATATTTTTTCATCACCTCCTTCATGGATAGGTATTAAAAATAATATTATAGATAAATAATATATAAATAAAGATCTTATATTTTTAAAATATTCGAGAATTGGTATATAGGAAATAATATAAAATATAAAAATTTAAACTCATCATTTTTGGAAAAAAGGATTAAACAAAAAAATAATTAAATGATAACATTTTTACAATATAAATAAAAATTATAATTATTGATCATTTGATATTTAGACCCATTACATAATTTTATAAAATATAACTCTATTCCATTACCCTTATAATGTTATGAAATCATTTGATAATATCTTCCATCACTATTGATATACTAATTCAGCATTGTAATCGTTAAAGGAACACTATTCGGACAGTGAGAATAAATATGATATCTTACTAAAATGATTAAAAAAATATAAAATAATAATAAAAAGTAATGTATATATAATAATGGGTTTTAATTAAAGCTTAATAAATTTAATTTTCTCATTCAATTGGTTAAATAATGTACTAAGTGATTTAAACCAGAAGTAACAGAACAGTCAATCTTTCTACCCTTTCTATAGGGTTATGCTTTTTCTCTCTACCCCACTTTCTCTATTAATATTTAAAATGATATGATTTTAACTTATGTCTATATGTTTTTCAATATATTCTTGTTTTATTTTCTCTTTATTTGATGGGGATATACATGTTTTGGTAGTTAAAGTCTCATTCATTATTTAAAATAAACTAGTTTAAAAGGACATTATCAGTTCCTTAATTCCGTATTATATTGAACTGCATAGAGTATTTTCCCTAATATTATCTATAAAAATAAAATATATTTTATGAAAAAAAATATTATCATTATTTTTATATTTATTAAAAAACATATGGGTTTTCCTTGTCTACTGTTTCTTTACCCATTTCTTGAACATCACATAAGTGGTTCCATTACATACTCACATTTCTAATTACTTCATATAAATATTCTCTAATTAAACTAAGTATTTAATAGTTATAGATCATCATTGAAACATTAACATCAATAAATATTTAATTACATATAATCATGGGAATCTATATGATATATCTTTTGAATATTTTAGGATAAATGAAAATTTACCACTTTTCCTTTTCATGGGGTTTTCTTATATTTATGCCTGATGTATTATAAGGACCCCAACACTAGTATCACAATGTTGGTGGTTACATTATAATAATGAATTTTATAAAAGAAACTGCATCACAATGGCTCGAATAGTTTATCTGTCTTGTTAAACCATATAAAAATATGAATTTTATATTATAGTTTAAAACATATAATTAATCATATAATTTTCATTGATAACATCATAATTATATTAAAAAAATCCTTTCATGTCAATCTTAAAATACCTATTTATTCCCAGGGAGAGAAAACAAAATAAAGGGGTGAGAAATAATGCTCAATGAGGGTATATTTACACCATAATCTATAATGAATAAGTAATGTGTAATCCATATGTAATGGAAAATTACTAAAATACTTCCACATAATCAATAACATGAATAGGAAGAATAATTTAGAAGAAAAAATAATAATCTAAAAATTCCATACAAATAATCATAGGAGATTGAATATTATAAAAAAAGATTATAAGTAATCAAATAATCCTATCGGACATCCCTAAATGTCTTTATAATGATGGTTCTCACAATTCTAGAAATCCAAAAAATATAGTTGGGGTATCATCCAATACATATAATATACAATAAAGGAATTATGACATGATATCTAAATAAATGGGTTAAAATGAATCAGATTAACTATATCAATCGTACACCACTAAGGTTGGTGGATTGTGTCAGATTAATCAACATAGAATGTTATAGATCTACAAAAATTTCAAAAACAATCAACCTCTAACATCCCATAAGAGAAGATAAATCAGCAGGAGTGGCTCTAGAAGAATGAAGAAATCAACGAGGGGATTATAATACAATCGAATGTGTTTCATGTAAAGAACATATGACATATTAGAGGATCGAAGAAGAATCATCTCTACTGATCACTCCTGGATGAGACTGAGTTAGAATAAGTCCATTATTGGAATTAGAGGCGACCCCGGTCTGATTTATCAAATAAATAGAAATGTACCCAATGTGTTAATTCAATGTACACGTTGTGTACATGCCTTTACTAGACCTTGCATTAGGTGGTCTCTAGGACACCTCACACGGACATGTACTCAGCAGTTACATGTCCAGTGCATGTCTACCCATAGCCACTGGGTACATAGTTTGTACTCCTATGTACGTGGCGTGTATTTATGAAATTTCAAAATTCTCCTATTTTTTCTAAAAAACACCCAAAATCACGATCCATACATAAAATGAAGATCCAGGTTCATAAATTCCATATAAGTTGACTTCCTTTAATGTTACATATTATTTTTTGGGAAAATACTCCAAGGATTCAATTCCTATTCTTTCTCCAGATAGTTTATCTTATTGTTGAAAATATGTTTATGAAACTCATTTCTCTTCCTTGGAATATACCAAGATAAAATGATTATAAAACTAAATTCCTTTTCCATGGGTTATTATATCATTAATTGATGAAATTAATTGGAAATGGATTTCTTTTCCACATGTTTTGATACGATGAAATATTTATGAAACCCATCTCTTTTCATGGATTCAGATATAACTAATATTTTGTGATATTTTATAATTGGTAAGTGTGATTTTCAAAATGTGATTGGTGGGACCTATATATTTCATCAATGCATTGGGTAATGATTGATATATCATGGGACAAAAATTATTGCAATCAAGAGATAACCCATTTTTGAAAGGGACATTATCCAATATAATATTGTTGGGAGATAACTGTGACTATTGCGATGGTTTCAGGCATGAAACGAATCCCCTATAAATTTATTTGAATGACCCTTGACTACCAAGGATATGATTTCATATTCTTATGTGTATGCCAAAAAACTATAACTTATTACAATGTTATGCTTTCATGGATAATTTATTTTATTTCATTATGATTCATTTGATGATAACTTCCATGATTTATTCCCTTACTCAATTTTATAATCTATGATATGCATCATATGGTTCAAAAAGGATATTCTGACATTCCCATACCCATATTATCATGATATGTTGATATTTATCTTATTAAACCTTACTGATCATCTAAGATCAGCCACTATTCTGATTTATTTCCCTTGGTTATGATGAAAATGATTATGTATTATATGTCTAAGAATGGTTCTTATTATAAATTCCATAGTAAGAGATAAAATAACATAGCTATATCCCATTGGAAAATTTGTCTGAGTTACCAAATTAATTGTTCCTAAAATATTATGGTGTGAATAGTTATATTATATAAAAAATATTTATCTTTTAAGTTGTAACATCTATATATGTGTTTTTTGGGTTTCTATTGTTAGAACTTGTGGAAATTTCAGTTAGGCCTTTAAGAACTAGGTTGAGAAAAGAATAGTGAGAACCCTTAGAATAATCTTAAGTATAGAAGAATATCATTTTCTACTAAAATTAAAGGAGTGTGAGTTTACTAGAAAAATATATCTTTATAGATACTATAAGTTGGCATGTTTCACTATCATTACTACCCATGGAAAATAAAAATAAAAAATTCATGTGGATATTTACACAAGTGTTACATGGTGTCCAATAATTGGTCTTACAATGCACCACATTTTTCACTCCTAGGGTATATGCTTTGGTTAATTTATGATCTCTTTACAAACCATCTGGAATGATTTGAATAATAACCACACATAACATATGAGAATCCTTATATTTAATACATTTAAAATATAGTGTCATGATTTAGACATCCAATATGTCATTTTTCATGATTATGTTTTTACCCACTATGTTTATTATTTATTACATAATGATTTTTGGTTGTATTCAATGGATAAACCCCAAAAGAACCATGTTAATCATAATTGTGATAAAAAATTTAATGATTTTACTCCTAAGAAACCAAATGTTATGGGTGCTAAAATGAGAAATCATTTTTCTATTATCACACAAAATTTTTAAGCTACAAATTAAACTAATTATCCAAATGAGTATTAGTGGGAACAGTGTTCCGTGTCATTATTCATGAAGAAAAAGTTACCCACATTTCATGTTTTTTCAATCCCACAAGTTTTTGTTTAATGGATCTAAAAAATTGAAAAGATATTTTTAATTCTCGAATGTCCATTGCCTAAAAATTGATTTTGGTTTTCTATTTTTTGGAATGTTAAACAGATCAATAGTGGACACTTATCGAGATTACTAGACAATAAGATAATATTGATTCAATGGAATGTGATGAGTTTAATAACCTTTTTTTCCAATAAATAATTTCCTAATATTATTTATATAAAAATGGATAAGGAATTAAATATGATAAAATAGATGGATAATGAATCTGTTGGTATATAAGAGACGAATTTTACATAACATGTGAAGTACTCCTCTTGTATTTTCATCCCACATGAAAGTACTGATTGTTCAGTGGAATAAACCCATATCTTAAAGGGAATTTCCTTTAAGGGATAGAAGTAACTATGAGGAAGTAATTAATTGTTCTATCAAGTTAGAAATGGATGTTGGGATCACCTAAAAATCACTTTGTTTGGATAAGAACATAAATATTGAATTTTAAGGAAACAGTAAAATCCATGGATAAGAGAACATGATATTTCATCCATAATCTATTTTTTGAAAAAAAAAATTGTTAAAATTTTATTAAGTGTACCAGTAAATGATTAATGTGTTGGAAGAATGTTCATTGAAAAACTAATTGCCAATGGTATGGGAAGATCACGAATGATGTGAACAGACCAAAAGCTCTAAAAAAATCCCTCCCAAAATGATGTTCTTCAAAAGTCTGGAGTATAGTGATTTTTCAATCCAGTACACATATATGATGATTAATGATGATGATTGAAGTTATTACTTCTTAAGACGAGATAAAAAGGGAAATATCAAGACATTACTTTTTTAGATGTGAGGTAAAATAATGACAAGGAGAATGGTACAATTACCATGCACCCTAAAACTATTAATTTATTATTTGACTTTGGATATATCGAATATTTTATGTTAGAAGAATTTTCAAATTTTATTAAAATTACCTAACAATGATTTTTTTTCAATTATCTATTGAAACCCATAATGGTATAATGATCACATAATAATACTATTATTATTAACTAGTTGATATTTGTGGAAATTTGTTTTCTAAACATATTTGTATTCCTTTCTTAATTGAATTTGAAGTCCTATTAGCCATGGATGGATTTTCACTATATAAATACCATATTAATTTTCAATGATGGGAGGTCACATTTGATATTCCAAACCAACATAATATCTTCTATTAGTTTTGTGATAAATATGATCATCTAATAGAAATAAAATACTTTTTATTGGTTTTGATTTCTATTCAATATGGGTGTTTATCTCACATGGTTAGGTATAACATAAAAATATTTGGTATAAATATTATATTAGAGGTTGTTTTTGCTTTTCTAGAATATTTTACTACGATTCCACTGAAATGTGATGTTTAATACATTAAAGAACACATTAATGGTTCATAAAGTATTTCAATGAATCCATATATAATTTTCCCAATGGAGTAGTAGGAATTTAATAAAAAACTCCACGATAACTAGAAAAAATATTCATTCAAAAAAATTTGTCACCTCAAGGATAACATGTTCTATTTAATAAAAAAAATTTGATTGATATTCCTCTACATTTATTATATTGAGATGAGTAAAATAATGACCATGTATAAGTATCCTATGCCACATATTGATAAACTTTTTGACAAACAACATGGTTAAAATTAAATTTCCAATTGTTTCCTATAATCTGAATATCATTAATTATGGGTAAAAAAGGTGGATATAATAAAGACAATGTTCTATAAAAGGGAAGGAAACTATGAGTATAATGTGATGCAATTTGGTCTTACTAGTCCCCTTATAATAATGATGGATTTAATTCTTTGATTCCTTATAGATTTTATTGATCAGTTTTTGGTAGTATTTATAAGAAATAATCTTATTTATTTAATGGGATGGATGACCATTAAGATCTCATTTGAATTTTCCTAAAGGCCATAAGGATGGTGAAATGGTTTGAGAAATTAATTTTTTTGAATTTTGGAAACATGATGTTTAATTTCTAGGTCATATAATATGAATATAGTGTATATCGATATATCCATCAAAGAAGATGGATAATAAATATTAGCCTCGACCAGCCACGGTGAATGATATACATTTCTTATTAGTTTATCTGAATATTTTATATGGTTTGAGGAGGTTTTCATGTCTATCTAATCGACTCACCCATTTAACTGATAAGGGAGCCAGGTTCTTCTAGATTGATGAATTTGAGTGATTTTTCATGTAACTAAAGGGAATATTTTTGAGTTCACATGTGATTACATGACATTATATTGAAGAAGAGTTTCTAATTTATAATGTTGAATCCAATAAGGGATTGGGATAATTTCTTCTGAATAATGACAAGGTTATATCTTATGGATCATGATAATTAATTATTCTTGGCAAATATAAACCAAATAATCAATTAAATTTATCTATGGTAAATTACTCATTAATGATATAGGGGAATTATCTTTAGGGATAAATGTGTGATATATATACTGATAATAAAAGTTTAAAATATATATTAACACATAAGAAGTTGAATATGAACTGAAGAAGATGCTTCTTTATGAATAAAGAATAAAATTATTGAATACATTACAACCATTGGATAATAAAAAATGTGGCTAATGATTTGAGTCCAAAGGATCGTACTAACTTATCTATAATAAGGATCAGAAAAGTTAAAATATTTATGAATTTTAAGGTGATGTATATATAAATTTTTAAAAATGGGGGGAAATATCATCATCCATAAATATGTGTTTATCCATATATACATGTGAGGGTAAAAGAGGAACCTAATAATGATATAGAGCATCAAAATAAGGTGAGAAATGTTCCACTATTTAACCTTTATTAAAATGGAATGATAATATTTAGGAATTGTGTATATGTTCCATCAAAACTAGATTTGAATAAATAGATATTAGAGGAATCTCATAATTCTTGAGTCAATATTCACCACATAAGTAAAACAATGTATATGGACATGGAAGAGTATTATTTTTTGGATGTAATGAAGAGAGATATTGCAGAGTGTGTATATTGGTCCTTAGTATGTAATAATGTTATGATGGAGAGATAAAAGTTAGTGGGTATGTTAGAACCATCTTCTATACCATAATGTAAATGGGGAACATCACCATGAATTTTTCCATCAGACTACCCATAATAAACAAAGGGAATATTGAAATATTGATTGTTTTTTATTTCGATACAAGGTAAAAAAAATTATCTCAATATAAGAAGATTTCCACCAAGATCATATTGACAGGATTTATATTAAAGATGTTTTATGGTTTCATTGAGCACCGCATTAAATTGTTTCTGATCATAATTTTAGGGTTACCTCAAAATTATGGAAAATACCTCAATAAAATCATTATATATAGTTCAGTTAAACAAATTTGTATCATTATCTTATCGATGGTTAGTATGTTCGAACCATTCAACCCCTAGATAATATTATGAGAAATTTTTCAATTGATTTCAATGGTGGGTTAGATCAAAACCTTTTTCTTCTTGAGTTTTCTTTAAAAAAATTCTTTAACTCACGAAACAATGCCTCATTATTATTCCCTCCATTGAAATAAGTGTTGAAATATAAAATACTGAGATTATGTTTTATAAATAAATAAATCGAGAACAATGTTGAATAAAATAATGGAAGAGATTGTTTTATTCATTAAGAAACACATAAGGATGGAAAAATGTTGGGAGAAAAGTTATGATGAAAATCACTGAAATGCTCTAAAATTTCAAATTAAAGACATTGTGTTTATAAGAATTTTTCAAGGGAGGAGGTTGTAAATTATTTAAATAAAGTGAAACTAATCTATATTTATACTAATGAAATTGAAAATTTTTATCACATCAGGACAGAAGATTATCGATTAGAACTTCCCTCGAACCTATCTCATGTCTATGTTGTGTTCCTCTTATCTAAATTAAGGAAATACATTTCTGATACATCACATGTACTAAATAGTGAGTTCAATTCACTATATATTGATCTTTTACCTAAGGAATATATTGTGGAGGATTTTGATCGTACAGATAATGTGCAATAAAACAAGACCACTTACCTGATCAATGTTTTTTCATGATACCACCAAATTGAGAATGCCAGGTGGGAACATAAAGATATAATGGGGAAAAGTATCCTCACTTTTTTTTATGTAAAAAACATGGAATTTTTTGGTGGAAAAT
Organism: Viscum album; assembly: GCA_963277665.1. Classification (NCBI taxonomy): domain Eukaryota; kingdom Viridiplantae; phylum Streptophyta; class Magnoliopsida; order Santalales; family Viscaceae; genus Viscum; species Viscum album. The sequence goes on from OY728131.1 coordinate 1,591,150,342, forward strand.
CATTTTATAAGTAGTATAATATAACACACAATGATTTTTTGAAATATTTTTCTAATAAATATAATTTTGGGAAAAAGTTTTTTATTCACAACACCATGTTTTTAATGAAATATTTTATATTACTAATATTATTATTAAAACATTACCATTACAATGTATCTATTAATCATATAGATTAAAATAGGGAAATGTTTTTTAAAATATCAGGTATAATGGGTTTATGTAAATAATTTTTTAATAAAAAAGTAAAACAGAATGTTTTTAGTATATTTTTTGAAAAAATAATAATATAATTTTTTTAAAATATAAAATTTCTTTTCTAAATATATAGATAGATATTATCATTGAGTGGAATTGTGTTAAATATCATAAAATACCAATTTTTTAATGAAAAGTGAATAATTTTTATTTTTATTTAAATCTGCATTTTCATATAATTAATTTAGAAGATTTAATTTTGGTTTAAAATGGGTTTTAATTTCAAATTAACCCAATTAGAATATAATAAATCTAATTTATTAAAGATTAAATCAATTTAAAAATTATTTTTTATATATTAACTTTTTAAAAGATTTGAATATTTTCTCTTTAGTAGACTACTATTTCATCACATTTGTATGTTTTATTTTAAAATGAAATTTTCAATTTAAATGAGTGAAATTTGAAATAAAAGGATTCTATATTTATAATAAAATTAAATAATATTCTATAATAATTTTATCTTATATTTTTATATTATTTAATAACAAAATAGTAAAAAGTAATTATTTTCGTTAATGCTAAAACACATTTTTCACCGGTTAACCTAAAAAAATAAAGTGTAAAATGAACTATAAAGGTATAAAACAACGATTTTATTGAAATATTTTGATATTACCAATTATATATTTTGATAATGCCGTATTATGAAGCATTTTTTCCATGTGAAAAATGTGGGTATACATTATTCTTTTCAATATATCAATGAGTGTACTTTCACGCACTTATAAAAGGAAACCTCGTATAATAACCTCTTAACCCTTCAAAAAAACAATTTTAGCTAATAACTATCCAAATATTTTCTTTAATTCCCTAATAACAGTCTATAGGCATTATTTTAGGGTCTAAATCTTCATAATATTTAATTAGTTATCAACTAATGTGTCTCTATGAATTATAGATAAATTTAAAAAACAATAGTTTTAGTTTCACTTCTTATCCCACATCATTATAAAATTCTACAAATATATTAATATAATAACATAAATATTTCCCAAAATATTTATATTTTATTATGTTAATGTAATTTCCAATATATGTCACATATCCCATCATATTGTAAAAAACTTGGTCAATCATCTATATGGTGGACTCCTCGACGAACCGATGTTATTCATTTTCCATCACCAACATTCCCAACATTATATAATGAATTATTTAGTTTTTATATATTATAATTATTATATCACAGTACTTATGTACCTATAAAATCCCATAAAAATTTTTAATTTTCTTTCAGTTGGAATACGCTAACGTCGATTATGTGTAAGGTAGAGAATTGGCTCATGAAGAAATGGGATTCATTCATTTCTTACGCTTTATATGAAAAATAATAAGGTCATTTGTAATAAAAAAATTTTATATGTATTAATATATATTAAATAAAATTTATTCTATAAATTTATTCTATTATTTAATATTATTTATTTTCATCAATAATGAAAATGGAATCAACGTTCACTCGTACGCACAACCTGTCGCCACCATGAATGGTGTAATTCATTTTCTATCTACCACCATAATGGATTACTATAAATACATATATTATAAGTATATATTATATTTATATCAAGGTTAATATTATTTTGATTATGTGCAATATTAAATGTAAAAATCATGAGAATAACAAAAAAAGACATACATGTAAAAAGAAACAATCATTACCTGAATCATGATTTTAACAAGGAATTGTCAATAAATGGGTAATAAAATGTCCTAACAAAATCATATATGATTCTATCAATTTGAGTACAATTATGTAATAAATTTATAAAAAAATTTATTCATTATAAATTAGGGTCAAATATTTATGATGGATGATAAGACATATGATAAGAGGGTTTTTTCATAATTTAATTTATTTGGGTCATGAGTTATGTTGTGAAACTATGATTTGTTATGCGGTTTATATAAACCCCCTTTAATATTTAATAACATGAATATTTTTATTATCTTTATATTTTAACATTCTTTTATTGTAAATTTTTAATGGATCTAACAATTCAAAATACCCAAAAGTAGAAAAATTTGTATGACATGATATCATTATTTATTGAGATTATGTGTGATTAAGTATCCAATTACGAAATATTATTACCTTTAACAATATAAAAATATAAAAATTTATTAAACTATGATTATTTCATTAATATAAATGCGTTTCATTCATTATCGCCTCTTTATGTATCGAAGAATTCAAATGAATAATTTTTAGATAAAATAAACTTATTTCTCTCTTAATTCAAATTTTTTTTATTGAAGATCCTAGTTTTTTGGATAAAGTAACAATTTTTAAATAAACCCATTATTTTTAATTTAAATATAACCCTTGATTTAATTTTTAAATGTTTTATAAAAAGAAAATTCTTTTTATTCTTTGAATGAATTGGTTTATAATTTTACCAAAAATGATAAATGTGTCTTTGTTTTTAAAAGTGTACAACATGAATGGAATTTTTCACTATAATGTATGAAAAACGATTTATATAATCATCTATATTTTTACAATTTTATTTTTATGGAATGTAATTTCAATTTTTTTATGAATTTTTAGTTTTAAAAAGTTATTTACAAATTTGAAAGGATATTATCATCAAGAAATGTTCCAAATGATATTTAAAAATTATTTTCCATCAATGTAAACATAATTTTAAGTTATTACTATTTCATCTAGGGATATGATCAAGGGATTATATTTTTATTATTTCTCTTAATTTATTATGTTTATAATAACATGATGGTTATGAAACCTAAATCTTTTCCACAAGTTATATAATTATAAATTTCTTCTGAATCCCACTTTAATTTTTATCGGATATTCTATGATGAATGGATGGTATTATTTTTAATCATATTTCTGTTCCATAGGTAATTATATGATGACATCCTTATGAAACCCATTTATTTTAATAATTAAAAATTTGATGATTATTTTATAATTTTTTCACACATGTATATATTATTTTCACCATGTGATGCGTAGACTTATATCCCCCTCCAATGAAATAGTTAAATATTGATATATCATAAGATAAAAATATATAAAATGGAGAGTGAACCAAGATTAGAAGTGTAATTTTTTTTCAATGATAGTCTTGGGAGTGAAACTTGATTACTATTCTAGTTTGGGGAGTGAACCCATTCCACTATGATAGTTCTGGGAATTATCCATTACTACTTTGGAAATGATTTTCTATGATTATCCGCATAAAAAGAATTAGTATATAATGAAATTGTTTTTTTCTCAAGGATAATTTTTATCGTTTCCATTATAATTAATAAATTATGAACTATGAGGAATTATTTTATGACTTATGTTTAATATATGTGATATATAGGGTAGAGTTTTAAAATGTTATTCTCATACTCTCATAATCTTATTCTATTGATATGTTGCAATTTTTATTGTTTAACCTTTTTGAGTGTCTAAGATCACACTTTATTATGGATCATTTTACTAGTGTATGAATAAATTCATTATGTATTCTATGTCTAATAATGGATAAATTTAAGAATAATGTATTGGGAGGTGACATATATCACCTATGAACAATTTTTTTATGCATCGGAGTTTCCAAAATCCCTAGAAATAAATGATTCCAACATGGGTTGTTATATAATGTAATTAATATTCAAATGTAAATATGTAATATATATTAATGTGATGTTTATGTCTCTATAAAAATTGTATTTTCATATAAAAATATAATAAACTCATATCAATATAAAATTAATTAAAATTGATGAATATGATAAAAATAAATGTTTGATAGAAAAAAATAACTTCAATTTTTAAAAATATATATAGTATTTTTAAAACAAATGATGATATGATATATTTTAAAAACATAATTAGAATTTATTTTTATACAATACAATAATAAAAAATAAGTTTTTTTATGTAAAATAATATAATTTTACAAAATTTGTAGTATATTTTATAAGGGTATTTTTTTGTTTGTTTTTGTAAAAACTAATACTATATAGTAACTAAATATATAAATTTTAACATTTAAATTTATATTTTTATAAAATAATATTGTTATAATTGATTTCATTTTTTTAATCATCATATTTTAATTATTTTCAGTTTATTTCTTTTGTTATATTTATGAAAATTTTGTGTTTTTTTAAAGAGTAAAATATAGTGAAATAAACTAATTTAAATTATAAGTTAAACACATGATTAACTACAATTGGGATAAAGTAAGCAACAATTTTCATGGAATAATGTGAAATAGTTATTTTAATATATTTATAATAATCAAAATTATTTTATTTCTGGTGAAAAAATGATAATGTATTGAATATTATATTTTTAAAAATCCCCTCTCATATCATTAGTTATACTACCCATATCAACCAATTTCCCTTCACTTTCAAAACAAATTACCATTCCAAATATCTTTTAAAATTACTACTTTATTCTCTTTCCCATGTACTAAAAGATATTTTCGTAAGAAAATAAAAATCAAATATGGATTAAGGTATAGTCTAATCGAAGAAAACCAATAGAAGATGAAGTTATCTTCCCCCGAGTTCTTTTATGTTATTTTATTCTTTTGAACAATTTAAATATCATTTATCCTTAAAATAATGATGAAATAAGTATCATATATATACTAATTGTTGTAATAATAATGAAATGTCAATTATTATATTATCTCCCATTAACATTAAAATGAAATAATTACATGCATTTTTCATCATTCACTGCATCCGTGAATTATGTATATATTTTTTCATCACCTCCTTCATGGATAGGTATTAAAAATAATAGTATGGATAAATAATATATAAATACAGATCTTATATTTTTAAAATATTCGAGAATTGGTATATAGGAAATAATATAAAATATAAAAATTTAAACTCATCATTTTTGGAAAAAATGATTAAACAAAAAAATAATTAAATGATAACATTTTTACAATATAAATAAAAATTATAATTATTGATCATTTTATATTTAGACCCATTACATAATTTTATAAAATATAACTCTATTCCATTACCCTTATAATGTTATGAAATCATTTGATAATATCTTCCATCACTATTGATATACTAATTCAGCATTGTAATCGTTAATGGAACACTATTCGGACAGTGAGAATAAATATGATATCTTACTAAAATGATTAATAAAATATAAAATAATAATAATAAGTAATGTATATATAATAATGGGTTTTAATTAAAGCTTAATAAATTTAATTTTCTCATTCAATTGGTTAAATAATGTACTAAGTGATTTAAACCAGAAGTAACAGAACATTCAATCTTTTTACCCTTTCTATAGGGTTATTCTTTTTCTCTCTACCCCACTTTCTCTATTAATATTTAAAATGATATGATTTTAACTTATGTCTATATGTTTTTCAATATATTCTTGTTTTATTTTCTCTTTATTTGATGGGGATATACATGTTTTGGTAGTTAAAGTCTCATTCATTATTTAAAATAAACTAGTTTAAAAGGACATTATCAGTTCCTTAATTCCGTATTATATTGAACTGCATAGAGTATTTTCCCTAATATTATCTATAAAAATAAAATATATTTTATGAAAAAAAATATTATCATTATTTGTATATTTATTAAAAAACATATGGGTTTTCCTTGTCTAGTGTTTCTTTACCCATTTCTTGAACATCACATAAGTGGTTCCATTGCATACTCACATTTCTAATTACTTCATATAAATATTCTCTAATTAAACTAAGTATTTAATAGTTATAGATCATCATTGAAACATTAACATCAATAAATATTTAATTACATATAATCATGGGAATCTATATGATATATCTTTTGGATATTTTAGGATAAATGAAAATTTACCACTTTTCCTTTTCATGGGGTTTTCTTATATTTATTCCTGATGTATTATAAGGACCCCAACACTAGTATCACAATGTTGGTGGTTACATTATAATAATGAATTTTATAAAAGAAACTGCATCACAATGGCTCGAATAGTTTATCTGTCTTGTTAAACCATATAAAAATATGAATTTTATATTATAGTTTAAAACATATAATTAATCATATAATTTTCATTGATAACATCATAATTATATTAAAAAAATCCTTTCATGTCAATCTTAAAATACCTATTTATTCCCAGGGAGAGAAAACAAAATAAAGGGGTGAGAAATAATGCTCAATGACGGTATATTTACACCATAATCTATAATGAATAAGTAATGTGTAATCCACATCTAATGGAAAATTACTAAAAACCTTCCACATAATCAATAACATGAATAGGAAGAATAATTTAGAAGAAAAAATAATAATCTAACAATTCCATACAAATAATCATAGGAGATTGAATATTATACAAAAAGATTATAACTAATCAAATAATCCTATCGGACATCCCAAAATGTCTTTATAATGATGGTTCTCACAATTCTAGAAATCCAAAAATTATAGTTGGGGTATCATCCAATACATATAATATACAATAAAGTAATTATGACATGATATCTAAATAAATGGGTTAGAACTCACCAAAGACAAAAGATACGATTTACCACGAGACCTACTAATAAACTAAGGGGATATAGTGCACCGCACCGTTCACATAATAATTCTAATTCATTCCTCTTATTAATAAAACCGGAAATATAATCTACATACCTTAACAAATATCAATAACTATCTATATTGGAAGAACTAGTCATATGAAATATAAAGAATTTATCAAGAAAAATGAATACAAAAAAATCCAATAATTATGTCAAGTCGTATAATTAATGTTTATCTACAACATATTATTCATCAAAGGATTTTCACATTAAATAAAATAAATTAATTAGATTATTAGAATATTTATTTAATAAAATTCAATATTTTTATTTCGAAAATTACTTAAAAAACTACAAAAATATAAGGGAAATCATATTATTTCAAAATAACCATTTCTACATGAAAAGTAATCTTTACTGAAATAATTATACATGATAGAAGTAAACTATTTTAATGTTGTATAAGTTAAAAAAATATTCTTTTCACATTGTTGTAAATAAGGTAAAAGTATATCATTTAGAAAATGATAATTGAAACCTTTCAAAAAAATTTATAAAAAGTATAAAATGTAAAAAATGAATTTTAAAAATAATATGTGAGTTGTGAAAATATTTTTTAAAATAGGGAAATGGATGAGAAATATTCCCTTTTGGAGACTTTAACATAAACAATCTCAATTAATTAATGGATTGTGAGGGAAACCCGTATTAATTTCATATGTTTTGAATTATAATACACGAATGAAATAAATCCAAATGAAAATTGAAATACCATTATGGATAAGTGATTAATTTTATAAAATATCCAATGGGTAGTGTACAAGACACACAAATGAAAAACGTTATTAATATGGCATACATCTCAAAGATGTAAAAGTGGGATAAGAAACCCTTAAATCAGGTGTAATTTCTATTATTTGTATTCAAAACATTGGTATACTAAATTTAGTTATATTATACATTTATTATTGAACTTTACTATTATATATTATTACCGTATATTATTTTATAATCCATTTATTAATAATTATTGGTTATAATTATTGTTTCAGTTTGTAATGGAATAATATTTCATGTAATATTTGGCTTATGTGTTGTTGTTGTTTTAATTTAATCATGGATCCAGATTTTGTAAGGTTTTAATATTTATAAAAATATTAAATATATTAATTATATGAATATATTTGGTAATTCATAAAATTTAGTGATTGAAAATGAATTTCACTCTTCCTAGAATAAATATTTCAGACAAACACATGAATGTTGTATTCACTTTTAGAAGGCCAAAATGGAATAATGGTATATAACTATATACCATTAAAGAATAAATAATATGTCATTTAAATAATATATATCCATAAAATATAATTTCATTACAATACTAGTAAAAAAATGAAAAACATAATATCACTTCATTGTGGTGGCATTCCACATGTATTCATAAGAGACATTATCGTGTCCCATTAGAAAGAAAGGTAAGATGGTATATGTTGTAGCTATTATTTTTTAGATTGAAATTATGACTATAAATATGAATTTTTTATCTTTTAAAAAATTTTATGGGGTAAAATTTTATTTTCCCCAAGAATAAGATCTCATAGAAATTTTCTAACCACTATATTCTTATGAGAATAGGTCGTTTACCATAAAATATGGTTTTGGTAGAAATAGGAGCTGTTTGAATTTTAGTAGAATAAATAACATTAATCATTTAATAAATTAAATAATAAATTATTTTTGTAGGTTAGTTCATCCATATTATTTGAACAGAATTTTCTATTGATATTTCAACTTCTATATTTAGTAAATAATGGATTGTTTCTCTTAGGTGGGTCATAAATAGAAGTTGGGATCAAGGGTCAGGTTAGATCCTCAATTTCTACTTCATGGAATGTTTTTTAGGGATTTGTTTTTCTATTATTAATGATTACTTGAGTAGATGCATTAATGAGTCGGCTCAACATGGCCTATACAAAAAATTATAGCACGTATAAATGACCATTTTATCTATCATATTTTGTATTTTGGAGGTATTTTTTCCTCAGTCAAGCTTTAACGAAGATTATAAAAACAATTAAATCCCTTTTTTAAATTATGAAGAAGTTGCTGGATATGCAATATGTTGAGAAAAATCTTTCATTATTTTTGCTGTAGAATTTTTTATCTATGTTAAAAATAAGATATTAATGTGTCTTTTAATTAATAGAGGATTCCTCCCATTTTAGTATTTTTGTGTTCCTTTATTATAGTGAAAGTGGAAGAGGAAGTAATTTGATGATGCATAATTAGGCAATGTTAATCAAATGGAATGGTGGAATATAAAGACCATGTCCCATGAATCAAGGGTGTCCCTTGTCAATTAATTGATCACATAATTTCCTATTTACTCACTCTCACTTTATATATGACCTAGGATCATCATAAAAGAGCTTCAAGGGATGATTAAGAACAACAAATGGACTCGTTCTGGCCATGAAAAGAATCCGGTCAATGTTTCATAGAAGGGGAGCATTATACCCACTGAACTGGGAGGTCTTGGAATTAAATATCTTAAATTATTCAATTATATTTTAATTGTGAAATTCAAATGTAGCCTCAAATGTTGTGATACCTCCTCTGATTTATTATCAAACAGGTTCAATGAAAATCTTTTAAATATTTATTGAAATTACTTGTCACACTCTTTTTGGGCACCAATAAATCACTTCATCAACAAAATCGTTCACGACACCAAATAGAATGTTTGTAGGGACTCCCAACTCAACTAATTTACTACCACATATTTTGAAATGACACTAAAATATATTATCAACATTTCCCATTACGATTTTTATATGTCAATTACAAATTTTATATATGAAATATCAAGCATTGATGGAATTCTTGCTGTTCAGATATGTCTAGAAATACAGAGCTACAAATTCATGGATTGGGACACTGTGATAAGGAAGAACAAATGAAATGGACACATTAACAATAAGTAGTTATCTAATATGGAATGTGTTGGTGTCATCATGTCACCACCATGGATAATGGGGCTCAATACATGTATCATCCATCCTTCTAGGATTTTACTACTACAGAGGATCTGGAAGCACATACTACCCACCTAGGTCAAAATGAAAAAAGTGTGATATCAACATTCTTCTTTATGCATACCATTATTCACTTATAATTAAGGAAAAATCACATATTCATAGAATGTGACTTTTCCGACATATTTTGGGACTACTCATTCACGATTTTTGGTTTGGAATTTAACATTCACTTATAGATCGACGACATCATAGAAAAAATATGCACTGTGGAATTTAGTATGTGCATTCTGCATCTCATAATAGAAGAATTTACTTCAGTTACATCATCTATATGGAATGCTAGAAATCATAAACACTGTGATGTAATGAATGTGTCTACTCACATGGGAATGAATGGACTACATAAGGTGGTCCATGAGGCTATGGTGATTCAAATAAGTGGTATGTCTAATAATGCTCATGATCTATATATTATCAAGTTATTGGCAATATAAAGTTGATCTATTAAGCACAAAATAGTTAAATTAATATGGTGGATCCATTAGAAAAATTTCATGGTTCGAAGTTAATGTATTTTGGGAAACATTTGGAATTCTTTTCCCTTCTGGTTTTGGATGTTTCTTATGCATTTAGCATGGATTTTTCAATGGAAGATTATATCTATTTACTAGAATTTGAATGGAAAAATATGCCTAAAAAGAACTTTGGTGAATGAAATTAGATCAGTTGTGCAATAATATTTAACACCATTCTATATTAAAAATGATTCAAAAATTACAATAAAGGCCTGAAAAAAAAAGAATCACACGATGTTCCGTGGATAATTTTACCTCTATAGGTTGACTTTCTCAACAAGGATACTGTTCTGAACATGGAAATCACTCATGCATACAGGGAGGAACATCAAGTGGTAGATTTCTTATAAATCAAGGCGGTTGTGGAAATGGATTTGATGTGGACTTTCATTTAGCATTACTATTGTGATAAAATGGTGGATAGAGACATGCATTGTGTGGTTCAATATATTTTATATAATCTTCCCTTATAACCCATGAATTTACACATGTTATATATATATATATATATCTTTCTTTTAAGACAGGATTTGAATGGAATATGAAATTTCTTAGTACATTATTTATATTTCATATTAATTGTACTAAATTATAAACTTCTAAAGTAGTTTATTGGATTCCTTGAATATTAAATTTCTGACATATATGTTTCTATGTTTAACAAATATATCCTTAGTGGTTTGGGGACCCCTAATCTTCATTATAACTTTTTGGTTAGAGACATCCCAATGAAATTTTGAACCTTTAAATATAACTCCATGTGTATCTTTCCAAAGTATTTCATGGAAAAATTATTTAAAATGGGTAGAAAGACCAATGATACAACATCTCTCATTTAATGTCTGAGTGATAGGATATAGGGCAGCCTACCATTATTCCAAAAATGATAAAAATTCCCACAATATTATATATCACCTCAGATGTGGATAAAATTTATATTTTAAATATATTTAAATGTGTTTTAGATCTTTAAAGGGAACTTAATGCTGTCATATAACATGTAGATCCCTAATCCATATTAACCACTAAGAAGGGAGGTGAGAAATAGTTGTTTTTTAGGAATTATTTTTCTTTCAAAATGAACCACTAGAAATTTTCATGGTTCTGGATCAACATAATATTACCTAACAATATTATTTCATTAGTTGTGGGTATAATCGATAGATAAAAACACATTATTTACAAATTACAATACAAATAAATAATTCATTCCTTGTTGGTCCCCCAACATGGATTCTTCACAATAAAATGGTGATTACATTCTTATGGATCAAACTGAGGGAGTATTTTATTCCAATTGAAACCAAAATACTTTCAATGATTTTAACTCTCACTAAACAAATTTCTGCTCCATCTCAAACCATGATACATCTAATTATCATATCTCCGAAAAAATCAATTCCTACTCCCGGAACCAACCAAAATTATTAACTTGTATTTGATGGATTGATCCAAAAAATTGTTATCATTTGATATTTCCCCACAATCTTATATAATCTAACTTACATTTTTACTAATTCACATACCTTTAACAACCATTGGATGGGTCATTTAGAATTCACCAATTGATGTCATCACTAGTAACTAATCCGATTCATTAGTGTAACAAATTCTTGGTATTTGATTCCTTATGTGGTAGTTCTGTCCCAATATATATTTATTAATGGGTGTATAGAATTCTTCTCCAATTTTTTTATACAAGGAAAAAACTTTCACAATGCCAAATTAGTAAGACATTGTTGTAGTATTTAACTATATCTAAACAAATTATTTTAGGAATCTCATGTTATAAATTGTAGAACATATATTGAATTTTGTCATATATATTTTTGTACAAAATATAAAAACACTATTTCAAATTTTTTCTAAATTCATTTGTTTTAAATGATAATAAATTGTGAACACAAGTGTTTGTAAAAGTTCTACCTCATGTGCTTGCTGCATGTATTGACCTCCTTCATGATACAATATGTTAATATTTATCAAATAATTTTTGAAAGCAGTCATGGTTATTCATGAGAATCTCACACTTCCATGAATACTTTGAGAAACATAGATATTCATAAAGTTACATCAAGAGTGTTGAACTCTTGTCAAAAGGTTGTGACTTCCTTCTCTTTCACACAAGTATAATGTTTTGCAGAAATCAGTTTATTTATAAAGAGATACAATAGGGAATTCATATGATCAAATTTAAATGGTACATTATTTTCTATAATCTAATTGATGTTTAGTAAGGAAGATTCTCTCTTTATGAAACATAAAATCATGTTGTTATACTTCTGATGAAACAATATATTTTCAAATATTTTCTAAACCATTATTTAGAATCATTCTAAGATATTTATAGAAGAATGGAACCACCCCATTTATCCTCAAAGATCATATTGTTATTCGGTGTGGAAGACTCATTCATGGATCTAAGAATAATATTGTATTTTAGAAAAAAAATATCTCACCAAATTTTATGTGTATTCTCATATGTATAATGAATTTCATGGTTTATAATCTTCATGAGTTCGTGATATTCTCTTTTTAGTGTGCTTCTAACATGGGTGTAATGAGGAACACATGCTCCTGATTTATATAAACGACATCCTAAAATTGTCTGTAAATTTTAGATGATGATAGATTTTTAAGAAATGAAATTAATGCAACTCATATTTATATGTATGATATTGAGATGATCAAACAAACCGCATTCCTTCATCAGGATATTCATAGATGATCAGAGATCGACCATGGCATGCTCAATTGTGCTAGTTGTAACTACATCTCTTTGAGGAAGTTATGGAATGAGGTGAAATCAAATCATGATCGAATATCTTATAATATCAGGCTCATGAAGATGATATTATGTCTATATTTTAAGTGAAAATTGGAATAGTACCCCAAGTACAATTTTCCCACATTGGTTTCAACATATTTATTTTCATGGTTTTTTGATCATATCATGTCTTTCACTCTCTAAGATAGCTACCAAGGATTTTCACCAGCTACACATCACTCACCTCACATAGTCTCTAACCCCACGAGTTCCCTTCCCAACCCATACAGACTATAGGACTTATGCACTGTCTCCCCATGTGGGATCACTTCTTTGAGGTATTATAAATGGACCCAGTGGGATGTTCCCACCAACTTCCACCTTCGTGGTCGCCCTAGATGAATTCCCATTTTAGGGTTTACCCCATAGTGTCCTATAAGAACCTTGGTTGAGACTGTATATGTCAGTCCCTATGATTGGTAGATATTTTGAAGCACTTTATAAAAATACCTAAAAAATTCATAGTATCATGAAATTTAATTCCAAATAATACATGCTCGGTTTCAAATTCCATTCCCACTCAAATAAATCCTTCATTTCCTCATTCAATAATTATTTATTTTTTGGTGGATACTTCTAAATATTCCTTACTTCATGAAATATAATTTTCATACTTCTTGGCCTTCTCTAATCTTCAAAATATTTTATTGAACAATGTTTCTTTGTGAACATATTTATTTAAGAAAGTTTAGAACATCCAAAAATTGAGGTAGTTATTCAAGGACAATTGTCCATGAATGAAATCCAATTATATTATTTGAATCCAAAACAATGTTATAGGTAATAATAGCTTCATATAGATTCAAAAACACAAATTGAAACATTATTGATTATAAATTATACACTAGGACCATCATTCATGATGTGTTCATTGTATCTCTCCTGTGGAATTACATAACTGGTCTTTAAAAGGTACATAATGATTTTTTTCCCGTAAGGGAATGATCATTATTTTTTAGAAGAACTAATTGAGAATCTAGATCATTAATAGAAAATATAGGAAATAATACATCTCACTAGTTCAATGTTTTGTGGTGAAATTGTCAATTTAAAGAAGCTATATGGAAACATGGGGTTGTGATGAAGAATAGGTTTCCTCATATCACTGAATAAAAGTGATAATTTTCTAGGGAGAAATTAATTTTTTGGAGGGTATAATATAATACAAAGATATGTTTATGAAATAAGTCCTCTTAAATAATTTGACTTCTTCTATCCCTTGTGTTACAAGCGACAACGAGTTTAGTTGAACAATGTAACACTTTTAAAATATTAGTTGTCTATTATTTACTAGTTTTCGGATTTGAATGTATTTATATTATTAAAAAAATTATGAAAAATATATGGTATACACTTTTACAAAATCAATTAACTATTTATCAAATAATTATCTTTAAAATATAAAATTATATGAAAATAATAGTAATGTTTTCTTAAAATAATTGGTTTTTGAACACAATGTATTTTTATATTAATAAATTATATTAATCTATATTAGTTGATGATTTTAATGCAGTATTTATATCATTTAGTTGATAAAATACATAAAACATTAATAAAAGTTTTCACATGAATAGGAATATAGTAAATCTAGGTTTATACTTTTAATTCATTTTTTCTAGAATGCAGTTTTTTTACATTTTAAAAAAATACAATAAATTTACATTATTCCATTTATTTATATTTTATTTTATAAAATAAATTAATATTTTATAATTTTGAGGTTCAAACTTGTTAAATATGCACATTTTATTTGTGTCCAAAATTTATAGTAACCTTAGTAAAATATATCACCCTACTAAAACGTAAAAAAATTAATCATTAATAAAAATATATAATAAGGCCATAATTTTAAATCTTTATTCATTTCGTAAGAGTTTAATTTGGTCCTTAACACCTTGAGATCATATTTTTATTCCCATAATGGAATCATTTCCATTAAATGACTTATATAATATTTTAATCAATGAAATTTAATAAATTCCACTCTATTAGTTTAAAATATCCTTTATTAGTTCACTTAGAGAGAATTTTTTTAAAAAATATTCATAATATTAATTTTATTTATAATTAATTCATATTAATCGTGGTAATTTAGATCTAATTTCAAGTATTATATAATTTTCATTATTTATTTCACAACAAGACATAAATATTTATTCATTCAATAGAAATATATTATTATTGTTTTTGAAAATATTAAAAGTTATTTACTTTGGGCCTGTTTTATTATTCCATAAATTGTATAAGTGAATATTACGTTTTTTTTATTTTACCATATAATTTTGTATTGAAATCATTTTTTTTATTTTTTTCAGTTTTAATAATGAATAGTGTAAAAATTGTTAGTAATGATATTTTATAAAAAATATATTTTATTATATTAATTAAAAATTAGTAAAATAATAAAATAAGTCAGGTTTGAAATTATATGTTCAATAATTTCATAACTTGGCCATTTATTGGATAAATTTCACCTTATTTGTAATGATTACAAAAATTAATATTAATACTCTTGTTACCAATGATAAGATTTAAATTAGTTAAATAAGGTTAACCAAAATGATATATATTATAACGATGTAAACAATTATATAAATTAGCTTCATAAAATATTAAATTCATTAAAACCTTATCATTTAATCCCTATCCATTGTTTTAAATTTTTAACAGAAATAATTTATTGTATTTTAAATTTTTGATGTATTCCAAAAGTTACATATGCTTAATTATATATTGGAACATTCTCTATCAATTTATTACACCAATTTAAGCTATCTAGTTATACCAAAATATAAAAAAATCTTTTTAAACTTTACTATGGAAATTAAAGAGGTTTTAATCTTCTCAATATACCAATCCCACAATCCATTAGGGGAGATCTTGTAACACCCCAGGTAAATAAAGAATATGACATTTTTATATTTATCCATATCTGTGAATAAAATATTAATATAACTTTAAAGGGGACGCTATACTCGATGGTGTACCCAACATGCAACAACGAGTTTCTTGGAAACCTTACGTTGCACTCTAACAATAAAATAATATTATTTTAAATGGAAGTTAATGCCAAGATGTTGTGATGGTGGGAATGAATATAACTAACTACAAAATGATTATATATGTTTGTCAAATATTTTTACTCTTTACAATAAATGATAGAGGATTAAAAATGCGAATGAATCCAATTTTAAGCATAGAAAGTCTAATATTCTTTAAAAGGTCGATTAACCGACTTTTGATGGAGAACCTCTTTTAAATCCACTTTTTGACAATTTAATGTGTTTTATTTGACAAAAAAAATTCTTCTTTAGAATCGGCACATCAAAATTTACTTTGTGTAAATTTTTTGTATTTTTTTGATAAAGTTCATATTTTTTAATGAATAGGGAAAAATGTTGTATTTTAATTCAAAACCACTTTTTAATCTAATTAATTTATATGACTAGATTATCTTTCTAATTGGTTTTATGTGTAAATAGAATATATTTTTACCATTTAATCCAATGGCGGTCATTGTATTTAATACCACTTTATGGTTGGACATAAACGAGTGTCAATCTTTTGAAAGATATTGTTTCCTAAAAACACGCTATTTGTTTTAACAGCGGGGTTTAATTATAAAATTAATTAATGAAAATTATATGTTATGAATTTGTTAAAATAGACATCATTATTTGAATACGGAATATCAAATATAGCTTAGGGTGAATTTTTGATATTTTTCTGAAAATCATCAATTTTTTATAAATAGTGAAACCACAAAGTAGTGGTTACAAAATTTGAATTTTCGTTTAAATGGGACTTTACCACTTCTGTGATTTTAATTTAAAAAATCCAATTTAAATGATTTTAATTTTTAAGTAAAATTTGCTTCAATGGGATGAAAATAATTTTTGATGAAAAGTAACTTTTAAGTTTTATTAATCGCGATTAAAGGTAATTAGTTTGATTTAAGGTAAAAATGATATTATAATAAAATGAAAATATATTTACACTATTCCTAACCCTATTGGATGAGTTATGGCCGGCCAAGACAACCCATGGGTCGATTTATGGTACCCCATGTAGCCACTTTGGTTTGATAATGACATTTATGCCTTTTATTTAAAGTTAAAATAAAAACGTCACAAACATGATTTGTTTTACTAAAACAATTTTTACATGTGGTTATAAAAAACAGAATTTTGACTATAAATAGTCATTGTAAAGATAATAATATTTCCTACATCATAGTATTTTTTTTATAATTTTTATACATTAAATAAATTAAATTCTTTATGACATCATGATGATGCAGCGATGACCTCATTATTTAACAATTTAAATAAAATGGAAAGATATTACAACATCTAGGACCTAAACATGTCAAAAACCTATTGGATGGGTGGATTTCTAACCCTTATCACCTTATCCTCTAAACACATCAATGTGGGACCATTAAAATCCGAAAACCATTTGAAAATAAAGTAACCTTTTATACTTTTCCAAGACTTCCCCTCCTCTCCTCTTATAAAAGTCCCCCCACCTCTACCACCTTACCCACACCTCTCAAGCCTTTGGTTCGGCCAAGCTCTGATAATTTTGTCTCTCCACATCCCTCTCCTCAGCATATAAGCCTTATCTTAGGTTGGAAGCTCTTCAAGAAACCCTTTCGGTTCAAACCAAAGGGAGTTACCCAATTTTAAGGTAACGTCTTCACTTGTGCTATTTTGTTTTATTTTGCTTCTCCAACACCCTAAAATATTTTTATTCATTTCATCTGTAAAAACTCCAGTATCTTAAATATACTAGGATGTTGTTATAATAAGTATTAGAGCTAAAATTACACACACCTTCTTCTAATGGTTAAAGAACATTCAGTTTCTGTGGATGGCGAATTGTTGCCTAACGAAACGATGATTGTTCAACACTCATATAACACCTTAAAAGGTTTCCATTAACATGTCACTCTATTTATATATGATATATATTATGTTTATGTTTTCCTTATGATTCTTTATTTTTCATTTGTGGTATACCTTTATGGTTTCCATTGTGGGAAAACACGATAATTTCATTTTAGGAAGTGCCGACTACCGCCCCCTTAAAGTGATTTGATTCGTTAATGCCATATGTGGGATGTATAAAGGATGGATTTAAAGATATTATATATTATGTTATACTGGAATTATAACATAACATTATATAATTATTGTTTTCTTTCCATCAAAGTATGAGATAGAAATGAAAGTAGCGTTCATGCGTACGTACGGCTTACTGTCTCCACGAATGGTGCATTTCATTTCTTATCCTCAAATGTAATGTACTATTATAAGTACATATAATGGATATATATGATTTATGATACATATAAAGCGTGAATATAATTCTGGAATTAAAAATACACACATCTCTCATTTAGTTTTAATTCTATTAATATGACATAGAAATGAAAGTAGCGTTCATGCGTACGTACGGCTTACTGTCTCCACGAACGGTGCATTTCATTTCTTAACTCTAGATGATTATGTAATATTATAAATACATGTATATTCTGGATATATATGATATATATGATATCCAAATCAGTAATGTCAGTCTGGATATAAATAACATTTGACCACACAAACAACATGTAATTGTAAGAAGTCCACTTTTGACTTAAGAACCAAATATCAAAAAAACAAACATTATTAACTTAAATGATTACATAATGTTTATAACATGTAAATAATTTAGATAAAAGGAATAATGAACATGAGAAAGGTTCTTAATAAAGTATAAATTAACTCAAGTTTATTATTTAGGAGATTAAAGAATGATCGAGTCAAGTCGGACCCGAGGTAAGGGATCCTACTCCTCTCTTTCTTTTAAAGTACGCTCTTTTATGTTATTCCTTTTAAAGATCATATTTGTTGTTATTAGGATGTTATTTTATATTAATATTACTTTAATTTTTATTTTCATATGATGAGAGACCCTATTCTCTCTCATGAATCCATTTTAGAAGTTTTGAGTGGCGCCGTTAGGCTGCCGAATTTTCGCAAGAGATCTAACCTCTCTCTTTCTTTTTAAGTACTCTCCTTTATGTCACATATTTTAAGCTCCTCTTTGTTATGTAATGGGATGTTCTTTTATATTCCTCTTTCAATAAACTTTATGTTAATATTATGAGATACCCTATTTGATCTCATCAATCCATTTTTGTATGTTTTATGTGGCACCGTTAGTCTGCCGAGTTTTCGTAAGGGATTTTTCATCTCACTTTTATCCCCGTGAGATTTCTGCAACATTTGCCACAATTTCCTTCGAGTGGTGTATGTACTGACCATTATTTTACTAATTGTGTAATATGCTTTCATTTATGAGTATTTACATCAATGTTTTATTGTCCTTCTTTAACAAGGTGTATGTTTCGAAAGATACCCATGTCGGTAAGGGATCCTTTCACCCTCCTCTTTTTAAAATAATTCTTTTGTTATGTCTTTTAATTCACATACTATTATGTTGGGATATGTTCTTATATATCCTTATTGATTTAAATTTTATTTCTATGTGATGAGATACCCTTTTTATCTCTCATCAACTCATTTTCTGAATTTTGTAGTGACGCCATTAGGCTGTCAAATTTTTGCAAGCGAACTTCTTAACCCAAACTTTATTCTTTGGGATAAATTTATACTCCTTGAATATGTCTTTCTATGAATATGTGTGAATAACATCTGATTGTTTTACACTTAATATTCACTTATATTTGGTGTATTCGTTTGTCACACATAATTATGTAATTGATTTATCCTTAAACCAAGGATTATGACTTTGTAAGGGACTTCGTCTCAATCTCCTTTCATTGAGGCATATTTCATTTTATACACAAATTTATTTTATATGGTGTATAATCCCCTTTGAATTTTACATTTATACAAAAGGAATCATTTTCTAAGAAGCGTTTTTCTAAACAACAAAAAGGAATGTTTCTTTTAACTTACGCGGTGACAAAGACCTTTTCCGCCGTCGTGAGTATAATTTGATCTTTGGATTCCTCACCAAGCCGTAGTGTTTTTAAAATAAAATAAATACCATATACTCTTTTATTTATTTTGGTATTGAAAATGGTATTGATAAAGGATTCTATTTTGTCAATATATTTAAATGATATATTGTGATTGAAATTTGGAAATGTTATCATTCCTTTATATTGGTTTTATGTGTTATAATTTTATAATGGTACATGGAACTTTAAGGGTGGTTACGTGATAAACCATATGATGGGTGGTGACGTGAATAACAGGATGGGTGGGTACGTTATAACCTGCAATGCATTGGGTATGGAAGTTGGCCATATGGATATTCCATTAAGTATGTATGGAAGTTGGCCGAATGGCTATTCCATTAAGTGATATGTGTGGAAGTCGACCTTATGGTCATTCCACATAAGAATGTTTATGTCCCAAGTTACCGTATATGTTATGTGATCTTTATATGGGTTTTATGGTAATATTTTGGTTACAGAAGTGTAAGTAATGAACTTTTATTCAGTGAAGAGTTTTTACTACTTCGAAAAGGTGAAAAGTATTACTTTGATAAAGTATACATGGTTTACTTGTTGTTTTGAAAAACTAACAGTTTTCATTCTTTGAGTATCACTTACTGAGCTTTTTATGCTCATCCCAAGTTTTCGAAATGTTTTTCACAGGACTTAACGTGGAATAGGGTCAAGGATGGGATCAAGGGAAATTCATGCAACCTAAAACATGGAACTGGACATGTTCTTTTTAAGAGTTTTTATTTTATGGAAACTTAGTAAAAGTTTCTACTTTGTAATCTTTTGAGATGTAATAGTTATGTCCTAATTCTCTAAAACTCTAAACCTGAAAAGACCCTCAATGTGAATTATTCATTTAATTCAATATTAAGTAAGGATTAAGGCCTGGGCCTTATAGTTGGTATCAATGGTCGGTTTAGATAACTTTAGAGGTTAGGGTATTATTTAAGAATAAGTGACATGACCATAATGGTTAGGATTTCATAAACAGTCCTAGTTTTAGATAAAATGAACGAGTAAGTATATCTTAGTGTTTATCTTCCACTTTAGTACATTATGGTTTTTTTGATATACACACACTGACCATTTTGGTTTTAGTAAATGGTTGGATCTAGTAGGCACCAAATTAACGGTGGATGTGAAGGAAACTGTGACAGTTTTCCGAGCGAGAAACTGAATGATATGGGATCTGTAATGAGAACTCTTGTGTTTATCCTCAACCAAATATCTAGAGTCATGATTGACCACCTAAACATTGGTGATTTCTATAAGGAATCATTTATACGAGGAACAAATCCCTACAGAACTACATGTAAAAATCATAAATGTATGTGTGTTCAAAAACCTATGTGTCATAGATGTGGAAAGAAACAACTAGGAAAATGTTTCAAAGGTACAGAAATATGCTATAGATGTGGAAATGAATTTCATAAAGCAAGAACCTACCATGGAAAAAGGAAGCATCTAGTTGACTCGAGGAAAGGGAAAGAAATTCTTTCTGAGGGATCAATTGAATGTTTTAAATTTGGTGTGCATTGTCATTATGCAAACACATGTCCTATGAAGAAGTTTTGTGAATGGGATCACCAAGATCATACAAATACTCGTTTACCAATACCTAATGCCATTCTGATTGAGGATGAAGAAACTGAAAATGACCAATCCAAGGTATGGATTATTTCTTAACTTTTGTTTTCTATTTTGGAATCTTAGGATATGATTCATGATTTTGTTTGTAGGAAAGTAGTATTTCGGAATAAGTTTGAAAGGAATGGTTAATGGATCATGAAGAATGTTGAATGAGTAAGAAGTCAACATATAAGGGCTTCAAGAGTTATGGTGAAATTCTTAAGAGTATTAAGTGTCTTTTGATGATGGGGTACATTAGAAGAATTTTTATAGTATGTGTAACACTGATTTTTGATATATGAAAATTTTATTCAAAGAATAGTAATCTGTTCTTTTGTGGGCATAGTTATAAAGAACCATTTCGGTTTATATGATCCTTACTTTCGAGGTAATTATGGGTTACTATATCTAATGATGGAAAGTGAAAGTCATGAGATAAAATTGAGGTTAAATTACATTATGGTTATATTTGAAGATTTTATCTCGTTATTGGGGATTGTTTTAAGAATTATGTAGTTTTGGAAAAAGGAAAACACACAGACCGTGTCACATCCCGTCGCGTCCGACAAGGTTGCGGGAATCGAACCCACAACCAAAGTGCAATGGGTATTTATCGCCGACCACTGGACTACGTGAAGTCCCTGGTTAGTTTGACTAATTCTTTTCAGTTAAATGATTTTATGAATTAATAGTATGTTGATTTTGGGATATCTATGGAAATTTATTAGCCTACCATAGAGGATATGTGATTATGTTAATTACTTTTCAATACGAGACTTTAGGAGCAACTGATTTGTATGGAGATAAATGTTACGATTTAACTTGGAAGACTATGTGACTAAATCCTTCAAATATTTGGGTTTCATACATAGTTTGGTTTACTTTGAGGAATTTTATGGACAAATTGTTTATCGAATGGTCCTCATTGAACTTTGGGTTTTGTTGGACAAATTTTGGAGATTATGAAAAGATTTTCTTTTTATAAAGGGTTATCCTTCACTTGATTATCTGATCTTGTACTAACCTTTTTGGTTTTGGTTTTGGATAGATTCTAAAGACATGGGAAGTGTATAGTTCCCTTTCGTGGATTAGGTGACTCTCTAGAAATTGATTATAGTACTCTCAATGCAAACAAGTGTTCCTAAATACCCATCTTTCGGAGAAAATATGAGTTTGATTAAGGAATCTAGTTAAAGTTGAAAGACTACATGACAAGTAAGTATGTTTCATTATGATTTAGTTAAGCTCAAATATAAATTCCTACATGAAAATTAACTTAAAACAAAAATGTTTTCTGTTAACTTTTTCTACTGGGGAATCGAATACCGTTTAACCCATCACATGTTTGTGATTTTATTATGGTTAACTTTCTCCTAGACATGTTTACTATCACTCTCCATTAGAACATGACCATTTGTTTTTTCCTCCATGTCCATATTTTCATACTTGGAATCCTAGTATGGGTTAACTCAGGTGACCTTTGTACTTTTTTTTCTTTCTTTTAAAGTGATAGTTTAATTTACTCTTTTTCCGATGTGGGGATTTCAATGAAGTATCAAAGCCCAATTTTAAAATTACGAGGACACAATTCCCAAAATGGGGGAAGGATGTAACACCCCAAGTAAATAAAGAATATGACATTTTTATATTTATCCATATTTGTGAATAAAATATTAATATAACTTTAAAGGGGATGCTATGCTCGAAAGCGTACCCAACACGCAACAATGAGTTTCTTGGGAATCTTATGTTGCACTCTAAGAATAAAATAATATTATTTTAAATGGTAGTTAACGCCTAGATGTTGTAATGGCAGGAATGAATAGAACTAACTACAAAATTATTATATAAGTTTGTCCAATATTTTTACTCTTTACAATAAATGATAGAGGATTAAAAATGCGAATGAATCCAATTTTAAGCGTAGACAGTCTAATATTTTTTAAAAGGTCGATTAACAGCCTTTTGATTGAGAACGTCTTTTAAATCCACTTTTTGACAATTTTATGTGATTAATTTGACAAAATAAAATTCTTCTTTAGAATCGGCACATCAAAATTTACTTTGTGTAAATTTTTGGTATTTTTCTGATAAAGTTCATATTTTTTAATGAATAGTGAAAAATGTTGTATTTTAATTAAAAACCTCTTTTTAAAATAATATATTCATATGACTAGATTATCTTTGTAATTGGTTTTAAAATGTAAATAGAATAGATTTTTACCATTTAATCCAATGGTGGTCATTGTATTTAATACCACTTTAAGGTTGGACATAAACGAGTGTCAATCTTTTGAAAGATATTGTTTCTTTAAAACACGCTAATTGTTTTAACAACGGGGTTTAATTATAAAATTAATTAATTAAACTTATATGTTATGAATTTGGTAAAATATAAATCATTTTTTGAATTCAGAATATCAAATATAGCTTACGGTGAATTTTGGGTATTTTTCTGAAAATCTTTAATTTTTGATGAATAGTGAAACCACAAAGTGGTGGTTACAAAATTTGAATTTTCGTTTAAATGGGAATTTACCACTTCTGTGATTTGAATTTCAAAAATCAAATTTAAATGATTTTAATTGTTATGTAAAATTTGGTTCAATGGGATGAAAATAATTTTTGATTAAAAGTAACTTTTAAGTTTTATTAATCGCGATTAAAGGTAATTAGTGTGATTTAAGGTAAAAATGATATTATAATAAAATAAAAATATATTGACACATTCCCTAACCCTATTGGATGAGTTATGTCCGACCAAGACAACCCATGGGTCGATTTTGGGTACCCCATGGAGCCACTTGGGTTTGATAATGACAGTTATGCCTTTTATTTAAAGTTAAAATAAAAATGTCACAAACATGATTTGTTTTACTAAATCAATTTTTACATGTAGTTATACAAGTCATAATTTTGACTATAAATAGTCATTGGAAAGATAAGAAGATTTCCTACATAATAGTATTTTTTTATAATATTTATACATTAAATAAATTATATTATTTCTGACATCATGATGATACAGCGATGACCTCATTATTTAACGATTTAAATAAAATGGAAAGATATTGCAAAATCTAGGACCTACACATTTAAAAAACCTATTGGATTGGTGTCTTTCTAACCCTTATCACCTTATACTCGAAGCACATCAATTTGGGACCATTAAAATACGAAAACCATTTGAAAATAAAGTAACATTTTATACTTTTCCAAGAGTTCCCCTCCTCTCCTCTTATAAAAGGCCCCCACCTCTACAACCTTACCCACACCTCTCAAGCCTTTTTTTCGGAAAATATCTGATCATTTTGTCTCTAAACATCCCTCTCCTCATCCTATGAGCCTTAACTTAGGCATGAAGCTCTTGAAGAAACCCTTTTGGTTCAAACCAAAGGGAGTTACCCAATTTTAAGGTAATGTATTCACTTGTGCTCTTTTGTTTTATTTTGCTTCTCCAACCCCCTAAAATATTTTTATTTATTCCTTTTGTAACATCTCCAGGATCTTAAATATATTAGGATTTTTTATAACATTTATTAGAGCTACACTTACACACACCTTCATCTAATGGTTGAATAACATACAGTTTCTGTGGAAGGCGAATTTCTGCCTCACAAAACAATGATTGTTCAACACTCATGTAACACCTTCAAAGGTGGCCATTAACATGTCACTCTATTTATATATGATATATATTTTGTTTATTTTTTCTTCATGCCTCTGTATTTTTTATTCGTGGTATACCATTATGGTTTCCATTGTGGGTAAACACGATAATTTCATTTTAGGAAGTGCGGACTACTGGCCCCTCAAAGTGATTTGATTCGTTAATGCCATATGTGGGATTATTAAAGGATGGATTTAAAGTTATTATATATCATGTTATATTGGAATTATAATATACATTTATATCATTATTATTTTCTTTCCATTAAAGTATGAGATAGAAATGAAAGTAGCGTTAATGCGTACGTACGGCTTACCATCTCCATGAACGGTGCATTTCATTTCTTATCCTCAAATGTAATGTACTGTTGTATTTACATATAATGGATATATATGATGTATGATACATATAAAGGATTAATATAATTCTGGAATTAAAAATACACACATCTATCATTTAGTTTTAATTCTATTAATATGACATATAAATGAAAGTAGCGTTCATGCGTACGTACGACTTATCGTCTCCATGAACGGTGCATTTCATTTCTTACCTCTAGATGATTATGTTATATTATAAATACATTTATATGATGGATATATATGATATATATGATATCAAAATCAGGAATTTCATTCTGTATATAATGAACCTTTGACCACACGAACAACATGTAATTGTAAGAAGTCCACTTTTGACTTAAGAACCAAATATCGACAAAACAAACATTATTAACTTAAATGATTACATAATGTTTATAACATTTCAATAATTGATATAAAAAGAATAATTAACTTTAAAAAGGTTCTTAAGAAAGTTGAATTTAACTAAACTTTATTATTCAGGAGATTAAAGAGCGATCGAGTCAAGTCGGACCCGAGGTAAGAGATCCTACTCCTCTCTTTCTTTTAAAGTACGCTCTTTTATGTAATTTCTTTTAAAGATCATATTCCTTGTTATTTGGACGTTATTTTATATTAATAATAATTTAATTTTTATGTTAATATGATGAGAGACCCTATTCTATCTCATCAATCCATTTTTGAAGTTTTGAGTTGCGCTGTTAGGTTGCCGAATTTTCGCAAGAGATCTAACCTCTCTCTTTCTTTTTAAGTACTCTACATTATGTCACTTCTTTTAAGCTTATCTTTGTTATGTAAGGGGATGTTATTTTATATTAATCTTTCTATAAAATTTATGTTAATATGATGAGATACCCTATTTGATCTCATCAATCCATTTTTGTAAGTTTTATGTGGCACCGTTAGGCTGCCGAGT
The DNA here is from genome assembly GCA_963277665.1 of Viscum album. Lineage (NCBI taxonomy): Eukaryota > Viridiplantae > Streptophyta > Magnoliopsida > Santalales > Viscaceae > Viscum > Viscum album. The sequence continues at coordinate 1,591,177,183 of OY728131.1, forward strand.
TTTCGTAAGGGATTTTTCATCTCACTTTTATTCACGTGAGATTTATGATACATTTTCCACAATTTCCTTTGAGTGGGGTATGTAATGCCCATTATTTTACTCATTGTGTAATATAATTTCATTTATGAGTATTTACATCAATGTTGTATTGTCCTTCTTTCACATGGTGTATGTTTCGAAAGATATCCATGTCGGTAAGGGAACCTTTCACCCTCCTCTTTTTAAGACTTATTTTGATATGTCTTTTAATTCACATAGTATTATGTTGGGATATGTTCTTATATATCCTTATTGATTTAAATTTTATTTCCATGTGATGAGATACCCTTTTTATCTCTCATCAACTCATTTTATAAATTTTGTAGTGACGCCATTAGGCTGTCAAATTATTGCAAGGGAACTTCTTTACTCAAACTTTATTCTTTGGGATAAACTTATACTCCTTGAATATGTCGTTCGATGAATATGTGTGAATAACCTATGATTGTTTTACACTTAATATTCACTTATATTTGGTGTATTTATTTCTCACACATATTTATGTAATTGATTTATCCTTATACCAAGGATACCATCTTTGTAAGGGACTTCGTCTCAATCTCCATTAATTGAGGCATATTTCGTTTTATACACAACTTTCTTTTATATGGTGTATAAAACCCTTTGAATTTTACATTTATACAAAAGTAATCTTTTTCTACGAAGCATTTTACTAAATGTCAGAAAGGAATGTTTCTTTTATCGTACGCGGTGACAATGACCTTTTCCGCCACCGGGAGTATTATTTGATCTTTGGCTTCCTCAACAAGCCGTAGTGTTTATAAAATAAAATAAATACCCTATATTATTTTATGTATTTTGGTATTGAAAATGTTATTGATAAAGGATTCTATTTTTTCAATATATTTAAATGATATATTGTGATTGAAATGTGGAAATGTTATCATTCCTTTATATTGGTTTTATGTGTTATAATTTTATAATGGTACTTGGACATTTTATGGGTGGTTACGTGATAAACCATATGACGGGTGGTGCTGTGAATACCAGGACAGATGGTTACGTTATAACCTCCAATGCATTGGGTATGGAAGTCGTCCGTATGGATATTCCATTAAGTATGTATGGAAGTTGGCCGAATGGCTATTCCATTAAGTGATATGTGTGGAAGTCAACCGTATGGTTATTCCACTAAAGTATGTTTATGTCCGAAGTTACCTTATATGTTATGTGATCTTTATAGGGGTTTTATGGTAATCTGTTGGTTACAGAAGGCTAAGTAATGAACTTTTATTTAGTGATGGTTTTTTACTACTTCGAAAAGGTGAAAATTATTACTTTGATAATGTATACATGGTTTACTTGTTATTTTGAAAAACTAACAGTTTTCGTTATTTGTGTATCCCTTACTGAGCTTTTTATGCTCATCCCAAGTTTTCGAAATGTTTTTCACAGGGCTTAACGTGGAATAGGGTCAAGGATGGGATCAAGGGAAAGTCATGCAACCTAAAACATAGAACTGGACATGTTCTTTTTAAGAGTTTTTATTTTATGGAAACTTAGTAAAAGTTTCTACTTTGTAATCTTTTGAGATGTAATAGTTATGTCCTAATTATCTAAAACACTAAACCTGAAAAGATCCTCAATGTGAATTATTCATTTAATTCAATATTAAGTAAGGTTTAAGGTCGGGGTCTTATAGATATAACATATTCCTTTCCAAGAAGAGATATTCTATTTAACCCATAACTTTTTTTATATTATAATTTACCTCTAATAAATATATAGTATTTATCATAAAATATTAAATTAATTAAAATAAATAAAATTAAATATTATTAGGATTTTTCAAACACTAATATACATCTTCTTTTTCAACAAATGATAACTAAATGTATCACTCACGCATACATATGACATACCATCTCCACAGAGTGATACAATTCATTTTTTATTACCAAATTTTATGGATTGGAATTATTATAGGATTAATGATTATATAGTATATTGATGGAATAATAATTCTTATTAAATTAAAATTTCAAATAAACTCTATTTTAAAAATATATATTTGGAAATGAAAACATCATTCATGCATACCTGTTGATTACCTCCTCCGTGAAGCCATATGAGTTTTTTTACACTATTATTTTAGATGGATTGTAATGGGGTTGAATATGATTTATATATATGAAAAATATTATATAATAGTGATTATATAATGGTTGACTAATATTTCTCTTTCATTAATTACTCTGTTAAAAAATGAAAACATCTTTTATGCGCACATATGACCTACCATCTCCATGAATGTCGTAAATCATTTTTCAAACTGTAAATTTAATGGACGACATAAAATATGTATGTAATTAATATATTTTAAAATTATAATGTGTTTAATATTATTTATATAATACGCCAAAATATTTGTATAAGGATCGGATCTAATGATCTATGATAGTCAGGATAAACGAAATAGTTAACACATGGAAATTACAATTTTAATAAGGAATGATTGATAAAAAGGGGGTGTTGAGATTTAATAATAAGATAATTTATGATTTTATATGTATAAAAATGAATATAATATATAATTATAATAAATATTATTTTATTATATAGGAGGTTAATGTTTTTTCAATGTAAGGAGTACACATGGTAAGAGGTTTTATGTTACAATCTCATTGTTACTAAATAATCTCTAATAATGAAATATTATAATCCACCTCTTAAGATACATTTTAATTTTCTTATAATTTATTTATATCTCAAAAATAATTGTTTTTATTTTATTTTCCTTACTATTTTATTCAAGTGATCAAAATTATGTTATAATGGAAAATTAACATCATTTATCTATTCTTTTAGAAAAGCTTTTTCCTCCATATACATGTTTCCAAAAAAATTAATGATTTTATTAATTTTATCATATAAATATACATTTTAATTTCTTTAGATGTTTTAATTTTCACAATACAATATAATCTTTAACTTTTGGTGTTAATCTAAAAGAGTTAGTTATTGTAATTTCAAAAAAAATATAAGTAATGTTTTTAAACAATAAAACTTGGAAAAGTGTTACCACTATCATGAATTAATTTTTAAATAAATATTTATTTAAAAATTTAAATGTTTATATATAAGGAAAAGTTTTCCCTTTAAATTTTCAAAAAATAATAATAAATGATTTCGAAATGGAATAGTTAATTTCCCAAAAAAAATATTTTAATGACATTTTAATGGTATTTAGGATTATCAGTAAGAAAACACTGATGTTTCTTATTATTTAATATTTTTAAAATCCATGTTTTCAATCCTTATTATTTTACATATATGGTATATGTTCATGACGATAATATTTTCATTAAACTCATTCCATTAACAAGTGTTATTTAATAATGAAAAGATGAAATGTTTATGAAACAAATTTTTTTAACATGTTTATTCAATAATGAAATATTTAGGAAGTCCATTTTTTTGTGTTATGATATGATTATTTTTTTGAAATTTAGTTACACATATGTATGGTTTTCATTATGTTATGTTTGGTACATACATCTCCCACTAATTAATTGGGAAATTATTGATATCTTATGAGATACACAGGTTTAGAATAGAGAGTGGACGTAGATTAGTGAGGGATAATTTCCACTATGATAGTATATAGAGTTATCCTTGATTAATAAGATAGTTTGGGGAGTGAACCCATTCATCAATGATAGTGTTGGGAATGATCCTGGATTACTAATTAAATTATTTAATATGCTTCTGTGTATTCCATAAATTAATGTTTTATTCCAATTATACACTTTTACTGTTTATGTTCATTGATTATATAATGATTCATGTCTTATGAACTTCATAATTTAATCCATTACATATGATTATCAACCATTACAAACAAGGTATGTTTCTGAATAATTATGGTAATGTTTTTATAACCTTATAATTAGGTTATTTGTACATTATCATTGAAATATCCCTTGTCTAATCATACTGGAAATCTATGATCAAACTATTAATATGTTTATATTCTCAAAGTAATCAATTATAATATTAATTATTATTTTTCTATGGAAGGTTTTTTTATGATGAAATAAGTTAGATTCCGTGTATATACTTTAGGAACCAATAGTTTATGTTTCCATGTGTCTATATATAGTATACACATGTGATTTTTGCAATGGATCAAAATTTTATGTAATTATTATTCATATATTAGGATATAATATCTATATATAGAATGTATGGTTCACTATAATCATGGGATCCTTGATAAGAAATAATAATCTTATTAATTTTATATATAAACACCCATCTCCCCAAGGATATTTTGAAATATAGGTCATACATTATTTTCAATGTCATAAATGATATCTTATTACTAATAAACAATCTTAGAGGGATTAATGTGTAGTCTAAAGGGGGTAACGCCATGGAAGATGTCATTATCTATAAAGAAACTTATAAAGTAATTATATTCTTCTATATCCATTAAATAAATTTTATATATAACTAAATTATGTAATCAATATCATTTGAATATATATTATTGTTATATTAATTTAATAAAAATTATCTTACCCCAATCCTTTAATTCTATAACAAAATTACCACCCATGTTTTTTGTTGTTTCAATTGATCCATTATTGACATATTTTATATTTATCATTTTCATTACATAATGGATTATAAAAAAATTTATTTTAATACAAGATCATAAAAATTACAATCCATTTTATTTAAATTCAATAATAGTTAAAAAAGAATACATATTAAATAAAACCAATTAAGCACATAACAATCTATAAATTTATTAAATTAATTAGAAATTATTAGTCTAAATTTATAATATATTTACTATACTTATTATTTTAGTCTATATGATATTTAAAACCCTTTATTTTTTTAGAAATCATTAAATTTGTACTACAATAGATATAAAGTTATTAAATCATTTGATCATAACAATCACAATTAATGAAACACTGATGTACTCTTAGAACCGTGAAATGAACACCCTTAGTATAGTGAAAAAAAACAATATCATAATAATATGATTATAAAAAATAATATACTAATAAAACTAGTAATAATAAATTAATTTCAGATGAAAAATGTTCATAAAATATATTTTTAAATTTTTTTTCTGATTATTTAAAAGGATAGATAGACTTACCAAGAGAGACATAATGTTAGGTAAGGTAAATGTGAAACCAAAAAACTATTGTTTTTCACATTTTTTTCACCATAACTCAATTTATATATCTATAAACCACAATAGCCTATTATATAGTTTAGATATATATGTTTGTCTCTTATAATTTTATTTTATTTCCCTTTTCACAATTTTGGAGATAGTGGTTACTGAACATCCCTTATTAAATTATAATTAAAAAACTGGTTTGAGGAGTGCGTTTATATTCCATAAAATATGTTACTATGTAAATCTTTTAAATTATTTTATATAACTTGATTTCAAAAACTAATATATATTTTATAGAAAACATTTCTATATTATATTTGGGTATTACTACAACATAGTGTTATTTCCATCTTTAATAATTCTTTACACTTCCCATAAACTTCACGTAAGTGGAACATTTATATATCTACTTATACTTTTAAAGTAAATTAATATTAATTTTATTCATATGAATGGTATATTTAATTATTATACATGTTCTATCAGATACAAACATCCAGAAATATTTACATCCTTTTTCTCTTTGGTGTGTTTATAATATACCATTTTGTTCTATTTTATGAAAGGAATAGATAACCCATTTCAGTTTAATGAGGTTCTATTATTCTTATCCCTTATGAAATATTTATTTATGTGGAATAAATATGCATGTATGTATTATGATATCCTTGATAGGCCCATAATTATAAATCACTTAATGTATTGGGTCATATTTTCATATCATGAAATACCACGTATAGTGCATGAGATGTCACTATAGCACACTACATTTCTCAATCATAGTAGAGATCCTTAAATTATTGTTATGATTTCATGTTTTATATTAAATAAATATTATTATGATGCAAATTATTATGAAATATTCTTAGTTATTTTTTTACTCATGTGATTATATATAAGTTCCTAACATTTGGTGATATATTAATTATGTTTCTTGACTCTTATGTTACACCTTATGTTCATTCCCTTACTATAATTTATATCTAACATTTTTTCATTTATGTAGTTCACAAGGGATTCCTATGTATTAACGAGAGATCAATAGTATTTAATATCAAATTTTGGTGATTTAAATAATGATGTAGGGGTTTGTGTTTAAACTAATGATTATGTATATAGTCTCTATAAGGATCTAGGTATCTATGTTTGTAGAATATATTATATATTTTTTTTATGTAAAAGTGTAATAACATACATAGTAAAATAATGTTTCTATAATATATATATATATATGAATATATTTGTAAAAATATTATACCCAATAATTATTTATATATATTGGAACCTTGGTTGTTTCCTACTGAGTATTATATTCTCACACCATACATGTGCCCGCAATGGACCTATAAATACTTTTTTTCATTCATAGGTACCTTTATATACTAGGATATGTTGGATTATTTGTTATATATGTACATGGTTAATGTATGTAAGGGTCATGTTCCACTAAACTTCTCTATAGATATAGGATATCATGATTAGTAAATGGGAATGGGTATTAAATTCGTACATTTTATTTAAAATTTAATCACAGTTGTTCAATATTTTTATATGAAATATATTTAATTGATATAGTAACATTTTTTTTAAAATTTATAGATTAATTTTTTTATGAAAGAATATCAATCACCAACTACACTCAAAAATGATAAAACACTAGTCTCCAACCTTTAGTGTTTGGGAAACTCTATTGGTGGAATGTAGTAATCTAGCATGGTGTCATTCTATGTTTTTGGTCATAGAGATGCTACATGGTTTCAAATCCTCAAAATGATATCACATAAAACATGTATCTAATTGTATGGTTTTGATTAGAATTCATCAAAATTTAGGAGTGTCAGGACATGGGTAGTAATAGATAAGAAGACACAAAGAAGGTCATTTTGGTGGATGATCGACTTCCCATGGAGGTCCACATAGTATGGTGGGAACTAAAAATAGTAATGAGGAATTATTTTGATTATCTCAATTAGTGTAATGTCAAGGATTTTAAATTTCACAGGGCTCACCCAAGAGCTAAATCAGTTAAAAAATTATGCATCATTATTTTTGGAACATTAAATTGTATTTCTAATTATGATATTACTTATAATAAATGTATAAAATTAATTAAATTTTAGAATCTATTAATTTATATAATATTTTCATTGGTAAATTATTGGGGTGATATAACTAATTAATGTAATAATATGGATTGTTTTTTGATAGTTTATCTATGAGAATAAACTATCAACATATTATATATAATGTCCTTATTGATTATAATTAATGGTTATGTTACATGTTTATGTATAATTTACATTATAGTGGTTAATATTGATTATAATATGATTTTAAAACTTCTTGGATATAATTATGTTATTCTAGATAATATTATTTGATGTAATCATAACCCTATTTTAAAACATATTCCTATATCTATTATATATTACACTATTCATTTGATTATGTTGTAACTTTTTCCATGTAAAATGAATTTTTATCATTAGGATTATTATATTACAATGTTTCAATTTATCAATGTAAATAAAATAATACATTATTCCTAATCATGTGTTTAATTAAAATATGTATGGGATATTCAATGATATTGAAAATTGTTTTCCCATAATGGGAATTTAATAAGTAATGCTTTGTTCTTGTATGTATTATAATAAAAAGGTATACCGATTTCTTGAATATAATTTGAAAATATAATTCATTAATTATTTTTTTGGAAAAAATATGAAAAGTATTAAACCAAGATAAACAAACATTAGTTAATTATTATATTTTGGAGTAAATTTTTTTATATTCGATTAGTTAGTGTTATTTTGAGTATCTTATGGGTGCTGATACTTCTAAATAGTCAACATCATATCTTGTTTTAGATCAGACATGATATTTAAAGAGTTTCAGAGTGGGTTAATGATGGATAATTTGGTTATGCATTAGTGTGATGGTTTTGGATAAAATTATTTATGTGATATTTGGTGGTTTGGATCCAATTTTGGATTTAGGAGTTAGTAGTGAGATATTTGTTTTTGTGTTCTTCATGTTATTTATAGATGATTTTTTTGTGGGTTGATATTTTTTAGTTGATCATGGAGTTATGTGTGAGGAAATTAATGGAATCTTTGGTGTATGAAATGGAGACAAAGGGTCAGTGAATCATTGGTTAAGTGAATCCCAATTACTTATTTCATATCTATGTATTATTAAGGGGATGTTTTAATATAATTGTTCTAATTACGATGATTAAGGTGTTGTAAAGGTATTTTGTTAGAATATTATGAGGTTTAATTATGAGATAATTTGAAATACTAGTTCCAGTTTATGGGTTATTTTTCATTTTTGAAATTATATTTGATTTTGTTTTTTAGATGAACTCTTAGATATATTTTTGAAATTGACTAGGGTTCATTAAGGTGTTGGTAAATGTCTCGATATTGGTTCTACATGAATTTTTGAACTATTTGTGACATTTGGTACCCATTTAGAGTAAAATGATACAGAGGACATGGTATCCAATGAGTTCCATTAGGTTCCTAGTATCCATACCCCCATTTTTTGTAACGATACATCATGAGCCCACTAGACAATCCATCTATGATAGCTCATAATGGGGGTAAGGAATAACCAGAAAGCAGGAAAAAAAAGTCGTATAACCCATAAAAAGGCATACAACCAAAGTACATGTAGAAGAAACAGATAATTTAAAGACAAAAAAATAAAATCCATGCTGGATAAAATATAAAATATGAAAATAAAAGAGATATAAGTCTTAATATAACAAACTATCACATCCAAACCATCCCAAAATGAAGGAATCTATAGTAAGAGGTGCTGACATGATACATGATTCCATTCCAATTTCATGGTTAGTGAAAACCAATTTCTACAACATACCAAAGAAAAAATTATTGTGCGATAACTAAGGAATGTAAGATTCCACCACAAATCCTCTAGAATGTCTAAAATCAGTAATTTTTTTGTTTTTTATTTTAAAACAAAAAATATTTTTAAAAATCATTTACATACATCCAAAGCATTTTTTAATCATTTTGATTTCAGTTTTCATAACATCCATTCACATTCACAATTATGGGTATATTATTAGTATAATTGATAAAATAACAATGCATATCCACACACCATAAGTCATGAATGTAATCACACATCCATGACATAATCCATCATCTGAATCCATATGATACAACCACATGTGAAGTTTTTGAGAAACAACCCAATACGATATCCTTCATGCAATAAACAATCATAAACAACAACAAAATTTGTATTAGGTCATAGGCTAAGGGAATACCTGATTGAAATAATATACACTAAACTAGGAATATTTAGGTACCAACCAATACTGATTCCTTCCTTAGTCCATCAATATACCAAAATTATTCCATGGTGGTTACACACACACACACTAAGGCCACATCTGTCCCATTCTTGTGGCACCCAAGGTTCCCAATGTCCCGTGTTTGTGAAAATGTATTTCAAAACCATGATCCCAATTTATAAATGATTTTAATTTAAAATAAAATATTATTATGTGTTTAAATCCCCATTTCTTAGTTAGAAAAATCCATTTATCCCTTTAATCAAACTCTTGTTCTGAAAATACCCATTTTAATGAAACCAACCTTAAAATGAATCATAAGAATAAATACCTTCAAACTAAAAATAAAATCAATTCAAAGATTACACCAATGAAATTTGACAATAACTACAAGAAATTAAATTAATTAAACAATTGTATAGAACCACTTATCTCAATAAGTGAGGTAGATATAATTGCCTATGAAAATTGGTAATTTGGGTGACCGGATCGTGTCCTCAGGATCCAAGATCTCTATGAAACAACTTCATTATTCTATATAACATAGTAGATCCAATTTAAAAACCCAATTATGTTCCATTGAGATTACAGGAGAATAGATCTATCATAGATCTATATTAAAGATAAAAAATATTAAAAAACATAATATACCTCGATGTGATATTCCAAGAATAAATGAATTTTAATGAGAATCTATGCTAATTTTCTTTAAATGCACCTCGGAAGGTTTTTTATGGGGAAAACTTATATTAGAGGGTATTTATTATTTAAAATTGGATAATTGAAAATGGTGAAATCTAACTTCTTAATAGTTTATATGAGGTTCATAAGGTTTATTAGGGTAGAAACCATGGTTAAACTAACCATACACCCTAAATTTTTGAAATTACTACCCATTATATGTGGGGGAATGCTTATAAGTCATTTTTGATTTATCCACGAACCAAACATATAACTCCAATTTTTAGAGGATTCACATTTTTTCCTGGGGCCATACATATTGGGAAAACCATTCTGAAACTACATAACACCCATTGTAAACAACGATTCTTATAACACTCTTACAAGTTAATATTATCTGGATTGAATATTTGTGACAAATAAATCAAAAATTACACTAGATACTTATAGAGGCATACATCATGCATACCACATGGTTAAACAGATTGTTCTCCTTATCAATTCTCCTTGACTGGTTTCCACTAAAAATCCTTGTTTTCAATTAATGATCCCCAAAATCTTCCTGGAACTCAAACGAAATTACCCCAGATCAACTACAAAATTATTAGGACAAAGAGGGTGTTACAATTCTCCAAAAAATATGCACATTTTTTCTCTAAAAAATACATATGGTCATAGACCCACAATATGAAGAGACACATATTTTTCATCAATGATTCGTGCTCCCAAATATAGTGGTTATTCCATTCACACTTCTATATTACCCGGTCCTAGAGAATTATTTTAATATGTAGTAAACTATCATAGTGATCCATTATATAAACTGGTTACGCAATAATGGTGGGGTCTGTCTCCAGATCAATATCCTCCCAACCAATCACATTGTAATTATATTGGTGATATTCGCTTTCTAGGAATCATGAAACACATCATGGATTAATGTAAATTGAAATTGTAGATCCAACTGATATACCATCTTTATGAGTCTCTATATGATCTCTAAGGGTCCATCATGCCTCAGTTCAATCTATCCATGATTACCCAATCAATGATTTCTCATGTGAGGTGAGACTAAGGAAAACCCACTCCCTAAAGGCAAACTATATAGGACTATAATAAAGAACACATATGTTTTCATATGGATTAGTGCTATGAAAACCCACTTTCAAATAAACTGGACCTCTCCCATCAACTCCTAATCATGATATGACCAAATTACATTTGTCTCCCAACTCTAAACAAAAAATGAAGATCTAAATTCCACTCATAAAATTCCTAGAATGGAACCATTAATATTCAGGTCTAATTACTATTGTTATATGAAAACATGAATAGAGGAAATAATTTCCCAATATCCACCCAAATAATGCACACTTTCTCAAAGAATATCCTAAAGAACAATGAGAGGTCCCTCAGATTTTACATCTATTTGAGGATGATAACACATACTCAATTTCAACAAGTAACCCCTCATCTCCTAAATGAAATTCAATATTATAGGTGTGACCTAATATCCATGTAAGAAATAATAATATATGGAAACCCTTGAAATCTCTGGATCTTCTTAAAAAACAAGTATCCGAGTGATTCCACATTCATCATCTCTATGCTAGAAATGAAATTTTATGATTTCATAGTTGATAAATAATAATAAAAATAACATCCTCCACACTTGGAGTCAATGTAAATCCAAGTACCACGAACATGGAAATATCAACCCACTTCCATACTAGAATGAGTAAATGTTTCTACAAACCAAAATGCCTCTCTACTTCTACCTTAATATTCTGAAAAGTGAGACACCATGTAAAAAATATACAACCAATTGTATCATTCCTAGACATCAATAGAGGGGTCTAACGTTGTGATGCATCTTGGTATCCCCAGGGTGTAAATACTGAAATGACCAATGTCAATTTTCCATAATCGCGTTCCTATGGGAAGTCAGAATAACCAAACTAATATAGAAGCGAAAAAATCTACTATAACAAAAAGGAAAACATGTCTTTGAATTACTACAATAGTGAAAACAAATTTTGGTAGATGATGATCTTTGATATTAAAAACATGTTTCCTAATTAATTATAATACATATGGTTCATTAGTATAAATAGTGAGAGTTGGTTCAATGAAATGAAATAAAATTATTCAATAGAGGTGACATTTCTCATCATCAAATCAAATCACTAGCATTTTATCATATTGAATTTTCATTGAGAGTAATAATCCATTATTATTATTTTTTAATAACTCAATAATAAGCTACATTTTCAAAAGGAGGACTATTATCTGATTCACAAGAACAACAGTCTGATTTGGAAATTAGAATTACATGATCATGTTGTGTTCTCATGTTCTTTTCAAATTTAGTGACAGTAAATCTCTACCCGTTGATCACTATTGATTTACATTCATGAACAATGGTATTAGGACAATAATACAAATATCTTATTTCTTTAAAGATAGAGTCAATAGGAAAACTCAGTAATTCAAATATAAAAAATATTAAACATAATAAAATATTGTTTTTATAAATATATTATACCAATATTTTCTACATTTAATTTAATCCATGAATAAAACTCTTTCCTATGTATAGTCTCTATCCATATCAATGGTAAATAATGATGCATTATATTTATCATTTAATTATGTTCCTCATCGAAAAAATAATTATTGTTTAATTAAAATGTAATATTAAAAGATAAGAAATAAATTATATATTTTCAATTTACATAATACATATAGTCATCAATAAAATTACAATTGAACAACACTATGTGATGTTACATCTCCCTCTCATCAAGTAAAAATTTCACTAAAGTATATGATCTGAGAATTTATTCCTGTTTTAAGAATTTATGAAAAACTAGGTTCAATTTATTCATACTATTCTTCTTCATTTCCCATTGGTATGTTCATTCTCATATCCTGATTAGACAAATAGATTGAGAAGAAATCCATACAATCTTAATCCAATTACCAATTCGCAATAGGACCATTGGGGTGATTCATGTTCTGAACATATGATTTAAATGGGTACATATTTCATTTATATTGATACATACAACAAAAAGATACGGGACCTCCAAGAAGTATTTCAGTATGAATATGTATAGTCAGATGCGACATGCATGTGAAAAATAATTGAGGAAATATTTTTTCAAACTCAGAAAAAATTAATGGTGTCTTTTCCATATATTTTTATATGAATGACTTGGTAAAATTTTTAGCATAATGATCTCTAAAAAAATTGCACTACTGAATAAATGATACCCTTAAATTATTAGATAAAAGATGATGGATTGATATTGGAAACAACTCATACAGAAGAATGTGATAATCATAATTCTACAAAGACATCATCATCAACTCTCTTATGTTGACCCATTTTGAAAAATTTCTTAAATATCCATAAAGAACATTAATAATCTCTAGTGCTTCCCGAAATGGATTATTTTATACTTGTTCCATCACATAAGTTGAACTTTGAAGATTTCATTTTTTTCACTAATTCACATAATATCCAATTCTTCTCTAATCCCCCAATCCACCAAGTCACGCAGAGATTGTAAATCGTTTATTGAATTTCCCTTGACATTTAAAAGAATCAAAAGCAATATTTCAGAAATATTATTATCAATTCTAATTACATCTATGAAATCACATAGAAAATTGGTTGACCAAAAAGGAAACCCAAATAAGAAACTCCTCTTCTTCTAATTATAATAGTTATAATTGGAAATATTCTTTTTTATTCTGTATCTCATTTGACCCTTCCCAAATACAAAATGTAACCATATAATTCATTAAGCATGTCTGTTCTAGATATATGATGATGTGGATCGTCAATCCCTATGGTATTGTCAAACCATCAGTAATTATTTATATACTGATAGTCCATCAGAATGAATTTTCAATATCCCATTAAAATAAATCTATGACAATATTTCAGTGTTCTATTTTGATTATTCTTCTATAAAATAGGTTATGGTAGTTTTATTATCATGCTATATACATAAACAATTGCATAAACATGAGGATCATTGATCATACATATAAGTGAAACATGCATCTTAAATATTCATTTAAAACATTCATCACAAGTGTACCCATCCACATCCAAAAGAATTTTTAACCCTTTTATTAAAGGTTTTATCTTTACACATATATCATTACTAGGATCAAAAGGGCCATGTGTGAGTATAATCATATATGTGAGTGGTTATTTCATACATAACCATGGGAAATGGTTTTAAATATGTTATATGACCAACCATGTGGTGTGAAATGTAATTATATGTCTAAACATATTAAAATTGTGACATGAAAGACCCATCCTCACATTACGCACGTTAGTTGCAAAATTAGGATATCAAACATCAAATCACTTATATTTAAATCTATTTGTAGGGTGAACCTACTCTTTATTAGTCTTCATTATCTCAATTCATTCTATCATATTTTTATTGATATTTCATCTGAAATAAAATGATATTGGAGTTTGGGGATCAATGGAATCTTCCATATTACTTTTGGTAGCACATAGAATGATGTTTTATTAGATTTTTGCTTCTATAAAATTGTTCAACAATTTATAAAAACATTTTTTCAATAGTTTACTCCCAGAGTAAGATAAAATCTTTCATGAAATATGGTATTTTGAAATTTTGAAAATATAAGTTCTTAAACTAACTTCTATTCCATATACTGGTTTAACGTAATATCTGCCTAATCTAGAATTAATCCCATCTATAAGGTAATAATTTAATTGATGTAAATATTAGAAATATCATACATGGTTTTACCATGAAAAAATGGATTCAAAATTACAGCTCTTCCATTTTACTGATTTACTGATATACTGATGTTGTGGAGGAATAATTCAATATTCACACCCTATATACATCATCATTATCATTGAACAAATCATGTGTGATCATATATATGTCTTTTTGGGTCGACATACTTTCCTTCTCATGATGAAAAATAAATGGATACAGATTATATAACTAATTATTCAATATAGCCCTCGTCTTTTGATCATCATCATTTTAATATTCAATTTTCTCCCCATTTTGGTACCACACATAGTAGTTTGTATGAAAAATATATTTGGTTATATGGTAGCTAACTTCTTCACGTCTCATGAAATGTATTCCAAAAAAATAATAACATGGGAAATGTATGTGACCACTATCTGAATCATTGTCAAATGAAAAATCTAAAATGTTCACCAAATGGTTTGAAAAATATATTGATACTTGATTGGTTTTATACATTAAAATTATATCGATTCTATAAAATAATGTATCATGTCATTTCGTGAAATAAATTATCTAAAATTGAAGTTTAGTTAAAAATATATTTATGTTAATGAGACCTTTTCACATTATATAAAACCATAACCAACACACTCTACTCTCTGAGAATCATAATATGAAAGGAAAAAATTTACTATATAGGTAGGATTCAATAAATAAATAATAATTGATCAACTCATTTCATTTTTTATCATTACTATAGAATTTCTATAAATCATGTTCAGTATATTTCACATCATTTTATTTTAGTCTATTTTTATGTTGTTTAGTGTTGTTCTATTCTAATCATGTATACGTTGGTCAAATAAAGTCATTTCAATTAAATAAAGTTTTTTTGTTCATGTAGGTTAATTTATGATATAGATAGGATTTGTAAGTTCGATTGGGTTTTAGTATAAAGGCTTGATAGGTTTAGTTCATTTATTTTCAAGAATAGTTAGGTTGGTTCGGTACATTATAATTTTCTTAGTGTCTAATCAAATCATTTATATTTAATTTATTTAGTGGGTCATCATTAAAGAATAATCTAGGAGATTATATGAAACATATTGGATGTTATGGATAATCATTATATAAATACCATATTTGTGGATGATTTCCTTATATCCAAGCTATGGAACATCCCCTATTAGCATAATTGTTTCTCTCGGTCATTCCATAATAAAACCATAAATATTATAACATGTTTAAAAAATAATATTATCATGATTTAACAAGTATTATAGTGACAAAAAATTAATGTTTATTCATAAAATAATATAGCATGTTTAAATAATTAAATACATTGTCAACCATTACTACCTCACTCCACTACATCATTCAATAACTACTACAACCATATTATGATGAATCATGTCTTATGTAATGTTTATATCCTATTTCTATTATTTTTTTATTTATGATCCATTTTTATTTGGGTTTGTGACTCCTGGTTCTAAAATGAATAGTTAAAAAGTGTTTTCACTCTCTTTCAAAAGTAATGTTTCTCTTGTTGATATTTCTATATTTCACATTAGAAATTGAAGAGTTGATGTACGATCATTTGAATCCAAAATACATTAAAAATAGTCAGCTTTCTTGATCATTATTATCCTCCAAACACTATTTACACATCAAATGTCCTTTTTGATTAATCAAGATAAAATTTCCAAAAAACCACATTTTTTTACCTCTCAAGGTGATATAAGAAAAAATTTGGGGACAACAACCCTCTATGATTTCTCATTACAATTATAGGCATCCCAAAAGGTCTTAACATAATTTTGGAAGACAACAAGAATGAAGATTTATCAAATGAGTCCTAAATACTTATACATGATCTCCTTGGACATATTGACTCAGTTTCATGTCACACAAACCAAATTTCATTATGTGACCAACATAATAAGAAGAAAAATGAACATTGATTATAAAAAATTGAATGGATCTTAAACCCTAGAAAATCTAGAGAATACCCTAACATTATAATCAGATAAATAACCTTTGATATCGTAGAATAATAAGAGAAGATTAAAAAACACAATCATTTGGGATTTGTGATGATAAAAAATAGCATGAGAAAATAAAAAAAATGGATACCCATGGTAAGAATTTCAACTAGGAGACTCAATCTATAGATGGATTAACATCAAAATGGGATTCAAGGAAGGTATAAATCATTAAGAACAAAAATTATTAATCAAAAAACAATAAAAAATAAACCCTATCTTAAAATCATTACATCTAATAAAAGGTAAAAATAAATATAGGAGAAACCTATAAGTTATTTTGAGAGAACCAATTTCAATTGTAAGAAAATTTACATGAATATGGATTCCACATTGGTAATAATTTCTCACGCATTGTAAATAATACGGGATATAATAATTAGGTCAAATCAAAACTCAAAACCGAAAATAAATCGATACAGAAAATTATAATTAAGTTAATACTTATTTGTTTGATATTTTGAACAAATAATTGCTTCAATATATATGGATCGATGGATGGAAATAATGTTTATAGGCTAGAGAAGAGGGGAGCTCTGGTTTAGGGGAACACCTAGGCAGAGGGGGAATCTATAGGTCTGGTGCATATTTGGGTCTAAAATTTCCAATAGTTTTTAAAAAAACATGGGATAAATTGGGTATCCCAATATTTTTAAAAAACCATTTGGATACCATCATTGAATAGACCATATACCAATGGTTTATTAAAACCATTGGAATTGTGTGGTTCTATCTCAATGGTTCCCTATAACCATTGGAAATCCAATTAATAAAGATCCATATAGAAATGTTTTTTTCAAACCATTGGTATAGGTGTGTTGGTATAGAGTGTATTTATAATAGTGATACCTTTTCCCCCTGCATTAGAAAAACTCCCAAACTCATACAAGATGTATTATAGAAAACATAAGAAAACAAAATCCAATTATATAAGAATAAATATTGGTTCGGAATTCATCCTCACATTCAGATACTCAAATTGTATTTGGAATTCATCATTTCATTCATCCTTTACAATATTAAATTGAAAAGAAATAATCATATATATAATCATATAGAAATACTAAAATATTTCATTATATAACCACCAAAACCTAAAAAACTCTAGTTATCTAACACATTTCTGGGCATCTGGAAGGACATAAAACCATGTATCTCTTCTAGGTTTATAATGTCATAAATATTAGATATCACATACCCATAAAATATCAGTTCCTAGATCCAAAACACACATTTTGAAGACATTCCTTATATATTGTTTTCCTTCTAGGTTTAAAGGCTTATATCCAAATTATTGGTAAGATCCTCATCAATATTATAATAAACTCTAATTTATTCCATAAGAAAACCCAAGAAATATTACAAGTGGAAATGAAAGATTAATTTCATCTAATCCAAAAATAAAACATGATAATTAGGTAGACTGAATGGAATAACCAAAAATTACAAATAGACAGACCATGTCATAAATGATATCTGAGGTTGATACAATTATTAGGGTCTCAATTGATGGTAACCTAAATGAAGGAAAAAAATGATATTGTTTCTTAACAGTCACTTGATTCAACTTTTTATTGTCTACATAGAGTCTAAGACTAAATAATGGTTTCTTTTAAAAGAGGGCATTTCAATCCATCAAGGATACAATTCTAAGAATAAATCATTTGGCCCCTAGATCCTAATGTTAGTCACTATGTTCCCTTGACTCTTCAAGTTTCATTCAACAACATAGCATAGAAATGGGAATTTTTCCAGGAAGTGGGTAAATAGTAATCATGACTGATCTTCATGGTGGTAAAAAATAACAAATCATCTGGAACAATATTTGAATATGCACACACAAATACAGGAATCAATTTTCCAAAAAAAGGTTCAATAATTATATGAAACATAATTGAATGGTGGTAAAATATTAACCTAGTATATTGAACAAATAGACCCACTCATCGTGATATATATTCCCAATCACATGGAAAAAATGGGTGAACCCATTAGAAGATTATTACTAACAATAAAGATGATAAAATGTTATCAAATCACAAAGACTGATAAACCAATCTATTATATGGATGAGTAAAAAGACATCAATGTTGAGAACTAAATAACACCTTATTACCTCATAGACTATTATCCTCACTTGAAATGTCTAACACATGAAACATTATTTAGACCTCATTTCCAATGTCATGAAATGATGAAATAGGTATCGAAAATGTTAAAAATTTAAGCCACATATTTCGGATAACATTGCCTATAAAAAGGAATGAGTAAAATTTTTATAAAATAAAGCTTGAACCATGACAGATAAAATTAAAAATATATATCAAATAATAGATTCTCACTATCTTCTTCCTGGTCCCTTGAGCATTGATGTGGAAAGTACCTATGTAGTAACATTATGAGTATTCCAAATGTTGAAGATCCTCTAAATATATTATAAGAACCTCTCATATTCCTGGGGTCCATTTCTACAATATAATAATGGCATATGCATCTTAGTAAATTATGAGCCATGATACAACACTTGTCATGGGTTCCCAACACCGACTTGACCATGATTTTAAATTATATGGATTTCAAAATTAATCATGTAAGGGTCCACTAGATGATTCACCTACTGATCCCATTTCATAGCTTCCTCTATCAAATTATGAAGATAAATTCTCGAAGTAATTTTATCTAAATAATTATAAAACATCCAATAAAATATATATATATTATACAAAAAGACATTAGACAAACATTAATAAGTTATGTCAATGAATTAAAAAATATGGAATGAAGGAAATTATAAATTTCATTAAAGTAATTTTCTTATTTATTATGGAATAAGTTAATTTAAATAAACTCCTGATATTGTTGATTTAAATGGCCACAAACCCCTTGTCTAAATCATGGTAAAAGTTTTCCAACAACCCTTCAACACACAAGTTTAGATAGAGAAGTGAACTTGACAGACACCCTCATAAACATACTACTCAAATTATGAAAATCCAACACATTTTTTCATATAATAAATTACCAAACATAGGTATTTTTATCACACATCAATATGATCAACCCTCTGATACAACTTTATAACAAAACAGTATGAAAAAACTAGACATGATACAGATGCCAACCTATCATGAACCAATGTCACAAAATCAAAATGAAAACAAGTCTCATATACACAAAAAAGAAACAAAACAATAATAAAAATATATAAATTAGGTTCATAATAAATTCATAAAATCCTATAAAATCAATCTAGAATATAACATGTGAAAAAAATTCTAAAAAGTCTCCATGTTACCAATTTCACCTACAAACCTTCCCAAAACAAATGTAGTGAGAATAAGAGAAGATTAAAAGATATAACATTACCTTTGATTTTCTTGGGTCATGTAAAATTACATCTAAAACCACCCAAAATTCATGTATAGGGTCTGAGGACAAATACCAGTAGGATTTCAAGAAAGAGTATATAAAAGTCATAATATCATGAATACATCAGTTCTTGCTATTTTTTTTACAAAAAAATAATTTTCATAAATCAAATCCAATTTTATAATAACTCTCCCTTGTTTTTTCATAGAATAATTTCAAATTAAAAAATAAAGGAATATTAATATTATAATTGATAAAAGAGGAACACATATCCACACAATATATGGTATGCAAGAAAAAAACACATAAATGACAAAATATATCATGAAAATACAAGTGATACAACCTTAAGTGAAAACATTTGAGAAAAAATCCAAGATAAAATCCTTGTTGTGGTAAATAATGATAAATTAAAAAGAACTCCATATTTGGAACTATAATATGTTATAGGCATAATAAATCCAAAAATACCCATGTCATTGTACCAACCAATATAATGTCATTCCACAATCAATCATTGTCCCATGTGTTACCCCAAATGATGCTACACTAACTATGGAATCCTATAAACCTTTCAAGATGCAATGAGAGTCTCCAATGTATAATATTTTTCAAAATCCATTTCAAAAACATTATAACATATTATAAATTATTTTTAATGAAATAGAAATTCTCAACAGTGTTTGAAAACCCTTTTCTAAATCCAAACCACCATTCAACTATTTAATAGAACACATGTTGTTGAAAAACACATTTTTAAAGAAAAAACAATTTGAAAACAATTATCGTTCCATGGAATTTGTCGAACCCTAAAATCATATCAATTAAATGAAAACCCCAATGAAAGTATAAATGAATGATAAAAAATAAAAAATTCTTTCATTTCATTGAAACGCCTATATAATGAATGGAGGTAGATATGTTTTCCATAAAAACCTAGACCATGTGAGAGTAGATTAAGTCCTGACGATATTATATCCATAATAAATAAGTATCAGCCCCACATAAAAACCATTTGATATGTAACAACTTTCCAAATGGGTTTCAACTAGATGAGAGGTGAAGTGATCTAGTGTAGATCTATTAATGTTAGAGGAATCGAAATAAAAAATGAATCATAACTCGATGTGATCCATCACGAATGAAATAATTTCATTTATAATATAATGGTATAAACCTCCAAAGTGTTGGTAAAGTATGGGATGATGAAAATTGATATTATGGGGTTTGTAGGGTTTAAAACATCCATGTTAAATCCTACTTTTCAATAGTTTGGAGGTGGTCTCTTGGTTTTCAAGAGAAGGTTTCCTGACTAACGTAATAAACTACCTTAATTATTCCTCTAAATTACATTTTGGGCAGGGGATGGGTAAGACACATGTTTATATTAAATGTGTGAAAATGTGAAACCTCCTATATCAAATGGGTGCATGATTTATACTATAGGGTGTATGGTTTAAAAAAACCAATTTTAAACCATGTAAAACATATGGATGACCACTAGACACCCTTCACAGTTCCCTAGTAATGTTTCATTGTTTGAATAGCCATGATCAAAATTTAAAAAATTCCACTGAAACCATATAGAGGCATACCACATGGATAGAACATAGTTAAAATTACAATGTTCCACAACCATACATTTAGACAATTTTCTACAAAATACCATGTTTTCAACCATCGATCATCCAAATCTTATTAGAAATAAAAATAGAAAGATAAAAAATAAACTAAGGCATACTTAGGAATGAGAGGGAATAAATATTTTAATGGTGTTTTTTATTCCCCACAAACCCTAATTATTACCCTCTTACCACTTCTTAATCACAAATTTTCTTATTAAATATGGAATCTCCCTCAGGGGATCTTAAATTGCCTCACAATTCAATCCTCCATTTATTTGAAAAATGTGTCTCTTATATATATTTTTCTAAAAAAAATAGATTTATGCCCCTTTGTATTCTTCTCCTCACTCTAATATGTTATTTACATTAAATTTCCTATATTAAATTAACTATTAAGGTGTTTTATTATTCATATTTTCTTTCAAATTCATTATCATATCCATTCAAATTCATTATAATTTTCATGTAATGGTTAAAAATTATTTTGTTGCGATGTTTTTATGTTTTGTCTCAATATTTTATATTTTTCATAGGAATTGACAATTTTATTAGGGTTTTGGGGATTTATGGTTTTGATTTTAGTCGCTTCAGGTTTATTTTGGTTAGGTATTTCTATCAATTAATTCATTGGGTAATTATTATAGAATTTATCCTTTATTTTTGTTTGTTTATTGTTAATGTTATATCATGGTAGTTTTAATTTTATGGTTAACTGATCTTTAATGGGATTGGTTGTGTTTTTAGAGTATAATATGTTTTCATTGAAGTATAAGGGATGTATCATCAAAGCTAAAATAATGGTATCAAGTTACAACCCACATAAAAATTCTTAGGATTTTAATTTTGACTTATTTTCAAATATAATTCTATGCTAATAAAGATAGACCAACATATTTTTCAAATATAACAAACCAATGTTTTGTGATGAAATCCTCATTATACAAAATTTAAAATTTTATATGAATTACAAATATTTATTTGGTTTGAATTGGTTAATAATTTGTATAAATTTTATCGATTTAAGATTTATTCACATGTTGATTATTATCTAACATGGCTATGAAATGGAAATGAATATTATAGGATTATGTTGTTCTTAAATAACATGCGTCAAGTATTAAATATTATCTCTTCTTCAATATGACTTTTTTGGGTGGCTCGTCTTTCTATAGAATTTTTTTTGGATAAGAATGTGTTTTTTTATATTTAATTTTTTTTGGAGTTTGACTACCTTATATTTCTATTTAAACCATTTATTAAAAATTAGAATAAATATAATAATAAAAAAACTATCCTTTTAACCTTATATGACCGATTGTTATTGTAGGAGTAGTGAATATTTTTAAGATAAGTACTTAGATTTATTTTGGAATCATATTAAACTATTATATTATTTTAATGATGATAAAATTTTAATGGTTCCTTATCCTTTAGTGATAATTTGATCAGGAAAAATAATATTTATTTTCATATCATGGTATATAGTGTATGATTTTCAAAAACTCTTATGTCTTAATTTAATATTAAACTGGTAATTATTAATATATCATTTATATGGGATGTACCAAAGGTGTGATTTATAAAAACATTATTTGTATTATAACCATTTTTTGGTAAGTAGATATTATTTCCACATTAATTAAATATTTTTCTTTTTTAGTATCATTAGTAAATCTTAAGAATATTATCCCAATTATTTTATTAGATAAATTTTTTGAAAATCGTTCTACTCATTCATAATTAATTAAATTATATGAAAATGAACCATACATAAAATTTTGTTATGATGGTACATAAATGGTGGGGAAATATTTGGATTATGAACGATGGAGGAGAAATGTGTACTCAACAATATTCCAAATTAATAATTATGGTATAATTTTACGGTACCCCTATTATATTATATTTTTCTTGGTCTATAATAATATTTGTCATATATATAAATATATTTCTTTATATTTGAAAATGATATTATATTTTTTTTCACATTACAAGTGAACTATCTTAATATAAGTACATCAATTTAGTTCTAGAAATAAAGTTCATACTCATAAAACTATTGAAATTAATGTTAAAATACATAATTGTATTTCTAATATATGTGATAAAATTATTATTGTCCTTGTTGAAAGAAAGTTATGTTTTTTAGTTTCCCTAATGACTACCATTTTTTGTCTTAAGTGATTTTTCCATTGAAATCCTTGTTAAAATGCCTTGTACATACATTTTAATTTCTCTTTGATATGATGTCTTGCAATGTTGGTTTTTTACACATCCATTATTAAAAATAACCACATACAATTAAATGTTTTTTAATAACTTTTTAATAAATAAATTATTTTTTTCTTAACCTACGTACATATACACTTATATGAAAACTATTAATAGACTATGACTATTGTCTCCACATTATAGTACATTTTAAGGACATATTAGTATTTACCTTGCAATTAATTATTTGGACCATTTCTATCATTTTCTACAGATTTGAAGGGGAAAATAGTATGAATTATTTATAACACTATATCTATATTGAGATCAAATATAATTATCAGACGATGACCTTACTTCTTAATAATCATATGTATTGTCAGAATTATGGGAAAACTGCAGCTTCTCTAAAATAAAAATCTATTAATTCAATGTACCATATTTTTAACTGGCCTCTTTATGAATCATTTGATTTATTTCATCCATGATCACCACTAAAGACATTAGAACCATTAACACATGTGATACCACAACATATATTCATATTTCTGAATTAGTTGGACCTGTAGGGAACATCAAAAAAATTTCATTCACATATGAATGAGTACTGGATACTGTTTATTGTACAAAATATCATTTATATTCAATAGCTCCTTTAAAATCATGGATGTTCACTAAAAGAAACCATATTCCCATAAAAATGATATTTCGAGATAAAAATGATGAAAAATTTTATATAAAAGATATTTAGTGGTTCCTTCCACACTATTTTGGATCTGAAATAATTTGGAAATCCCTCTCATGATTTAAGTACTATTAAAAATTTTAGCTAACGAACGTCATGAAGGAGATTCCATGGATGTATGTACAAGGATTATATAACATACTAGAACCACATAGATCATCAAAGGCTATTGGATGGATATATGTTTTAATAACCATTCTACTGAAACCCAAATACAAAACACTCTAGATTAAACCTTCAAGATATAAAGGCATCCAGCTAAAGCATTTTGAAATTCATTATATCCATAACATATAACTTTAGTTGAAGTATTATTTTTCTTTAATTCAATGAAAAAATAATTCAAATTTAATATTTACCTCTTTGATATCCAACCAATCTAGAATACTCACGTGGTGTCCACACTTTTTGTTGTTGCATGACCTTAGGAAAGTAACCACCTATTCTAGAGGCTATGTACTAGTAGTGAGGGTTTACTGTGTTTCCATGGGGATATTAAAAATCATATAATTCTGAAATAAAATTGAATGTATAATATAAAAACCATAATGTATTAAAATTTTACCATAAATAACACAAAATATCTATCAAGAATGACTGAATATAGAAGAATAGAAGGACACATCCAAACACATTTCTTATGGGGTTGATCACATATAAATATGAATAATGAAATAAACTACAAATAAAATGTGTCTCTAACTACATGCCCATTTATTAACTTATATATATCCACGCTCTATCTACACTATCCACCTAAATAATTAAATCTTGGGTCTATTCTCTACTATAGCCATTGAACAGTGATTGATGCTCAAGAACTCATGTTCAATGGCTACCCTTGATGGGTGTAAGTAAAAATTAGTTGGGAACTATTAATATTGTACATAAAATAACCCGTAATATATTTTATGAACAATTTATATACTAAGTAAGTGTAATAAAATACTTTGGATTCCTGAATAAATAAATAACATCGATAATTAGGATCTATTTCGACACCCAAATCTGACCATATCAAATTCATCTAGTTCCAGACTATCTTTTAGAATGAAATATATCTTCAAGAAGTGTAATTAAATAGAATAGTTTAGCCTTCACAAGTATGTATCAATAAATAATAGGATCCATAATCCTTCTAAATGTATCAATAAATAATGAGGACTTGAATCCAAAATTAAGTATAAAAAATCGACCATTATGTGAAAAAAACATTCCAAATAATGTGTCATAATATTGTCAGACATAATTTAAAAAAAATATTCTGCTAAAAATCATTTTTCATTATTATCCACCTAGATGTATGTAATAAAAATTAATAGGGCCCAACTTCTGCCCTGTGATGTATCATATAGAATAACATGGGTATGAAACTGGCCCAATCCATCTTCATTGACCATGGTTAATCTATCACGCACATTACCTATCCCCACCACTAAATCCATATCATGATCACTTAATCGATTAAGGTTC
The DNA here is from genome assembly GCA_963277665.1 of Viscum album. Classification (NCBI taxonomy): domain Eukaryota; kingdom Viridiplantae; phylum Streptophyta; class Magnoliopsida; order Santalales; family Viscaceae; genus Viscum; species Viscum album. The sequence continues at coordinate 1,591,203,634 of OY728131.1, forward strand.
TAATAAATCATTTATAATCAAAATTACATGCCTCCCAATAAAACAATTTTCAAGGTCTACTGTAATACTGATGCACCTGCTAATATCAACTAACTTGAATTTTAATTTGGAAACACTACATAGGTTCCTATGACTCATTCAAATAACTAAATAAAACACTATTACAAAGATATAGTAGAATAGAATGACATCATCATGATCATTATAAGACTATACTGTCCTTATAATGTAATCCCCCTTGAAATACTTTTATGATATGACATAATTACAATCTTAGTTCCCAGCTCACAGGTCCGTCTTCAAGAAACCAATATATCAATAATCTACTAAGGTTACACCCACTATGGTACTCACATATAAGTTGTAACAAAACATTTTATCTATTCCTAAAACTATTAGACTAAAGGTTATAAAACATATCAAGTTTCTATCATAGTATAATCAGGTCAATTATTAAAAGTTCAACAATATTCCATACATAGATGAGTCAATAGTAACATATTATAAGGTATATTAATATTTTTAAATTTTACTTATACCCATATAGATTCCATGTATCACCCAAAACTCATTTATAGTCACAATAGTGGTCATCATCTATTTGGGAATCAACTAGTGTCGAAGGGTCCCTCTGGCCATTTACATTTTATTTTATTGGAAAAAAGTTTATTTTCTAAAAACTATCATTTAAATAAAATGATGATCACCCAACCTAGAGATACCACATATAATAATCCATGTATATAAGAAAAATAAAATATCATAGTGGTATTCTAAGGGGACCACCCACCACATATGACATCATTTCCTTTTTATGAAAATATTTACTACTTTAATTAATGTTTTTCTATGTCCTACAAGTCATCACCTTACCACCAGAAGAACTATACAATGGAAAAACCAAAAAATAAATAATTATGACAATTTATATTGAATTATTATATTCAAGATAAAAAAATTTAAATATTTTTTGATTTAATAAAATTACAAATGAATGCATAATACATCACTGGTTTATCCAATTTCACTGTGTCCATAGACACCCACTCACTAATGTATTATAACATACTCATAATTCCATCATAGAAAAAACAAAAAAAAATCTAACACACAATCAATAAAAAACATAATTAATTAGAAGAAAAAATCTAAATAAATTTTACGTGTAATGTACATTAAACTAAAAAATGTGAAACAAAGTGTTTTGGTAATCAATAAACAACAACTATCTATTTCAAGAAAACATAATTTTATATCATTGTTGTTCTGTAATGATCTAGTGGATTCATTACTGAGATCTCTAATGCAGACAATTAAAATTGAACAATGTTGTCAGAATTGAAAATCAAAACAATTAAGGGATGAGAAAATCTAAATCCCCACACAATCCATAGGAAATCACCCCAAATATAATGTGAAATATAAATGTTAAAAATAGGGATTGACCCATTAGTTTTCATGTTCAATGGAGTTGAAATATGAGGGGTGAGGGTTAAAAGATAAATATGGTTAAAATGGATTATTCAAAAAATTTAACAAATTATTGGAAAACCCATGGTTTTACTAATTAGGTTTCCAAACCATAAACCATCCATGTGACTAGTATAATCCCACACCATCCATTCTCTACAATTTTTCCACATCTATTCCAAAACATGCACTAAATATGAAAAGACCTCTATATAAATTGTATGGCCTTCACAGTTTCTTAGAAATAGTTTATTTTATATGTATCATAACCCTTGAAAAAAAACAATCAAATTTTTCCCTAGAATCAAAATATTTATCCCAAATCCTAGCTCTAACTATTACATATGTTCATGAATAATAAAACTAACTGATGATTCATAAAAAAATTGAATCCATATTTTTCACACAAAACTATTCATCTGAAACTTCTCACTTAGAAAAAGATCCCAAAATCTCTAACATTCATGAACATCACCCAGGAAATTTATAAAACTCATAATACATTATCTATATTTTATATAATCTCATTACGACACTCAAGCTTATATAATTAAGAGTGACATCCTAGTTCTAAATGAATCCCTATATCAATAAATCAAAATTTTCTAATTCCTCTAAACATTAAAATCCAATATAAAGTAAATGGTGTTTTAAAAGAACAATGAATTTTAAAAAACTAATAAATTACAAAGAATTACTTGTGTAAGAAAGGAATAACTTATCAGTATTCAAAATTACTAGAAGATCTAATTTGAAATCATATTCAAAAACAGAATTCCCCATCATAAGTAATTAAATTACCTATAATCCATTAAAGAGAAATCATTAAAGATGATATTGATTAAAAACATGAAATTTCAAAAAACCAATTAAATATATATTTTCTTAGAGGGAAGACAATTGGTCATAATAAGCATCCAAATTTGGTATTCATTTATAGTTGGGAGTAATCATGAAGGAAAAATATTTTATTTGTTTATATATATATCATTAAATGTTTCTACAAAAAACCACTAATTATTTTACATTCATTTTAAAACCATAGTAGTATAATAATGAGTATTATATTCTATCACCCTAAATTCCCATGGAAGTGGAAATAATGAATTTTACTTTATTTTTAATGATTTTATTAACACTAGTAGATGTCAAATGATTTTTTTTCTTTTCATAATTAAATGTTGTTATGGACAACCTTTCACTTGATTTAAGTCTTAATGATTAGGTTTAGGGTTTTAATTTTTTTAATTGTTGTTAAATAGAAACATTATTTTTTTAATTCTATATAGTGTGTGCATTGTTTCAATATTAAAATTCATTTCATTTCAAATGTAATAATGTTTTATAATTTCATTTTGATTTATTATAAGTAGGAAAATCCATCCTAATGAACATTATATGACCCTCAATTCTAGTATTTTATATATATGGACCATGGTGTTCTATGGTAGTCATATAATTGTCTATACTTGCTCCTCTCAACTGATTGCATCATATTTAATATATCTAGATTAGGATTTTATAACATTCTTGTACTCTCTATAAATATATATCCCTCCATTAGACACAATATGAACCATAAATTTCAACTCAAAAATCAAGATTCATGCCTTTACGATATTATATTACAATTTATGAGCTCATATCATACTTAATAGGTCCTCAAGGTTCTCTAAAAAAAATTAGTAAGAGATAATTCCAATATATCACAAAAAACATGAAGACATATTTCATGATGGGATTATAAATCTAGTTCATATGGGCCATAAATAATAATAATAAGTTTTTATATTAAATTTCATCATAAGGATCTCATATAGTATATAACATCTTATATATTTCATATTCAGTTTATATTCCATGCCTGCTCAAAATAAATGATATCTTGATCATAGATAAATCTTGGAGAAACATTATTCTATCCTTGGAATATAAAATATGTTTTCTATAATTAATAAGGGATTATATATTCATCATTTTAAATATTTAAATTTTAAAAATATCCATACAAAATCTCAATATATCATCATCTTTATTTGAGTAGTAAATGAGATGAATCTATAGTGTGGTAGTAGTGTTAATATAATACATTACCTCTCTAACCATAAGGATCATCATCAAATTTATTAACACAAATTTTCCTATATGATAAAGAGAAATTGATAAGGTCTCATCACCTAGTATAAGAAAAATTGTGAATTTGAGTTCCCTATTAGAGTGAATTACTATATACATTAATAGTTATATCTAAGAAGTGTTCCACTATTTGAGGAATAGTATATAAAACTATATATTGATTTTTTGAAGAAAATCATACTGGCCATATATGCATTAACGATTCCAAAATAATAATAGATAGATCCATATATACCAAAATGAATATCACTATCACATATAATGGTATACACATCTATGATAGTTAAAGTAAAACAAACTATCCTCTATTTGAAATCCACATGATCCTTGAGGAATTTCAACCGATCAATCATAAATTTAACATCATATATTTTTATATTAAGGAAAAACAAATTTAATAAGTGTATATAACCTATATCTACTATGAAACAATGATGAAATATCAAAATATTATCAAACATATTCTTAATATGAATATCATGTTTCAAAACAATAGGTTAATAATCAAAGGAAAACAATAATCCACATAGTAAAAAAGAATATAATGAATAAATTAATTATCATGTTTCAAACTAATTATCATAAAGTGATGAAACAACTAAAATATTAGGTGTCATTATAGAAGGATCCTTTACCCCAATATCTAATTCCTAGATCAATACAACATAACCAACAAACAGAGATCTATGTCCCTGACCCCAATACCCCTCACTCTCCTAAGTAGAAGTTCTTTAAGGTATCCACTATTGTCACCATTTTGATACATGAATGAATCATTAACCTTTACTTACAGGAATGAATTAGTTTTCTTTCATACTAGGTCTCCTAAACCATGATTTATAATCTCATGTCTATCCTGAGACTCTACCTACAACCATGTCATATATCCTCCCACAAAAATTATAGATTCCCCCATCATGCCAAAATAATGAAACTCTTTTTTTTCTTAGGTAATAAATTATGGAAATAAATAGTCTTAAAATACATATAACAAACAACCTAATATCTACATGAAGACGAAAAAAAGGCCCCCCCACGTGTGGACTTCCTATTATATTTACAGTTTATCTAATCAGATCTTAACATCACACAACAAAAATTTGTCTCAACAACTTAATTTGATGTACCACTAATGAAAGAAAATAATCCATCCACACATCCCTTCCATAAGATATTTAAAAAAAATATGATTCTTATTAGTTACATTAATTTAGGATACTAAATTGATTATTCTCACCACATGACTTAAATCTTGCGTAAGGTCGATCATGAGATTGTTGAAAATTAAAGCCATTCTAACCATCAGTGAAGGGATATTTTCAACAGGCCAGTGAATCCAATAACATAACTACTCCATGACAATGATACCAATTTTATCACCATGAAATTTAATTATTTATCATGATTTATCAACTCATTGAATAACAAAATGTAAAACCCATCCTTAAAGATCTCCCATGAAAATGTATCAAACCTCATAGCCTTCACCATATCCCCACTCTTCAACAAGTAGGTCCCTGAAGCATAATGTTTGGCAACATCAACCTTCTATCCAATATAATATTAACAAGATTTAATACTATCTCAAACATAACAATTTATTCTTTAGTTTCTTGAAAACCTCATAAAAATTTAATATTAGATGATATGGTAACTATATTTCCTAGGTGAAGTCCACCATAGTGGACTCTGTTCATTTCCCACCACCTCTTCTAGTTTGTACTAAGGGAAATACCATGACATTAAGTGCTTAGGGGACTATACCACTAGACTATCCTAGAGATAAATCTAAAATCCTACCCCATGATGAAATTGAAGTTTAAAAATGATTTTTTAAAACATAATAACATCACCAATTATATTATTTGGTGGCTCTATGTGATGTCATCAATGTGACATTTTTAGGATCTAAAAAATTCAGGATAACCAACTCCCCCTAAGTAATAAACATTTAGGGTGTAATCAACATGTACAATGTCACCACATCTCATTCTCTGCTACCTACCTAAGGCACATGACTAATTTTCTTGAATTTATACAAGAATCACAATTATAAAAAAGTCCTAAACATAGTAAATAACCCAGATCAACTTCATTAGATGAACCTAATAATTCATTTGTGAAATCTAAAAATAATATATTTTTTGGGATATATTTATTTAATATTCATTTTAAAACCCGTCTATAAATGAGACACAATTAAGATTACAAAATAAGAACCTATGTCACAATATTAAACCTAAACAGAAACTCTCCCTCCACCATGAATTGTATAAATATAAAAAAACCATAAACTCCACTATTTCAATTGATGTGCTCAAATAAACCATATCAATAATCCAAATAATATAAATCATTATTCCCTAGAAACATGAGGGTCCACTATACAAGAGATGAACATAAACATGAATGGACTAAAATGTGGAACTAACCATCATATCTATAGTCTTCCAATCCCAAAATAATAAATTAAAAAACCATGGATATAATACCAATATAAAATTCTATAACATGGTTTACAATGTAAGATCTTGAGTACCACATAACCTCATGCATATGTACCCATACAGAAAATATTCCTGATTTGTGGTGAGGATGAATTCCATACATTATAAAAAACTACACCCTCTGTAGCAGGTCATAAACAAATAAATAAATATTTAATTACTAATAATTAAACTGTGAAAAGTACGGATTCATAACAGAATACCATGTTTTTTAATATTATCACATCTAATATCTAAATAATCCCTTGTTTTTCATACAATAACATTCAAAAAATTGACCATAATAGGAAAAAGATCAATATATGTGATATATAAATTGAATAATGAATGGTGTAAAATTATCCATGAGTATGACCCAATGTCATATTTATATATAACTATATCAACCTGCATAGAAACTCGATATGGGGATGGTTACCATTCAAAGATATATAACAAAAAATTTCATAAAATAACTAGGTTTCTCATACAACGTATCATAATAAAACACGGTTGCAATCCACCAAAAGAACCTAAGAATAGGTGTGAAAAAATATTGGAGATTATACACTAATAAAAATAAATAAATAAACATAACACTACCATGATCCCATTTTTGGTTATCTTTCTGTAACCTAGTCACTAAAAACCCTTAACATACCTGAAATGGTCAACACATGATGGTTAGAATCATATTATAAAAATTGAACCATAATTAGCCACATGGGCTGTAATACCATGGAGGGTGTAATAGATATAATTTCATTCATGGTTTAAACCTTCCAATTACACACAATATTGTCCCAAGGGAACATTTATATACACTGGACCCCATATGATGTTACATTGATAAGGGGGTAACTTAGGTAACCAATTAATTGATTTGAAACAATGCACTCATCATGTTAAATTCCAATGATTTACAATATCTCAACATTGGATATAACCAACCTCGATCACCAAAACTGACACATGAGACACTTATAAGCTGGATACTTTTTCAAAATCACAATATCAAAATGTATCCAAAAAAATTATCCCTTTTGAAACAACCTAAACACATCCCATTTAAATCATTACCACAATACATTTGAAGACCAAACTCTTTTATTGTGAATATGGGCATGTCTAGTACCCATAAAAAATGGCACATGTCATCTAATATCACAAAACAAGCATAAATAATTCACCCTATTACTATATTAATGAGATTTAGAAAACAATATAATGCCACCATAAACACTCACCTAAGGTCCCACATTATTTAGAGAATCTCTAATACCCATTTAAAATTACTATTTAATTATTTAGCACATAACAAACCACATCAATTCCTCTAGATGAATAAACACAACCATAAATAATAAATAACATAAATGAAAAGAAACATAATCCCATGTAAACACAAAAATAGGGTAATTAATTACAACATCCATCCACTACGTGATAAAATTCCAAGCACTGTCTTTTGATTCATACTTAAACACCCATTTGTTGAAACCAACCCTCCCTCTAAATTAGGAATTTGTCACGATAGAAAGTGAAACAAAAATTGAAAACTCTGGTTAGAATATCTATGATGTTAGTAATTTCAATAGAGAATTATTAGAACACATAAAACATTTAAAATTTATGATATAAGTATAAAATAACTTGATTAACCAGGGATGGTAGTTTATTGTGACTTTAGTCATAGATGCTTCAAGTAAGTAATGATTTTCTTATATCTCGAAATTTTAAATCTATTTCTATAAATATAACCTTGCATACCAACTATGATATGAGTTCTGAAAAATTTCCAACCAATGTAGTTAGATTCATGTTCAAACAATCATGATTAATTAAAATTTTAGAAACAACTAAATATTATTTTTGAAATGGAGGGAGAATAAATAATGAGATAAAATCAAGAAAAGAGTATCCGCAATGAGAAAAATACTAAAAATAAATGATCATAACTTATAAATCTTCAGAATGTTCATAGATGAAGAGGAGTAAACTTGAGGAACTATGGAGGGAAATAAAACTGTTCTATAATAGTGGATGGTTCAGAAAAGGAATTGATTTCCCAAGTCCTACACTCCTAAATAATGTTATATAAACAAACAAAATTATATATATGCTCAGATACCAATTAAGATGAAAAAAAATTATTTACATGAATATATATAATATCGTTGTTAGAAAACTATATGGACCTAAATGTTTAGTGAATTTTTGTAATAATACCATAAATTTCATATTACACAATAATGATTCGTCATCTTTAAGGATAATCTGGACATGAATTCTTACTAGATATATCCCTACAAATAAATTTCCTGAGAAATTGAGAATCATAATAATGGAGTAAAATCAAACACATATTAAGGGGGAAAATTAAAATTGTGTCATAGATGGTTATATAGTAAAGAAATGAGTTAACATGGAAATGATATAAATAAATAATAGAAAATATCATATAAAAACATGATTTAATCATATGGAAGGTTAGAGTAACATAAATTATAGTATAGTATCATATAAGTACCAAAAGATTATCATCATAACCTTTGATTTAATATTGTCATCAAATAAGGAAGCATTGGATAAAAATAACAAGAAATGAAAATAAAATATAGGAATATTGCCTAACATAGAAATTTACACAAATTTATACTTATTTTTGATACCATGAGCTATTGAGAAGGTTTAATAAGGAGTTTCTAAAAGAATACAATGGAGGGGATGTGATTCAATGGGTTTTATTTTTTATTATTTACAAATATTTTATTCATGATCACATTTCTTGTGGGGTTAATATGTTTATAATTTTAAATTTATATGATTATTAAGATAGTTTTCAGTGATTATATATGGAGAAATGTTTTTGTAGAGTAAGATTTTAATTGAATCAATCTCACACCACAAATAGTATCATTTTAAAATATAATTTGACTGAAGAAGAATGTGTTCACTATAAAGTATGATCTATATTATAATGGAGTATGTTTTTTATATTTGGTTATTCTATCTACTTGATAGACTCCACAAAGTATGGATTTGGCTATGTCTTAACTAATTATTTTCATATTTTCAATTTTTTATTGAATATTGAGGAGCTAAATGTTATAATGGAATGCCAATCAATAATGTATTATTCATTAATGTTCTTATTTTTTCAATTGACACCACAATGTTGTTTATATGAACTAGTGGACTATATTATCTCTTTAATGATAGTGAATCTTGTTACAAAATTAATGTACCGCATCATATTTAATGAATTTATTCCTTATAGAGGATTTGTCAAAAAAAATGAGCCTTAGATGTTTTTTGATACCTCATGAATTATTAAAAATATTACACTATGGTTCCACATCTCACTAAATGTTTTTTATATATTTAAAAAATATCTATTAAGAACTACAATAACAAACTAAAAATGAGTAATCTAGACCACAAATGATGAAAAAAATTAAATTCCAATATATTTTATGAATTATAATTATCTAAGAGTCTTGGTGGTCATTTTTGTTAGTTTGGAATGAATATAGTGATGAAATTAGAGGGGGTGAATTTTTTTATTTTCCAAATTTTACAAATCTTATGATTCACCTAAATATAAGATAATAACAGGTTGTGTTATTATAATAGATTATATGTAGAATATTTGAATAGATAACAAATGACAACAATTTATTGTTTATAAGGGAACAATGATCCCATATTCCTCTCCACCAACCACCCTCTATACAGGCATTGTGAATTTCACTAGTAAGGTCCTCGTATCATAAGACAATTCCACAACTGAGTGCAATAAATGTTAACCCATGCAAATAAATGCTTAGAAAATAGAACCTTCTAGTTCTTTTATAGGGAACACCTGAAACAAAGGCTTAGTGCGAGAAGCATACACTCCTCCTTGATTGAATAAAAGTAGTTGAATCTCAATATAAATTAGATATAGTTTGTTTAGAAACATGATTAGCACATATTTAATGCAAAAGATAGTTGATAAAATATGTATCTTCTTCTTCAGATGAATAATAATCATGGAATATATTTGAAGAGATCTCGTTGCACAATATATCATTGATTTTATGTACAGTAGCAAATACAGAGCATCATGTTTCCATATTTGAATAATTAAATCTCTAATATGAAATAATTTTTTCTGGGATTATTTATTATTGTAGTACTTAATAATTTTTATGGGAAAAATTCAATTAATAATATTTACATAGATATATGAGAATTATTTATAGATCTAGGGGTTTTATATAGGATACTCAGAGAGATATGTAAGGATAAATCTCCATCACGATTTCAGATCTGTAAAATATGCCTAATAAAATATGTGAATTCAAATTCATAAAATACATCTCAGAGTACTCATAACATCTTTTAAGAATAAGAGATAAAATATCTAATATAAATGTCACTTTAGATCATTTATGATGATCTTTTAGTCAGTCGAAATCGAGCATTAAACATCCCTGAAATTCTATAATGACTGTTGCAATAAACTCTGATAAAGACAGAAATTAAAATTTCTGATGTTGAAAAGTTAAACAAAAGGTTCCTTCACAAAATGAAAACATATAAAATGTAAGGTTTAACTTCATAACGTATGGTTGATAATCCAAATGTTTGTCTTTATCAGAATGTATCTTTAAGTGTTACATTTGTTATTTATATTTTATCTTTTCCCAAACATATGGTAGACAACGTAAGGATTATTACAAAAGTATGGTTGATGATCTATACATTAGTAAAGTTCCATACTTACGTAGGGTTATTTAAGAATATTTTTTCTCTTAAAAATGTATTAGGTTCCTATGAAAGCATAATGTTCCATCACCAAATATTTCTTCAAATGCAAGGAGTATTTACCATACACACCGATCCTTCAACATAAACATAAGGTTTTTTCTATATGTTAATTTCTTCGACATATTGATTGAATAACATTTCCACTAAATTAAAAATAGTAAATAATGTTTCCAGAATACACTAAAGAGCATTACAAACACTTTAATGAATATTTCATGCAAATAAGTCGTTGGATATTATTTTAGAATTAGATTTATAAATAATATAAATTTTGTAAAATACACTCAAAATATAATTATTAGTAAAAATAAAAATGGTATTTGTGTGCATCAAAAACTATAATATTTATAAAGTTTTGTTGAGAAAATACAATCCTAACAATCAACTGATTTTTGATGATCATAATGTTAATAAACTAAAACTATAGTTATAGTAATATAATTTAAAAAATTAAACATTAATTGAAAATAATTTTGATTTGACAGAATTGTTCTGATAAATAAGAAATATCTAATGTTCTCCCCCAAAGGTAAATTTAAAAGAAATGTTCTGTTATCTAAATATCACCGTATTTTTTTGATATCAAAAAGAACATATAGAAATATATTAATACACATTTAATATTGAAAATAATGATAAGTTATTTTTATTAGTAACAGAAATGTATAATGATAATTCGAATTTTTACTATGAGGCAAAAAAAGATAAAATAAGGAAATACAATAAATTTTGGGTCTTTGAAATGAAAAATTAAATTATCGTGGTTCCTTGTAACAGATAAAAAAGTATTAGGATTTCCTAGATCATAATTTCTAATGGATTCAAACATCTCCATTAGCTCAGCCTTCTGCAATTTTAGCTTCTTAATAAAACTATCTCCTTGATGAATTATCAATATCCTGGAGTCATTATTGACATGTAGATTCTCCACTCTGAGGAATTCAGAAACACATGAAGACTTTCCACTTTCTTCAAGAATATCTCCAACTTATTTGAAAACTGACTCAACATAAATCTAATGCTTGGCTCTCCTTTAGTTATCTAATCCATAAGAAATTTATTATTGTCCAATAAAACCTAAAAAGGTGCACTATTGCATTAATGTTTTTGAAGACGAGAATTCATTTCCACCCTAACAGATTTAATGGCCTGAAATATTTTAGTCAAATATGGACATGTAGAAGAGGTAGACATAGATATACTAGCTCGATTCGCTGAACCTTTTACTAATTCCAACTAACCTCACAAGTAGCACATAAAATTTCCAAAACCTGTTTTTAAAACAACATCATATCTGATCTACCCAATCTAATTTAACATGTCTCTCTTGAAATCTTCAAAATACCTTTTATTAAAAATATTATTATTATTAAGTTCCTAATACCTTTTATTTGAAATTTCATTCTCTTATCGCATAGTTGCATTATCTTCCTGATACTTGTTGAATTTAATCAAAATTTATTCAACATTATGAGATAATTAATCAGACATCTCCCCATCTTAATTCATTACCTTGTTTTCACCATCAATAAGAAAATGATATTCCAATGTTTTCATTACTGATTCTTCACAATAAAAGGAATAATTATATAAAACATCTGTCCTAGCACCAAACATATTATTTAATTATCCACCAATATGATCTACAATTAGTGGTTGAATTTCTATAATTGATTCACATGAAATCTTCTATTTTAGAAAAAAATTATATTTATTAACTTCTTATATAACAATTTATAATTTAATATTTCCATTTTGAGTATTCTTTACATGAACTATTTCAACCATATTTCTCTATTGTACATGTTCCTTCACAATAGGTACAATAGAATGCTCTCTATCTTGACTTTCCACTAGAATTTCCTCTTCAATAATAGTATCTTCCAAATGAACCATGCATGTAGTATATTTAGAAGCCAAAATTTTCTATTCAACAGGAAGACCATTTTTGTTTCTTTGTTTCATAACAATTCCCTCTTGATTATGTTCTTCCACTTATTTTGTGTAAAATCTATGCCTCCTATGAGTCAGTAGAGAAACTATATATGTTCGTAATTTAGCATCACCCTCCTCTTGACACCTACATGATCTCCATATGAAAAAGCTCAAATGCTCTATTATTCCTCAGCTCCAACAGTAAAATTCTTTCCTTTTATTATTCTCCAAAAGAATACATGTTTTCATAACGTTCAATCATTCAAAACATTAATGTTATGACATTTGAATATTGCATCAAATAGTATAATCATATTCTTCATAAATAAATCATATTAAAATATTCATCTATATGCATAGAAAATCATTCTTTCATCGGCTGAACAATAGTAGTGAATATACCAAAATAAATACAGTGCAAAATTCTATTTGATATCACTTGAAAAATTAAAAATTATATACTTTTCTCGGTAAAGGAATTTCTCCATATCATCCATTCAAGGCATTATTCTTTTCTAATGAAACTTCACTAGAATCTTATATTCATCCACTCAATCTATGATAAAAATATTTCTAATGTGTATTTAGTTAAACCAAATATAGTTAATTTCATTAGAAGAATTTCCCTTATCACCATTTGATTTATGATCCAAAAGGGAATCTTTTTCATGTGGGTAGTTCATAATTTTTTCATCCTTGGTGGAAGAAATAAAAAATTCTCATTCTTAGATACTAGAAAAAAAATCATATCATTCGAATCGCCAAAAATATAAAATACACTCGTAAAAAATAGTTCATCTCTACCTCATAATGAAATTAAGAGTGGATTTCATTGAATGTTATATTGAGTCCTCGAAATTCAAATCCTCGTTTGAGGAGTAAGCTCGTCCGGTGTTTCCAATCAAGATCATCCACTTTTCCGTAAAGATTTTTTTTTCCTGTAACTACTTCACTTTTTGGGACACTTACTTCTCCTTCTTCCACTATCTTGGTTTTTTTCATTCCTAATGATTTGAAAATCTATGTTTTTTGGTTTCTAGGTTTTTGAAGGAAGAATGAAGATTGGGGATTGGGGGAAATGTTTTTTGGGTAAACAATGGATATAGAGGATGAAGGGTTTCCGAAAGATGACAAATGTTCTCGTTTCTCGTGTCATAGAGTAATTATGACAAAAAAATTTCATTATTACGCAGTGTAAATAGATTTTAGATAACATAGATAAATTGAAATACCTTTTGATAAAAAAAAATAGAATTACATTAAGCATAATGTAAATTGAAATAAAATAATATTAAATAAAATAAAATAATTAAAAATTAAATCAACCTAACTCCAAATTAATAAAATCAAAATAAGAAGTAGGAAGTATTTTAGTACAAATATTAGCAAATTGATATTTAGAGATAATAAATTCTAATGGTATATCATTTTTAAGAACACAATCTCTTAGAAAATGAATTCAAATATAAATATTCTATGATCTAGAATGACTTATTGGATTTTTTGAAATGTTTATAGAACTTCTATTATAACATAAAATAGATGTATTATTAAAATTATTTCCAAAGTCCATTAGAGTGTTTTTCATCCACATCAGTAGTTCACATAAACTTCTTGTAGATACATACTCTACTTTAGTTGTTGAGAGCACAACCAAGTTTTACTTCTTACTTGTCCATGAAAATAAGGATTTTTCTAAAAAGTGTAAGGTTTATGATGTACTTTTTTATCTAATCTACTTACTCCGATATCTATATCTGAATATGCGAATAAATTAATATCACATGTTTTTTGATAAATCAGATATTGATATACTATTCCATTATTGTATCTAAAAATCCTTTTCACAATTGTATGATGGGATTATTTTGTATTATATTTAAATCTAGAAAAAATACATACTACATGCATAATATCAGTCCAATTAGCAGTAAGATACAACAAAATTTCCATCATACCATTATATACCTTGTTATCCACTGGTTTTCGAGCATTATTCAAATCATGTTTAATATTAGTACACATGGGAGCTTAATATATCTTGTTGTTTTCTTGAAAAATAATTATCAATAAATCAGTAATTTATTTAAATAGATTTAAAAAATTTCCATAATATTTTTGATAAATTTGACGTCTGGAAAAGAAATTTAATTCTTGCATCAATCTCATTTCATATTCTTTTTTCATAAGTTCAGAAAAATCATTACAATGTTAATTATTTTTTGATCTGAAAGTAACATCATCAACAATGATTTGAAACACTAATAAATTAGAAACAACTGTTTTCCTAAAGAGAATTGGGAATTCCAAAATAAAAGTAAAAACATTTTTCAAAATAAATCAACAAAATCCCTAATACCATGTTTTAGGTTCTTGTTGAAGGTCATAGAGTGATTTAGTAAGTTTAAAAAAATCTTGAGTCTGATATTTTACAAAACAAAGAAGTTTCTCCAAATAAACTCCCTCAATTAAATATCCATTTAAAATGCAGGTTTTACATCCATCTGATATAATTTAAAACTCATATTATATGCATAGGCCAAAATAATTATAATTGGTTCTAGTCTAGCTATAGGAGGAAATGTTTCATCATAATCAACACCTTTATCTTGTTTATACCCTTTGGATACATGTATAGCTTTGTTTCTAGTAAATATACATTGCTAATATTTTTTATTTTTAAAAAACCATTTAGTTCCTATAATTGAATAATTAGATGGCCTCTACACTAATTTCCATAATTTGTTTCTTTTGAACTGATTTATCTCTTTTTTCATTTCTAACAACAAACATTCATATTTTATGGCTTCTTGAAAAGACTTATGTTCTTAAAGGGATATAAAAGTAGAAAATTACACAATGTTTCCTACACTTTTTTTAGTATTAATTCCTATGTTTAGATTTCCTATAATAGTATCTAAAAGGGGTATTCTTTAAAATTTTAGACTCTCTAGGAAGATAACATTTAGGTTTATTCGGAAAAAGACGAAATTTTATTGATATTATCAAAATAATTTTTCAATTTATCTTGTCTCATATTGTTAGAAAATCACCACCTTCATATTTTTTGAACATTATCATTATTGAAAGGGTTAGTTTCATAAAACATCACATGAATTAATTTTTCAATAATCTTCAACTCTTTATTAATTGCTCTATAAGATGTAGAAGATGGTGAATATCCTATGAATATTCAATCATCAGCTTTTTGATCTAACTTTCTAGGATTATCCATGGAGTTCATGATATATACAATGCATCCAAAAACCTTAAAGTACATTAACTTGGGAATTTTGTTATTACAAAGTTTATAAAGAGGATTTTTTAAAATTAGATGAATTAAAACACTATGTATAATATATCGTGTTGTTCATATAGCTTCTACCCAAAATTAGGTTGTTAGTATGTATTCATTTAGCATAGTTATATCCATTTCGTGAATAGTTCTATTTCTTATTGCATAATTCCATATTGTTGAGGTTTTCTTGGTGTAGATAAGGTCTTTTTAATTTACATTTTTGAGAAAGAAGAATTAAATTATAGATTTTAAAACTCTCCACTATGAAAAAATCTTAATAAAATTTTCTTTAAACCTTATTCATTTTCAAAACATTTAAAAACCCTTTCAAAAATTCAATAATCATGATTTTTGATTATTAGAAAATATACTCAAGTAAATCTAGAGTAATAATTAACTAAAACATATACAAATATTTTAATATCCAAACTTGTTATTCTACGTGGTCCAAACTAATCCATATGATTATGTTCTAAGGTATTTGATATAGGAATTTTAATAAAATATTTGAAGGAAGATTTTTCTTGATTTCTAATCTGACATGCATCACAAAATCTATCAGTCTCAAATTTGAGAATCAGTAAATTTGAAACAAAGTATTTCTTAGATAAATTATGTAATGTAAAAAATTTTACCATGACCAAGTAATTTCTGGGAATTCTAGGACTCATTTATCTTAGCAGATAAAAATATCCCTTTATGTATACACAAGGAATTTAAATCCAAATTATAGACATTATCTCGTCTGGGTGCTCTAAATTTAAGAAAATCATCTTTTAAAAACTAAAAAAATGTTATTAGTAAAATCGACACAGTAGCCTACATCACAAAGTTGAGAGATACTTCATAGACTACGCTAAAATAATGTTATATAGTATAATTTATAAATTGAGATAGTATCTGGATCTCCCACTATTCTGAGTTCAATAATTTTTACTTATGGCATTGTCATCAATGGTGGATATGTCTCCATCTATTTTAGTCAGAGTAATAAAATTGTATGAAATTCAACACATATGTCGTGAACTGCAACTATCCATATAATATATATATTGTCCTCTTTTGTAGCGTATAACCTACAAATTCATGTTAAAAAAATTGTTTTTGGTACCCATATCATTTTGGGTCCAGCAGTGATAGCTAATAAAGACTTAGAATTCAAAACCTATTTATTTTTATCAACACTTTTATAATTAAAACTATATAAATCATTTGAATAATGAACATGATTGACACCACATAATTGAGGTTTTCTTAAATAGAATTCATGGGAATGATGTACGTTAATACTATAATAGTAACATTTAATATTAGACATTCTATTACTTGTTATAACTAGGAACAAAATAGTTTTTGTACAGTTGGGGTTTCTCACCCTTACTACCAATACAAAACATTTCATTTTTAAAATAAATTTCTAAATAATATCATTTATTTTATTTTCTCCTTTTGATACAATAACTACATTAGATTAATTGGTTTATACTATTTCTTATAGAGTCTTAATTTTACATTCATGGGAAACCTAGTTGGTATCAGAAGAAATAAATTTTTCAAAAATATCATGATTCTATTTTAGTAATGTATCTCTTTCACCTATAATTTCATTACACATGTTTTTAAAAGATTTATGTTTAATTAATAGAGAGTCATATCTTTCTTCTAGCATAGTACAGTAGACATCAATTTTATCATTTGATTAATTGTAATCAAAATCAGATGACTAGTTGGGTTGTACCATCTCTTCTTCAGCCCTAAAACACATATTAGCTTTTAGATTCAATTCATCCTTCTTTGAACTAGAGATTGATGAGCAGTTGGAGTCTTCAAAAACATTCCATCTAGCCTGCATGGTTTTTTTCCTTTTTTTCATAATCATTATTCTTATAATATTTCTTATCTATCTTTATTTTCCCTCCTTACAATTGGGGAAAATCAGGTCTTGTATGACCTAATTTTTTTTCATTTGTATCATCTCACTTCCCTTGATTCTTTCTCATCCTTTTTGAATGGTTATTTGAATCCTTAGATATTCCTATATAATTTACTGAACATTCTTTTTAATAGATCCAATTCAATTTTTGAATCTGATGAGTCTGAATTTATTTCATCTTGTTTAATTTTTCTATTTTTCTTTTGAGATGTAACTTTCAAAGCAGTGTTATACTTTTTCATTAGGAATTTGTGATCTTCAACATCATCTTTCATTTTTTCCTGTTACATAATTAAATTTCATATAAATTCTATCATTTTCAGATTCTTGATATGTGTTGATTGGTGGATTGTCATAGAAATTCCATTCCACATCATAGGTATAACTCTTATAACTTTCAAAGCATGATTAGGTTGGTTGATAGGCTCACTTAAAGATGTTATATTATTAACAATTTTTTTAGTCTTTCATTCATCTATTTTATGATCTATCCATAATACATTCTGAAAGTACCAGACATTAATTTTTTTGTAGAATATCTCATTTGTCTATCATTTTTATTTCCTTGATAAAATTCTTTAGTTTTCTACCACATTTCCTAGGATATTTGGAATTGCCTTACACCGTTGAATTCATCCGATCCAACCCCGAAAATAATACCATTAATTTCTTTTGAATTCATAACATTCTCAAACTCTATAGTAGTAGACCAATTTTAGTTTTTTCAGTAGTTTTGTAATGAGAAACATTCATTGAGTATACTCTAAATCATTGATTTTTAAATAGATTATCATTCAAGACTTCCATTATACATAATTATCACAACTGAAATATAGACCATGAAACTTTTACATTATTTCCTTGAGATTATCCATTTCCATCAATATTATCGAACATATGCCTTTTTCTTATTATATCTCTGTTGAATAGATCAACCTATGATACCAAATGTTAGGTCGGAATGACTATACTGATGAAAAAATAATGTGGAGAATTGTGTATTTTTCAATATATTATGATTCTATTGATTCAAACAAACATATGATAATAAATATAAGTGGTTTATAATAGAGTATATAATGAAGATATAAAAAATAACTAATCACAATAATATATAGTGGATGTTTTCCCATAGATATCATAGTCCACTCCACCAATCACCCTCTCTGCATGCTTGGTGAATATCACTAGTAAGTTCCTTGTATCATTAAACCGATC
This sequence comes from Viscum album, assembly GCA_963277665.1. Lineage (NCBI taxonomy): Eukaryota > Viridiplantae > Streptophyta > Magnoliopsida > Santalales > Viscaceae > Viscum > Viscum album. The sequence goes on from OY728131.1 coordinate 1,591,222,925, forward strand.
CAAAATAAAGTGCAGACAGTTGTCACCCTTACCAATAAAGGATTATAAATAGAGCCTTATAGTTCATTTATAAGGAACCAATAAAACCATTGATTAGTGAGAGAAACTAACACTCTACCTCGACTAAATTCAATAGCTGAAACTAAAGATTGATAAGATATAGTTTCATGAGAAATAGGATTTCCTCACAGTTTTAGTATCATACAATGGATAGAAGATGGATCATCACATTTAGAAGAATAATAATCTTGAAATATATATGTAGTGATCCAGTTTTATAAGAGATATTTGGTTTTGAAAAAAATAAAAAAAAGAGCACCACATTTCCATATTTGAATATTTATATCTCTAAAATGTATTCCTTGTTTCTGAGATACTTGATTTCAGTAGCACATAAGAATTTTTATAGGAAAAAATTCAACAAATAATATTTACCTAGATATATATGAAGTACTCACAGATCCAACGGTTATATAGATGATGCTTAAAGAGATATATAATGATAAATCTCAAGCATAGTTTTAGATCCGCAAATGATTCCTGATAAAATGAGTGAATTAAAAATCAAAAAATACAGCTCAGAGTAGTTGTAACTTCCCTTAATAATATGAGAGAAAATATAGACTATTAGCAGATCCTTAAATCATTTATTATGAGCATTTAATTAGTCTAAATTGATCTTTAAACCACCCTGAGATTCTAAAATTACTATTGAAAAAATAATATATAAATACATAAATTCATATTTCTATCATTGACAATTAAAAATCATGGTTCCCTCACAAAAGTAAAGAATAAAAAATTTAGGGTTCAACATAATAACATAGGGTTGATGATCCATATGTTTATCTATGTCATTGTAGATCTCTAAATGTAACATTGAATATCCATATGTTCACTTTTCCCAAACGTAAGGCTGACAACATAAGGTTGATTACAAAAGTAAGGTTGATGATCCATATGTTTGTAAAGATCCATACTTACGTAGGGTTCTATAAACATACTTTTTCTTTCAGAAAAATGCAAGTTTATCATCCAAATTTAATGTTCCTTAAACATATGTTTCTTCAAATGTAAGGTTGACTAACCATACATGTTGATCCTTCAACATAAACATATGGTTTGTTCAAAACAATACTTCTGCCAATTTATTGAATAAATAACATATCCATTAAACATAAAATAGTGAACAATGTTTCTAGAATACAATTAAGAGCATTCCAAACACTTTAACAAATTTTTATCACAAGTTAATAGTTTAATATTATTTCAATATATGAATTTTAAATAATATAAATATCTGAAAATATACTCAACATAAAAACAATAGTAAAACAAAAATGGGTATTTGTGATCATAAAAATCAATAATATTTATAGGTTATTGTTGAGACAAAACAAGAACAACAATTTCATCCTATAATAATTAACAATTCATATTTTTTGGTATTATTTAATGTAATAAAATCCAAGTGCTATGTTTATATAAAATATTATGAATTTAAATATCAATTTCAAAACTAAGTGAACAAAAATTGTTACTAATTTGTAGATATGATTTTTGGGATAATATAGTGAGGGAAAAATAATAATTAATAGACTATACAATAGAATAATATCTAGATATATTTGATATATAGATTATTCAATTATTATCTGAAGAATAAGAAGAAGGTGAAATTAAGGTGGGAGGAATCAATGTGGTTATGTGCATATGACGTGAATACAGTATAACGATGTAAATTTTAAATATGAATGTTTACTTGAAATTTTATTCTTGACATATACTAAAAATGTAGAGAATAATTTATAGAACTAAACACACTAAATGACATAGATAAATTATTTTTTGGTTGTATACACATCAGTTGTTAAAAACATTTATCTTTATAATGCGATAGATTCACTTGTCTGTCGAATGCACCAAATAATTTTCTAACAGTTATATATGAATGAGTTTCAAGGATATGCCATTATTTTTTTATAGATACTATTATTCTAGTCTGTACTCTGATCATAGGGAAATATATATCTCACAAATTCCCAACCTTCTATTATTGAGAGGTGAATAAGATAAATATGTTGTGTTTCATTATGATGGTGTGTGTGTGTGTGAATTTAAAGATATATTATATCAACAAACTTTAATAAGTGGTGTACTGTTTTACATGATTGAACATAAATTTAATTTATATCAATAATTCAATACCTCATAGGGATCTCTCACAGATAATGGAATGGGATGATCAAGTGGATTCAGAGACCAATTCTCGTCAATTTGGATTCACTATTAGAATAATCTCTAAATAAAAAGAATCAAGGAATAATATTTCTTATAAACAAATAATAATTTTTATTTTCTGAATATAAAGATGATTTAAACCTTTTAAGGGAAGAGTTATCATGTTTTGCAAGAAAAAATGTTGACATATCTTCTTTCTAATAGTTATAAATCTTTGGAATATTTAACAGATGGGTTTTCCACTTGTGTGAGAGGTTCATATATAATAGTTGCAATCATAAATAATATGGAATATTATAGTAAATTTTAAAATTAAATTTATCTTCCTTGTTAATAAATCATTTTTTAGGATACTATATTTAATATAGGAAAATGGTTTTTTTTTTGAAAAATTAAAGAATAACAATGAAGGATAAAACTAATGTTATGTGATAAAATATTTAGTTTCAAAGACTCAAATATAAGGATCATTAGATTCATGATGAATATATAATTTAAAACTTTATTTCTAGTTTATATAAATTTGAATGTATTATAATAGGTTCTGGTGAGAAGCTTGAAGCCTCTAATTTTATTAATACAATCATCCATTTCATACCAAAAAATATTGATGGAAAATTATGAACATTAGAAAATAATTGATGTAGTCAAAAAATCTCCTAATTATTTTCTTATAACTCTTATTTATTATTAGATGAGAAATGATAATGATTTTAAGAAATATTGATGAGAAAATAGGGGATTTCCATTAATGTCTCAAAATATACGAAAGGCGAAAAGGTTATTTATAGAGATGATGAATTTTTATGTTCATATTTAGGTTATATTTTGAGTTTAAGGATTATTAATATTATATATATTGTGTATAGAAATGTGATATGATTTTAGGTAATTTGTATTTAAAATTTAAAAAAAATGTGTTTCAATTGTAGGGATATTGGTTATTTTGTAGCTGACTATACTAAATTCAATTAAAAAGAATCCAATGATGAGGAAAGTGAAAGGAAAAGAATGTTCTCAAAGAATAATTCTTCCATATAAAAGTTCAACTCCATAATATGATGTTTTAAATTTTAATAGAACAAATGTGTAATTTCATATCTATGTTTGAATAAGATTAATGTAGTGGTGAAGAATTAGAGGTTGATACTAAAAGTAATATTTTTGAAAAACACTTTATTCTCAATGTGAGTGATTATAATTAAAATAGAGATAAAATTTTCTATTATGGAAGTGTAGATGAGGAAACATAGATATAGTTTATATTTAAGGTATAATTTAGAGAGTTTATCCCATAAAAATCAAGGAATGTAAAATAAAATAGAAAATTTAATTAAGGTGATCAATCATTAAATAAAAAAGAACCAAATTATAAATATTAAAAAACAAATATGTGGAAGATAATTATTCATATGTGATGTTTCATTATGATTATAGGATCATGGATATGAATTTGGAAACAATCCATATAATTTGGATAATGATGTTGATCATTTTTTGATAAAAACTAATCAATGTTGTAGAAGATCTAAAACTGTCCACCTATATTTCTCATAATTATATTATATAAATTGAGTTTTGTTCAATGAAGAATTATGTAAATGAATATAAATAAAAATAACATTTTTATGATGATTTTAATATTGAAAGTGTTGATAAAAATTCAAATAAGAATAATTAATTGCAACGGATAAAGAATGTGGATAAATCGATAGAGACTTAGAAATATAGAAATTCATGGAATCTAGAATATTATTAAAACTATTCTATAACTAAATACTCTATTAATATATATAAGAAGTATAACGTGTAAAATAATATGTACAAAAATATGTTCTATGTTTTAAAAAATGTTGGTTGATAAAAAATGTGTCATAATTACTAATCAGAAGATGGATTGATATTAATAACACAATTATAGACAATATATAGTTTGTAATAGTTAATATTATTTTTTTCATAAAATTGTAAATGAGGAGGTTTTATGAATATGGAAAAAATTTATTTGGTTTAACAAATAACTTCATATTATTCCTATAAAATTGGTTAAACATGGGATTAGGGGGTTCTTACATTCTCAAATGAATTATGTTTAGAAATAGGATGAATATTATAAATAGCATACATAGAATTGGTTCAGTTTATTAGATGAATTTCTTGAATGGTGTGACCATCCTTGTAACCATGTAAGTTATGGTCTCATACATTTTCTATTCCATCAAAAAGAATTTGATACACGAAATCTTCAACAGATGAACCGAAAAGGGAAAAAGGAATCATTAGTTATAGAAGTGAAACATAATAAGTCAAAAAGTGAATTAACATAGATCACGGATTGTGGATAATAATCCCATTTAATAATATATTTAAACCCATTAAATGTTTTTTGGAATGGAAAAATATTCTTAGTGAATTTCTCGAAAATAAGATTCACTAAATGTTAAAGGAGATGGTGACACTATTATTGGGAATGAAAGTTAATATCCAGAACACTATATTTTATAGATTGAAAACCCATATATTTAGTGTCTCAAATCATTGTGATGAATGATATTAATTTTTTTTGTAAGTATGGTTTCATGGTTGCGAAGAAGAGGATAAAAATAATTATGAAATGAGGAAAATGGACCAAAGGGAGTTTTTTACATGTTGGTGATACAAGAAATTCACGTTTCCTAATCATGAAATAGGTGAATAAATTATGGAATAAAAATATTGGCCATATTTGTTAAAATAAAATGAACATGATGCCTTAAGGAAGGAATGTTCATTATTTTTATTTATTGAAAAGAGGCAAAAAAATGGATATGTTCCATATTACAAAAGAGAAATACTGTTAACTAAACTTATACGATGGTTGACATTCAATCTAGAAAAACATGACTTATCATTAATAATGATGAGTTTGTGGATATATGAGTCATTAATAATCCAATAGAGAGAAGTGATTTATTATTTACTTTTTATTAATTAAATTCTATAAATTATATAAATTTTTATAAAATAAAATTTAGTCCATAAATTTTTTAAATGTTTCCAATGAGGAATAGAAAAGGATGACAATTTTATTTTAAATAATTAAAACATACATTGAAAATTGTTTTCAATTGATGAATTTGAAGCTTATTCAGAGGGAAATTTAATTGAACATGAACAAAGTTCACCATACACACATACAAAATAGTGTGGATAAATGGAAAAATCACTATTTAGTTGTGAAGGATCAGATAATACTAGATGAGAAAGATACTTCCTGACATTATACTATACAATCTATTGGTAAAACAACTCATATGAAAAACTGTACTTTACACTTACCATAGAAAAATATTAATCCTTTTTACCGGTTTTATTAAAAATCTATATTTTTGAAGTATTTAATTTGATCTTACATACTTGTGAAATAATGGTAAAAGGTGGGAATATATGAATTTATGAAAACCTAGCCTTAAAAGATGTAATTCTTTTATATCCATCAAATGAAAGTGGTCATCAATGTTTTAAAAAGATATTTTTGATATATAATAAATACCATTGACATGAATGTTTTGTAATAATCAATAAAATAAATTTTTAATAAAAAAGTAGGATCTGAATGTGACAATAATGTTTTCTTTCTGAAACTAAATGAGTAAATTTTAGATATAGATTAAATTTTTTAATATGTATAGGATAGAGAATATGATTAATGTATTTCATGTGAAGAGGGAAAATAAAATTTATCTCATCAATGTTTGAGATGTTATGTTCATTTTTAAAATATCATGGGAAATAAAATTTAGTTTGTAAAAATTCGGATAATATTAGGACAATATCTCATAATACATTTTTCTCTCAAGGTTAACCTAATGATGTTAATGAACGTTAATAGAATCATGTTTAGATTGGATACATATATTAAAAATTTTATCAAATTTAAAATAATAAAACATTAGAGCTTTTTCCTAGAAATATTGATGAAATGTGATAGGAAAAAAGTTGGTGTTCTGGAAGATGTTTAATGAAAAGAGAGATGATATGAAAAAAAATCAAGGATTATTTATAAATGATATATATAATTGGATTGAGTGGACATTGATTAATTTTTTTCACCATTTTCATTGATCCAAACTATTAAAATATATCATTCAATTTCATAATTTTTTTCATAAAATATTTTTCAAATGAATTTTAAGTTAACCATATTCAATAGTGATATTGAATATGAGGTTTGCACTATGAAATGTACAAGGTTGTTTTTTATAGAAATTATTTGATATTATTGAATCACAAAAATAGATTTATTGGTAACCAATAATGCATTTAGATCTTGGTATTCTAATCGCGAAACCAACTTAAATATATTAAATTTTATAGAGGTATCAGTGGAAAACAATCCATGTATCAAGGATGTCAATGAGGTAAATCATCAAACTATTATTTTTAAATAAAATCATTTAAGTGGGAAAGGTTGATAAAATTTGTAAACTGATTGTTAAAGATATAATTATGGAGTTGGTTCCCTATAATAAACTACTATTGAAATATATATTTCATTTTCATTATTATTGATTTATATTATCACATCATAATTGGTACTCTACAATGAATTAATATTGGTTAATGTCTTATCGATGTATGTCATATTGAAAGTTCGAATAAGATACCCTGTATGATGTGAACCATGAGGTCCCAAAAAATAATTATTGAATATTTATATATTTATGGATGATATTTTATGATGGGGCATTGATTATATAGCTTTTTAGGTTTAGAATGATAATATTACATTGAGGGATCATCTCATGGTGTTCTTTTTTGGTAATCACTATGATAGGTTATAATGAGAACATGCCCACTAATAAGAAAAACACTCTTATTTATTTCATTAGATGCTCCTATTAGTAGATATTGGAATTGATAATCATATATTTAGATTGTGATTAAAAGATTTAATTCCTCTTATACATTAATGTATTGATGAAATCGTTTATGAAATATGTTTTTGGATAGGTAGGATATGTTGTGTGTGTCATAATGGATATTTCATTTATGACTAATGAAAAAATAATCATTCCCATATGTCCCTTTATTGAAATATATATCCTAGTCCCTTTTATGTGAGAGTAACTGTGTGGATAAATACTTTTCCTTGGTGTTTAGTGGGAGAGTTTATTTTTTTAATGTCAAAGAAATATACATCGATCATTTTGGTAGATAGAATGGTTGGGCAACCTTCTTGAATGGTTATATCTCATAACAGGATTATATTACATGGTATTAACTCATAATAATTTTGATTTCATTGTAATAATTACTTATTTCTCTATGTGTTCGTCGGTATGTTTCAAGATTCTAACCTTGGAATATAGGTTTTTATGCCTACATCCACTACTGAATGACCTAGATTCTATTGAAGTATATTATACTTTAGGTTTTTTTAAAATACATCCGGTTTGGTTAATGAAATTTTTTTCTAGGAGAGTGAGGATTATTTGGGATGTTTCAATGGTTTGGAACGTGAGTAATAATGAAATGAGGATGTTACGGGCATGTCATACAGTTTGTGTATGGTTAGTTGTAACCATGTTTTGGGGGGGAGGGTTCATGGTTCAAAAACAATGCAACGTGGAGACTATAAACCAATGTAGTTGGGAAAATCCATTTTTCACCAATACCACACAGTTTTTTGAAATTTGAGGGCTCCAAGGATATTATATAACTCATGCTACTTTTGGAAGGAGTGTGGCATAGATTTTGGCTAATCATGTGCTCAAACCGTAAACCCTCTTAAATATGGAGGGTGGGGGGGTTACCATTCCCCACCTCATGATTTATGAATCATCACTTTAATTCCTCCTATATTAATCCTACAACATCCTTGGTGATGATCTAAACCATTACATACTCCCCAATGGTTGATCTACCTCATTTATACTCTCTTTGGAGTAGTGTTGGGTGCAGATCGAATCCATAAGCGAGTGTAACATTGAATTCAATATTTTTTATGCTTTAGGGATCATGTTTATAATTTTCTCATTTCTATGAAAAAACATATTTTATTTTTAATAGATTTATAGGTTGGGTCTTGAAAGGGTGTTTGTGATTGAATAAATTTCCAATGATAATTGATATTTGATCAACTTTATTGAGGTATGTTTTATATAAGTTATATACCATAGTCATGTTGCCCAATTTAAATTTCCATGTGGTCATGTGATTTTATATTCTTCTTTTACATTTGATTTCCATGGTAGGAAAATATAATTGGTTTAATAGAATGATCAATTAGAACACTAAAATTCTATATGGGATTCGATTAGGAAGAGTTAAGAGGGCCTATGGGCACCCATGGGGTGTAAAACTCCCTCAAGAATGAAATATTAGGATGTTGAATGATAAATTTTGGGGATTATAGAGTTAAACTAATTGTAAATGTGATTAACCCAATAACATAAAAAGATGGGATGTTGGTATTAACATGATGATTTATGTAATATATGATTTTTAAATGAATGGATAATATAATTGGATAATGGGACATGTAATAATGGTTAAATTCCATTAAAAATGGGAATAAATTATTGTAAATAGTTAATTAAAGTGTTAGGAATTTAGAACATGATGGTTGTAAAGAAACATAGATATGGTACATAGTTATGGAGTTAAATAATTTAATGGTAAATGATTATGAGCCTATGTAATTTTGATATATGTTATTCAGATGTTGGACTCATGATCCACTCCCATGGGCTGGAAAAATAGAGGCTCTAGGAACCCTTATGAAATGTAGTAATTCCAGGAATGAATTTATGCTCCTAAACCCAAGGGTATGTACGTTGAATTTTATATCATGGTTGGGATGGTTGGACATGAATTTTTTAATACCAATTAGAATCATGGACTAAGGATCCACTTATGGTGACCATTGGCACTTTTTGACACATATCTTAGATAGTAGGCACATTCCTAAACATGTTTGATGAAAAATGGTAAAAATAAAAAATTTAAATGAAAGTATTTGAATTTTTTTTATATTATGTGGAATATGTTTTCCTAATATTTTTATTATTAGCTATACTAATGAATACACTATATTATACTGTATACTTTTTTTACTCCATTAGTGGTGGCTGAAAGAGTTTTACTGACACCATGCTCTTGGAGCCATTGGGTATTTGAATAGACTTTGTGGTTGTAAGTCAGGACAAGGTAAGATGCCCTATTCCTGAGGGTTGATTTGGGGATCATGGATGTGCATGGATTAGGGAACTAGACATGGTTTTAGGACCCATTCTAGGTATTCATTGGCATGGAATTATTTTGTTTTTACATTACACTTATAACTATATGAAATGGAATGGAGCACTTGCTGTTTGGTAATGGGGTTGTACCCAGTTTTAGGAATATTTTTTTGAAATTTATGAAAATATATTATCTTTATATAATGTATATCATATTATATTTTTTTTATTACTCTATTATAGTGTAAATAGTATCCCATGTGTTTCCAAAACTTTTACTACAAGTAGAATGCCTATGGTGTTTAGGGAGGACGTCATGAGGTAACGAAACCAACCGGCCTGTAAAGCCAGTTAGTGGCAAATCTGTTGGGATTTTACAAACTGGTATCGGAGAATGTTATTTTCTATTATATATATTATTTGGGATGTTATAAAAAAATTTAAGAGGATTTTTCCATAAAAATATTTGTCACTAATTGGAGTATGTAAGCCATGAATTGGGGAATAACAGGTTCCTATGTTTGGATTGGTGTTTTTATGGTTTTCCATTATAGTTGGATTTTATTTCAACTTTATTGATAAACTTATAGTGTGATGTTATTACTTTATGATGTTTTGTTTGTGATTATGTTTGAAATGAGGGGGTATATTACTAAATCACTCTAAGAATATAATGATACAAGTCCCATGAATCATTCTATGTTCACACATGGTTAAATGGGTTATGGTTAGAAGTGAGAGTAAAAAATTCATCATTATCCTATTAAATTTTTAAGAAAAATGTTTCCAATAAAAATAACTATATTGTTGAAATTATTTGGATGATGGTTATGGGATGGTTAATGTAATATATAAATTTAGGAGTTAGAATACCCCTTGAAAAAAATTATCCAGGTCGGGAGTCATTGAGAATTTTAATGGGTTAATGGTTATATTTGTTGGGATAGTGTATGTGCAGTCAGTTGTTTATGTCTTGTAGTGATCCCTCTTTTTTATACTGTGGAAACCATATTTTATATTCATTCATACATGTTTTTGGAATTTAATAGAGATTCAAGCATGATGATATATAATTTTTGGGTGACAAGAAGGTTTCCTCTACTATAAAAGAGGCCTTTAAAAATGCTAGAATATGCCTTTAGCTGCTCTAAAAAAGTGATTACAACTGATGAATGTTTAAAAACTCAAATAATTTATCACTGCTAAAAACTTGTTCTTAAATTCCCCAATAAATAGCGCAAAAAAGGGATTCTAAAATGGACATTTAATAGCAATTTTTAGAACTATTAAATGCCCCATTTAATAATTCCTTTATAACGCTGCTAAAGGGGCCCATTAACATCACCTTTTTAGAGAAAATAAAAGTATTATTATTAAATGGGGTAAAATTATATTTTTCAGATTTCTGTAATCCTAATCCTTTATCTACGCTTCTACAAAACCATTACGACACCCCCTCACCTTTTTAGTGATTTTCACCCAACTGTTACTTTTATCAGTGCTTTGCAAATTTACTGCCTAATGTGCGCCCAACAATATTCGAACCCCACACCTCTCCTTCAATGATGGAATGTCGTTACATCTATGACATGTTGTTTTGTTGTCTGTTTAATGATCTATAGATTTATATAGACACACAATCAATCAAATATATATATATATATTAATCATATATTTTTAAAATTATTTTTAAATACAATTTTATATCATAGTTCTATGTTTGATATATATATATATATTCATTTATAAATTCTATAATATAATATAAATATATATCAATTTGTTAATACACACAGATTTATATATTTAAACCTTAAATATATATTATTTATAATGTGAAAAATGCGTAGATATTGTTTTAAATATATTTTTACAATATGTGTTTATTTACATATTTTTGAATATTCATTTTTAAGTAAATATGGTGATATACGTATTTATATGATTGATTTACTATATAATAATATAATAAAAAAATATATATATTTAATTATAAATAAAATTACATTGTCAAAAATGATAAAATTTCACAACCATAACATCAATATTCATGTAATCCCTAGGAATAAATTCAGTATCCACTAAAAAAGGAAATAAGTCCCCCTTAAACAAGGATGAAAATCTAATGAATGATAAAATATATAGGTACCCAGAATGAAACCTCAGTTTAAAGGCATTCTATGACATTTCTGGGATTAGAAAATGTGATAAACGTTTACATTTATCACTATGGGTATAATGATCTTCACATGCTTCAATTTGATATATGGTAGATCCCAAAGAGTCTCTAAAATCAAAACATATGGAATTATTACGTTTGAGTTATCTTATCAACTTATTTCAGATCATTGAAAACCTTTTATAACTTTTTTTATCATGAAATTTCTATTAATTTACTATTACTGATTAATAAAAAGAAAATTATTGATTAAAAATATTTTGAAATTATTTTATTAGACATTATAACTATAAATATTTTATATATTAAGTGTAATTCATATTCACCTTATCTAAAACATAATTTATAAAATATATATTAATCATATATCAGTACAGATATATTTATATATTATTTTTAATGAAATATTTTTCTTTGAGGTACACCCTAAGCATTGCTACAAAAAAATCACTCATAGGGGAGGGTCTTTATCGACAATTGTAAAAAATTATCTGATAAACACCTTCTTTATTTAAGAATTTATACAAGCACTTATAAAATATGAAATTTTTATTACTTTTTCAAATGATCTAATGAAGGGATGACCTTTATGAGAACTTGTAAAATATAACTCATAATTTCCCCCATTTATCATATCTTTTTAGTGTTGTTAAATACCCTATTTAGCAATGCTAAAAAATGTTGTTAAATGTGGTATTTAATAATGTTTTTTAGAACTAGAAAATTGGTTCCCTAATAATGATTTTACTAAGTGTTGTTAAATCCATTATTCTAGGTAAACCAATTATTGATGTAGTGATCATCGAAAATGCTCCTACACTAGTGGTGAAAACCCCCCATCTATTTTGATTAGTATAGTACATGATCCATTATTTTATACACTTTCCCGTTTAATGATGATTATTTTCACGACCCGTCACAGTGGAGCCTTCACCATGACTCCCCAAGCCCGCCTCCAATAGGCCAGGGGCAAGTGACTCACACCAAGTAGGAATTTTACTAATATTGGAGGCATTGCCTAAGTACCTGTACCCACAAACACATCTCCAAGCCCACAAATTCTGAAATGTAAAAACACTAAAGATGAAAAAAAAATGAATCCACACAACAATACCAAATCAATAGATTACGAGGGAAGGTAATTTACTGAATGTAAACTGGGCCGAAATATAAACCCACCAAAAAAAAGACTGAAAACTGCAAAGTCCAACCTATAAACAAAAAAGGTATTGATACTACTACTCATAGTCATAGGAACTCCTCTTCTTGTAGGGAACTCAGAAAGCTCAGTCCTATCCAAGTATGCCCTGGAATCTGTCAAATGGCTGCTTTTCTGCACAAGACACGACACGTGTGGGAAAAGCCCATGCAGGGGTGAGTATAACAATACTCTGTAGAGAAACTTAAAAAACCACAAAGTAGTACAAAAAGTCAAGGTACAATCATCTACGCACAATATATGTCTACATAAAATATAGAAAAAACCAGATATACTCAAAAACCAGACCCGTAGTCTAGAGTCAAGCCACACAACCGCATACCCCCTACTAGGGGTTCAGTTCAAATTTTCCACGAAGCACTCATTCCGAGAGAACACACTCCACGAGTCTTATAGATCTGATGACGTCCGTATGAGAAGAAATGTTCTTTAGGAACCATCAAGAGAGTTAGTTATACTCATTTTGAGAGACACACTCATGAGTGAGAAAGATCGAGATAGATAGATGCACTCATTACGAAAGACACACTCTTGAATGGGAACGATCACAATACACAGATGAGGAACACTACCAACGCCTTGGAAGAAACCGCGACTCATCCGGATTCACCAGCTAGGTCATACACCATCAAGGTAGAGGATCAATTCTTGGTAGAGTTAGTCACGTCGATGCCTGACTCTACCTTGGGTCATGAATGGATAGAGGATCCTGCTCCGGGCCTCTCGGTGGGATGCCACATATTTCACAGAAAGTACCACTGATGGGATCATACTACTGTTGAAGGAAATTATTCCTGGAATTTAGGGGAATGAAAATAATGGGCACTAACCCAAATGAAAAATGTACAAGATACAATGAACAAGAGGACCATGCCATTTTCCAAAAAGTACACTATGTGTAGAAAATAGTACACTCCATGTTGTCTGACCCCGTTACTACCCGTGCACAACGTCCCCTGTCGAAAAACTGGTCATATTTAAAATTGAGTAAATGGGATGTAGTATGATTTACACTCTGTGTCCGAGTTACTGGGGTTGGCCCCATGTACGATGGTCATGTGCCCGTACATGGACATCAGCCCATGTACTCCAACTCGTGTAATCAGCACATGGGGTGACCCGCGTTACTGGCCTCGCCTAGCCGTGTTGGGGAGTACATGGTCAGGTACTCCATCCTGTGTCCATGTAGCCCCTGGGTACACACCGAGTCCCATGTATCCGCCTTTTCAAGGCTGTAAACTCCATGTTAGGATGCTGTGTAGATCATCCCATGTCCGTGTATTTTCCAAAATGCACACCGAGCATCAGGGAATGTCTAACATGCTATGTGACCAGGGTCACACAAACTATGATTCCTCTATGACCCCCAAAACCCTAGCTGCTGCTTGCACCACACGGCATGTTCTTCGGAATTACACGTTGTGTATTCTGGAAATTTCCAGAAATGCAGCTCATCGCAGGAGCACATCCTGTGCGGCCTAGATCATCGATCTGGCCGTCCTATCGCCAGAAAACCATCAGGTTTTGGTCTCCCCAACACCACAAAGCCGTTTCTGGGGTTTCCGGGCCTTCTATAAACTCTGAAAATATGAATTGATATTCCCGCGCGATGAAATCTCGACAAACAGTCCTTCCTGATTCTCTTTGATCTGTAGTCTGTCATTATCGCCACACCTCCACAAGGTCACTATAGTGTTGACACTCCAAAATTGGATTGTTCTATTGAAAAACGGACGTGAAAAGATCCGTTGTTCATCACCCTGCAAAGAATGTGATGAACGCGTGAATGAAAAACATAAGAAATCCAATAAAAAAATTGGAGGAATGAACATCTTCTGTCTTTGTCATGGAATTGATCAGCTCCCGTTAATAGGCTTAAACGGAGCAGAAATCAACAACAACAATTCAATATGGATCAACTCCACGAATCATCCCAATAAAACCCTCCAGCAAGAATGAACGAATCCACAGATAAACTTGTTCGTGGTTGATCCGCGTTCATCATTCAAAAACTAAAAACGGGAAAAAGATTTAAAATAACAAACCCCTACCTCAACGGGGATTGATCACTGATGAAGGTTTCATGCGGCCGTCATCATCGAGATCCTCTAAATTCATTGGTACAACGATTATCAACTTCAATCCATCATCGTTTTTCTTTGAGGGTTTTCTCCAGCTCTCTGTGGATCCTCTAGATATTTCCCTCAAAAACTCTTCAATGACCACCAATTTCTTAACCCATTAAAAAGGGAAACTTCATTCAACATTCTATTACACCGTAGCATTAATGGGTAAAGTTTCTATTTCTAAACCATTATGACAAGGAATATAATATTGAAAAAGCTTCCATGTCACTACACTGCTGAGGATGTTTCCATAAAAATAAAATAAACATTGAAATTTTTATTTTATTTTTTTTATTTTACTAAAAACGTTCGATAATTAACTTCTTCCCTCAAACCGCACTGGTCATGGTTATGCTGGTTTTTGGGTAAATTCACCACCCCGGATGTAACAGTGCCCTCAGATATTTAATCCGGGCATCCGTTTGGAAACTGCAACAACCGCGTGCGAATGTTGACTCAATTAACATAAAAGTTTCTAACCACTATTTTGAGCTCACCGGGCCTCGGAATGTGGTTCCGTCTATGTGCCTGGTCTCATAATAATCCAATATAATCTTTAAAAATAATACACGGTAAAATATTATACATTACATTCTCCCCACCATGGGGCTATATGATCCTGAAAATCTAAAACAAAGACTACTCAAAATGATGTGGGTACAGGGCACAGATCTGGGCCTCCCACTCCCACATGCTCTCCTGACAATTCCCATGCTCCCACTAGACGCACACCAAGGGAATCGATTACCCACGAAAGATCATATCCTAACAATCCTTGATCTCCATTGGTTACTCATCAATGGTCGCTCCATCCATGTTTTTCAGCTCACCCCAGTCGATGACGTGCGATGGTTCATTCACGTACCTCCTCATCTGTGAAATGTAGAAGACATCATGTACCCTATGAAACTGTGGTGGTAGATCTAGGAAGTACACCACCTCTCCAACATAGCATAGTATCAGTAAAGGTCCGATGAACCTCAGAGATAGCTTGCCGCCTCGGCCAAATCTAAGTAACCCTTGTCAAGGTGTGACACGAAGAAAGACATGGTCTCCCTCTTCGAACACCATAGGTATTTATCTTCTATCAGCATAAGACATATTCCAGCTTTGTGTAGTCTTCATCCGTTACCGGATGATCTTCACCTTCTCAGTGGTAGATCACACCATCTCTGGACCCAGGAGAGATGACTCTTCGGGGTTGGTCCAGAAAAGTGGTGACTGGCATGGTCTCCTATACAAGGCCTCAAACGGTGCCATACCAATGGTGGAGTGGTATCTATTTTTATATGTGTACTCCACCAGTGGTAGGTGGGTTTCCAAACTGCTACCAATGTCCAAGATACAGCCCAACAACATATCCTCCATAACCTGAATAGTTTTCTCCATCTGACTATATGTCCGGAGATGAAACACTGTGCTCATGCATAGCTGAGTCCATAAAGCCTCATATAATCCCTTATATAGACATGATGTGAATCATGTGACTTGGCCTGATTCTATTGTTGAGGGGACTCTATGAAGATGAACTATCTCATGCACCTAGAGGCGTCCCAAGCTCTCTACGGAACTCTGCTCTCTAATATCTAAGAAGTGGTCCGACTTGGTGAGCCAGTTAAAAATCAACCTGATGGAATCATGTCCCTTGGACGTTCATGATATGCCTGCCACTAAGTCCATCTATATTCCATCCCACATCAACTATAGAAATTACTGGGGGTGAGCTAGTACCGCTGGAACCTGGTGCTCAGTCTTCACCTGCTGGCACATAAGGCATCGAGAAATGAAATCTGCTACTACCTTCTTCATGCCTGAACACCAGAACTATCGTCGAAGATCCTGGTATATCTCTACCACTCCAGGATGCACTGCCAAGGAGGATGTATGAAACTCCCTCAGGACCTCCTCCTGCAAAGCCACTGGTACAACAGTGCATTCTATGAAAAGAAGTATGTGCTCCCCTCCTAGTTAATATCCATCAGAAGCATGTCCAATAGATAACTGTGCACGTAAATCCACCCAGTCAAAACCCCCAGGCTATGCCTCCCTAACTCGTTGTAAGAGTTGAGGGGTGACAACCAGTGATTGTAGGTATGTTGTATCCTCCCCATCCATGAAGGATAACTGCAATGTGGATAACTGTTGTGTAACCTCACTAAACAAATGTGAGCTCGTCCTTCTGCTAATAGAATCTGCCACATTGTTCCCCTTTCTAGGAGTATAGATGATCTCAAAATCATAATCGAAGAGGAACTCTATCCAATTACTCTACCAAAGATTCAGATATTTCTATGAAAAGATGTACCTAAGACTCTTGTGGCCAGAGTAGATGATAAAACACTCATCCATGAGGTAGTGTCGCCACAACTTCAATGCAAATAATTCCACTCCCAACTCGAGATCATTGGATGCATAGTTCTTCTCATGTGGCCTAAGATGTCTTGAACCATATAGAATAACCGCCTGCCTCTACATCAAGACACAAGATCCCGGTCCCTGATCTGTAGCAGAAAACTATATACATGAAACCCTCCTCTGGCAACCTCTATAATGGGGCGCTCGTCAAACTCTGTCTCAACCACTCGAAAGCCTGCTGGCACTTCTCCATCCACATGAAGGGTTGCCCCTTCCTGGTCAAGGATGTCATTGGTGATGATATCTAGTAGAAGTTAGGAATGAATATCTGGTAATATCATGCCATCCCAAGGATGCCCCGCAACTCTGTCACACTCCGAGGTGGCTCCCATGCAAACACAACCTCCACCATTGCTGGGTCTACAACTACTCCATCTACTGAGATGATATGTCCTAGAAATTGGACCTCAAGAATCAAGAACTGGCACTTTGGGAGCTATCCATAAAGATGGTGCTCCAGAAGTACCTCTAGAACCATCTTTAGGTGTCTCGCATGCTCCTCTTCAGACGCTGAGTACACAAGGATGTCTTTGATCAAGACCACTACGAACCGGTCCAAGTATAGCTGGAAAATTCGGTTCATCAGTCCCATGAATATTGCAGGGATGTTCATCACATTGAAAGGCATCACCAAGTACACCTAGCTACCATAGAGGAATCTGAAATCTGTCTTCGGTTTATCCTTATCCCTCACTCATAGCTGGTGATAGCCTGATCGATGATCAACCTTCAAGAAACACTATGACCCTCTTACCTGACCAAGGAGGTCATCGATCCTTGGCAGTGGATACATGTTTTCCACCATCACCTAGTTCAGGCACTGGTAATCCACGCACAACCACAGACTTTCATCTGCCTTCATGGAAAACAAGAGTAGGGATGCCTAGGGTGAAATGATGGGTCTCACAAACCCCTTGATCGACAAATCCTCCAACTCCACCCTCAGCTCATGAAGCTCTGTGGGAGCCATATGATACACAGATGCGTAAATCGGTGCCGTCCTGGGGTGTATGTGGATGCAGAAGTCTATTTCCTAGTGGGGAGGAAACCCTAGAGCATCTTCAGGAAAGTCATCCACAAACTCCGCCACTACTACAGGGAACTGAGAGCTCACAATATCCACTACTCTGAGGGAACGGCTGGCCAACTCATGAGAGATTGGCTACACCCTCCTATGCATAATCTCATTCTACACTGCCTAGGTTTCCCATTCTCTGACAATGGAAAACCTCATTCCATCATGACAGACACAACACACTCTTCGCCTAAAATAGTAAATCTGGGTATGGACCAAAGATAACCAATCCATACCAAGAATGACATCGTAAGTCCTAGACACTACCACTATGAGGTTCCAACTGAAAATCTCTCATTCAAAGTTATGTTCACGCTGTCTACAAAGGTGTGTGATCGTCGAGTCTCCTCCCGTAGATGTCTCCACGCGTAAGGATCGAGTCAATGGTTCTACCAGAATCTTGAGGTTTCGTACAAGACATGTGTCTATGATGGAATAACTGGAAACTGTGTCTATAAGTACGATAGCTAAGGTATAATAGTCACATATCATACCTCAAATTATCCTTGGAGTCCCTGGGTCATATGCCTCGACCACATTTAGCTATCCCCACCCCTTCCCCCCATCTCCCTAAGCCTGCTGCGGACCTCCTGGGGGTGGTGGTGGAAGTAAGTCGATGTGTCTACCACCACCCATAGCTCTCACTGCCCCTCTGCCATGTCCACCACCTGGTGGGTCTTTCTGCTTCACTCTCTTCCTCTACCTCGGTGGTCCAACCACTACTTCCCTGTCAGCAGCTCGACAGGTCGGGTAATCTCTAGTGAGATGTCTCCTACCATCACATGTGTTGCATCGCTTCTCCCTAGGCTTACTGGATCCAGCATGAGAGCCATGGACTGTAGATCCTATGTCATGGGTCCTCCTCTGACGTATCTCACATCCTAATCCCTCTGTCCGACACCTAATACCTACCACCGAGGTCTCCGCACCTACCTTACTTCTACTGACTGATGTCAGCTGTCTCTGCTCCACAAAGAATCTATCAATCACCAAAGCCCACTCGAGCACTCCATCATAAGTCGAAATTCATAGTGGCACGACACTAGCTCTGTCGTCACGTCGTAGACCTCACTCGAAGTTCCGATCTCCGATGTACTAATCCCTGACCATATCCATCGAGTATCAGGTGAGGTTGTGAACCTCATGGAATATTCAGCTACTGTCATACTGCCCTGCTAGAGCTGAAGAAGCTTTTGGATACGCACAACTCTCAGCGTAACTGGATAGAACACATCCCTGAAGAGTCGCTCAAACACTGTATACGAAAGAGTTTCTACATCATGAGTCCATGTGGTCAGACTCCACCATCATTCTGTCAAACCTTGATGAAGGCTCGCTCATAGAATCACCATCTAGTATGCTGGTGTCCTCACCAGACAGAAAACTCAAGTCACCAACTCAAGCTAGTCCTCAGCCGCCTGAGGTTCAAGCTCTCCTCGGAACCTAAGGGGTCTCTGTCTCTAGAACTCATGGAGCACCATAATCCTGCACTCCTCGTCGGTCAGTACTGTAGGTACCATGGGCTGCTTCAATAGTGGTGGCACAACAGGTTCACCACTTGGTGAAAACTCTTAGAGAACCGGTCCATGTATCGATGCCTCGTCACTAAGGGGGTAATACTTGTGATCATTCTGTTGAATCCTTGAGGTTAATCATAGCGGAGGCATCCTGTATGGAATGATGATGTACCATGAGTATATTTGGATAACTGACACAAAGGAGATGGAAAACACAACCCTTTCCTATATGATGCACGTACCACTCCTTCATTTCCCTACAACCAGTTTTTTCGTTTACCGAGTCGAAAAGAAGGTCATCAGAACCCTGGTGTATGGATATGTTGGCTGTTGCACTAACATTGGAGTTTCTGTCCTGAAATACAAACTCGAAACACTGAACACAGTTTCCCCCGACCAATCATACTGACTCTTCGTCTTATGGTAGAACCGACCACCTCTGATACCAGTCAGTCACGACCCATCCTAGTGGGGCCCATGCCGTGACTCCCCAAAGCCCGCATCCAATAGTCCAGGGGATGGTGACTAGCATCTTGTATGCATTTTACTATCATGGGAGGTATTTCTTATGTACCTATACACACACACACACACACACACACACACACATCTCAAATCCCACAAAAGATGAAATGTAAAAACAGTATGGAAAAAAATCATGCATATAACTAAACCCAACCAACAGAGTACGATGGAAGGTAAAGTACTAAAATTATACATGACAAGAATACAAGCCCACCAAAACAAATGTCTAAAACTGCAAAGTCGAACTTGTAAATAAAAAAGGTACTCGGACTGCTGCACATAGCCGTAGGAACGCCTAAGCCTATAGAGAACTCAGAAAGCACAGTCTGGTCCTTTTCTTCCATAGACTCTATCAAAAGGATGATCCTCTGCACAAGACACAACACCTGTGGGAAAATCCCATGTAGGGGTGAGTATAACAATACTCAGTATAGGACCCTGAAAAACCACAAAGTAAAGGTACAGTCATCTATGAACAGTATTTGTCTACAAAACATATATCACAGACCAGATATACTCAAAACCCAGACCTGTAGTCTAGAGACAAGTCACACAACCACATACTCCCCATATAGGGGTTCAGATTGATGATTCCACAAAGCACTCATTCCAGGAGAACACACTATACAAGTTTTATAGTACTGATGACGTCTGTCTGAGCAGCACTGTTTGTCAGGAACTGTCATGAGAGGTAGTTACACTCTTTACAGGAGACACACTCTTGAGTGGGAAATATCACAATAGATAGAAGCACTCATTACGGGAGACACACTCTTGAGTGGGAAAGAACATGATACACATATGAGGATCACTTCCAAGTCCATGGCGGATACCACGAATCATCCGGATGCACTAGCTAGGTGATACACCATCTAGTGAGAGGATTAAAGACAAGTAGAGTTGGTCGCATCGATTCCTGACTCTACATATGGTAAAAAATGGATAGAGGATCTCATTTCAGCCCTCTCGGAGGGATTCCAACTCTATCACAGAAATTCATGTTGAAGGGATACCACTCCTATTGAAGGAAATGATTCCTTGCCTTCAGGCGAACGAGAAGAGGGGGAACTAACCCAAGAGAAATACTTCCAAGATACAGTGAACAAGATGACCATGCCATTTTCCAAGAAGTACACGGTGTGTAGAAAAAGTTACACGCCATGTTGTCTAACCCTGGGTACATTCCCCGTACAACGGCCCATGTCATAAGGATGGTCTATATAAAATTGAGTACATGACATGTAGTATGATGTACATGCCTTTTCCGAGTGACTGGGTTTGTCCCTGTGTACGCTGGTCATGTGCCCGTACACGGTCATCAACCCGTGTACTCTAACTGGTGTAATCGGCACCTAGGGTGACCCGCATTACTAGCCATGCCTAGAAGTGTGATGGAGTACACAATTGTGTGCTCCATCCCGTGTCTATGTACCCCCTGGGAACACACTGAGTACCACGTAGACTCCTCTACCATGTTGTAAACGCCATGTTCTAAAGCCGTGTAGATCATCCCATGTCCGTGTATTTCCCAAAATGAATGCCAAGCTTTGGGGAAAGTCTGACACGCTGTGTGACCAGGGTCACATGCCGTGTGATTCCTCTACGACCCCTGAAACCATTGCCGCTACCACCAGTACTACACATCGTGCTCCCTAGCAGTACACGCCATGTATTCTGGAAATTTCAAAAAATACCGCACTTCATCGGTGCGCCTCCCGTGCTACCCCAAACATCGATTAGGCCATCCGATCGACATGAAATCTTCAGGTTTTGGTCGCCCCGACACCACGCATCCGCTTCCTGTGTTTTCAGGCCTCCAATCAGCACTGAAAACATTTTTTGATCTTCTATCGGGAAGAATGCTTGAGAAAACCCCTTATCAATTAGCTCTTATCCTTAGTCCATCATCTTTATTGCACCTTCTCAAGGTCTCTATGGTGTCGACTCTCCAATTTGGGATTTTTTTGTCGCAAAACAGACGTGCAACGGTTCGTTTTTCATCACCCCGTGAAGAACGCAGAAAATAAAAAGGGAAGAAATCCAATAAATCAAATTTGAGGAACGAACCTCCACCGTCGTTCGCCACGACATTGATATGATCTCGTTAATAGGCTTAAATGGAGTAGAAATCAACAACAACAATTCAACATTGATCAATTCCTTGAATCATCCAAATAAAACCCTCTTAAATGAAAGAACGAATCCTTGGATCAACTTGTTCGTGGTTGATCCGCATTAATCGTTAAAAATTAAAAAATGGGGAAAAGAATTCAAATAACAAACCCCTACCTCAACTGGGATCGATCGCTGATGAAGTTTTCTTGTGGTCATCATCGTCGATATCCTCCAAATTCTTTGGTGCATCGATTCTCAGCTTCGATCCATCATCATTCGTCGTTGAGGGTATTCTCCAGTGCTATAAGGATCCTCCAGAGATTTCTCTCAAAAATCCGTCAATGACCACCAATCGCATAACCCATTAAAAAGAGAAACATGATTCAACGTTCTGTTACACTGTGGAATTAATTAGTAAAGTTTATTTTTCTAAGACATTTTGACATGGAATTTATTATTTAAATAGCTTCATTTCCATTGTTCTGTAGTGGATGTTTCAATAAAAATAAAATAAGCATTGGAAAATTTATTTTGGTCTTTTTTTATTTTTCTGAAATCATCTGAAAATTAACTTCTCCCCTCGAACCACGCTAGTCGAGGTTAGGTTCATTCATGGGTAATGTCACCGTCCCGAATGCAATGGTTCCCTCATATTTTTAATCTGGGCATCCATTTTGAAATTTCCACAACCGCGCGCGAGTGCCGACTCACTTAACAAAAAGGTTTCAAACTACCATTTCGAGATCACCGAGCCTCGGAATGAGGTTCCCTCTAGGTGACTGGTCTCATAATAATCCCATATAATATTTAAAAATAATACATGGAAAAATCCGAGACATAACAATTATGGAGTCCAACCCATGTCAGGCTATGCTATGTATGTTGAATTTGTTAAAATAATTTCATATGTATCACCCTCTATAATTTACAATAGAGGGTGGACCCAAGAAATTAGTGTTATATATCACGTCCTTCCAAATGAATCTGGATCATTTTGGTACCCCACCCGAAGAGAGAGTTAATATGGAAATATATTTTTTGTGAGAATTAGTTAAGATATGGTGGGATTTATGTTTCTAGGAAGAGTATATGGGGTGATTCTATATAAGGATTTCAAGAAAAATATCTTTCAACACTATCACCATGATTCCATGAGGAAGAGTAAGGATGAGGTTTTTATTTTCTATACATAGGGAAACATAATGGAGAAGGATTATTCTTGTTGGTTTATAGACCAGAAATATTTTTCTATGATGTTATTAAGATATTGGATGACTATGGACAAACATAATTAGGATGTTTATAAATTTGGGTTCAAGACATAGGTAAATATATTCCAAATGAAGAGGTTTTCAAAGGTGGATGATCAGTCGCTCATTTCTAAAGGGATCATAAATAATTATTCTAGTTGAGGATGTTATATTTTAGTTGGGTTATCCAATAGTACATATTTTGAAAATAGCATGCACAACTGTGAGTTTATTCACCGGAGTAGTGGGAGGCATTGTTGTCAAAGAATAGGAACAATCTCCCTAGTGTGTTGTTCAAGCATCTCTTATTAGTGTGGTTGGCCAGGAAACAAGTGAGGATTTTTTTCATGACCACTTATGGAGTGTAAAGAATGTTTATGTATGTTTTATATATGTAGGGTCTCAAGAATCCAATATTAGAAAGGTTGTGGTGGATGATACAAGATAATATATAGTTTTTGATAGGGGTCATCTACTTCATATATTTAGGGTATTTGGAGTTCCAGAAGTTTTACTAGTTAGGGTGGAGTATGTGTTTCTTTGGGACAAGATCATCATCGTCTATTGGGTAAGGAAGCGGAAAGATCTCACACTATGTACCAAGGTTGAGGGAAGGATAGATTCACCCAGTATAGCCTGCATATCCTAGTGGTAGTGTAGGATATCAACTATTCCTGGAACAGTTCTTGTGGGTTCCATGATTTCTAGTTCATTATCTAATATAGAGGACTCAGATTTTTTTATATATACCAATTTTTTAAATACAATGTGTATATTATTGGTACATGCCTTTTGGGTTTTTTCCATAGACACATTGTTGGGATAATGGGTTGAAAATATCAGATAATGGAAGGAGTGTGCTCTCATGATTAGTGGTCACCAATTTTTTTAGGACTTGATTGGACTTGAGATGTTAGGTTTTGACATTATTTTGGGAATGAAATTTTTTTTTGTTTTGTTTAGAATATATTAATTGTTATACATTAAGGGTAATTTTCATGTCTCTTGAGGGTTACACATATGATCATCATGGTGAATGAGATATTCATAAAGGACATGTAGGGTCATTTCATCTGTGGCTAACTGAGGACAAAACCCAAGTGGCATGTCTTGTGTTTCAATATTTTGGTGTATAGGAAAATGTATTTCCACCCATAGTGGAATTGTTTTAAGAAATATATATTATTTACTTCTTAGATATTACACTTGAGAGATAGAGAAAGTTTTAGTTCACAATTGAGATGATTCTTAGAGTTGAAAGAATTTTCGTTCCTCTATATAGATTGGATCAAGAAGAGATTCAATTTCTCAATAATCCACTAGAGTAATTAGAGGGTAGTGTATTTATCCACCCAAGTACTTCCACTTTTGATTCACCAGTTATTTTTTAAGTAGGAAGATGGGTCTTTGTGCATGTAAATCGATTATCGAATGATGAATCAGATGAATGTTATGATCTTATATACTATTCTTCAAATTGATGACCTTTTTTTTAACTAAAAGGTACTTATATGTTATCACAAATTTATTTTTGATTATGGTATCATCAGTTGAGGGTGATACATTCTGATATTCCATATATTGATTTCAGGAGACTATATGTCATGTATAAGTACATTAAGATTTTATTGTTTTAGAATAATGTTATACTATTGTTTACTTAATTAATGAACTGAATCCCCCACCCATACATAGACATGTATTTAGTTGTTTTTTGGATGAAATCTTGGTGTAAAATTAGACTCAAGAATAACATTCCAGCTATATTGAGATCAACTTTATTACACTAATATATCATTTTTATATGAAAATATATCCCATTTTAGTTTCTTGAATGATGAGGTAAATTTCTTAGTTCACACCATCTCTAATTATGGTGTATTATAGGTCTTTGAAAAGTGATATAAATTATCTATTAGTATAATTCAGGTACGTTTTCATAAATAAGTTTCTTTTTAGGTCTATAGGGATATTACCAACTATTCATCATGTACTTATCTCACTTAGCATTACCAATCATTTACATGACCAATATTTGTTTCATGTTCAAATGGTCATGATCATGTGTTAATTACAAATAGGAACTAAATATGTTATTGATAGCAACATTGATTTTCATCTTACTCAAGATGGGTAAAAAGTATAACTTTTTTTTGTGTTGTTTCCAAGGTAAGACATGGAGAATTGTTAATTTAGGGAGGCTATTTCACGTAATATGGTTTTATACAATTGAGGCCGAATGAAAAATATTACACTACTCAAGACCACATATTTTCAATAGTGGTTAATGATTTAATGAGTCCAATGAATCATTTAAAGGGAGAAATATTTATTGTGTATAATGAAAATAAAATCCTTATATACATATTTCATCAATTCTATTTGATCCTCCAACTGTGATGCTTGGTCGTGTATATGAAATATCTCGATTTTGAGTAATCATATATTCTAGGGTTTGGAAAAATTGGTTTAGATTCCCTAATCTATAAGAAAAGGACTCATGTATTTCAGTAGTCTAGTTCTGTGTGGAAAATAATGGGTTGGTTTTCTGATAAGAATAAGTGTTTTAAAAGTGTAGGGATATGTCACCTTCTAATATTTGAAATTTCAGTCCACCATTCTGAGAAAGATCAAGGAGAGAAAACATGACAATCTTGAGTGTTTGGCCTTGAGTGGAATCCTTAAAGGTGTGTTGATTCCATCTAAATATAAATTTAGTTTTGATAATATATATTATGTTCTAGGCCATGTTGTTGTGACCATGTGTATATGGTAGGAGAATATGCATGACTTTCCTGAATGAAAATGGGTGGTGAATCCTTGTTTCACCGAAATTTATCCTGAACATAGTAGATAGTATTTTTGTATAGGGATGAAGAAAGATGTTAGAGGTATCATTTTTCTATGATACACCAGTGAGAATGTAAAGTATTATAATCAATGGTTGATTGATATGCTAATATTTTTTTTCTATTCAGAAATATATGTGGGATTATGTGACCATGAATTTGGTGGTGGGACTTATGAGGAAGCCTTGGATGAATGATTCAATATGGGAAATTTTGGATTAGTTGAAAAAGGTCACTTATTTCTTAATCACCATAGATACCATCACTAGGGATAATTTGGGTTACTTATACATTCGAGAGATATTTTGTTTGGATGTGGTTCTAGAGACTATATATTTGGACCAAGATATACATTGTACATCATGCTTCTAGCAGGATTTTCAAAATATGCTTGATATTCATCTATTTATTTGTACTGCCTTCCACCCACAGAAAAATTGGCAGTCATAAAATACTATTTAGGTGTTATACGGAATGTTGAGGAATTAAATCCTAGAGATTTGGGGATCTTGGTAAAATCAATTAGAACTCACAATGTCCTTATATAATAATTTTTATCATGAAAATATTCTAATGGTACCATATGAGGTATTCTATGATAGGCCATGTTGATCACCAATATGTTGGGTGGTGGTCCTAGATTTAGAGTTTTTTGGATTATGTCTCATGCAGGAGACCTCAGAGAATGTTAATTATTTCGGAAACATATCGATATTTCATATAGCTAATAGAAATAACGTAGGGATAAGCATCATTGACATACTGAGTTTCAATTGGGTATTCGTGTTTTCATTCAAGTGTCTCTAGGGTTGGGTTACCATCAGATTTCGAAATAGGGAAAGCCGACACCCTGGTATGTTGGTATGTTTTAGATCGTGAGAGGATCACACATGTGGCATAATGATTATATCTTACATAGTGGTATAATGTCATGATCATTTTTTCCATGTTTTATAGCTCTTTGGTATCACCCCAACACTTATCATGTAATTAGTGTGTATGATGTTGATCATTGAGGCTGATGAATCCATTGAGGAGCTTCCAGATCATATTGTGGATCACTATGAGAATGTATTATGATGTAAGAACAGTCCTATCATAAAAGTGTTATGGTAGCATTGTATCATTACAATGGAGACATGGACGAGGGAGGTAGATATGTCAGCCTAGTGAACCTATCATTTCACCATAGAGACTCATTAATTCTTTGGAGTATAGCATGAGTATGATCTATTATATGATTGATAGATTTTTTAATCTCATGCATATTTTGAGGTACATTTTTCTTTCAGTTTTTTTTAAACTACATCTTTTTTGGAAAATGAAATATTTTTTCAATAGTATAGGGTTTATGAAGGTTGTTCTGGGGTTTGAGTATATAAAAAAAGAAGAGAGTATGCCCAGGTATGGGAACACAATTGTCACATGGTTTGTAGAAAATGTGCACCCTAAATGATTGGAATGCATGGGGAGGGATGCACAGGTGAGAATCCACACGTGGGGAAGCCTAAAAACAATGTGAATGGGGGCATGTCAATTTCACAAGGCTACCAGAGCAGCTTTCAATCTATGCGGGATCCTACGGGACAATGCCAAAAGGACCTAGTTGGATGGAAGATTATGAACAGTTGATGCATGGTTTCACAAAATTTGAAACTAAGTAGTGCATCCTGTTATAAATGTTTCATTTTATGATTTTTCAACCTCATGATTAATAAAAAATCATAATAATTTCTCCTCTAGGATTCTTACAGTAGCATTTGTGTTGAACCAAACCAACCCAAACATCCCATATATAAATATACATAGTTTCCATGTCTTTTGGAGTATATTTGGGTATAGATTGAATCCATGGTTGAATGTTACACTCATTTTTATGTATTTACTTATTATGGGATACATTACCTATTCTTATCCTTCTAAATCCATAAATAATTTTTTCTGAAAGATATACATGTTAAGGCTTGAATGTGTGTTTTAGTTTGAATCAAAGTACTAGTTTAAGTGAGATTCCATAAAATATCATTAGTTTTGTTGTCAACATGTTCTATACTATATTATATATTAATTATTTGAATGTGTATTTTTCCATGTGGGGGTATATTCTTATAGTTCATTTCATTTCATGGGTAAGAAAATATTATTGGTTAAAATAAATGTTAAATTATAACCATCCTGATCCATATAGAATCTGATGAGGATGAGTTAGCAAGGCCTATGGACACCCATGGGGTGTACAACACATTTGAACATGAATTATTGGGATCATGAATGATAAATAATGGGATTTATGATAATAAGATAATAGTAAATTGAAATTACTATGTAACAGGGAATGAGTGGATGTTGGGATTTAGTTGAAGTGTTATGTAATTAATGATGCAAAAATGAATCAATAATATAATTGGTTAATTGGTCTTGGATCCATGGTTAAATGGCTTAAAAAATCATGAAAATGGCTATAATGAGATAAATGGAAAATTTGGATAGTGTCAGGGATTGAGAAAATGATTTCTGTAAAGTATAATGGAAATCATTCTAATTTTTTGTTTTCTATAACCAAATAGTTAATGATGATTAACCTATTTTATTGTGATATATGGTAGTGTGATGTTGTAATGTTGCTCCACTCATGTGGGTAGGCCAAACTAATGATCTAGGGACACCATTAAAATGTATTTATTTTGCAAATGGATAGATTTTCCTGAATCTAATGGTATGTACTTAGTGTTCTATATCTTGGTTGTGATCATAGGACCTGGCCTTTAGGACCCCGAATGGAATCATTGATTGATCCTCCGTCATTTCATACCTTTGTCACTTTTTGATACACGGATCAAGCAATCGACATGGGCTGAAGCAAGATTGATGAAAATTTTTAAGACATGGAAAATATAAATGAAAGTAATTTGTCTAATAAATGTTAAATTTTTTAACCTATATTATCCTAATTATTATTGTAATTATATAATTATACATACAATATATTTGACTGGATATTTTGTAGACATTGTTCATGGTGGCCTGCTGAGTTTTACTCAAACCCAGCTCAAGATTACATTAGGTACCTGAGTAGACTACATGGTTGCTGGTATAGAAAAGAGGAAAATATATATGATAGAGGGTTGATTTTTGGCTCTATAAAGCATAGGGATAAGGGAACTAGACTTCATATTTGATCTATTTTCGGTAATCTTTTGTGGGGCCCCGGACCCATGATTCTTGATCAAGTACAAAAAAATTCATTTTATTTTTTTATAAAAAGTGACTGAAAAATATACAGTCATTTCCATTTGGGGAGCTATTTCATTCTTGGATTTTGAGGAAAAATACAATTATTTCACATTATAAAATATAAAAATTGAGTAAAGTGGTAGCGATTGATATTTTTTCGCGATATCTTCTTAGTAATGATAAACTCTATTAATCTACCAAATGATTCAGAAAACAGATTTTAAAAACATGCGAAAAAAAAAATCATTAAGGGATTTTTTTATACAACTAGGGAAAATATATATTGAAAATACATAAACCATTTTAACATGTCATTAAAAATATTTATTAATATACCACAGAAAATATATAGCTGTGGAAAACACATTAAAAATCCCTTTAAAAATAATTATTATTTTCAAAACATAATTTCTAAAAAACATTTTATTAAATAATATAAATAAGAGAAATGTTATGAAAAAACATTGAAAACATGATATCAAAATTAAATTGAAAATACTTAAACATTATATAAAAGTATTAATAATTTTATAAATATAATTATTCCTTTTAAAAATTATAAAAATATTTTGAAAGTACTTATACTTTTGAAAAAATTATAATTCATTTCGAAAATTCTTTTGCTTTGAAAAGTAATTAGAATAATATAGAAAATTTTCCTAAAATATTATGAAATTTTTTTCAAAAAAAATTACAACATCATAATTTGAAGGATGTTTGTGCCTACCCACATTCCCTAGAAATGAGTTCACTCCACAATCCCCTTTAATGTTTAAATTGTCCATGTTCCTATTTTTTAATAATTTTTTTTATCTTTCCATACAAATATATAAATTAATCATTGTTTTTTTTCATGAAAACATAAAAATGTTTTAAATAAACATATAAACTAATATTTATATATGTATATATATAAATATTAAATCCCATTGGAAATAATTTGGGCAGTTTGGTTCAAAAAAAATCATGATAATTATCATTTTCATGGAATATTGATAAAAATAATAAATTACATCCATTTGTTCCAACGTTCATTAATAAACTCATGAAAAACATTTTACAGTAAAAAGAATTTAAATTTTAATCATTATCATTAAAAAATAATCCTTGATTAAGAATTTTAGATACTAATTTAAATAATTAAAAACTTGATTCTTTTACAAAAAAAAATATTGTAGTAAATATATAAACCATTAACCTAAAATAATATCAAATTAATATTTTTATTCACATAAAATACTATGTATATAATATTTTATCCTAAAGTAATTCCTAATCCATAAAATATATATAAAACACATAAAATTATAAATTAAATATTTTATAACTAAATATTTTATCATTTATCAAATTTGAAATATCAAATTGAGAAAGATTCATAATTTGAAATCAATTTCATATTCATTAAAATCATGAAATAATAGATAAATATAAATATATTTATATTTATACCCATACATAGTAAGTATAAGTATTAAATTACTTCTATGAGTATAAATTAAAAACACCTGCACAATCATAAGTACATGTATATATGTTTTGAAAAACATAAACGTTATTATATATATATATGAATATATTTACATAATTATAATATTGAACTTCTAATTCAAATTCATTGGATGATTGAATAAATCAAATATGTATATATGTATTAATAATATTACTAGTCCATATATATTACACTCCCATAAAAATACATACACGATTTTGATGTATATACTCAAAGTGTATGAATGATAATATTTAAATATGTAGGAAAAACATAAACCTAATAAATAAAAACATATTTATATATATCATTAATTTAAATCCTAAAAATACATACATGGGAATTAAATATATATAAATGTGGAATTTTAATACATATATGTAACAGTTTTGTAAAAATAATTAAATAAAAAGTTCCATATATTTCTATAAATCAAAAGGTAAAACAAGGAATGTTCTTATTTAAACAGAGTGATAGTGTGTCATTATGTCTATGTTTAGTTCAAAATAGTTTGTAATAGGGGAATGTAAAGAAAATTATTTGTTTCTAATTCTTCCAATGAGTGAGAGGGATGTTATCCCTAATGATATAAAGATAATATATGTATTTTTATAGGGTTGGAGTATAAATTTGGGGGGGAAATAAGGTCCTGTACAGAATTACCTAATGACCAGAAGCCTATATTGAGTCTGTAATCATTGTTGAGCTAAGAATCATGGCTTACAATGAAAAATTATTCAATGCAAATTTTTTGAAAGAGATATATAAATATATATTAATGATTATATATAATTTTACTTGAACAATACTAGTTTAAAGGGAACTCTTTCTAGGCCTACTATTTAATTTTTCATCTTGAAAGATGGATCATAATATAGCTAACTACAGAAAGAATGGACAATGGTGACATTGTTTGATCATTTTTCATGTAGGAAAAAAATCGATGCATAGTAATGGAAGGGAGCCTCTAGAAAGAAAAATGTATGAGAGGTTTATCAAATGGCCACCATCGTTCGAACAAATGGTTGTGGTTTAAAGAGGTGAATCGTAAATGAGTTTATTTGATACCTCATTGAAATAAAAAATATTTTTTCCAGTCCCTTGTATATCATTTTGTGTCATTTGTTTGTATGAACAAATATCATGGCCTTATACAAGGGCTCATGAGGCCTATGACTTACCGACACATGCAAGATGCTCAATTTTCCTTACACTCTGCACTACATGACATGGGATGGCACATTTACTATTTGGTTGTGGGTATGTACCAAGTTTTGAGAATTTTAGATGGGAATGTATGATTATCTATTTTGTTTATCTATTTTTTTAACATATTATATGAATTGGATAAATATTTTAAATAGAGAACCCCCCCCACACACACACAATGTGTTTCTTGAGTCTCTCGCCACTAGTCAGTATCCACTATCATATACGGAGAAGCGCTTGAGGTCATGTAACAATCTTGCCCATTTAACCAATTATAAGTACTCGGGATAGGACTATTGTTACCCCAATTTTCATAAATAGAATTTAAATTATTTTTTTAGAATATATATTATATTATATAATCTCATGCCTAATAATGATAATGGATTAGTGCCTTTGCGATCATGGAAATAAAAATACTCAACTATATGTGAGCTAAATAATCTCACACTACATTCTCCAT
Organism: Viscum album; assembly: GCA_963277665.1. Classification (NCBI taxonomy): domain Eukaryota; kingdom Viridiplantae; phylum Streptophyta; class Magnoliopsida; order Santalales; family Viscaceae; genus Viscum; species Viscum album. The sequence goes on from OY728131.1 coordinate 1,591,256,057, forward strand.
AACTATACCCCTTCTTAGACACAAAATAAATAACACATATCATCGTAACCTCATGAATGGAAACCTAAAAATGTTCATCTTAGATTCTCATGATGGTTTAAAACGGGGAATATATAGGAATAAATTGAACATAATGACATGAGATCATTAGAATAACATTTGAAAACATTACCCTTGATATCATGATCATAATAATGTGTCATGGCATAAATATTTTAAATCCATATTACATGAGTCATAAGTGAATAAAAAACAAGATCCAATAGGGGTAATAAATGGAATATTTGGAATTCAAATAAGTATATATAATCATTTTCATATTAGTCATGGCTCACATCCTAATCCATTATATCAGAAAAATTCCATTGCCAAACATTTTTCATTCCCGATTTCATCCATGTATTATTAAATCTGGTTCAATTCCCATTCCATTCCAATATTAGAGTATCAGGTTATTTCCCAATTTACTCATATCTATTTCATGAGAGATAAATCCTTACCCAATTCATTGTAGGGAGATATGTAATACCCTAGAATTACATGTATTTTTTTAAAATTAAATTGGATCATTTCAAGATAAGGACATGATATGGAACATTATTCAGATTCTTTGAGTGCCTCGAACATATTTTTGAACTATTTTTTATGTTTATTAAATAACTATGTCAGTGATTTTTATACTTTTAAATATGTTCCTTGATTAAAAATATGAGGGCACCATTGATCTTGTAGAATCACGAATGTCCTAGAAATGTCCTAAAATTATAGATGTGGGAAAACATTGGAATGATTTATTTTCCATAAATATTAATATTTAATAAAAACTATTTTATTTTAAAATCCTTATAAATACTAAACAATATAATTGATTAGAAATCTGATATTACTGTTGATCTCATTAGGGTGTGCTTCCCTTAGGTTGAGCCTAACCTCGACCAATTTGGGTCGATGGTGAATATATGTGTATAGATGTTTCATAAGAAATATAAAACAACATTAAAAGATATTTTAATATATTTTCAGTTTCAATATGAAGTGACTCGTCAGTACTACAATATTGCAATGAGGTGACATTGAATCCCACTAATTAACCTAATTATTAGAGTTGGGTGGGGATGTAGCACTGCCCACACGTCATCCTTGTTTAATTAAATTGAGAATTTATGGTCGATGAACATCCCTAAAATGCCTCATACAATTGTTGAAGGAATCCACTCCATCAATGAATGAAGATGAATTAGATGATGGTGAAAACTCCCACGAAGAGTAGATTTGGGACTGGAGATCTAAAAACAATGACAAACGATCATCCTTGAGCAATTTCCTTTCCCAAGTAGGGGTTTGATGCTTTTATTTGTAAATTTATTATCCTTGTAATTTATTTTATACGACAAACACATGTTAACCCATGAACTAGTTAACCCACAGATTGATCATTCGTGTGGGGTGGTTAATGAGTTGGGATTAAAGTGACACCTATTTTAGTGATTATTCCACCCCTTTTTTATTATTTGTGGTCCTGCTGATATGAACTCATCCTAGTCAACGCATAAAAGTCTTAGATAATACATTGGGGGTTATTATGTGTGACTCCTTCCCGTGTCCTCTTATTTAGTTCTTCCCATGCATCGTGGAATAATGAATTTTGTAGTGAATGTATTCACATTCCAGACAAGACTATAGCGGTACGTCAGTGCATCAGGCCACAGTAGGAGACCATTGGAGATGGGGGCATCGGGTGGAAAGGGTCACGGACTGGTTGTATGCAATGTCCAAAAGAGGTCGTCACACTTAGTCTCTAGCTAAAGGAGGGAGGCGGTGCACACGTAGTGCACCACGAGGGTGATAGGGGCTACCGATATTGAGGTCAGCGGTAGGCAGATGGCAGATGTGGCCACCCGACCTCATCAGGGGCGCTACATGATGCAATTCCATGGTCTGCAGATCATGTCGAGGGTGGGGGGGGGTATCTTCCCATAGGTCACATGAATGTCTGGTCTATGTGATAACACCGTATAGCTGAGGAAGTGGCACCACCCTGGCGCCACAATTCTGTGCGAACCAGATGCCACCAATCTTTCGGGGTGGAGGATAACCCGCATGCCGATGAAAGAAAGGCTAGATAGAAAACCATGCTACCGTGAGGCATGAATGGTATGAAATGGTATGACTATGTTAGACTCGACCTATTGAGAATTGGTTCGTTGGAAGACCCAGAAGGCTGGACCCACAATCGAACTAGGTTGGATCCATCAAGGCCCAATGGGCCTGACCACTATACAAGACCGGACTAGGTGATCCCATACCGGACCGGGATGGGTCAGGATTTTAGAAATGGGTCATGTCATGTAGGACCCCTGATCCGGGTTGGTTGGGTTAGTCTAACCGTGTTGGCCTAGGCACGAATGAAACCAGACCCTTTTTAATAATACACCAATTACATTTAGACCATGTGTCTGATTGACACGCCGTCTGCAGCTTAGGGACCCTTTTGATGAGACTGTCTGTTGGGTATAAACTATGTGAAATTTCATTTTATTCAATATATGACCAATTTCATGAGGATTATATTCTTCCAGAATCAAGCGCACTGGAGAGATGGAATCCTACGGTTGGTTGTGATATAGAGGATATGACGAGAAGACCTCAGTGGTCCAATAGATGAGAAGACCTCAATGATCTACAAGAAGAGTGAACCAGAGTGGTATAAAAGGTTTGTAGACCTTAGTTATCCAATACACTGGCAGAACCAGTTGTCCAATAGATTTTCATACCTTAGTGGTTGAGCAGACGAGGGGACCTTAGTGGTTGAGCAGCACAACAGACATCACTGGTCAAGCAGCCGAGCATACCTAAGTGGTCCATCAGTTGAGAATACTATAGTGGTTCAGTATCTTATCATACCTCAGTGGATCACTAGGGATTAGTCCCTCAATAGTACAAGAAGTTTCATCATTACAAAAAAAACCATACTTTTTATACATTGACTTATACCTACTGTTAGCTATCTTTGAATTGTGATCTTGTTGTGTGATCATTAATTTAGGTCTTGCTATGTGATCTTGTTGTGCGGTCTTGATTCTTGGTCATTCCATTGTGTTTTTTGGTCCCAAAAGTTTTTTTTGATACTCATCCCTCCATTGGGTTCCCCCGCCCTGTGTCGTGTCTTGTGCAAGTGATCAATGATTTGATGGAGACCTTGGTGGTTCAAGTCCATCTTTTTTCCAATGAGATAGGATGTACATATATGTATTTAGATATATCCCATCCACCTACTCTTCTAGTAGGTTTTTAGTAGACAGAACATGGAATCCATACATTCATTTTTGGTTTTAGTCTTGTATTATGGCCCGTTTTTACTTTTATATTTGTACTGTACTTGCATTAGTTGTGTTAGTGCTAGTAGTTGTTTACTTAGTGTTTATCATTCCAAAATTTTTGATTTGTGTGTGTGTAGAAATTTAAAATAATTTCCTTCCCTTTTGGGTATATTCCTTCTCAATTCTAGTCACCTTCCCCTGGCCTATGAAATTTGTGCTTGGAGTAGTTGTGGTATGGGCCCTGGGGGACATGTCATGAAAAATTGCTATCAAAGGTGGTCAGTCATACCAGAAGAACTATGAGTCTGTAAATTTTGATGGGAATATAGTGTTAAGAATAATGATTTCAGATTTTAGGCCAAGGATTCTAGTGTTTGTACGATAGATGATGTATGCATACATAAGGACCATGAATTCTATTTTCTGACCCAGTACATGAAAAAACGGGTTTGATGTGTCTTTGAGTGTTTTCACATGATATTTACGAGTCATAGTAATCTCACAAAGTATATAAAATTTACCTTGGATCAAATATATCTCTTTTAGGTTTCCTACACATAGATAGGCATTCAGGATTGTAGTTCATGACTACGAGGATGGTCCACAAAGCTACGTGGATTTGGTACATGGACTGTTTCCCGAGATTTAAAAATTAAGTGGTGTCCAAGAGATTCCACCGCCCATCAGTCAGTAGTTAATACAAGCACTATCACTAGAGGATTCACATAGGATGAGGGCCTAACATGATTTCTATTAATAGAGACCCCCCACGTTCAGGTGAGTGATATATTTCCAGGTTGTTGAGGATTCGCTGGAGGTAGTGATGTGAGTCCTCCAATTAGTGAGGACGCCACATGACCATATCTTGGTTCTAGTAGTGATTCTTATATTGGGCTTAGTGGGGAGATCGTGGAATTTGACCATATAGACTCACGAGGGGGATACCCTCACCTGGTATGACTTTGAGTTAATTTTTAGGGAGGAGTTAGTCCCTGTAACATTTCACTTCGCCCGCATACAAGAGTTTCTTCACATATAATAGGGTTTCCTGACTGTGGCTGAGTACTCTACTAGGTTCACATAAATCTCCTTTTACACTACAGATATGGTGCATGACCCTTTCATCAGGGCCCAGACCATCGAGTAGGGACACCAACGAGATATCATGGCATCTATGATTTCTCTCATCACCCCTAAGTAAGATGGGGTGCTAGAGAGAGCTCTACTAGTTGAGAACTTCCTAAAATAGCACAAATCGACGAGGGGAGTTACCAATAGGTGAATGGTGGCTGAGTATTCAATGGAGGGTAGCTGAAATATGACGTAGGGGCCCAAGTAGGCAAAAAACCTCTATTGATGACCCCATGACACTACATCAGAAGTATGAGTCTCTCATGGTAGAGGGAGTCATCAAGGGATCAGATTATGCTATGCATGCGATGATCAGGGGAAAATTGGTTGATATTTCCGGAATCACCACACAGAGGACTGAAATATTGTTGAGGTACCATTGAGGTAGAAACAGAGATAGGAACAGGGTGGTCTTCCAGGTGGCATTCATGGTATAGTAGTGGGTTGATTGGCATGACGTGGGATTAGGTATGAGATACTACAGCCACCACCAACAGGTGGTCCTCTATGGGCTCCAAGAGGATGTGGACGTGGTCAGTTTTAGAATATGGATGTCAAGTAATATGGTCCTTACTTCTTGTTTTCATTTTTTATTTTTTTTATAATTGGGGGGACCGCCTACCACTTGTGGATATTGTGTACAACAAAAGATACCACTCCACCATCGGTGTGGCACTGTTCGAGGCACTGTATAGAAGACCATGAAACTCACTGTTATGATGGACAGACCTAAGGGAGTTAGCAGTCATGGGTCCATAGTTGCTGCTGGATACCATTGAGAAGGTTCAATTAATCTGAGGTTCATCAGGCCTTTCATGAAACTATGAAGTGTGGGAGAGGTGGTGTAACACATGAATCTTCCACCGTTATTAGATAGGGTTCATGACATCTACCATGTATCTCAGCTGAGGATATAGGTGCATGACCATTATCACATAATCAACCAATGAGAGATGGAGATTGATGCTAGGGTGAGATTGATGGAGTAACCTTTTGAGATAGAGGATCGACTAGAGAGGATCCTTCATGGATGGTCGATTCCTCTAGTCCATGTTCATTGGTTTCACTGGAATATCCAGGAGATCACATTGGAGAGTTATGCTTAGATTTGTGCTCAGTACCCCCATTTGATTGATTATCATTTGTTTTAGCTTTCAAGGATGTAAATAAATAATGGGGAATTAATGTTATACCATATAATTCAATGTAATATTTTTTAAAATTTTAATCGGTTCATTTTAAGACTAGGCTCCGAGACAACATGAAATTACGAGACCAAGATTGAATTGAACGAATTGTTGAAATATTTTAAATGAAAAATAATTAAATGTGTGAGTGGGTTTTTCAAAATTTTAATGAATTGGATATATCAAAAATCAGAGGGAAAATTTTACTCATAGAATCAGGATTATCATAGAAAGGTCCTAACATTGGCCATCATGGGTAAACTATGGAATATTCTTTTTTGGACGTAAATAAAATTATCGAATAATGATTATTTTATTTTTAAATTCTTATAACTATTAACCGATAACTTGGATTGGAAATCTGAGAGTACTGTTGATCTCGCGAGGGAATTCTTCCCTTAGGAAGAGCCACACCTCGACCGCTGTGGGGTGAGGGTGATAGATAGTTTTCAGACTTTTTGAAATTAAAATAAAACAACATAGAAATTAATTTTATTATATATTATTCTTAATTACGTAGAGACTCTTCAGAGTTGTGGTACAGTGATGAGGTGACACTGAATCCTATTAATGAACCTAATTAATGGAGAGGGGTGTAGATGTTGCAATGTGCACATGTCTTCCTTCTATAATTGTACAAGGAATTAAGGGTTGATGAACAACACTGGAATTCCTCTAAGGAATGACAAAGGAAACCTCCCCAATTACCAATGTCGATGAATCATACTATGGTGATGACAAAAATAGAGAGGGTATTTGGGACATGATTGAAATGGACAATGACGAATGATCATCCTTGAGAAATATTCTCCCCCAAATTGGGATTTGATTATTTTCATTATGAATTGATTTTCCGAATTATTTATTTTAAATGATGAACGTTGGTAATCTCATGAAAAAGTTATCCAGAAGGTTGATCATTCATATAGGATGTTATATTATGTGTGATAAAGAGGATATCTATCTTAGAGATTATTCTGCCTTTTTTTGTTACTTGATGATCCTGGTAACAGAAACATATCTAGGTTAACACTGAAAAAGACCCAGATCATTATTTGAGTGTTATTATGTGCAACGTATTGGTCCAACAGATGATTGGGCCTCAATGATCTAGTTGATGAGCGGATTTTAGTGGTACAGCTGACAAGAAGACCTCAGTAGTCCAGTAGCTCAGTAGACAGAGGAGTGGATCTCAACAGTCCAGTAGCCGAGCAGACCTCAACAGCTCATCAAGGATGAGTCCTTAAATAGTACAAGATGATGCATCCTTACTACAAAATTTTTTACTTTCTGTAAAACGAGTTATACCTAGTGTGAGCAGTCTTTGCTGTGTGGTTTTGATGTGTGATATTTATTTTTTGTGTTGTTGTGTGATCTTGATGTGTGGTACTTCTTTGTGGACTTTCCATTGTGAATTGGGGTCCCTACCGAGTACTTTGTTACTCACCCCTGTAAGAGATTCACCTGTACGTGTCGTGTCTTGTGTAGGTGATCAACGCTTCGACATAGACCTTGGTTGTCTAGGGAAAGGAGGTTGCCAGTGAGATGGGATGTATGGGACGAACATCTATGTCTACAAACAGCTACCCTCCACCAAACATTCAAGTAATTTTTGAGCAGACAGACCTTGGCATATATACATTCCTTTCTGGTTTTGGACTTGTATTATTTCCCTTTTAACTTCTTAGTTTGTACTGAACATTCAGTAGTTGTCTATGTGAATGTTATGGTTTACATAGCATTTACCATTGCACAGTTTGTGATGTGTTAATGTGTATAGGATTAAAGGAAATAACTTCCCTTTATGGGATATGCCTTCTTGGATGAAGTCGTCAACCCCTAGCCTATGGAAGTCGTTCTTGGGGTAGTCACAATACATGCCTTGGGAGACAGGTTGTGAAAAGATACATGTCCCACCAGCCATATATTAAAATCTGAATTTATAAATTATGGAAGATCATAAAAAATATTCATATCAAAAACCATGAAATGAAATGGGTTTCATAAAAATTTCATCAAATCCTAACCTATGGAAAATATATAGATTTCGAAATCATTTCATCATATAATTACTTATATAATGAAGTTAGCTTCATAATCGTATAACCCAGGGAAGATAAACAATTTTTATAAGAATATAACCCGTGGTTGATAATTAGGATTCATAAATAGCATTCCATTGCATCACAAACCATTATTAATAATGATATGAATGGTATTCATCTATTATATCCCCTATATTTTTTAGTAAACACAAATTCATTTCATCTTATATAGTAAATAATTTTGAGATTCAATTTAATAAATTTCATAAGGAAAATATTCTTTCCACCAAGGATTATTATTTTCAAAAAATAAAAAATTATTAAAATAATTTACATTCAAAATAACCATGACTTTATATTAAACAATATTTTATGTAGTTATCAATTAGGTCGGTGTAGAATTATATCCACACAATACACAAGAAAATGAAAATTTGTTTCACAATTCATTAAAATCTAAACATTCATTTTTTGGATTAAAACATAAGTGTTCCATTGTTTTTTATTAATAGAAAATTATAAAATGGTTAAAATTTAGTTTTCAAAATTAATAGTGTTATTTTAATTTAGTTTTAATTTTTATTTATTATGCATGATTTTAGAAGAAAACGGATTTCCAATAGAAGAGAGAAATAAAGTCATATTTTTATAAAAACAATTCTTTAATTTTCTTAAGTACCAAATAGTAAAAAAATGGTACTATTGCTTGAATAGATCATGAATAAACATAGTAAAGGATAATTAATGAGAATTATATGGATATGGATCATAATATTTCATTAATGGAAGCATAATAATACAAAATATTGAAATATGATATGATTGTAGAAATAAATTTTTACCACATTGGTAAATTGGAATATTAATTTCTGTGAAAGGATTACATTACATAATGCATAGAATATTTTTAAATGATTTATATTCATGGAATATCATGGAAAAGGGGAGGTATATAGAACTAATAAAAGAATATTGGTGCATAACATAATATGACTCTCAAAGAAGGAAAATTCTGAAAAACATCCCTTACAGATTTTGTAACTCTTGAATTGTAGACCCTTGAATGATATATCCTCATATTGATATGTAAATGAAAATAATTCTTATTATAAGAATCATAAAATGATTCTATTGTAAGTATGCATATCAATATAAGAATAGGTGGTGAACATGGATTTTGTGTCATAGAAAATAAAAGTGAGGGAAACCTGCTTACCTTATGCCTTGAATTACATTATACAAATTTAATCATCCAATATAATAAATATAAGTTTATTTGACAACTATTAATGAATTATATTAATATATATAACATATCAAATATTATATTCTTATTACATTTTATTAAACAATTATTAATCATTCCATGTAAAAGTTATATTTCAAGTTATAGAATCATTGTATTTCATAATTGCTATGATTCATTATATTTCAAGTTTCCACCCCCTAATAAGAATTTCATAGTCTACAGAATGATAATAATCATATAAATATCCTATATATTCAGAATATATGTTTTTTATTCTAATATATAAAAGATATAAATAATAAATGAAATACATCATTCATTGAGACATTAGATCATACATATGCATTAACATTGTTTCCATTTTTTTATCATATTTAATGAGGAATAATTGTATGATATATGATCAATAAATATTTAAATTCATTTCATATAAATTAATTATTTTTATTAAACCAGTCCACAATTCATATAACTTAATGTTTGAACAAATCACATTATATCATTAGGCGGCAGTCCACCATACACATGAATACCATTACGGTATTCCCACAAAATGGAAGGCATGATAGTATGTGTGATATATAAGATACCAATTAAAAATAAAGTCGTAAATATAAAAAATATAACATATAAAAATCATTTCCATTATTTTTCTCAACCATTATTGGTGATAATGGAAAAAAATGGAAACATTTTGTGAGGCGGTAGTCTACTGTAAACAAGATTGATGAATTTGTAACCTATTTGATTGATGTGTGTGTGGGTGTATGTCATACCCTTTACAAAATAAAATATCACAATATTTATGATATTATTTTTATATATAATGATGATATAATAATAACTAAATGGATTGGGGATGAAATAAAAAAAATATAATGATGAATGTTACCTCTTCTTTGGGTATCTAATTATTGTTTGCACTAAATAAATTCATTGGTTGGATTTAATCCCAATGTAAGTATTATATAATGAGGGGACAAAATTTGGGATGGTTTTGGGATATTTAATGTCTAATACGAACATCTACATAAGTTTCAAGAGAGGGGGATAACAAGTGACTTTTTAAGGAAGATGAGCGGGGAACTAGTAAATTTTTGAAAGTGGGAATTCCATTGACATATTTCATTTATAAAAGGTTTAAAATAAGGATGAAAATAAAAAATTATACATTATAAGGTCTAAGTATGGATATAAAATGGGTTTTGGACAAGTTTGAGGTCATTTCTATACTTTAACGTCAATGATTAACCAATAAGTAAACTTTTTTTTACCATAATCACTGTAATTAATTTTAATTTAACTCAATAATACATTTTGAAAAATAAAGTTTTCTATAATAGAGTTTATTAAATAATCTTAATCCAAAATATATAAAAAAAATTTCAATATGAAATTCATATATGTAGTAGAAATATATTTAAAATTAGCCTCAAAAACATGTCGTGAGAGCCTATTTTTTATGCGAAATATATCAAACAATTTCAATGTTTTTATATCCAATATCAATTTTAAATTATGTGTAATATCCAAAATTTGATCAAAATGTATATATTTAACTATTAATACATTATAACTATCTTGAAATATAATTAATCATTACAAATAAAATAAATTAGAATAACATTTTTAATTTAAATTAACTATTTTCAACTATTATTCAGAATGTAATATACTTTAGAAAAATCCCAAAAATTATCCCTAAGATATTTTTGAAATTAATATATAAAAAATGATGGTTATTTTATTAAAATATGTTTATAAAAGTTTCAAAATTTAATTTTATATTTGTTCTCAAAACGACATAAAATAGTGTTTTTAGAAAGTTTAATTTTCAAACATATAAAGACATCGAAAAAAATTTAAATGTATGATTATAAATATGATTCCAATATTTAAGACTATTAAAATTAATATATAAAAAATATATGTATTTATTCATATTTCTATATCTAATGGAAATATTTCAATGGTCATGTTTAATTTACAATATCAATAATATGTCGAGATTTTGTTAAATCCTAGATTCATGTAGCGTACAGGCTAACCAACTATTGTGTGTAGTAAAAGATAACACAAGGTTAAATGCAAGAAAATAATTACTTGTTGTAGTGTGTAACAAAATCTTTGAAAAAAAATTAATTTATTCGACAAAAAAGTTAACGAATTCATGGTGTTATATTCCACCCCAATTAAAATAAATTTATCCCTTGAAATTATTCACACACACACACATAAATGAGTAAATTATTCCTCAGCATATCCTCCAGTTCCGTAATAGATTACTCAAACTATTTTTATCTCTATAAAACTATTTTCCATGTTTGTGGTAATTTTTAAAAGTACATTAAATATACAATCTAAAATGTCCAATGATTATTCCTCATTAGAAATATATTTCATTAGTGGCTTGACCACTCAGTTTAGTAAATGTTAAGGGTAAGGTATATATATACTAATGTGAGATTCATTTTATCAATCTGTGGAATTTTAAGAGGTTTTATGGAAGAACCATGTGAAAAGAGGGCATCTTGATACAATAAAAAATTGTAAATAGACCAATAAACCTAAGTAAAGGTTTTTATTTTTTCTATAATATTATTACCTTCTTCCATATAAAAATAATTAGAAACACATTATAACCAACATAAATTTATAGATCACATTGATGATAATATAAATTAATTTTCTAACAACAATAAGCTTCATTTATATGATGCTAAATGGATCTAACATTCAATACTATTTCATTAGTTATGTCATGTACTAATATATTTCTATTTACAACACCGTTCAATCTCATTATAGATTTCAATTTACTTCCATTGTGGGAATCATAAGGGTCCATTTGAATTCTTGAGTTAAAGATATATTTGTAAGAACACTCTACTAGAAGATGGTCTTCATACCAACAACCTTTGAAATATAAAGAAAAAGATCTCAATATATATTTTAGAGTATGAATTGTTTATTCATAATGTCCATTAATATTAGGATGATAATATGTTTTAAATAATAATTACATATAGAGGGATTGATGATGACTACAAGAATTTTAGTTGAAACTATGATCCCAAATAGATACAATATAATTTTCTACACCATGCATTCATAAAACATCCTTAATGTATATCATGGAATGATGATCAAGAAAGATGCCTTTTCTGATAGCGATTATGTGTACTAACTCAGTATGGTGATAAACTATCACACATATAGAATTATATCCTTTATGAGTTATGTGGTGTACAATTAAAAAAATCCATAGTGATGTTATACGATTTCCATTCATGTATGGGTAGTGGATGTAAAATATCATTAGACATTTCTCATTAAAATTTTACATTTTGAAATACCAAGAATTGGTATACAAACTCCGCAAAATCTTTCATCATGTCATCCCACCATAAAGTATTAGTTCAATTCTCTCCAAATCATCATACTTCATTGATAAATATAGAATGAAGAAATATTACATTCACTTATAGCTACAACTTCAAATATATTATTGAAATATTCTTGAACAAATCTCAAAACATATAATTCCATCACGATCAATGTTTAATTAAGGAAAAATTACAGTGTTCCTTTCTATATCTACATCCTCTTTCTATGGTTATTTAATCATTCAGTTGGATTGATGGTTAGAAATTATACTGAATAAGATAATATTTCCCCATTCATCTAGTATTTTTAAATCCAAAATTATCAAATATTGAAATATTGGATATATTTTTATCCTCGTCATGGATAATCTATCATAATCCTTTCAACTAAAATTATCAACAACCTTGTTCTATTTACCAAGATGGTAATATATGGAGCAGTCATAATCCTAAATCATCACTAACCATATTCTATGGTTCATGTTCAACACCTTCTATGTGAATATATTCTTTAAACTATTATGATTAGTATAAATATAACACTTTTCAACATAGGGATAATTCCTCCATACATTTAATGCGAAAATAACCATAGTTATCTCTAAATCATGAGTTGCATAATTTTTCTCATCAATGTTATATTGTCAAGAGACATAATTTATAACAATTAAAATATCATAATAATTTATTCCATTATTTGTTTGAATTCATCACTATAGAATAAAAAGCCTCTTCACTATAGGTTAATATAAGAACTGGTGTGTTGGATAACCCTCTCTTCAGTTCATAGAAAATTTCCTCATAATCCTCTACCTAGAAGAACATATCACCCTTCTTAGTCAAATTGATCATATGATTAAATAATCAATGGAAATTATAAACAATATATCTATAATATATAGCTAAACCATGAAAAATGATGGTCATAGTCACTGTAGTATGGGTGGGAAGACATTCAATAGCCTTCTACATTGATGTATCTTCTTATATGCACTCTCTTATGAATATGTGACCTAAAATTGAAACCTTTTATATCAAATATTCAAAATTTTGTAATATTTTATGTACTTTATCTTTAATTGGGGTATTTAGTTCAATTACTATGTTGTATTCATTATCATTAGTTCACATTGAATAGATATGTATATCATCTATATAGAGTACCACAAACCAATCAAGGTAATTTCTGAATATTAAATCAATGAATACACTAGGTGAATAATTAATACTGAAATCCATCACTATATATTCATAGTGTTCTTACATTATACGAATGTCCATATTGGGTATTTACTTCTCCTTGACCCTCAAATGATGATATCCTGGACAAAGTTTAATATTGAAACAATATTGATCTCCATGTAGTTGACCAAAAATATCATCAATTTGTTGAGGAGGATACATTTTCATTATTGAGATCTTTTTATGATCTGTATAACCAATGTAAAGCCTCATTTAATTATAATAAATTTTCAAATGAAAGAATAGGTGAACCCTATGCAGACACAATTGGTAGAATATATCCCATATATTGGTTTTATTTGAGTTTCTAATTCAATTAATGAATACAAATTGTGGCTAGTTTATAAGAATCCTTGGAAATTTTTGTGGAATTAGGAAGTGTTATATTAAAAACTCAACACCATTTTTTGGTGAAAGTATTGTAAAATATTCTAGAATTAAATCCCCAAATTTCTAAACAATAAGCATCTAATAAATGTCACATTTATCCACAACCATTGGAGATAAGTATCCCTTATTTACTAGAGTAAACACCCATACAATGGATGTAATATCAGACATAAGTTATCATCACATTTTAAAATGATCATACTTGGTTTTATATATAAAGTCTAAATTCCCATTAAAGACAATTTATGTGGGATATTTATAATGAAATCCATCCCATGCCTAAGATGATATAAAATTCTACTAGAGGAAGAATTATATGATTTTTGGTAATTATATTCCCACTAACATCATCCAGAGAGGTAACATAGACTTGTGATGTGTTCATCATTCGATTATGGTGTTTTAAATTCTAATTTAAATTATAATCATTTTGGTGGTAACTTCATACCCATATAAACTTATTTAGATTTTGATAAATGGATAGATCTAGTGTCAAATAAGAAATTAGTGGTTCTAGAATGGATGCTAATTTTACCTTACATGAAATAATTAATAAATACCACATTAGAAAAAGTGATCACATTATATCTCCCTCTTTCCCTCATCTTGAGATGTTACTGATGTGAATCATTTTCATTAACACTTCAGTTTCGGCGTTGGTTGTAATATGGTCCATACTACTTAGACATGAAGCATTGACACATGGGAGGTGAAATTTTTGATTCTTTCACTCTAGTCAAATAAATATCTAACTTCTTCCCATTACATTGATAATAAATCATATGTATATCTTCACCTCTATAATTAAAATTTTATGTAGTCCACCAGATAGAAATTTCCACCATATAGCATCCCACACATAGATCGAATTTGAAAAAACATATTCTTCTCTACATGGATATTAAATCTTTCATTCAACATTATAATAATATTATTTTCAAACCCCTAATATTGTTACATAACTCAAGATTACATTTACACCATAATTTAACTAGGAACAATTTCTTCATTGATACTGAATCCTATTATTGAAAAATCCCTTTGTTGAGCTGGTTTTAGGTCACTGAATATTCGAACAACCTTAATTTAAAGATGGATGGAAAAATAGAAAGGTACTTCACAACCCTTATAAATTTTTTCTCATATATTACAAGAGATTATTTATCCTTTCTTCCATAGTTTGAAGATCTCATTCTGAATATTTCTATGAAAAATACATGATGACAAATTATTGAGAAGTAATTTTGTGAAAAAATCCCTTTTAATAGAGTGGATTCCATATTGTTTCCCAATATTATTTATAATTTTACACCACTGATCTGATTCACCATCCAAATAGTGGAAATCATGAAACGTCCCTGTTCCTGAAGCTGCCCCATGGTTCCCCATACCTGGTTGGTCACATTTCCTCAAGAACATTTCCCAGAAATTCAAAGGCTGCCGACTTGCAGCAAGGGACTTAGGTGTGGTATTGAGAAAACTATGCCCTCATTTTCAGAGTAACACAGCTTACGTAAAACTGATAGAAGTAGAGGAAGCAGTAATAATACCATACAACTGTAAACAATGGAAGACTAGAAGATGTAAACTGGAGAACATATATATAAGGATACATGATGCATATTTCTAGGAAAATTGCCAAACACATCACAATGTTGGAATACTGTTCGAAACCAATGTGCGAAGGAAAAATGTAAACAACTCCTCATCATCACAAGCCACAAATTTGTCTCATGGTCTCTAGATACAATGTAGTCAAGTACCTGATGTAGAAGGCCACATTCCCTTATCTATACTTGCCGCAATATAATCTATTTGGGCCCAAAAGCATGACCCAAACTGGGAGTGAGACTAATCTAAGTAGGCAACCACCCATATATCTATGCCTAATAGTTAGTGAGTATGTATGATAAAAAATAAAAAGAAGAAGTAAACAAGTTAGTACGTATATTATCAATCCAACAATTCAATTGAATTCATTTTCTTATATTAGTTAAGCAACTAATCACAAAAAGGAAACCCTCTAGGAAGTACTCACATCCTAGCCCTTCTAGTTCATCTAAAATAAACAGAAGCATCCGTATATGAAGAAATCACAGTCCAACCCTTAAGGATCGACATTAGAAAAGACACATTGAGGAATCAATCACCGTTTATTACCCATTGTGTCTTATACCAGTAGCTAATAGGAACTCTAATGAAGCACTCAATGTCCAATTTCCCCTGTGGCCCATATCAAGGAAATTACAGACACTCTAAGGGAGCACAAAGTCTATCCCCCCTATGGTCTCACAAAGTAATAGTAAAAAAGGAACTCTAGAGAAGCCTTCAATGTCCATTATGCTTATGGTCTACTATAACTGGTTCTCATGACCCTTTGTAAGTTAATCATGCACTACAATACATGAAAGCTAAGGTAAACCTCAAGAACTACAGAGATAAACAATCTACAACATATCATATCAAGATAGATAATAATCACTCCATCCTAAAAATACAAGGCATGGAAAACAAGTACCAACCTAATAGTAAAGGCAAGATTGAATTTTAAAAATATGAAAACATGGGAAAAATCTTCATAGCATGGAAAAATTAACCATATTAATAATCAATCAACAAATATAAAAAAAACAAGTCATATAAGGTAAAATAGTGCTAAAACCCATAATCATGAATACACCATATAAGGGTATTGGAAAATTTCACATAAAATTAATTTACTATCTACCAAAATGCACAAACCACCTACCTCAGTGTCGTGAGGCCAATACACCAGAATTATAGCCTTGAATCATCTTAGAACGTTGTAGATAAAAAAATGAAAAAACTTTTCAATAGAGGATAACTCGTGAATGAAGAGAAATCGGAAGATAAAGTTCAAGAAGAAAGAAGAACTCATCGATGGGATTCCAACGCAATCAACTATGGTTGATTATGGGAACGGATTACGAGTCGTGGGATAAGTGAAGATATGATGTCATATGGACTCTTTAGGAAGAAATAGGTTAAGAAGATGTGCGTTCTGACCATCAGACATGAACCCAGTCCATTTAATTAAATAAAAAGAAATTACAAAAATTGTTCTTTAAAAGTACACTATGTGTGCTTTCTTTTCCTAGCCTCCACATTAGAAGGGCTCTAGGTCACCACACAATTCCATGTACTCATCTATTACCAGTTCGGTATAAAAACACCGCGACAACCAAGTACACATCGTGTGCTTATAAGTACTCGACTTGTGGTCCTGAAATTACTAGAAACTCCCTTTTTTAATAGATAATTAGAAAATAAAGACATACTTGAAATAAAGATCTGGGTTCTTAAAAAATTCCCTCTATTAATGAAATTTATCCCCAAATTTTTCTTGCAAGGCTGTATAGAATAAGCAACCAGAAACAGCTCTGACCACTAGAATGTTACACCACCCTTCCTCTCCCAAGCCTCATTCTATACTCACCCGCACTGCCATAGAATTTGTACAAGAGGTATAGACTGGTCACAGAGAACCATCGCACTACGATCCACAATATGGATAGGATGATCCTCGAATGATGCATCCAACTCTAGCTCAACCCCCTCATGTTTAAGGACATGATACAAGTATGAGATGTAACACCACAACTAAGAAACATGGAAAATGTCGTTCAAATCCCGGTACCTCTTAGGTAACTACAACCGATAGTCAACTGGCCCGACTCTCTCCAAAAACTCAAACGGTCTAAAATATCTCGGTGATAGCGTACACTATCTTCTAATCCTGTTGTGTCCCAACCATGGCGTGACATATAGAAAAACCTGGTCTCTGACCTCGAACACCATAGGACATCTCCGCCGATCATCATAATACTTTTTTCGTGACTGTGTTGTAGACATCTTCTTCTAAATCCACTCAATATACTATATGGGCTCATAGACAAGAGGAAGTACCAACATAACTTCCTCTCCTGCATTCATCTATCATAAACGTGATCATTATGGCCTACCATACAAAGGCTCATAGGGTTCCATATTAATAGTTGCTTTAAAAATATTATTTTAGTCAAAATCCACAAGAGGTATGTGCTTCTCCCAAGAATATCTAAAATCCCGGGTTTATGCTCCAAGCATGTCCTCAAGAACATGAATATTATTCTCAGACTGACTATCTATCTTTCGATGTTATGTTGTACGCAGAAGTACCTATGTACCCAATTCCCCCTAATGTCCCATCTAGATCTGAGATGTAAAATGGGAATCCCTGTCTAAAAAATATAGTGTTGAACCCCATGTAAACGTACAATATTTTAGATTTATAACCTTCTCATATCATCAACAATGAATGTCTCCTTGATTGGAATGAATTGAGAAACCTTTGTGAGTATTCTGATGACAACCCATACTGCATCATTCCCTTGACGCGTCCTCGGTAAACCAGTCACAAAGTCAATCATGACATCATTCAACATCCACTCAGAAATGGTTAACTACTACTAAATCCCTTCTAGTCATTGATTCAGAAACATCCCCTACAGATAGGTGGAACACCTTTTGACAAGGACTAGAAAATATTTTTTTCATACCTTGCCACCGATACTAACAGGGTAGATAACGATACATTTTGGTGACACAAGGATGAACTTCCCAAACTGAGGAATGAAAGTCCTGTATCAGCTTCTGCTATATGTTGGTTGGCACCCACAGGCTTCCATTAAAATGCAATATCACATCCTCACCAACTGCCAATAAAGTAATAAGGTCATATCCTAACACACTCTCCCATTAGACTAGTCCTTTTTATTTTGATGGCTGCCTCTTCCACACTCGATCAAGATGAGTAGAGGTAATAGGTACAAAAGATAGAAATGTCTGCCCCTATTTGTTGTGCATCTCCAAATGAATGTTAGAGAACATATCCATAAGTTGCCAGTCACTAATGTCCTCTTGAACTGCCTGTATTTGAGTCCTCCTACCCAGCGCATCTGCCACATTATTTACCTTCCTAGGCATATAGGCAAGCTCAAAGTCAACGGATGGAAAGTACTCAACCCACCATCGTTGTCTCTAATTCAGAACATGCTGAGTGAATATATACTTGAGACTCCAATGGTTTGTGTAAACAAGAAAATGATCTCCCTGAAGATAATGTCTCCAACATCACAAGGCATGAACAAATGTAGAAATATTGAGATCGTGCATCGGGTAATTTCTCTTCAGTGGATTTAACTATTATGAACCGTACGCAAAACCCATTCTCCCTACATTACCACTGCTCCCAGCCCAAAACATAATTCATCATAGTAAACAATATAGCTTTTACCAGCTCTACAAATACTAGTATTGGTGCTAAATTCAACCTCCCTTTTAGCTACTGAAAGGCTGACTCACAAGAATCGGACAACATGTACTTCACACCCTTCTTTTCCAGGCTCATAAATGGAATATTTAAGCATGAGAAGTCTTTTATGAAACGTCTGTACTAAATATCGTGCCCTAGAAAACTATGTACCTCAAATAAATTCTTCAGATGCTCCCACGAAACTACAGCTCTCACTTTCTCTGGGTCTATTGATACTCATGTCTCTAAGATAACATGACCCAATAAGTGAATATTGTCCCTCAAAAAGTGGCATTTTGAGAGCATATCATATAACTGATGCTCTCTCAGTCTAGTCAAAACAATCTCAAAATGTGTGGCATGGTCATTTTAGGTGTGAAAGTTCACCCAGATATCCTCAATTAAGACCACCAAAAAAGAATCCATGTATGGATGGAACACTCGGTTCATCTGTTCCATGAAACCTGCATGCGCATTTGAGAGAACGAATGGCATAACCACATACATGTATAGACCATAATTTCTATGAATGGTTGTAAGAGGTATATCATATGGTCTAATGTGAAAATGATGATAAACAAATCTCATGTCAATATTCAAGGACACACGAGATCCTCGAAGCTGATCAAAGAGATCATCAATCCTCAGCAAGGGATATCGGTTCCTGACTGTCAGTTGGTTCAACATTTGATAATCCACACAAAGTCTGAGGGTACTATAATCCTTCTTCAGAAATGGGTTCAGAAAACCCTAATGAGATGTACTGGGTCAGATGAATATCATTTCCTGAAAATACTCTAACCGCTTCTTGAGCTCTTGTAACTCTGGTGTAGCCATCCTATAATGTGGAATAATCACTGGTGCCACTCCTAACACTACCTCAATATAAAATTCCACCCCTCTCTCTAGAGGAAAACCTGAAAAATCTTCTAGGAGGATATCCCTGAAATGATACACCACTGGAGGAATGTCTATCTTTGAAGTCCAATGGTAACCTAGATATGAACTTTCAATCTGTGTAGTAACTCCTCCTAACCCATGATGCTCGAGTCCTGGTCTACATTCCTGGACATCCCACATACCCTTATAAAGAAACAATACACCCTCTAGTGATGTGATACTCACCCTATAGTTATAGAAATCGACATCTGATTGGAAGGGAACTAACCGGTACATTCATAGAATGATGTTATATCATGTCATCATAAAGACGTAGAGGTCCCATAAGAAGTGGCACCCACTAACCTCAAAAGGTCACTCCATGCACATACGTTCACTATTCATTCTTGTCCCCAATGGAGAGTCAAACGTCATGATATCAATAGAAGAAAAGATAAGGATTCCCAGACTCTCCACAACAACAACACATATAAAGCCATGGGAAGCCCCTGTATTAAAAAAGAGCAGAAACTAAAATGGAAGCAACTAGGATCGTACAATGAACTGTAGTGAGTATGGGATCCTGATCTTCCTGGTTTTGTTGCACTGTAAACAACTGGAATGTACCACGTCCCTCGGACCCAGCCTGAACACCCAGAGCCGATCCACCCTGTTGTCGCAGAAAGCTTACAGATTGGATACCATGATAGTGACCTCCCCTTCAGCCTGAAAAATTGGACGAACATAAATTTCCAGACTGATAAGAAACTGTTCATGCATATCATGAATTAGGAGTCATAGAAGAACCCATATCACCAGCTGTTGGTGAGAAAAATTGATCAAAATGCTAAAGATGAGCCATCTTGCCACAATATCAGCACTCGACTGGGTCTCTCAACCAGTGTGTCCCTGTATGCCCACTCTTTCCACACTAGTATCACCCGACATTTATACCAGAAGAACTGTCATACCTCCTCATATTCCCACATGTATACTCCATGCAGCGCTTCCTGCTGTCAGTAGTAGGGATACCAACCCAATATGCCAAACTTCCTTGGCTCATAGCTCTAGAATCCCTCAGATTGTGCTCTGTGATCAGTTCTTCTTTGACTATATAATTTATGGAATTCAATCTCAAGATGTTCACCTAAGATTAGATGTTGTTCCCTAGACCATCCTTAATCATCTTGGCAAAGAATAGCTCACCTCTTCTTAGAATAGGTGTGAAGCGTTGCAGCTCAGTGAAGTGAGAAGATTACTCCAGGACTGAACGAGTACCACACCCCAGACTACTGCACTCTCAGGCTTGATCGGTCCTCATGTCTCTAGGTAGGAGTAGTCATAGAAGTAATGATATAACTCATCCCATTCCATAACCTACTAGTGTCCCACCTGTGGGATCACATCCCACCAGCTCTTGGTGGATTCCCGAAGCATATAAGTAGTATGAATCACCCTCCTCTTTGGAGAACCCTCTATATTCTCAAAGTTAGAAAGAATGGATTTTAACCATTCCTCTACAGCCTTAGGTCCTCCTTACCCTGTGATGGTATGAGGAAGCAACTATTAGAAAACCTAGGTAAACTCTTCCATAGATGGCGTAGGATGCGTTACTCTTTGGAAGGACTGTATGAACCACACAATGCCCTCTTAGAACTTTTAATTAACACCTATATCTAGAATAACGGCTTGTGCCATGACGGTCATGAGTCAAGGATCTGCTAGCAGTTCCTGATTTTCCATGTATGATGTCCTATCACCGCCATGTAATTGGCACACAACAGGGGGACGTCTCGGTGGCATGAATCTGCAAGGTTAAGCACACCCTTTACATCAAAAATTACATGGAATGAAAACTATATGTGTTATAAGGGAACATGATAAAAAATTAATTACTGTTTATCAAATCATGGTTTCACATCATGTATAATACCTACACATCATGTTCCATTAAGCATTCACAAGGGCGTGTACCTTTGTCAACCTAGGTTATGTAACACCGCATACACATGGCGTGTTATCCAAAAAAACATCATGTACTTGAATACTCATCCCCTTCCTGAGTTCCTTTACACGGATATGCCACACGGTTCTTCTTATTCAAGACTACACCATGTTTTAGTTCCTTACATGATTTCTACTAGAAAACATCACTGACCCATGTACATATTCACACGGTCGGTTACACGACTCATTCTACATGTCATGTTCCATATAGACTTGGCGTGTATATGAAGGATTTCACTGACCCATGTTTTTCGTTAAATGGTTTTATTCAAGGGTTACAATACATGGCATGTTGAAGAACAAAATGGCGTGTATAACCTATGTTTTATCTATCTGTTTCATTAGTCACGCGAGTAGACACATGGTCTACACAACTTTGAGCGTACAACTGGTATACAGTGTGTTATCGCAATGATTTCCCAACCCTGTGTCTCTGCCCACACAGTTAGTGACACTGTTAGAGACTAAACAACATGTATATACAGTACACGACGTGTACTCAATAAAAATAGTTTCTTCATGAATAGAAGGACACATGACATGTACTCATAATTACACGTCGTGTATTCTGGGATTTTCAAGACATTAAACCTCAGAAACTACGCCAAAACCTTGAAAAACACTAAAACAAACATTAAAGGGAGGGATTCAGATCCGTGAGGGTCCATACTCCATGTGAATAAATGCTTGGAATCTTATACATGTCATATAACAGAAAACCAAGGCAATGATCCACGCAATTCTGATCCATGAGGGACTATAACACATCAACAACCAAAGATAGGTGTTCATCTAAACGAAACCTTACCAAAATCAATACTCTATCAAAATCAGGTATTCTATCAAGGCATCCATCATAATAACATGAATATCTAACAAAAAATATATCAAAAAAACATGAAATTTCTAATCAAACCTAAATGGCATGGAAGAAATGCATGAAATGTGATCTCTAGAAAGTGCCTATATGATGCATGAGATGGAAAACCCTCATCTAATCAGGTTGCAATAGAAACAAAACCTTAATAATATCAACAATATCATCACACAACTTGTGAATCACCCAATGGTGAAATCAAATCAACTATAAAATTAAAAAATTAAAAAATAAAATAATATAATGAGGTAATTTGGATTTTCATCATACATGGGTTAGCTACTCCTGATAACAGCTTATTACCATGTACCTATTTCCTTTTGATCCAAAGATATAGGCTCTAAACAAATAGTTATGAAGAAAATTATTCCATTGTTACCACTTTTAAACATCCCGATTTTAGAATCTGCCCAGAGGTGCCTCATACCCGATGGGTCACATGGAGTCAAGCACATATCGCCGAACACCAGAGGATTCCAAATAGTAGCGATGAACATGGGTGTGATATTGGGGAATCTGTTCCCTTATTAGAAGTTTAACAAAAAATATGTAAAACGTATATCAATGGAGGATGTCATAATAATACCATACAACATTAACCAGTGAAATACTGGATGATGTAAACTGGAGCACATATATATAATGTTGCATGATACATAGGTCTACCAAAATAGCCAAACACATCACAATGCTGGAATGCAGAACTAAACCAATGTAAAAAGGAAAAAAGTAAACAACTCTTCAGCACCAAAAGCCGCAGCTGGGTCCCATGCTATCCAGATCCAAAGCAGTCATGTACCTAATGTAAAAGAGTGCTTGACCTTATCTATACCTGCAACAATATAATCTGTTTGGGCCCAAAATCCTGACCAATACATGGTTTAAGACTAATAATAGTAGGAAACCACCCAAAGACATGTGCATAACATTCAGTGAATATATATGGCAGAAAAAAACAAAAACAATTAGTAAACAATGATGTACATGTACTAACAATCCTACAAATCAATTTCATTCATTTTCATATATTTTTTATGCAACTAATCACAAAAAGGTAACCCTATGGGAAGTACTCATAGCCTAACCCCTCTGTTTCAACAAAAACAAACACATGAAAACTAATAGTAAACACTCACAGTCAAACCCCTCTGGTTCGTCTTGAGGAAAGACACTCTGAGAAAGCACTCACTGTTAATTCCACGTGAGGTCTTGTATCAGAAACTAATAGGCACTATGAGGATGAACTCAAAGTCCAATTCCCCATGTGGCCAATATCAAGGAATCTATAGACACTATGAGGGAGTACAACGTCCATCCCCTCTATGGTCTCATAACGTAATAGTAAAATAGACACTCTAGGGAAGCCCACAACGTCCATTCTATATATGGTATACTACAACATGTTCTCACAGCCCTATATAAGTCAATTGTGCACAACGATAGATGGAACCAAAGAAAAATCTCTAGAAATACTTGGATAAACCATCTATATCATATCATAGCATGAAAATTAATTATCACTCCATCCAAACAATACTAACCATGGAAAAAAGTAGCAGCCTAACCGGAATGGCTAGACCAAACGGTCAAAAACTATATAACAGGGTAAAAAATTCCATAACATGAAAAAATTATCTTTATTCCAAAACAATCATCCTTTATCCAATCAAACATGACATAGTAGAAAAAAATGTCTAAAAACATAATCACACAATACCCGGTACGAGGGTATTGGCAATTTTGTACATAAAATTCATGACTATATAGAGAAATGCACAAACCACCTAAATCGGCTTTGTGAAATCGATATACATGAATCTCAGGCCCCGAATCTCCTTAGAATTCCATGGATCTACAAAATTGTTAAAAACATTCAACTAAGGATAAGTCACAAATGAGGTGAAATCATGAGATGAATATCCAAAAGAAGGGAGAAATCACCGATGTGATTCTAATGCAATCGACGACTGTCGATTCGGAGAAAATAAGGCAAGTAAGGGGCTCAGAGAAGATCAGTGGTTGTACGGACCCTCCTTGATGAATTAAGACAAGAAGAATTATGTTCTATCTTTCAAGTGTGACCCCGGTCAATTTAATGAAATAATAAAAAAGTACTTGACATGTTCTTTAAAAGTACATGGCATGTACTTGCCTTTTTCGGCCTCCACTTAAGGTTTTCTTAAGGTCACAACCCACAACCATGTACTCGGCTGTTACCCAACTTATACATGGTCACTTATGAAAAACAAGTTCACGACGTGTACATAAATGTACATGGAGTGTACTTTTGAAATTTCTAGAAACTCCCTTTTTTCTCAAAGACAAATAGAAAAGAAATACATACCTGAAATGAAGATCTGGGTTCATAAAAATCCAAAATGAATTTTTTATTTTATTTACACTGTATAATGAAAAATATGTTATCATTGTTATAGTTCCATTTTCCCGAAACTAATGAATCTGAAGACCCAATAAAATTGGATGGACATTGTATCATTAAGGACTCAATAGAATGTTGTTCCCGATTTTATTCATTTTTAATTCTATATTTATTCATGGATTGAGGATGTTATGTGAGAATATCAATGTGTATTTTATTCAATGTCCCATTGAATTTTTATTCTCAAGATATAAATCATTAGCATTTTCATCTCACTCAGCATTAATGTGGTTCTTTTATGTTCCATCCATTGACTAAAACCAAAAACAATAATGTTTGAATAAATAATCATAGTGGGAAACTAAAAAATCATGTAAATAACATTTATTATATCAAAATTTGGATACCTTCTTTAATATATGACATATTTGTTTTATCCTAAGACATTCATAGAAATATTCTATTTAAATCCTTTAGGATGGTTTGTGATGTGTTTGTGAGTTTCCAAAACATATCCTTGAGAAGTGTCATACCTGTTGGGAAACAAGGATTGTTGTCATGAACCAGTTCTTGATCGAGTCCAGCTCAATACAATTTTTTTCAGGGTTGTTTCCACTAGGTACATCTATTCAGGATCCACATGCACTTATAGAATCCAGAAATGGATTTATTTCTATAAAACAACTCACTCTATCCTCTATATAATTCTACTATATTTTCCAATATGTTGAATCATATGTATACTTATCATTATACATGTCCTTTAGTATCCCACTATGGTACTCTCATTGTAGTTTCCATAGGATAACAATCAATTTCCCCTAATAAAAACTATAATGAATCAGAAGATTCATAAATAGTCATTATATCATTTTTGTGGAATATACTTCA
Organism: Viscum album; assembly: GCA_963277665.1. NCBI lineage: Eukaryota > Viridiplantae > Streptophyta > Magnoliopsida > Santalales > Viscaceae > Viscum > Viscum album. The sequence goes on from OY728131.1 coordinate 1,591,282,355, forward strand.
CATTCCGTAAACTAAATCAAGAGAACCATAATGTGTTAGATCCTTTGGAAACATGGAAACATAAAAAGTAGGCCATAAGTGACCCACATCATCTCCCACACCATTCTTCATTACAATTACACTTCTAAGACACATAATACATAATACAGTTATATATAACCTGTCGAAAGGAAACATGAAATTTGTGAGATAATATGATTATTAAGGATAAATAAGGGAGATATGAAAGAATAACATGAACATAAGGGAATTACATCATGAGAATCATAATTGAAAACCGTACCTTTCATATCAAATATCATAATATTTAGTCATGGAATTATAATTCTTAGTTCATATGACGTGAGACTATGGGAGTCAATGAACATGATCCTTGAGATAATAATATGTACAACTTATAGAATACAATAAACCAAGAAAAATAATTTCTATAATAGTCAAGGATCAATGGAAAGACAATAATATAGGAAACTTTCCTTTATTGAACCAGATTCACATCTATGTACAACATGATATTACTGAACTGGGATCACATCCCATTACATCCATATATTATTAAACCAAATTCACTCCCCATTCTTTCCATTTTCTATCTCATGAGATATATGTCTTAACAAAAACCATTTTAGGGTGATATAGGTCCCACCCATCACGTTATAAAAACCATATTAGGTGTGACATAAGAATATAAATAGTCATCATATAATTACTAGTGAAATGAAATAGGTATTATAAACATGTAATCAAATATTAACCTATGGAAAATATATAGGTTTCATAATCATTTCAGAATGGAAATCACCTGTATATAAACATATTTCAGAAGAATATAACTCATGGAAGATAAATAAGTATCATAATCATATAACTTGTGGAAGAGAAACATTAATAATAAAAATAATTCCATTAAAACATAAAACATTCATATAATTAAAATGAATGGTGTTCCTGGATCATATCCCCAGTATTTTATAAGTAACACCAATGGATTTCATGTTAGATGGATATTAGTTTTGATATACCATTTAAAACATTTATTGAGGAAAATATCATTTCTATTTGGGAAAAATATTTTTAAAATATATAACATTTTGAACAATGTTTTACGTGGAAATTTCCTTTAAAATAATAAAACAATATTTTAATCAGTGATCATCCATGGATGTGGAGAATTTTGTCTATTCTAATAATGTATTTATTTCACATTTCAATAAAATTGAATTGAGTATTGTTTTGGAAAATAACTGGAGGATTTGTTTAAAATATAATAATTATAATAATTGGTAATTTTTTTAATATAATAATTAGAATATATTAAATTATGTTGGAAAATGATCTTTAGAAAACTCTATTTTTAATGAAAATAGATTTCTGATAGATGAGAAAAACAGTGTCATGTTATCTAAAAACATCGACTTGATTATTATAAGTACCGAAGAGTGAAAAAATGTTACCATTACATAGTAATATTATGAATAAATTTATATCATGTAAATTAATGTAAATTATTGAGATATTAATAATTATATTTCATCATTGGAAGGATAACATAAACAATCACGACAAATGGTTTGATTATAGGAATAAACTTTTAGAACAGACGTGAAATTTAATCAGAATTATGAAGAATAGATTAAATTACATGATTTATAAAATATATTTAATAAAATTATATTAGTTGTATGATATTTCAACATGGAATTATATAAACCTTCTAAAATAATATAGCTGCTTAATATTATAGGTGTCTCAATGACGGAAAATTGAGAAAAAAGCCTTTAATGATTTTGTAACTTGTAAAATGTAAACCCATGAAAGAGATATCTAAAAATTCATATATAAATAAATTAAATTTTTATAATAATCGTAAAATAAATATATTTTAAGTATACAAACCGCATATATGAATTGGTGCTGAACATAGATTGTGTCTCATAGAAAATTAAAGTGAGAGGCAAATCTCTTAATATAAGTAATGACTTCTGTCGTACCCATTAAAACATCCCTAATAAAGAAATATAAGACTATGATAAATAAAATTAATAATAATATTCATATATATAATATTCATATATGATTTTTATGAATTTTTTTGACCTAATTTTTAAGGATTCCTTGTTAAAGTTACGTTTCCTGTAATAACTAATTTTTTTATAAATATTTATTATTCATGGTATTTTTAGTTCTATTACATTAATAATGATTTAATATACTATATTATGATAATAATGATTTAAATATAATATTATATATATATAATATATAATGTATAGAAATATTAAAGGAACTACACTGTTCATGGAGACAGTTGGTCGTACCTATTCTTTAACATTGTGTCAATTTTCATATCAAATTGAAAGAAATAAGGGTACATATTGATCTATTTTCTTTTAACAATAATTTTAATTTCATATATATCTTGTGTTTTGTTAAAAAAATCCATAATAAACTCAATGTATTGTGTGATCAAATCATATCTATTTGCAAGGCGGTAGTCTACTGTTCCCATAAACGACATTATCGTATTACCAAAAAATAGAAAGCATGAAGATATGTGTGATATAAAAAATCTATAATCGTAATAAAATTCTAAAAAAATGAAAATAATGTATAAATATTATTTCAATCAGTATTCCAAAACTTGAAAGGTGGTAATGGAAAAAACCTAATGACATCAGTTCTCTAGGAAGTAGTCTGTCGTGCACACAAATGATGATTAATTAACATATTTGACAGAAGTGGGTGTGTTTGTGTGTTATAACCATGACATAAAAAATATCTAATTATATGGTATATTCTAAGGATATTATATAATAATGATATAAAAGGAATTTAAGGGGATGGAGGAAGAAATAATACTATAATGTATGTTGATGAATGTCAATGATTATCTGGGTATATTATTTTTATTTTCAGAAAAGGACTTCTTTGATTGGGTGTATGGCTAATATAAGACCTTAATGAGGAGGTGAGGGATTTTGGGAAGATATGTTTATAGTTAATGGTCGAGAAAATGGTCTAGGGAGCCACGAGGAGATAAGGACAGGGGTGGATTTTTATAAGAGAGTTGAGTGGGAAATATGTAAATTTTTAAAAGAGAGATTTCATACCACATTTATTATACTAAAAATCTGTACAAAATAGATTTAATTAAAATATTATTCATGATAAAGTATAAATATATACATAAAATTGTCTTTGGACATGTTATGGGTAATTTTTAAAACTTATTGTAAAATTTTATCCATTAACTAACCATGTTTCTACCTTAACCATGACAATTATTTTTAATTTCTTTCACTAACAGATGAGAAAAAAATAATTTTTATTTATTATAAATTATTAAAAATTTATATTTCATAAAATGGTATAAATGTTTTCAGGTTTAATTATCAAAATAGTTAGAAATTAATTTAAAATTAAGTCCCATATGTGTAATGAGATCAGGTTTTTAATGGGAAATTACTAAAATGATTAAAAATATTTGATATCAAATTTGTATGTAAAATTGGATCTAATGACATAAATAGGATTAATAGATTTTTAATTAACTGATTATATATTAAAACCAATTTAAAATATAATTTAACTTTATAAATAAATTAATTGAAAAAAATTGTTTAATAAAAAAGATTTATATTTTACTATTCATCAAAAAATAAAAAATTCAGGAATATCCTAAAAATTCACTCCAAGATAAATTTGAAATTTTGAATTGAAAAAGAAGCTCATTTATGAAATTAATTTTCTATTTTTGTCAAAATTAATTTTATTATTCGTCAAAAAAATTCATAAAAAGAATTTGTTTAAGAAAATTGTATTTTCAAAAATCAAATTTCCAAAACGTATATATTTTGTTATAAATTTGATTCATTTATTTAAAAAAATAATAATAAATAATTAAAAATTAGTTATTACATTTAATTTTTCTATGACAAAGGACTAGTTTACAGTGGTCATTTTTAAACAACTATATATATAATAATATATCAAAGTTTTTTAAAAAATATGGGACATATGTCACACAAGCTATTCAAGAGTGGGATGTAGTGAATGATAACCCATGGTCGTCTATAATAGAATATTGTATTGTTAGGTTGTGTAAACAATCTATCAATGAAGTTTAATTTATTCAAAATAAAAAATCCATTAAAACTTTGTGTGCTAGAGGGATATTAAAAGCAGTATTAGTGTTGGTTCAATTATATTATTTTTTTAAATGCAGAAATTCTTTCTAGAAGATATAGGACACATAAATGAGCCACTTCATGGTAGTATCATAACCATGTATTTGGGAAAAATTGGGTGCCCTGGATGGGTTGGTATTCTTGATTTTTTTCATTATAGTTCTATGTTATTTTAAATTGAGTGATGTACTTGTAGGGAGATGTTATTAATTTCAAGGATACCATTTGTGACATTGTTTGGAATAAGGTCATATATAAATTCATCACTCTAGGGACCTAGTGATACATGTGAGATGCATAATTCTAGGCACACACACCAGAAAATGGGTCATGGTTAGGAAATATATTTTCAAAGGCATATTGTTTCTACAGTAATTTTTATGAAAAATGTTCCTAATAAGAAAAATTATGGTGCTGAAAATATTTATAATATGTCTATGGAATGGTTAATGTAGAATTAATTCATGGTTATTCATTTAATCAATGTTATAAATGGGATATGTTGGGAGTGATTGAGAGTTATGAGCAGTTAGAAGTTTTGGTCATTGGGATAATGCTTGCTAAGTTTATTGTATGTGGGTAGAAGTGATCCATGTCTTCTTTAAAATATGGATTATTTATGTTTTCTATTTTGAAAAATGACTTTGAAATTATAGAGAGATACCCCCTTGATGATGTCAACCAGTTGGGAGACTAGAGTGTTTCCCAAAGAATACTAATCCATTATGGGAGAAGGAATCCCCGTTGGTTCCAGGTAACGAATGGAAGGATTAGTTATTTGAGAAATTTCCATAGTTTAGGAAGCTTATAGAGTTAGAAAAAGGGTTGAATTCACCAATCAAGTTCAATATGATAATATAGTTATAGATCCACCCCCCTCTAATTTTTTTAGAGAGGGCGGAGACATGGAGACAGTGTTATGGATTGATTCCATCCAAATGATTCTGGATCATTTAGAGACCCCACATGAAAGGAGACATGTATTGGTGGAATATATATTATGGGGACCCAAAAACACAATGGTGATATATTCAATCATGAGATTATTAGATGGATGGGTGGAACAGAACGATTTGAAGGAAATTTTTGGGGATTATTATTACCCTGAGATAAAGAGGCTGCTGAAAATATTAAAATATTTAAACACTTGAAATAGGGAAACATGAAAACGATTGATTATTCTAGTCACTTCACAAACCTGAATCATTTTTCAATAAATTTGGAATGATATTAGATTAATATTCCCCTCCACATTTAGAATGACCTTATATGTGAGATCAAGTCTTCTGTAAATTTCGTTCACTAAAAGTGGTTTGTTGAGGTGGTGGATCACACTAATATTTCAAAAGGGAACATGAATTATGATTCTAGGGGAGAAGTGAAAATTGAAATTGGGTGATCTAGTGGCATATAATTCCACAGTAGGAAGAATCGTTGTGATAGTTTTCACAAGAGTATGGGAAGAAAGAGTAGTTAAGGAAGAGGGACCATGGCCTAGGGTGTATTTCATTCATCTTTTATTTGTGTGGTAGGCCAAACCACGTGAGAGGAAGGTACCCACAATCAACATAAGACTGTATATCGTTTTGTAGGATGGGTTATAAAATAAAGTTATATAATATCCTAGAGTAGGTAGGATGTGGTCGGGGATATTGGAGAGTATAAAGCATCAACATGGGGTTAGCTACTTTGTATCAGTCCGGTAGTTGGTGGTTCACTAGCTGAACTGTGTTGGGTGGAGAGCATGTTTCTTGAGGAAAAGATATTCCTTACCATAAAGATAATTCAATAGTGGAAACTCATATTGTGGCCCATTGTATATATGCATGATATATTCATAGAGCATAGTATACACCTAGTAGTGGTGTGTCAGGTCCATTAAAAGTTTGAGGTACGATTTTTATAAATTCCACAATTTCAGTTCATTATTCTCTATAGGGTCTTCAAATTCGTTTATATTTTATCACCATTTAAATTATTTTGGTCTATAAGTGGATCATGTCGGGTTTTTTCATTATGAAACTGTTAGGTGTATGAGTAGAAAATTTATGTCAATTCTAGGAGTTTAATCTCAAGGATTGATGTTACCTCTTCCTTAGGGACTTGTTTCACCACCTAATTTTTGGGATTGAATTTATTTTTGGGATGGAATGGTTGATGTTTTTAACTTATATCAATTTTTATCACTAAAGGGTAATTCTCAAGTCCCTTGATGGTGACACTTATATATTTGTCATCGGTGATGGTAAATCCCATAAGGACGTGTACTTATTGTTTTCCAGTGGTTTGGTGATATCACAGTCCTTGTGGAATTCTTTGTGATTGATGTTGGATGGTAGAGGGATATGTAGTTACTCTTATAGTGGATTGGTTTCACAATGTTTTTTGCAATGGAATCTCAAGGATTCCTCCTATGAGAGAGATATATATAGAAATTACAATTGAGTAGTTACTTGGAGCGAAGATGATTCCCAAGCCTTCATATATAATTCGGTAATAGATATTCAACATATCAATAAATAGGTGAATGAATTTTAGGATAATTTATTTATCTTTCCAACTATGCCAAATGGTGGTAAACTACTATTATTTTCCATGAAGGAGGATGGGTCATTGTTCTTCTTCATCAATTACCAAAATTTCAATCAAAGAAAATTTAAGAACTGATACACACATCCACATATCAATGTCCCTTTTGATCATATATTATTATTTTCATTTTCTCCAAAATTTAGTTGGTGTCACAATATCATCAGTTTTGGGTGAGACCATTAGATACACCACAAATAATGATTTGGATAAGGTATTGCTGTATGAGTTCCTTGTGATGCCAATGTGGTTATCAAATATTCTGAAAGTGTAAATAGAACTAATGAATAAAATAATCCTCCCATACATAGATATTTTTTAGTTGTTTTGGTGGATGATATTTTATTGAATTCTTAGACTCATTATTATCATCTCAACCATCTTGATGTTTTGTTTAGTACACTGAGAGGGCATAATCTAAACGACATGCTATCCATGTGGTGTCCTAGATCAATAATGTTAATTTCATGGGTCCCATAATCTCTAAATATTGTTTTTTGTTGGACCTAGGAAATGTTCAAGATGTTTTCTATTGGGAGTATCCTAAGATCATTTTCAAAATAAATAACTATGTTGGGTCTGGTGTGATATTATTGAAGGTTTTTCAAGGACTTCTCTCATATAGAAGCACCACTTTTGGGCTTCACCAAGAAGGGTGTCAGGTTCTAATGGTTATGTTCATGAGATAATTACATCCAAAAACTAAATAATAATTAATATACAAATTATTTTGATGTTACCTGAGTCGGGTAAGGGGGATACTATGCTTTGGGAAGCGTCTGGGGTTAGGCATGGAGTAATTTTGATACTAGAATGTTAATTCATGATGTATGGGTCTCCATAGTTGATCATTAACGGAATAAATAGACATAATCATGACTTATAGTTTGTGACACTAATTTTTATGTGAAATATCTAATCTGTATACTAACCATAAAATACAGGAAAAAATATTTTCAAAATTGGATTTGAACATTATTCTATGAATATGGATTGATTTATAAAATATTTTGAAATTTATTTGGAATATATTCATGGAAATGGAAACATTGTTGTTGATTCCCTAAACTAAAAGGAAAAAATAGGTAGTTCATGTTTTTAGTTCTAAGAGTAAAATGATGGATTTTTTCATTGTGATGCATATAGAGGTTCATGTGGTCCGTAGATAACTGATTGAAATATCTATAATTTTATTCAACCCCTTGGTCAAAGATCATGGAGAGGGATTAGAGGGATTTCAACTATTTTTCCATGAGGTAAAACCTTGATGATGTTGAAAAACCATGCAACTAAACTATCAATGATGATGTGATTGTTTATATTTGAGACCCTGATGTTGTGACCATTAGTATTTGAAAAGAGATAGTTCATGAGTATCATTCATTGAAATGGGTAGTCCGTCTTGTTTTAACAAAAATATATCATGGCCTTTATATAATGTATTGGTTTTCAAGGATGAAGAAATACATTACATTTTTCATGTAATGATGCTTTACATGTTAGCATGTGCACGACAAGCATCAATGGTTGGGTGGTATGCTATCAAAATTTCTTATTTTAGAATGGAAGTGGATGATATCACCATTTATTTTCAGATGGGACTTTTGAGGATGCCTTAAACGAATTATGTGATATAGGTTCTTTTGTATCAGTTGACCCATGCAGCTCATTTTGTACCAATCTGAGAGACCTTAAATGTGGATTAGTTGGGTGACTTAAATGTTCATACGATGGTGTGGTTTCAGAGGGTTCCAATGACTATAGTTTTATAATTGGATCCAAATTTTACATCAAAATTCTATAATCATTTGAAAAAATTTCTCAGTACCCAGTGATTTTTGATTATGTACATTCATTAATAAGAAGAGAGGCATTCATGCATACTCTACAGGTCTTAGAGGACATATTTGGGGCTTGCGTCATAGAATTTGGTGGATATTTTTTGAAAAAACATAGAGGTTATGTAGTTATCATAAAAAAATTATAACCACAAAACTATTCATATTTGACGATATTAGGTTGTCTATGGTAGGCTGTATTGATCCCCATTTTTTTGGATGGATTATGGGGAATCTAAGTATTGGGGTTTAATATCATGTATTAGACATTAAAGATGCTTTACTTGGTTCTGAAACTAATGGATATGTCTTTCAGTATAAATAAATTCATATACAAGTCAATGTCATCAGCCTATATAAAATTTAGTTTATGATTCTGTGTTATTACAGATGTATCAATAGTTGGGCTATCATAGGATTTATAAATAGACCACATTAGCACCTAGGTATGTGGGGTCATTTAAGAACATAGAGTGGGTCATATAGGTGGTGTCTCTCTGGGATCTTCAACAACAACATATTATTATGAAATTTTTTTTCATGTGTTTCAAAATTAATAATATGACCCCAAAACCTATTGTGTTATATATATTAATGATGTTGATCCTGTGTTTGATGAATCCTTTTAGGATAATCTAGCTCATATTGTGCATCACAGTGAAATTATTTTACACATTATGACTATGCCTTTTTAGTGTGTTATGCAATAATTGTAACATTAAACCTATATCTTTTGTGAAGGAGGTGGATTTTCATTACCAATGTCATGATATTTCCTTCTAAGAGACCCAATAATTCGTTGGAGCATGGCTCAAGGATGATCGCTTATAATGTCGTGGAGTTTCTAATATCTCATAATTCTATTGCTGTACTTTGTTGTTTATGTTTTTCTTAAAAACATTATATATTGGTTAGTGAAATATTTTTATGGGAGTATAAGTATACTCATGTTTGTTCAGGGGATTTAGAACATTAAAATGTAAGAAAATAGGATTCTTTAGGTAGAGCACAAAATTTTTGAATTGTTAAAAAGATACCATGCCCCTAAATCATTTAACCTGTAGGGGAGATGCATGATTGAAAAATTATTCAAGGGGGATCCTAAAAACCATTTGAATTGGGAATGATACATTTCACAAGGCTATCACATGGTTTTTCTAACCATGTTGGCTCCCAGGGGACTGTGCAATCCATACACCCTTTAGATAGAGGGTAGCACATGATTAGATAAATTTTTGGAAAACCATGGGGGCCAATCCATGTTCCCTATTAAGATTGATGGGTTTTAACCATTCCCCCTCACGATTTAGGAATCCTTACATGAATTTATCATCAATTATTCCTACAACAACCTTGGTTATGAACCAACCCCTGATAATCTTCCCAAGGTTCAATCTACCTTGTTTCTATATAGTCTGGAGTGCCATTGGGGGTTGATAAAAACTTCGGGTGATTATAAAAATACATTTCCATATATATTTTCATTATGGGATTGTGTAGTTGTTCATATCATTATAAATAAATAAATCATTATTTTTGAGAATATTTATTGGTTTGGTCTTCAAAGGTAGTCTGATTTTCAATTAATGGTCTATGTTAAGAGATATTTCAAAAAATATTATTGAGTAAGTTTATCTACATGTTATATCCCATATTTTTGATGCCTAATTGGAAGGTGTATTCAGTCTTATAGTGGTATAATCTTTCTTCAAATTTTATTTCCATGGTTGGAGGTGGTAATTTTGTTGATTGAATGATAAATTGGAACCTCTGTGAACCTTATGCGATAAAATGAGTATGTTTGATCGGTCCTATGTACACCCATTATGTGTGAAACTTCTTTAAACATGCAATATTTGTATGTTTAATGATAAATTTTTGTTTTTATGATATTTAACTAATTGTAAATTAGAATATCCCAATAAAATTGTCGGATGGGATGATGCGAGAAACATGAATAGTAGTGAATTTGATGATGGGTAAATGAAGGAAGATCATAACTTTGTAATGGGGCTTGAACTAATAGTAAAATATCTCAGAAAAAAGTAAATAAATATTTGTAATTATTTACGTTGTAAAATGATATCTTTTCGGGAATTGAGAATATGATTTTTGTAAAGAATAATGGAAATGTTACCCCCTTTTTGTTTTATATAATGATATGATTAATGATGATGATCATATGTGTTCATGATATATGGTAGTGGGATGTTGAAATTATGCTCTACTCACATGGGTGGGAATGACTTATAATCAAGGAACCCTGTGAAGAGTAGTTATTCGGTGAATATGCAGATGCTATTAAAACCGAGGTTATGGACCAGGCATTCCTATCATGGTTGTGATAGTCAAACATGTTGTTTCAAATCACAATCAGTTTTACATAATAAGGATCAATATTTCTGACCTGTGACCCTTTTTAACACACGGGTATGTCAACTGGAAAGGGATGAAACATGTTGGTTGAAAATTGGAAAAACATGGGAAAGAAAGTGATTATACTTGATCTAATAAAAGTTAATTTATTTATCATATATTATCATCATATTTTTTATATCTACTTCTATATACACTGTATTAGAATGTATATTTTGTAGACTCCATTGGTGGTGGATTTTATAGTTGTACTCACACCCTTCTTGGGCAACCATTGGGTAACTGAATATAATTTATTGTTTCATGTGAGGACTGGGGAAAAAGCTCTGTTAAAGAGGGTTAATTCTAGGATCACTCACATTCATGGATGACGGAACCATACATGTTATCAAGAGACACTTTTTGGATTATTTATCATGTCATTATTTTGACTTTTCTATTTCATTTGGCACTGTATAACAAGACATGGAATATTTTAGGTTTAGTTGTGGGGATGTACTGTGTTTTGAGAATTTTTTTGGTAATATATGATTATATATTATTTTTATCTATTGTTTATCCTCTTATATATTGTGGATAACTCTTGTAAATATGGTATAAAATACTCATGTGTTTCATTAGACCCTCATTCCTAGTCGACAAACATTAGAATATGTTGAGGAATGCCTAAGGTCGTTGTATAATACTAACTCGGGACACCACATAGCGCACCAGTTTCAAGATGTTACAACTTATAAATAGGACTAGAGGATCATTCACTTATTGTGTCTATACTATTATGTAAATTCATCTAATTAATTAATCAATTTAGATTAAATAATAAGTATTAAGGGTTTTTTGAGTAGCATGATTTAATCATGTGTTTTTAGAATGAATAAGTGATTTTAATAAAAATGTATATTTATGATAAAGGTTTGTACAATATAATATTTATTATATTTATTGATGAATTATGTAGTGATATTTAGTTCCTAAATAAATAGTCATAGTTCATGTATTGATAAATTTTGATGAGGGAATATGAACCAATCAAAAATTATTGATTATAAATAGTATTAAAAAATTATTTATATTAATAAAAAAAATTCATGTAATATCATTAATATCATTAATAATATTAATAATAGATGTCAGTTTAATTATGATTTATAAATATGGAAGGGGATTGAGTTAAATTTTATAACCCTAAACCATAAATAATAAATATATATTTATAAAACTTTTGACAATCACTCTTAGTGAGCACAATGGATAGAGAGTAACTTTATCAAGCCTTAGAGAAAAATTATAGATCTACAATGAGATCTATATTCCTCCTCTATCAAGAAATTTATTAAACATTAATATTTCATCCTCTATTGAGAAAAATTATTAGATGATTAACCATGAACAATGCAGGTATGAAATATCATCTATGTAAGCACCAAATGATTATACAATGATACCGATAAATTTTAGTGAACTTGTGGATCAATACATGGGGGATTCTATAATATGACCCAATAACACAAAGACTTATTTATGAGATATAATCAATCTAATAATCAACTAATGTGTAATTACATGCGTATGTAATTCTATATTTATAAACAAATTAATTATAAATTACATGTGGAAATTATATTTTTAGGGTCTTAGAGTTTTTTAGTAGTCATGAAATCTATGATTATAATTTAACATGAATTTTTTTATTCATCATAGATAGTCATCTACAAATTATAAAAAACATATAAGCTTTCTACCCAAAAGGGCCTTCTGATTCTCTTCGATCATTCAAGTGGTATTAGAGATGTCACCTTCTTAATTTATAATTATTAATTACTCATCGTTTTTAAATGTGTTTGTGTTTTATTTTATTTACATAGACTCATTTTAATATTTTTCATCATCATTACACCACATATTTATTCTTGTAAACGAAACATCTTAAAAACAACATCTAGATGTTCCAAAGGTATATTAAAGAAAATACCAAATTACACAGTTTGAACATCCAATAACATAAAGTGTATAATCACTTATCATATGTGTCACTACATATTAGATTACATGTGATTAAACTAGATATAAGATCAAATAAAAGAAGAGTACGGTGTAGATCTAGATATGATGACACACGAGTTGAAGAACTATACATAATGTAACCACTATACATGATGTGTGGCAGTCGATTTCCTATGGTCGAGAATGTGGGGGTATGATAACATGATGTGTATTAGATACATGACCTGAGGAATATCATTACATGTATTTTGATTCTAAATTTCATTGTGTTAGACTATGAAATGTGTACCACAAAGTCATTCATGTTATGAAACAGGCCCAATCCCAATTCATATGATATGAATATAGGCATAATATTTTACACACCATGAAATAAACTACACAACATGTAGTATATTACAAGAAATGTTGTAAATCTAATGAAATTATTAAATTTAAATATAAGATTAAACATAAACAGATGGGTTTATTTTTTATTTATTTTTATATTACACAGTATGTTATATGACTGAAAATTATATATTTAATCAATTTCAATGATAAATGTAATGCTTACATGTTTCGATAATTTGAAAAACTATATTCTTTTGCCTCTAAGTGTATGTGTTTACTTCATTAATTTTAATTGAAATTATTTTCAAAAAAACATGGATAATGGTGAGTGAATTTTTATTTGATGGAATTAAGATAAATATAATTAATTGGATTATTTCATGGATATTTATTTTAAATAATGAACAAATTGAAGTAATTGATTACAATATTTTAAATGAATTCTAATAGAATGCTGTTTTGATGATCAAGAGATTAGACCAGCCTATTTTATGTAATAGTTTCTTTTTATATATTATGATTAAGTTAAAACAGATTAATTATATGTGATCTAAAACTAAATATTATGTATGTGACCCCATTCCCAATGTTTCTTTTTATAAACTCCATTTTATATAATCCATTGGATCCCATCACAGACATGTGAATAAAATAATATGAAATAATAGAGATCATAGACAAGTAGAATAATTCTAAATCCAGATTCTAATGAAAACCTAAATGAGGTCATACATATGAGATATGATTGAACTATAAAACATAAACTAATATAAAGTTGAATGGGATTTCCCCTAAGGTCAAGGGTTTTTTAGTATCTACTAGATATGATATTAATTAAGGAATTTATTTATTATTAAACTTATATTTTATTCCTGATAGTTTAATTTTAATTATTTATATATGTTGATAGAGTGAGACCACCTAATATAAGAATTAAAAATAATTAAATAATGAATTAAGTATATCCATTTTCTGTGAAAAATTAATTATCAGACATGGTCACTCGCTTAAGAAAAATACAACTAATATTAAAAGGGCATGTGAATGGATTAAATTTAATTTTATATATAGGTATAAAAATTCATAAAATAAAATGTTATAATTGTATATAATTCTACTAAAAATGATAGAATCAATCACATTTTTTAAAATACATAAACATGTCTTATTGGGGTGATTTTGATTATCATGGATCATTCAGTTTAATTTTTTTGGGTGAAATAACATGGGCCATATCAGGTGTTGACCATCTATAGATATTTGTGTAACTAAGAAGAAAGGGTTATAGAAATCAATAGTTTGGATTTCAGGATATGGGAGTCCACTTAATGGATCAAGAAACTGAATTGGTAATCTATTTCTCATGTTATGTCTACCAAAACAACTTCATATAAACTCTCAGGTCACTATTTGGATTATTGTTGGATGAATATGATTAATCTCCAATATAATATAATAACAACCTGATATACTAAAACTGATTATGGGGGATATTGGGTATACAAAAATGGTGGAAGATTAAAGAAATTTAATTAAATTTTTAATTCATATATTTTTTCTGTAATCAAAGAAGAACTAATAATCCTACATTAATTTCATTAAATTAAAAATCAATGAACTATGTTAACAACCCAGCAATTCATACTTGAGAAGGATAATATCTTCACAGGTAAGAATTTCAATGAATTTAATATGCACATACATGTTATTCTATTCTATGAACACAAAATAATCTTTTTGAAAACCCAACATCCTGAGTGTCATTCCACAGTGGTCATTGATGAACTAATATTCTTCTATATCAGACATAAAAATTAAAAAATGGATTTATAATTTTTTATCCAAGACTTCATGTCCATTGATTGTAAAACATTATTATGTTAATGATGATTATATCATCATTTATCACCATCATAATATTTATCATGATATGTAAATATCATACAGATATGATATCCCTTTTGCACTATCCATGTGCATGAATGGATATTTTTTACTATCTAATCATCATTTTGTCACAACCCATCCCCTGAGGCCCGTGTTTGGACATACCCTAAGCCTATCTTCTGAAGACCATGGGTTGACGACTAGCACCGAAGGTGTCAACCTGCAAGTGGGAGGCATTTTCCTGAGTACTATTACGCATGTAAACACAACCACTTCCAAAATCTAGAAAAGAAAAAAATATGTCCCCTAAACATATACTTTGTACATGTACACCTGAAAGTCAAATGGGACAAAATAAAACCAAACAACAGAATAACTAGGAAACATGAAAGTACAAAAGAAACATCAGAAGTCGTCCGCTCGAAATCCCACCTAATCGGTAAGTAAAGAGTAACTGCTAGAATATGTCGATGTATTCCACGCTCTCCTTGTCTCACTAGGCACCCCTAAGTCCTAGGAAACCAAGTGCTCTATTAAGGTGTCATTCATATACACCAGACACAACACGTACGAGCATATCACGTGCAAGGGTGAGTAAAAATATACTCATTAGGGACCCCAAAACATAATGGAAACACCACAATGAAATCCCAAAAAACTACAATGCATGATCACCAAGAATGATCAAGAAGCATGTCAACACACAACACGTGTATTATAGATTATGAATGTAGAACTGTTAATCACATTGTCGAACACTATGAGATGTTGGATACCTCCTTCTCGATGAGTACAATGGAACTTCCATGTCACAAATAAGCTGAATCTCACTATCTTTATGAATGACATGGTACTCATATATGATGATTACTATGGGTATGGTGGGTCACATATAATCCTCTCCCCACCTTGGGTTTGTTTGGTCACACAAAATCCACTTCCCACCTATGGCCATATTATGGTACTCCTCCGGTCGAGTATCATGGGTCTCCCAGGTCACTCTATAGTCAATCCCCACTATGGGTCTTCTAAGTCACATAGAAGCTTCTTCCCTTTGGTCCACAGTATCTGATCCATAGAGGGTCACTATCTAGTAGTCATTAGATCACATCCAACCACAAGGTTTCTGCATGTAACTTTCTTGATCTCAATAGAACCACTCCCCAAACCATTATCCAAATTATAATTTCTATAAAATACTGAAGAGAGTATTCCAAGATATCCTTCATGGCATGAGGGTTCCAACACCATAAATGGATCATCAAATGGATGCTCTATTTGAATGATATTTCTGTTTTCCCATAAGGGGTAGGTTGGGTCTTGGCCCAGCCTGGGTCCGGCCGGATAGCATGCCCAGTCCTCCAGAGGTGGACCTATTCTCCACCATTTTAGTATATGGAAGACGGCAATGTTCGGCTTCATCCATTCCCTACGGGTCATCCACGGGGCCCGCTCCCCCTATCATGGTCTATCGACTACGACTTTGCTGCATGGGGCGCGTCTGCGGTACACTGATGTGGCCGAGTGGAATCATCCACCCACTTCTAGCTTCTATCCCTCACTTCACAATTATGGTCGGTTGATGACGAAGTCCTATTGGTGTGGTGCTGCTAACCCGTGGCCAACAGTGTAGGCCACCGCCAGTGCACCAGTAGGTTATTTCGCAGACCACCGGGTCCCCACTAGTGGTACATCCTTCACGCCGACTACACCTCTGGCGTTTGTGGGGTATCCTTTTCCATGAGAAGGTCTTGATTTTTCCTTGACACCCCTTTCAAATGCTTTTCCATGAATAAGGCACATGTAGAGGGACTCGATCATTGTTCTTTTCGGCCCATTCCCTGCATGTTAGAGTTATAAAAAAGGGGGAGGTTTGGGGATGATGTTCCATCAATATTAATTCAATCCTAAATAGATAAACAAAGATACATCACGCACCCACAAGAACAAATAATCTACAGGTCAACCAATTCGTGGCTTGATCCACATTCATCATTTAAAATGAATAAGAAATAAATCATAAAACAAATACACCCCTACATCGATCAATATTCTTCGATAAACTTTTCCTTCCATAAGGATTCAAGCTTCTTTGTCATTCATAACATCCAAGTACCATTATTCATAAGGCATTGATGTTCTTGGCAGTCTTTCTAACATTCATCATTCTTAGTAGGGGGGGAATTTCTTTATAGGTTTATCCGAGGAAATTCAATCAATTGATTTACCCCAGATGTTATAAAAAGAAAATAGGTCGCATGCTTTCTGTTACACTGTGACATCATGTCATTGTGCTATTTCACTTATAAAACAACATAAATGTTATTCTACAAAAAAAATCCATTAAGGGTATTCCTTTAATAAACATCTTCTCCGCACTACAACACCCTCGTTCTATGCTCAACTGTGAGAAACGAAATAAAATTACTTTTTAAGTTATTTTATTAATTTCCAAAAATTATGAAAATTAACATTTCTATCCAGCCCATGAAGGTTAATGTTAATTCATTTATTGACGAATCATGTATTTTGAGTTCAATGGTTTCCTCATATTTTCAATCCATGCATCGGTTCAAAATATATAAAAACCCGCTGACATGTTTACTTAAGTAAACAGAAAAAAACTATAGAATTCCATTCTGGCCCCACCAGGCCTTGGAATCACGTGGTGTTAAAGTATCTCTTCTCAAAATAATTCAATACAATTAAAAAAATTATATATAAATTTCGGGGCATTACATTCTCCCCACATTAGGTCGCTACATCCTCGAAAGGAAAAAAAATGATAATAAAGCAAGTGGTGGCACGAAGCACGAATATGAGACTACTAATCTGATGTATGCTTCTAGAGATTTTCATGCATCCAAAGAAGTAACACCAGAGGAATCGACCGTCCAAAAAAACACACTCCTATCAATATTCTCTATCCATTGGGAAGTCGAAAAACTACACCATGTCATCAATGTACAGCTATCCCTAGTCGATGATGTGTGATGGATCATGCACACACATCCTTAGTTGTGAGAAGTGGAAGACAAAATGAAATAGGTGCATCTATGGGGGATGAGATAGGTGGTACCACGCCATGGAATCTCTTCTATGAATCTGGAAAGGACTGATGAACCTCAGAGATATCTTGCTGCCCTTGAAAAATCTCTACAATCCCCATTGGGGAAAGTCCCAATGGAAAACATGGAATCCCTCCTCAAACTACAAGGGTCTCTACATACAATCATCATAATATTTCGGCCTACTCTATATAGTCTTAATCCACTCCTGGATGATGTGAACCTTCTTGGTGGTAGCCCATACCAACTATGCACCTATGAGTGTTGACTCCCCTTGGTATGTCCAGCATTGAGGTGATCTCTAAGGATGAGCGCAAAAGTCCTACTACAACGCCATGCCAATGGGGAAGTGAGAGCTATTATTTTATGAAAAATCCACCAGTGGAAGGCGGTCCTCTCAACAACAACCAAACTAAAGCGCACATTCTTTAATCATGTCCTATAGGGACTCTATGGTCCGCTCTGTCTGACTATCTGTCTAGTGATGAAAAGATTTTTTCAAACGCAACTGAGTGCAAATCACCTCCAGTAACCCATTCATGAACCAGGATGTAAATTGTGCATCATGGTATGAGATGATTATTTAAAGCACCCCATGTATCCACACTATCTACTAGATGTAAAGACATACCAAGCCCTCTGCTGATCCATTCTCTCAGATGGGTAGGAAGTGAGCTGATTTGGTTAGTCGGTCATTGATCACCCCGATAAAAGATTGTCTTATAGATGTGCATTGTATCCACATCATGAATCCCATGATAATTCCATCCCACATCCATTATGGTTTATCAAGAGGATGTTCAATGTCTATAGGGACCTGATGTATGTCCTTCACTTGCTGACAAGTGAGGTATCATGAAATGAACTCGACCGCTATTTTCTTCATCCCTGGCCACCGTTACCGATGTCATAGGACCTAGTAAATCTTCACCACAGTAGGATATACCGCCAAAGGTGACTTATGGAACTCCCTCAACACATCATCCCACAACATCACTGGTATTATGGTGCATACTATGGAAAAAATGACCTGCTCCCCACATATCCTCAATCCATCAGGAGCCTGTCATGAGGATACATAAGAATGTCAGGCCTCACAGTGAACATCTAGAAGGTTTTCCTCCCTAACTCACTCTACGAGTGGAGAAGTGATAGTCATTGCATGAAAGTATAATTCTAAATAACAATCCACCAAGGATATCTGCATCATAGCTAGCTACTCCATCACCTCACTCAATAGATATAAACCGGACCTCCTATTGAGCGTTTCTGCTATCATGATACCCTTATTAGGTGTATTAAAATTCTCAAAGTCATAGTCCATGAGAAAATCCATCCATAGCCTCTATATCATGTTCATGTCTTCCTAGGAGAAGATATACATGAGACTCTTGGGGACCGAAGAGATGGTAAACAGTTCTCCCATCAAGTATTGGTGCCACGTCTTCCAAGAAGAGGCCATCACTGCTAACTCTTGGTCATAGGTCATGTAGTTCTACTCATGTGGCCTCAAATTTAGTTAGATATATGTGATTAGTTCTTTTTCATGTTGTAGGACACAAGCCCGTCCAGTCTCTAATATGTCACAAAAGACAACATACAAAATGACCTCTTCTCTTAGTCTTAACATGGGAGCAATCAGCAGTCTCCATCTCAAATCCAAGAAACTCTTGTGGCACTTATCTATCCACAATAAGGGTGTCCATTCCATATAAAGGCTGATAAGTTTATTCTACTATGGAAAAAGAATTCAAAAACCTTTGGTTGTATTCGACCAATGCCATGAAACTCCTCACCTCAGTCACACTCCCGAGTGACTCCCAAGCAAGAACAACTTCTATCTTTGTCGGATGTATTTAAACTCAAGCTTCTGATATTTCATGTCCCAGAAAGTGGACCTCAAAAATCCCAAACTAGATCATTGGGAGCTTACTGTAAATCTATTTCTCTCAGAGTTCATCCATGACTATCCTCAATTGTGTAGCATGCACCTCCTCTAATGCTGAGTACACCAAGATGTCATCAATGAATACCACCACTAAAGAATCGAGGTATGGATGGAATATCATATTAATGAGTCCCATGATCACTTTGGGGGAGTTTCTCATGTCTACTAGAATAAAAAATAACTCATAGTGGAAATACCAGCATCTGAAGGCTATCATTGGTACATCCTCTTCCAATACCTAAAGCTGAAGATAACATGATTTCAAATCAATCTTCGAGAACTAGATCGCTCCCTTCATCTATTAGAAGTGGTCATCAATCCTTGGTAGTTGATACTTGTTCTTCATGGTCACCTATTTTAGGTTCCAGATTTCCACACATAGCCTCAAGCCCTCTTCTACCTTCATGGAATAAAACACAGGGGCTGCCCGTGGTGAAACACTAGGCCCCACGAAGCCCTTCTTTTGCATGTCCTCCTGGTGTTCCATCAATTCACGAAGCTCAACGGGAGCCATCCACTATGATGTTGTGGATATTAGGGTCATCCTGTGGTACATGTCGATGCCTAGGTATACCTCCCTGCATGGAGGTAGTCCCAGAATATCCCTAGGAAATACATCCTCAAACTTTTCCACCAATACAAGAATGCTCGGAGCCATCTCGTCCACTGCACCGAGGGTGATGATAGAAAAAATGGCGAGTGATCTGCTGAACCATCTTCCTAGAATGTCCATCTTGTGAAATAGATGTTCCCTTCTCATCGATGAAAGAAAATCTAGTCCCATACTCATCAAAACACAACACATTGCTCCTAAAATTTTCGATCTGAGCATGAAATGTGGGTAACCAGTCCATACCCAATATGCATTGTAAGGCATAGACGCCTATACTAGTAAATACCTTCCCAAGCTCTCGCCACTTTGAGTAATCTCACACATTGAATATGAGTGTGTAATCATATAATTCCATCCCATAAGAGTCTCTAATAATAAGTATCTATCCAATAACTCCACCCAAAAAATGAGCATCAAACGAGGTAGGTGGAAACAAATGTGTGACTAGAACCTATTTATATAAGAACTGTATCTAAGGTTGAGAAGACATATATCATACATCAATTTATTCCTAGAGCCCCATGTTCATATGCCTTCATTTCCAGAATTTGTACTCTCCCCTGTGCACCGTGTCCCTGAGACAGTGGTGGACCACATAGGGGAGGTGGTGGTTGCACTTCGAACCGCAGTCCACTACCTGCTGCTCAGCCTTCTCCCCTGCCTAGTTCAAAACACAGCAGAGATCCTCTCCTAAACCTATAACTCTACCTTGGAGTTACCCTGACCATATATTTATTATTTGGGCTACGGTTTGGGCAGTCATGGACCATCTGTCCAGGTCCACCGTACGTGAATCATATTATGGTTCCCTGTTGAATCCCACTATGGGAACCCTGTACTACCGACCTCGAGTCCTGAGTTGTTCCCCTTAAATACATGTATTTCATGGGAACTCATGTTTGATGTCTTATACTCACCGCTAAAGGATCTGACACCCGATGTTTTCTGGTGGCTACAGTTGTCTGTTCCTGCTATGCTATGAAGCTCTCTACAATAAGGGGACACCACAGCACTCTATCCTAAGTGAGAATTCTGAGAGACACCATGGACACCCTGATATCCCATATAAGTCCTTACTCAAAGGGTTATACCCTGAAGAAAGGTTCTCCCACCATGTCTCCATGGTAGGTAGATCGGTATTTAAACCACGCAGAGTACTGAACCACCGACAGGCTGCTCTGTTGTAGGTAAATCAACTCCTTTATGTGAACATAGCACGAAGGCATGTGAAAAAACTCCTCCTAAAAATGAAACTCTAAGTCTTCATAGGTGATGTTCATCTCATCATGTGTATGGATGGTCAAGCTCCACCATCTTCCAGCCGAGCCCTGCAGAAGGCTAATGACCATAATCGATATCTAGTCAAGTGGTGTCCTCACTATGCGGAAGAGTCGCGTCACTGCCTCCAGCCAGTCCTCAATGACCTAAGTATGTTTTTATCAACTAGAAATAAGATGTCTCTATCTCTGAAAATAATTCATGGAACATTATTTGTGTATGTCCTCTGCCGGTAACACTGATAGTACCTGTTGATCAACTATTCGTGGCAGCAATCGTGCCCAAACAGGTGGGGCCATATTTAGGACTATTCCATGAACCAGCAACTCATCACTAAGAGGTATTTCCATGCCATCATGTATTAGAAATATTTTTGGATGTCTGCATGGAGGAATCCTGAAATAGATCATGATGTACCATAATCAGAATATTATACCTAGTGAGCTAACTATTATTCATGAAAATCACAAGAAGACACTTATGCAACAAGTATTTTCATCTATATAGACAAAAAGAAGAATTTAGGGAACTAATGTATGGATAATTTATCCACAACAACAACACTAGACTCCCCAAATCTGAACGTCAAACTCAAAACATTCTACATAGTTTCATGAAAACAAAACTACAGACTCTTGATCTTTGGCTTGGAACTGACCACATCTGATACAACTTATTGATGACCCTTCCCGCATGGCCAATGCCGTGACATACCCCATGCTAACCTCCCGAAAGCCAGGGGATAGAAACTAGTGCTAACGGAATCAACCTACAAGTGGGAGTCTTTTTCTTGAGCACATATACACACGAACACAAACCCTTGTTCCAATGATGGAAATGTAAATAAGCATACCACTAAAAAAACCGAGTACAAGTACAACTGAAAGTTAAAAAAGGATGAATACAAACCCAAAAAAAAGACTAACTAGGAAATAAGAAAGTACAAAAGGAAATATGGAATTCGTCTTCCTGAAAACCCACATGATGGAAGTATAGACTAGTTTCTTGAATCCTTAGAAGTATGTCGTGCCCACCGGGTCTCTCTGGGCACCACCGAGTCCTCAGCCACCACTTCTTCCGTCATGGCATCAATGGTCTTCACCAGTAAAGACACGTGAGGGGGAAGACTGTGCAGGGGCGAGTTACAATATACTCAGTAGATACCCCAAAACACAAAATAAATACCACAAATCAATCCACAAAAAATCATGAAATCATGATCACTAAGAATGATCATGAAGCAAGACATCTCACACCAAGTATATTCTAGAGTATGAAAGTAGAACCATTTTTCAAATCGTCAAATACCATGGGATACTAGAGAACTCCTCCTCAATGTGTACAGTGGGAATGACATGTCACACCGACATCGATTCCCACTAACATTCAGACTATTTTGGTACTGATCCCTAATGTGTATTGTGGGTATGTTGGGTCACAAAAAAAATGTATCCCCACAATGGGCACCCCAGGTCAAACAGATGTCACTTCCCACCTATGGCCATACTTAGGTACTCATCCAGTCGAGTATCGTGGGTTTGTGGGGTCCCATAGAAGATTCTCCCCACTGTGGGACTTCCGGGTCACACATATGCTGCTTTCTAGAGGTCCATAGTATCTGATTCACATAGAGTCACTCATCAGCAGTGTTTATGTCTCTGCCAACCACAGGGTTTCTTCACGTATCATGCTTAATCATGGAAACCTCACTATGAAATCCATTCCTCAAAATTCAAAATCCTTTAAATCCTTTATAGATTATTCCAAAATATTCACCTCATCATGAGGGTTCCAATACTGCCAATAGCTCATTAAAAGGACGCATAGTTGTAATGATATTGGCTTTTTTACAACATGGGGTTTGTTGGGTTCAGGTCAAGTCTGACCTAGTTAGACCAACCCGACCTCACCTAGACCTAGCCCAGCCTAGGTCCGGTCTGTTGGCCAATTCATATGGCCTGCGACATCCACCAAAGGGGGACCGATTCTCTTCCTAGCCATGATGTGGTTGGGGGTCGCATACAGCTTCCACCCAACCCTGTGGGTCGTCTTTCGAACCAGCTCCACGAGCCACAGTCGATCGACCGCAACATTGTCGCATGGGACGCATCGTAATGTCGTGTATGCGATGCACCAACACGGCCAGGTTGTCTCATCCACCTGCTAAATCATGCAGTACCACCATATTCATTTGACCGTGGTGACCTCCTAGTGCGCCACAACCCACCTGCAGCCACTGTTTGCGTCGGCATGCTGGCACGTTCTTTTACAGACCACCGGGTCTCCACTGGTGGTCCATTCTTTGTACCTATTGCGCATACAACCTTCGTGGGGTACCATATTCCCTATTATGGAATTGAATCTGCCTTTACATCCCTTTCAAAAGTCTAGGCGACAAATAATGCACAAGGGGAGGGGCTCAAGACTTGTTAGGGTCATCCTGCACCCACCATGAAAGAGTTTAAAAACATGGGGAGGTTTGGATATGATTTTCGTTCAACTGTAATTCAATTCTAAATAGAAACCCCAAGAAACATCACCCTCCCTCAAGAATTGGCGATATGAGGATCAAAATCTTTATGGGATGATCCAATTTCATCGTTTAAAATGAATTTTGGGGTAATCATAAAACAAATAAACCAATACCTCAATCAATGTTAATTGTTGATGTTTTCCACCATTGAGGATTCAGGCTCTATAAAAATTCATTGATTCCCAGTCCGGTCCATCATAAATGTTCGAGGTTACTGGATATAATACTGGCATTCATCATTCATCATAGGGGTGGAATTTCGTTGCAGGTTTGTCAGAGAAAATACCACAAATTGATTTCCCCAACATGTTATTAAATGAATCCATGCCACTGCATTTCTCTCACATATAGTAATCACATTGTTACTTTGTTTAATTTGTAAAACATAGTAGCTATTATGTTATACCAAAATGATCCACTATGGATCTTTCTTCCAATCACCTCATCGCCACACCATTACTTTGTCGTCCACTGATCAATGGTAAGAAAATAAATAAAATAAATTTTTATTTTATTTTATTATTTTACCAAAATTCTGAAAATTAACATTTTCGTCTTATCCTTGTTGGTCGATGTTAAGTACTTTTTAGGTGAATTTGGGAATTCCATGTTCAATGGTGCCTTTGTATTTTTGATCTGAGAACAAGTTTAAAAGTTAGAAAAACCTAATTTCATGTTTACTTATGTGAACATAATGAATGTTCAGAATTTTGTTCCAGGATCACCACACCTCATAATCACATTCTATCAGAGCGTGTGATCTTGAAATAATTCCATTCAATTTGAATAGAATTATATAGAAATTATGGAACAATATACACATTTAGTCAACATGGTTGGATTAATTGAGTGACTTGACATCATAGGGATTAATATATGTTATAATCTAAAAAGATGTCTTATTTTTTATTCACTACATACTAACTTATATTGTTTTATCATGAAATATAAAATTGGAAATATTATGAAAACACATTTAATACTTCTTAATATAATTTTCCGTGTTGATAAATACACAAGGAATGAAAAACAATTGTTTTCCTTATTATAAATAAAAAAAGTATATAAAATGAAAAAAGCATAAAGTGTCATTATAGGTCTAATGATCCCAAGAACCATCATTCCAAGAAAAATAAGATCTAATGGAAATGAAATGAAGACGATATAATATGTTTTATACTTTTCAAGAAGTTCCACTGAAAGAATAATTTCACCCATCTAAATAATCAAGGGGATGTTTTAGGGTAATTAATGAACATGTTTAATACATTCATATCTAAATTTTGTGTATTATGTAAAGCATTTGGTGATCACATTTTGATTCAAATTAAACATCCATGTTTTTTATGGTTCCTAGAGGGGAGGTGGATCTATGGGTTTCCAATATAGTGAAAATAGATTCTCTATATATTGGATACTACTAAATAAAACTCTTGATATGATTAATTTTGGATCAAATTAATTTTTTTAGGTTACTAATTTTACCATGAATATGGAATCATTTTTTAATTTAGGCATTGTTGAATTTATTTTTCATGATGAATATATGATCTTCTATATTTATAGAGATAATAATGTATATGGTATGTAATAGTTTGATTATTAAAATTATGTATTAAATTATTAAATAAAATAATGTATATTGATAATGAAACAAATTGATGTGACTCATTTGACACTCATTGTTCACATCACCACCATGTTCTCATAAATAAGAATCACTCAAAAAAATCACTAACACAATGGTTACAAAAAAACTTTTCATATTAATCCATTTGAATGATGTTATAATTTTCTAAATGGAATGGTGACCAAACTACAATCATTTATTCATGTTTAAAGGGATAAATTATTATATAATTGTTACACTCTCATGTTTTATGAAAATTTCAAATAGAATCCATGGGTGGATTATCAATCATTATTAAATTTATCGATGACTTGAGTAGGTATGGTTATATTTACGTAATGAAGTTTATCACATAATAACATGATGTGTTATAAGAGTTTGATAATGAACATGAGAATTAGTGAGGTATCAAGAAGAGTAATCATTAATCAAATCATGTTGGTGATTATCTTAAGGCATGATATATCAATGTCTGTGCGAGTATGAGATTATTTCTCTACTCACATTACCTTATACACAACAGTAAAATTATTTTAAGACATCGAGATTTAGTGAAAATTATTTTTTCAATTAAATTTAATTTTTTTTATATTTTTATATTACACACAATATCGATATTGACTTGTGTTACACATAAGACTAAGGTGGTCCGGTGGCACACATAACAATGATTTTAAATGGAATGTGACATAATATTTAAATATTATTATTTAATATGATAGTTATCATACATTTTTTTGAATAGAGGGTATGAAAAGGATAATGAAATTATGAAAACATGTAGTTTATTCATGTATATTAAATTGATCCCTTGATGAAAAATTAATTATAAATGAAAATTAATATCACTGGAAATGAAGGGAAATCTTCTCCTACAAAACTATTATTATGCCTTCAAAAATATTCTACATGAATAAAATAAATACATTACTTTTATTAAAAT
Organism: Viscum album; assembly: GCA_963277665.1. NCBI lineage: Eukaryota > Viridiplantae > Streptophyta > Magnoliopsida > Santalales > Viscaceae > Viscum > Viscum album. Next base: position 1,591,309,582 of record OY728131.1, read on the forward strand.
ATATTAATCATATGTATATATTATATTTACTATAAAATGTTTAATATTCATGTAATGTGTTTTCTAGATAAGAGATAATAATAAATTTAATTTTATGCTTAAACAATATTTTTCGAAAAAATAGATTTATTAACTTTTTATGTACTAGTTTTAAGAACAATGCTTGATAATTTTGGAAAATTTATTTGAAAAAATAAAAATAATTTTTTGAATAATAATATTATAATTATCTGCATTTGAACTGATCATAATTTTAAAAAATATTATTATTGTGATCATTATTAAAAAATATTGAGTTTTAATTTAAATATGTATTTTCATTTAATTTATTGATAATGATAAATTATATTGTAAATTCGTTTTAAATAAAATAGTGTACAATTATATATCCAATAATAATGTTTAGGTCATTGTAATAAATTTCATATTTAAATTAGATGATTTTTTTTTCAACATTTGATCATTTTCTCTGAAAAACAGCATTATCACCGTGTCAACGGGAATAATTTCAAATTAAAATTTTCTACATATTTAAATTAAAATTAAAAAAATAGATTATATATTGGGAATATAAATAATTTATAATATAATAAATTGAAACCAATTTCATACAAAATTAATAGTAAAAGAAGAAAAAATTAATTACAACAATTAAATAAAAAATGGCTCTATCAGGGGTTAAACTAAAAGTATAAACGATAAAATGACCAAAATATATTTATAAAATATATTATATGACCATATATCAACCCTATAATGTCTAATTATATATAATACTATATTATTTAGCCTTTTGGCTTGACAAAAACGTTGGTACATCATTTTAATTTTCCAAAATAACAAATGTGTCACCCACCACACCTATAAAATGTCATATATATCTTATATTATTCAAAAATTAATAAAAAATGGATCATAAAATACGAACCAAAAACCATCCTAACATCCTTCATATAATCCTATAGTTCATAGTTTTGTATGAATACAAACCGATAATGGTTTTAGTGAAAACCTATGGAGGCTACCAAAAGAATAGGTAATGTTTTTCAATGAGAATTTTTTATTTTATTTATTACTCCACCACATTATAATGTTATTAAAAATTATGATATAATAAACTAAATATATCAAATATAATAATAAGATTTTATATTAAGGTAATTATTTACTAAAATATCCACTTCTATAAAATGGGTTACAAAATCATCATCAGTGTGTAAATCAGACTACAACCACATGGACCGAAGTCATTCATTTTGTAATTACCATCTATCACAGTTTTTTATGATTATGGTTATAAATTAAATATATAATATAAATAAATTATTTATAAATTAGGATAAATTTTTTCATAAATATATATTTTTTACTTTCCTATCAGTAGAGGATGCAATTACGTCTCTTTTAGGTATTGCGGACAACAATGTCATGAAGCGATATGATTTGTCATTCACTAATTGTTTACATAGAGATAATATGGATAAATATATGTGATATTAATGAAATAATTATTCTATTTAATAAATATTTTTCATTATATATATATATATATATTAACCCATTTTATTTTTTACATTTTCACTCACTAAAGGATGATAACATCATCCATGTACGTGTTGATTACCACATTCACGAAGTGATGTGACTCCCTTTTAATAATCACACCACATTGTTGATATTAATGAATAAAAAATTTGATATTTATTATAAGATAATTATTTTATAATTATATTATATATGTAACCTCATTTCTATAATTATTGGGAAAAAATTGAAATGTTACTCATGCATACATATGACCTACAATCTTCATGATTATAATAAACTTCATATCCCATGAAAATATTTCATGAATGGTCTTAAGATTGTAATTTTTTTAAATTATTATAATTATGTGATTATTATTTTTATAATTTTAATGTTTCCATGATAAAAATTATTGGACTGAAAATAAAAAATCAAAACATATACAAAAACCAAAGTAGTTATTACCCAAAACCTGATTGTAACATGGGATCATTAATAAATTGGAAATAAAAGAACAAAATCATATCATATATGATATGATACATATTATTATGGTTATTTAATATAAATATAATAAACCTTTATTTATTATATATTAGTTTTGAACTTGTATAAATGAATTTTACATTTAAAGAATGATTTTTTTATCTCAGTATTAATTTCGTTATGAAAAATACCACATTCATGACATGTTTTTTATATGACTAATATATACTTAAATTGAAATTATTTTTTGATTATTATAATCTAATATTATTTTAATTACATATCCCTTTGTGTATGTATCTTTTGTTTTGTTTACAGTTTAATTGTCACCAGTTTGACTAGATAATTTTATCTCATTTTCCATCTCTAAGACATATGATTATGTTATGAACCTATATTCTTTTCTGAGGCGTATATTAATAACTTTACCATGTAATATAATGAAAATATTTATCCTAATAATATTTTATGTTTTATTTACTGATATTACTTCATGGGGATTACATTTCAATCTTTATAAAGTGGTAAATATTTTATTCTACAAAATTCCTCATTTATCATGATTATTTAGGATTATATTTCTGATGGTAGAATCTTATGGTTCATATCTTAATAACTAAAAAAAATATCCTCTAATTTGGTTATTTTATGATAATACACGTTTTCCCATAATTTTACTTGCATTATTTACTAACGAATTAAAATAGAATATATTTATGAAGAATCATCTTTTCGGTCGAAAAGGTATTTATTCCAAATCCATATTTTCCAAAAACTTTTGTTCAAAAGTGTTTTTAAATTTATTAAAATATTTTATTAAATAAATTGTTATCTACTTTCTAAATTTTTTTAAAAAAAATTAAATGAATATTCATGTTCTTTTCAAAAAAATTAATGTTTGGATTTTATCAAATATATGGAAAATATAATTATTTTTTAATATGTATAAGAAGAATAGTTTTTCAAACTATCATGACTACTCAATAATTTCAATATTTACATAAATTTTTTAAATTATCTTTATAAATAAAATTATTTTCATAATATTCGGGAATAGTTTTAATATTTTAAATAAAATATTTCAAGTGAAAATTATATTGAAAGTTTTAATATTTAAAAATGGGTTTTTAAATGGGAAAATATATTTTACCCAATAAATGTTTTTAATTAATTATTAAGATTATATAACAAATTATCATGATTATTTTAATTGAAAAATATTTATTAAGATTTTATGTTTTAAACTGTGATTTTTAATGTAAAATTATCTTCCTCATGAAACGTTCCAAGTGATTTATGTTTCAAAATAGTTTTCCAAATTAAATGAAATCCATTTCTGTAACATATTATTTAATAAGGATATAATCCAATAATACTATTTTTATAATTTTCTTAAATATTTTATGGTGAAAATATAGTTATGAAACATGTTTCTCTTTAACAGGTTATTCTATAATATTTTTATGAAACCTATTTCTTTTTTATTAGGTTATGATTTTATGATATTATGAAATGATTATGAAACCTATCAATTTTCCACATGTTATGATATTTGGAAACGTTTATGAATCCCATTTAAATTCATCGTTTAAGATATTATGATAAATATATGATTGTGTGATGCACATAAATATGGTATTCATTATTAGATGAGTGGGGGCTATGTATCTCTCAAATGAAATCTGTAAATATTTAAATATTACGTGATAGACATGATTGGTATGAGGAGTGATCTCAGTTTATAATGCGATATTTTCTTCTATAATGGCCTTTGTAGTGTACATTGACTACTATGGGGGTTATGCGGGTGAACCCATTCGACTATTATAGCCCTGGTGTCGGGCCTTCATTAAAATATAAATTTCTTTTTATGATTATGTGTATTCCCCTATTTTATGTCTTATAAAAATTTTATTCTCAGATGGATCATGTTATTTGATTCTATTATGATTAATTTATTCTTACATACTAATATTTAGTCTAGACTCAAGATTATTCCCATTGAAATGTTAGGTATGGTTTTCATATGTTATTCTCATGTTCTCATACCCTTATGTGGATGTTATGATTACATATATCCCTTGATAACAATTATTGTGAATATGAGCTCACCTATTTTTATGTTTACTTTTCCTAGGATTTGAATAATTGTTTTATATACGGTATGTTTGAAAATAATAATAAATATGAAGATCTTTATGTGATGTGTGGAAGATAATTCAACAAAATATATAATTTTTTACATAGTCATGAGATTAACAAATGCATTATGGTCTTTTATCATGTTTTTATATAATTTATTAATTATTAATCTAAAAATATCTAACATCCATGTATAAAAATGATGGTTCACTATTGTTCGTATTACTGGTAGAAGATTGAATCATATCCTTACAAACTCTCATATGTGAGCACTGGATGTCACATGGCTCTACACCCAAGGGATTCATGAGGAATAGAATTCCACTAGGGTTGGTGGTATGCCATTCCCAAGATGGGTTTCTTCTCAGGGATAACCTTGATAGGTATCAAATATAGTGAATTGGATAAAATTTTAAACTACTATATTTGGGATTAATTGAAATGGTTATTTAACCATTCAAAATGAGGATGAGAAAACATTAGTCAGATCAGTAGATATAATTATAAATAAATGTTTAAATATGTTTCTATTGATAAGTCCATAGATGAGTCATAGTATATAAATATGTTCTCTAAATTTATTAAATGATTGATAAAGAGTTTTCCATTCAATTTCTTCCATTTCTAGTTACTTAAAGTGGATGTGGATCTATAACATGGGTACCTAGTGATAATAACTCCGAAAAGGTTATATTGATCATCACCCAGTACAAGAAAATATGAATTTCATATCCCTAGTTTAAATGTCATGGGGGATGTGCTTTCAATATCTAAAAAATAATTATGAAAAACCATGAAGGATTCACATAGATAATGATCATGGATGATCTAGGTAATCATATGGTTTAATCTATTCAAATAATGGGTTATGTTTTAAACATCCTATATGTTATTTTTCATTATTATTTGGTTTTTCACTATGATTATTTTTTCTTAAACTATGTTTTTTTTTGTTTTTGTACCTTTTTATCCTTAAAGAATTAGGTAAATGATGATGGATATTAACAATAAAATGATTTTCTTTATAAAAATCCCAATATTATTGGGGATGGATTGAAAAATCATAATAAAATGCTCACAAAACATTCCCAAGATATGAATAATGAAGAGATTCCAAAATATAGAGGCAATAATTTTTTTTAATACATCATGAGAAAATTAATAACTTATTTTATTAGGTCTTCTAAACAAAATGTTGTTGATAAATTGATTAGAAACACCAATATTTTATTTTATGTCTTCTAGTGTTCATAATATAAAAATGTCATTTTTGGAAACCTTACATTTGGAAGGGGAAGATGATAAATCGGTAAATCTTATCAATATTAAGATTCAACATTATAATATTTATTTGTTGGATTAGGTCTAGTTCATGAAATTATTTTTTAATAATTACATTCTTCATATTATTTGTACAAATGGGGATAAGAAGTTCTACATGGAAATGAAAAATTATTATGAATATTTCAATACCTATGAAGAATCGTATACAATATTTGTGAAGTATGGTACTAGTATTATCCTCAAAAATAAATATATCAATGATTTTTTCTTTATTGGATTAAAATATATTCTTTTAAGGGAATTATACATAATAATATTAAGTAGTTATGACAATTTTTTCGGATGTTTTATTAAGGTAGAATGATAATTTAGAGTTACATATGAATATCTTGATTTTGATATGAGGTGTGGAATTGAACTTAAGGGGTTGTCTAAAAAATATGGATTAAATAAGACGAGGTTCCTATTATTCTCAATGTGTGGGATGAAACATGGAAAAATTGTCTTAATGGAAAATGTAAATGATTTATATGTCTAATAGAAGGTCATCATGAAATGTATTGATTATGAGATTGGAAGATTCTAGCTAACAATATGAATATAGAGAGAGATATAAATATAATTCACCAAACTCACTCCAATGTTTCCAATGGAAAGGTGTATGAGAATTATATGAATTAATTCCCCAATCCATGGGATAAGAAGTTTTCTAATCCACAAAACCCTCTTAGGAAAACCTAGAAAGGGGAAGCCTGTGAAATAATGATGGTTAAAATGTATCATGATAATCAAGGGATAATAATCCTCTAAAAAATTATTGGGAATTTATTTATTGATTTTATATGAATGCACCCGATGAATTCATTGTTCCATAACTTTTAGTTAAATTTTATGTGATCATATATATCTATATAAATTCTAAAATATAAAAAAACATAGTTGATAATCTATAATTTTATAGTTGAAACCATGATTCATATATAAATCTTTCTATATAATTAGTTTTCTTTATTAATCAGGAAAGGATGAATTATCCATTCAAATAATCTATGTATCCATGTAATATTAACAAACAGTCATGAATACTATCATGTTTTTATGAATTTATGATTGTTCATATGTTCAATGTCACTTACACCCCTTTGGATGTTTTATGTTATGTGATTTTTTGAAGATTAAGGATGTTTTAAAAAACATTTTTTGAAATAAAATCCTTTATTATTTCATTTATTTTAAAAAATTATTTGACTAGGAATGCTTTTACACAATTTGGAGATATTATTAATGGTACAGGTAACCAGAACGTATTATCTTATCTTTGATGTGGATATTATTATGGGTTACAGTCGATCACATTATGAATCTAACACACTTAATTGTTGTCATAGAATATTAATATTTTCATCTAATTTGTAGAATATATATTAAAAAAGTGGTACTGAAACATGGAGTAGAACATTATATTAATTTTTAATGGAATATTGATTTTAACACAATTTTTTGGTTATGTCTTAAATAATCTCTTGATATGGAGTTGATTTTCATCACAACGTATGATCCTAAGAGAGATGTTCTATTTGAGGAAATAATTTAAAACCAAGAATATATACAATGACGTATTTAAAGGGTTTTAAATGTTAGTTGGGATCAATAACATCATAAAGTTGAGTTTTCATGCCACAATTACTTTTCGTATAGAAATAAAATAGATACTTATGAATTCATTTAGGGGTGGAAGTCTAGAAATAAATTTCTTACGAATGATGTTACCAAAATATATCTTTTGGGAACAATAGAAAATGGTGAGATGGAAAAGAAGGTTGTATCCTTTCAGGGATGTGCAAGAACTACGCAATGTTGAACAAAATGTTTGGCTGATAATCATTGAATCAATCATGAATATTTCATTTGTGAGAAGGATTTTATATGAATTTCACTATTGAAGAAAAACGGTGTAATGCCCCGACCCGAGTTACCCAGAGTCAGTGCATTATTACATAAAATTGGCATGATCACAAGAAAGATCATGTCTCAAAAGACCGATTAATTTAGTAGCCATGGAATAACTAGATATATTAATAAAGTTTACATTACATCCTAAAATGAAAACTACAACACTATAGTCTCCATATTCCACACTCTTATCCCCTCATACTATCCCTACAGGTCATTAATAAATTATTACCTCACATCCTACGAAAAATAAAACATAGAAAAGGGGTGAGCTTAAATGCCTAGTAAGGATAACAATATAGAGGAAACTTTCATAAATAATAATAAACATTTATGGCAATGTATAACTAAAAGAAAAAACTTTTAAACTTGAACTTCAACATAGTATGGAAAAAATAAAATGAAATAATGTCATTTACTTATTCACATGGATATTCTACTAATCGAATATTCACATGCAATATCAATAACCACTTTCATAATGATGGAATACATAATGCCTGACTATCATAACCACATAGCCAAGGCCTCGTGCCAAGACTAAAAATAAGATTTTTCCTATGACTTATGCCAAGACATTAGTTTGTCTCATGAGACCTACCGATGCATCGACGAGCTATAGCGGGCTCCACCCGTCACATATTAAGTCCAATGCATTACTCATATGAACAGGTTTAAACATAAAATAAAAATTCGTATTAAAACTAGCATTCTAAATTTCAATACTTTCTCCATAAACAATAAATGGTATTAAAATAACACATCCATAGTAAAAAAAATCAAAAAACCTTCAATACAATATGGATGTTTTGTATCATAATAAATCAACTTCAAATAAGCTTAAAATCCATCAAAGGATGTTGACATCGATGAAATCAAAACTATTTGAGAGAAATAACCATTTTTTTAATTTATTTAAAATTAAAATAATTATAAAATAAAACATTTACTATGAAAATTTTCTTATAATCTTGTAAGTGATGTTTTGACGATTTTTTAACGGCAGAAAATAGCTCCACCCACTGTATAAGTTAAAAAAACATTCTTACCTTAATTCTGTCAAAAAGGTTAAAAAGTACTTTGTTTGGAAAATGATGAAAAGATTCCTTTATAATCCACTTATAAAAGTCAAAAAGGGTATAAATGACTTTAACCCATATTCTAGTAAATAGTAAAAATGTTTTGAAATACATTTTAAAGAAACATGGATGTGGATGATAAAGAATTCCCAGTAGATTATTACGTATAAACAACCTCGGATAATGAAGAGATTGTGAAATAAACCCTTATGTTGTACTTTTCCATGGTTCGGGTAGGTTAACCTCCTGTATAATGGTGAAATAATTGTTATTAAATTATACAAGAATCATATATATTAATATGATATCATATATGATCTTTTAACATTGCTTTGTTAAAAATATTTTAGAATTATCATCGTTTCGGGTGTTAACTTACTCATTTTCTTTTATTTTTTTTGTTATGTCAGACATGTGTTTTATGGATAGATTGTATATTATTCATATCCAGAATGATATTATGTCCTTAAACATTATTATTAATCTTAAAATGAGAATTAGACTTGAATGGATACGATGGAGAATGAATCTCATCTCGTTATTGGAGATGGTAGTCCGTACGTATGCACGAGCGACAATATCATTATTTGGATATTAAAATAATATATAATTGGATGTTATATCATATATACAGAATAATTATCATGTTATATTTATTATTAAATTAATTACACATCATTATTATACCCATCCAAATAATAATTTATTGAATAACAATTACACCACAACATGGAGACGGTAAGCCGTACGTACGCATGTATGGTGACATGTTATTCAAAGGATGGATAGAATAATGAATATGGTTGTACCATATTTATAATAACATCACAATATATATAAGATACTGGATTTATTATTTTAGAATGGGAAATAAAGAATAAGTTGAAGAAGAAAGGAACATGAAAGAGGGTGGTGAAAACATTACCTCTTCTTCGGGTTCATCCTTTTGATTTGATCAAAAGGGCTCCTAAGGTTGGCTTTCTCACTCAATGAAGTCCTCTATGATGAATTGAGGGAAGTTGAGAGAGTATTTGGGAAGAGTTTGGCTGAGCCAAATGGCTTTGAAGGTGTGAATTAATGAGAAGCGTGAGTGCCCTTTTATAAGAGGGGTGAGGGGCACCTTTGGAAAAGCTAGAAATATTATTTTATAATAAATTAATATTCGGTTTATAATGGCTCCAAAGTGGATTATATAATTTTTATGGTGGGGATGGGTAGAAAACCACTTAACCAATAGAATTTAGATAGGTTTGGGTCATTATATTAACCTTATCTTTTAGTTTTAACTTTTTGTTAATTAGTTTGACACTTACCATATCACATTGTATTTTTATATTATAAAGTTAATAAACAACTATATACCTCTAAGATACCCCCAAGTGGTCCATTAATGATACACCTATCAAGATATAAGTCTCTTGGCCGACCATTAGATTTTTAGGAATTTAATATCAATTAATAATATAATATTTGTTTTAAAAACCCTTTTATGTCAATTTTGACACTATTTGGAAAATTGATTTTTGTGAAAATCATAACATAATGATTACTTCAAAAAATGTTAATTAAATAATTCCTAAAATGTCATATTAACCTATAAAATTAGTTTAATTCATAAAAAGTATGAAATTATATTTATTTGGGTATTTATATTATCAATTATTTTAATTTTTCACTATTATTGTAATTACTGCATCATCATTGTGTCATAAATAAATTAAATTATTTAATGTATAAAAATTATAAATAAAATATAATTATGTAGGAAAGCTTTTTAGCTTTATAAATAATATTTATAATCGAATTTATCTTTTGTGTAACACTATATTAAAAATATTTTAATAAATAAACTTTGATTTTAACTCTTTTAACTCTTCTTTGAATTAAATAATAATAAATGTCCTAATCTAATCCAAGTGGACCAAAATGATAATATTTTATTCCTCTGGTTGTTTTTGGTCGAGATACACTTGTCCAATAGAATTAGGAGATGTGTTATTGTAATATGAGTATCATTTTTACCCTAAATTACCCTATTTAAATTTAACCGTGGTAAATAAAAGTAAAAAGTTACTATTCATCAAAAATTATCTTCATCTCATTGAAGCACATTTTACTCCTTGATATTTACTGTGTCTATCAAATTTTCAAAACTACACTCATAGAAGCGGTAAAATTAATTTTTATGAAAAATTCAGTTTTTTTAACTAAAACTTAGTGGTTTCACTATTCATCAAAAAATGAAGTTTTTCAGAAAAATACAAAAATTCACCCTAGGATAATTTCGATAATCTGAATCCAAAAATGAAGTCCATTTTAAAAAATAAAATTTATAAATTTTAAAAAGTGGATATTACTATTTATTACGGCTAGTTTTATTGGTTGTGGTGTGTTATAACTCGATATTGCATACAACACATGCTATTGCATTATTCAATGAGAAGCATACCGTATAAGCTTGGGGTGTTAAATTCTCCCCGAATTCAAATAATTTCATCCTCGAAATTTCTAGAATACTACCGCATGAAAAGACTCAGGTGGTTCTTCTTCATACGTTCCTCAGTTTCCCACGTTGCCTCTTCCATCTTATGGTTTCTCCATAAGACTTTTACCAGACGAGTCGTCCGGTTTCTCAGTACTTGTTATCTCTTATCAAGAATATTTATGGGCTCTTCACAATAAGAGAGATCAGGTTCCAGTTTTAATTCCTCATAGGTGAGTACATGCATTGGGTCAGGCATGTATTTCCTCAATAGTGATACGTGGAACACATCGTGAACTTTGGAGAGATTTGGCGGCATTGCCAAACGGTAAGCTAGAGCCCCAATTCGTTCTAGAATTTTGAATGGTCTGATGTACCTAGGACTCAATTTACCTTTCTTACCAAAACTCATGACTCCCTTCCATGGAGATACCTTCTGGAAAACAGGATCACCGACTTGAAATTCCAAATCCATCCTTCAATTATCAGCATAGCTCTTCTGCCTACATTGAGCTGCTTTGATATGGTTTTGGATTACCTTCACCTTTTCCATCATTTCCTCCACCAGTTCTAGGCATACAAGATTTCTTTCACCAACTTCATCCCAACAGGTTGGTGTATGACATCTCTTTCTGTATAACACATCATATGGTGCCATCTGAATACTTGAATGGAAGCTATTATTATAGGAAAATTCTACCAGATGTAAATATTGATCCCACATACCCTGAAAGTCAAGTGAGAAGGATCTCAACATATCTTCTAAAGTTTTAATAGTTTGTTCTGATTGTCCATTTGTTTGAGGGTGGTAGGAAGTGCCCAAATGAAGTTCAGTATCAAAGGTTTTCTGAAGACATTTCCAGAATCATGAAGTAAAACGGGGATCACGATCAGAAACAATCGATAAGGGTACTCCATGAAGGCTCACCAATTTATTAATATATAGTCATGCAATACGTTCCAGTGGTAGATCTTCTATTATAGCAAGAAAATGTGCTGATTTGGTAAGACGATCAACAATAACCCATATTGAATCGTTCCTTCTATGTGTCTTTGGAAGCCCCAAGACAATGTCCATCGTAATATTGTCCCATTTCCACTCTGGTATGGGAAGAGGTTGCATGAATCCTCTATGCTGTTTCCTTCCATCTTTCACTTTTTGACAAAACATACATCCTGACACAAAATCACCAATCTCCCTCTTCATGTTGTCCCACCAAAAATATTCCTTCAAGTCTCTATACATTTTGGTGCTCCTAGGGTGTATAGAAAAATTGGAACTATGAGCATCATCCAGTAATTCGCTTTTGAGATCAGGTATATCGGGAACACAAAGTCTCTTCCCGAATTTCAAAATTACACATTCATAAAAAATTTCTCTCAATATCCCATCATTCACATCTTTAATCTTCTTTTGAAATTCTTCATAATCGGTTTGAGAAATCTAAATTCTTTCTAGTAAAGATGGATTGGAAACCAGTTAAAAAGCATTGATGTTTCACCTTCCCTAGTTATTCCCATGTCCATCTTCACTAGATCCATGAAAATTGGATCCCTTTTAGTTCTCATATTGTTCAAAACTCCATGGTCTTTTCTGCTTAAAGCATCATCCACCTTTCTTGCTTTCCCCGGGTGGTAGTGTATCGTACTATCATAATCCTTGAGTAAATCAAGCCATCTGCTTTGCCTCATGAGGAGTTATTTTTGTGACAAAATATACATCAAACTCTTGTGATCAGTATAAATATCACAGTTTTCACCATAGTGGTAGTGCCACCATATCTTCAATGAAAAGATCACTGCTACTAACTGGAGATCATGAGTAAGATAGTTTTTTTCATGAATTTTCAACTGTCGTGATGCATAGGCAATAACCCTATCATTCTGCATAAGGACACAACCATGTCCTTTCATTGATGCATCACTATAAATAAAGAACCCATAATTCCCCAATGGTAGAGTCAATATAGGAGCATTGACTAATCTTTTCTTTATTTCTTCGAAACATTCTTCGCACTCTTTTGTCCAATCAAATTTAACCCATTTACGTGTGAGCTTTGTTAATGGGTTATCCATCCAGGAAAAACTCTAGACAAAATGTCGATAATAACCTGCTAAACCAATAAAACTACGTACCTCAGTTATACTCGTCGGTGCAGGACATTCTTGAATTTCCTTGGTCATATAAGGATCAAAAGAGATTCCATCATTAGAGATAATATATCCAAGAAAAGAAATCTACTGAAGCCAGAATTCACAATTTATAAACATCCAATATAATTCATGTCTTCTCAGAGTCTTCCGGATAATGTGCAAGTGATTTTCATGATCTTAATAGCTTTTGGAGTATACCAAGATATCATCAATAAATACCACAACAAATTCATCGAGATATTCCTTGAAAACTCTATTCATCATATCCATGAATACAGATGGTGCATTATTCAATCCAAAAGGCATTACTGTAAACTTGTAATTCCCATACCTGGTTCGAAATGCTGTCTTTGGAATGTCTTTATTCTTCACACACAACTGATGGTATCTAGATCGAAGGTCTATCTTTGAAAAGTATTGATCTCTTTGAAGTTGGTCAAATAAATCATCAATGTGAGGTAGGGGATACTTGTTATTTATTTTTATAGCATTGATCTCCCTCTAGTCGATACATAACCTCATAGATCCATCTTTCTTTTTAACAAAAATAATAGGGGCTCCCCATGGAGAAACAATAGGGTGAATAAATCCCTAATTACTCAATTCATCTAGTTTTTTCTTTAGTTCAACTAAATATACAGTGGCCATTCTATAAGGGGTCTTCGATATAGGCCTTGATCCAGGAATTAAATCAATGGAAAATTCAACTTCTCGTTCTGGAGGATGTCCAGGTAAATTTTCCGGAAACACATCTACATATTCTTTCACAACAGGTACATCCTCTATTTGAACATTCCTTTCCTCACCCACATTTATTTCATTCCCTTCCTCATCAATAATTGAATTTAGTTAAGTTACTGGGGTGGATCTAGAAAAGAATTAGGTGGTGACAATTCTGCTCTAAAGATAAGGTGGTCCTTATCATCATCATCAAAAATTGTATCCTCCTTCTTCTTACAATAAATCTTCACATTATGGTCCAAAATCCAGTCCATACTGAGGATTATATCAAACTCAATCTTAGGTTTGAAAATGAGATCAGTATATAATGAAAATTTATGTGCTCTAATGGGGACTGATTCATAAAACATTATTACAATTATACTTCCCTTATGACTTTTAACTGACAACTCCCTTGTTAAATCAACTTGGAAATGTCTAATTTTCTTAGAAAACTAGGAATATATGAAGCAATGTGATGATCCAAAATCAAATAATGCATTTTCTAAACTTGGGGAAACCATTAAATTACCTTCCACCACGTCTTTCGGAGCTTCTACCTCAGTAGTAGTGATAGCATAAGCTTGGCCTTGATCCCTTGGCCTTTTCTATGTTAATTTCCCATGACACTTAGGACATTCATTTGCATAATGTCCCATCTCCCGGCAATTTTAGCACTGAACATTGGTAGCTTCCTTCTTCCCTTTGCAATCACGAGCTTGGTGGCCATTTTCACCCCACATGTAACAAACACCCATTCCCTTCAAGCAAGTAACAAGGTGTTTCTTCCCATAATTACCACAGTATGGATATTCAACCTTTACCTTCTTCCCCTTATTTCAATTCCCAGATTGATTAGTATATCTCTTCTTTTCTTTCTTTTCTATAAAGTCATAAGACATAGAGAATTCCTTTTCTATCTTGATAGCACATGAGAAAATGTCTTCATACGATGAAAAGGATTGTGAGACTTATTCTCAACGGAGAAATGGTTTTAACCCATCAAAGAAACAATCAATCTTACTTCTATGGTTATTTATATAATCTCCAGCATACCTTGATAACCTTGTAAAGTTTTCCTCATACTTTGTGACATTGTCATCCTTTTTTTGTCTCAGACTCAGAAATTGCCTTTCCATATCTGCTCGATGTTCATGAGGGAAGTATATTTCTAAAAACAAATCTTTGAACACCCTCCATTCCATATTTGATAATTCATCATCTTCCTTAGGGTTTTAAATAAATGAGCACCATTGATCAGAATCTTCAGTGAGGTGGTAAACTGCCATGATAACTTTTTCCCTTTCAATACTTCCCAAAGCCTGAAATATTTTCCCTAGGGAACTTATTCATTGCTCAGCTACTAAGGGATTTGTACTCCCATTGAATGTTGGTGGTTTTTTCCTCATGAAGTGATATAACATTGATCCTCCACATTGGGATCAGGGTGTTCCCAACGGGTAAGGTTATTTTTCATAACCTGAGTGAGTTTTCCCGGTATGGTGATTAGCTGATCGGCACTAGTTGCATCACCAGCTCCACTATAATTATCTTGAGCAGGAGGGCAATCCCTGAATGGAGTGTGTGCCTTGATACGGTTTCCATTTCTTCCACTAGGCACCATTTCTAAAAAATGGCATAAACCAGATCAGTTTATGAATCAAAATACATAATTATATACTTATAAAACACTTAACATAAATTGAACTATTTATGGATATAATCCATATTCAGAAAATTGTTATCTTTAAGGAAGTATATACTCATAAACCATTCATAATGATTTGTAAAGAAAATGAGAGTTATCTTAATCATATCCACTGGGAGTGTCATAACCTAGAGTGCAGCAAGGCCCGTTGTCATGCACCAGTTCCCATTCAAGTCTAGCTCAAAGCGGTGTTTTTGGGATTTACCCATAGGTACATCTGTGCCAGAGCTGCCTCTACCTGCTTGTATCTAGACAGGGATGTATTTCTTCAGAAAACTCAAAAAATCTCTACAATACCAAAATTCTAGTAATTTCATCTATACTAATCCTCAAAGTCCATCTTAAATCTATGTGCTCTAATCAGAGTTTATCTAAATCTATCTTCCAAGGTTTGCAATAAACTTCATCTGATACCAACTGTAACTCCCCGACCCCAGTTACCCAGAGTCGGTGCATTATTACATAACATTTACATGATCACAAGAAAGATCAAGTCTCAAAAGACCGATTAATTTAGTAGCCTTGGAATAAATAGATACATTAATAAAGTTTACATTAAATCATAAAATGAAATATAAACAATATAGTCTCCATAGTCCACACTCTAATCCCCTTATACAATCTCTATAGGTCATTCATAAATTACTTCTTCACATCCTGGGAAAAATAAAACATAGAAAAGGGGTGATCTCAAATTCCCAGTAAGGATAACAATATAGCGGAAACATTCATAAATAAGAATAAACATTTCGGGCAATGTATAACTAAAACAAAGACCATTGAAACTTTAACTTCAACATAGTATGGGAAAAATAAAATGAAATAATTCCATTTACTTATTCACAAGGATATTCTACTAATCAAATATTTACATGCAATATCAATAACCACATTCATAATGAAGGAATGCATAATTCCATACTATAATAACCACATAGCCAAGGCCTAGTGCAAAGACTACAAAAAAGATTTTTCCAATGCCTTGTGACAAGACACCAGTTTGTCTCATGAGACACACCGATGCATCGAGGAGCTATAGTGGTCTCCACCAGTCACATATTAAGTCCAATGCATTCCTCATATCAACAGGTTTAAACATAACATAAACCTTCGTATTAAAACTAGCATTCGAAATGTCATTACATTCTCCATAATCTATGAATGGAATAAAAATAACACATCCAGAGTCAAACAACTCCCAAAACCTTCAATACAATATGGAAGTTTTGTATCATAATAAATCAACTTCAAATAAGCTTAAAATCCATCAAAGGATGTTGACATAGATGAAATCAAAACTATTTGAGAGAAATATCCCTTTTTTTTAAATCATATAAAAGTCACATAATTATAAAACAAAACATTTAATTTGAAAATATTCTTATAATCTTGTAAGAGAAGCTTCGACGATTTTATAACGGCAGAAAATAGCCTCCCCCACTGTATATGTTTTAAAAAAAACATTCTTACCTTAATTCTTTCGGAAAGGTTAAAAAAGGCCTTGTTTGGAAAATGACAGAAATATTCCCTTATAAACCACTTATAAAAGTCAACAAGGGTATAAATGACTTTAACCCATATTCTATTAAATAGTAAAAATGTTTTTAAATACTTTTTTATGAATCATGGATGTGGATGATAAAGATGTCCCAGTATATTATTACATATAAACAACCTCGGATAATGAAGAGATTGTGAAATAAACCCTTACCTTGTACTTTTCCTTGGTTTGGGTAGTATAAACTCCTATATAATGGTGAAATAATTGTTATTAAATTATAGAAGATTCATATATATTAATATGATATCATATATGATCTTCTAACATTGCTTTGTTAATAATATTTTAGAATTATCGTTGTTTCGGGTGTTAACTTACTCATTTTCTTTTATATGTTTTGTTATGTAAGAAATGTTTGTTATGGATAGGTTGTATCTTATTCATATCCATAATTATATTATGTCCTTAAACATTATTATTAATCTTCAAATGATAATTATACTTGAATGGATACGATGGAGAATGAATATCATCGCGTTCATGGAGACGGTAGTCCGTACGTATGCATGAGCAAAAATATCATTCTTTTGATATTAAAATAATATATAATTGGATTTTATATCGTATATAAATAATCATTATCATGTTATATATTTTATTTATATGAATTACACATCATTATTATAGCCATCCAAATAATAATTTATTAAATAACAATCACACCATGACGTGTAGACGGTAAGCTGTACGTACTCACATATTGTGACATTTATTCAAAGGATGGATAGAATACTGAATATGGTTGTACCATATTTATAATAAAATCACAGTATATATAAGATACTGGAGTTATTATTTTAGAATGGGAAAGAAAGATGAAGTTGAAGAGGAAAGGAACTTGAAAGAGGGTGGTGAAAACATTACCTCTTCTTCGGGTTATTCCTTTTGATATGATCAAAAGGGCTCTTTAGGATGGCATTATCACTAAAGGAAGGCCTATATGATGAAGTGAGGGAAGTTTAGAGAGTATTTGGGCAGAGTTTTGCAGAGCCAAATGTCTTTCAAGGCGTGAATTAAGGATAAGGGAGACTGCCCTTTTATAAGAGGGGTGATGGGCACCTTTGGAAAAGTTAGAAATATTATTTTATAATAAATTTATATTCAGTTTCTAATCGATTAAAAGTGGATTATTTAATGGTTATGGTGGGGATGTGTCAAAAACCACTCAACCAATAGAATTTAGACTGGTATGGGTCATTATATTAACCTTATCTTTTAATTGTTACTCTTAGTTAATTAGTTTGACACTTACCATGTCACTTTGTAATTTTATATTATATAGTTAATAAACATAGTATATACCGCCAAGATACCCCCAAAGTGGACCATTAATGATACAAATATCATGATATAAGTCTCTTGGCCCAACCATAGATTTTTAGGAATTCAATATCAATTAATAATATAATATTTTTTTTAAAAACACTTTTATATCAATTTTGACACTATTTGGAAAATTGATTTTTGTGAAAATCATAACAGAATGGTTACATCGAACAAAGTTAATTAAATAATTCCTAACATGAAATAGTGACCTATAAAATTATTGTAATTCATAAATAGTATAAGATTATATTTATTTGAATATTTATAATATCAATTATTTTAATTTTTTACTATTGTGGAAATTACTGCATCATCATTGTGTCATAAATAAATTAAATTATTTAATGTCTAAAAATTATAAATATAATATCATTATGTAGGAAATCTTTTTATATTTCTAATGAATATTTATAATCTAATTTATCTTATGTGTTACCCTATATTAAAAATGTTTTAGTAAATAAACTTTGATTTTAACTCTTTTAACTCTTCTTTGAATTAAATACTAATAAATGTCCTAATCTAATCCAAGTAGACCTAAATTATAATATTTTATTCCTAAGGATGTTTTTGGTTGAGATAGACTTGTCCAATAGAATTAGGACATCTTTTAGGGTAATATTAATATCATTTATTATCCTAATTACCCTTTTATCATTTAACTGTGGTAAATAAAAGTAAAAAGTTATGATTCAACAAAAATTATTTCATCTCATTGTACCACATTTTACTCCTTGATATTAACCGTGTCTATCGGATTTTTAAAATTCCACCCATAGAAGAGGTAAAATTAGGTTTAATGAAAATCTCAGTTTTTTTAACAACCACATAGTGGTTTCACTATTCATCAAAAAATGACATTTTTCAGAAAAATACCAAAAATTCACCCTAGGCTAATTTCAATATTCCGAATTCAAATATGAAGTCTATATTGAAAAATAAAATTTATAAATTTAAAAAAGTGGGTATTACTATTCATAATGGCTAGTTTGATTGGTTGTGGTGTGTTAGAACTCGATGTTGCGTACAACACACGCTATTGAACTATTTAAAGAGAAGCGTATCATAGAAGCTTTGGGTGTTACAAAAGGTATAACTAATCAAAAGGTTTATCATTCCCATTATTATTCATCACCATATAAGGAAAATATCTTATCATTTTGAACCCTCTATTTGGGTCATGATGTGTTCCATTTATCTCTCTTGATTATGTCCACATCCAATCTATAAATTTGACTTTACATAACATTTATACCACAAGTGCATTATTTTTCATAATATAAAAATCTACAGTGATTATGGATCGAGTAGAGAAATTCCTACAAAACAACTACGGTCACCTCGTAAATATTTTTTGGAGTAACCAAAATATTGAAGAATCTATGCAGGAACCTGGGGATGTAAAGAGGTAAATATATCTTTTGTTGTTGGTACCAATGTGACGCATTTCGATTGGTAAAATTAATTTTAAGGGGGGTAAAATGTAACATACTGAGATTTTCTAAAATATATTTTTAAAAGAAATTTAATAAATTTTATAATTTTTTATTACTTTACATATAAATATTTTCTTATATTACACAATACACTGAGTTTGGCATGGGTTACAAAAAACACTGAGTTTGAATCAAATGTGACATATTTTTAAAAAATTGTTATTTAATATTATTTTTAGCACCTAGATATTATAATAGTTGGTATGAATATGTTTACAAAAAAATATTAAAATATATGGGATAATCATTTATAGAATTTTATTTATTAATTGGACAATTATTAAAAAATAAAAATAAAAACTATTTTAAAAAGGAAATCTTCTCTAGAAAAAATAAATTTATCCAAAATAATGTTTTACCTCATTATAAAAATAAAAAATTTAATAAATTATTGTAATAATATTTATATATTATTTATTCAATAAAAACATTAACAAATATCATTTTTTCTATATGAGTTACAAGAATTAATCTAATTTTACTCTAAAAACTAGATTTTTTTTTAAATGAGAACGTCCTTTTGTTATGTAATATATATATATATATATATATATATATTATATAAAAAATTTATGTTAATGTAAACAAATTTCAATTATATTTATATTAATATAATCTATTTCAATTTAATAAATATCTTAATTATTGGGGATATAAATTTTTTTTATCTTTTGAACATTTTCTCAATAAAAAACATTCTTCCTCATCACATATGTAGCAATACTTATAAATATTAAAATTAAACTAATGTGAAATGAATTTTAAAAATGGAATCAATATTTTAAAATAATAATTAAAAAAGATTATTTAATAAGGTGGACTTTATTATTAACCAAAATAAATACTGAAAATAGTAATAAATAGTTATAATAGATATGGTAAAATGCATTAGGGGGGATATCTAAAAGGATAGGGGTTAAAATGAATTATAAACATGTCTAAAATCTATTTTATGGTGATATTTATACCATAAAATGTGTTAGGATCTATAATAACTTATTTTTTATCCTTTTGTCACGAGGAAAACATGGGTGTACCATTTTTTTTTGAAAAAAATTTCAAATGTTCCCTTCAACACACTTATAAAAGGTCCTCCCTCTCCTATACTGATAACACATTAAGAACATTTTAGTTTGGCCAATCGTGGAAAAAATTCCATCAAAACATCTCTTGTCTCCTTCTAGAAGAATTATTTTTGGTACAAATCCTCCCTTTGAAGCTTTGTGGTGAAAACCATATGAGGTTACTAAAAGAAGTGGTAACATTCTTCAACTTGAATTTTTATTTTATTCCTCCAACAACATAATTAAATTGATATCAAAATATTATTATATATTAAACTCAATATCATACATATATTTAGGTATTTTAATGTTCTAATCATGACTTGAACCATCTACACTTCCATTAAATGGATACATAAATCAATATTTGTGTGAATGATATACTACCCCTCGCAAACTGATATAATTCATTTTCCATTAAAACCACTATGAGTTGGTTATGATGGTCTATATAGAGTATATATATTATATTTATAACTTATTAGTATTTTTGGTGTTATCTTATAATATATACATGTTTTTAAATTTAATTTCGTAGAATATATATTAATGTCACTCATGTTTATAGTAAACTACCACCTCACATAGAAATGTAATTCATTTTTCACTTAAACATTACATGGAATATAGATAAATGATAAATATATGATATATACAAGACATAACTATGATAATAATTTCATATTTATCTTTCTATAAATGTAATATATAATTTTATTTCTTACTATTTCACTAACTGAAGGATTATAACATCGTTCGGGTATGTGTGGACTACCACAATCATGAAGCAATGTGACTCTCTTTTCATTACCAAACCTCATGTTTGATATTTATAAAGGAAAAAAATATAGTAATTTTTACATTTTTATAATTATGGAATTATTATATATTACATACTTTTTTCTACAATGATCTTTAATAATTGCAGGTTGAGCCATCTCATTGATCGTAAAGTACATCATTTATCACAACCATATTTCAGGAATTGTCAAAACAGTATAATTGATGTATAAATATGATAATTATAAAATTATTATTATTCTGGATAAAATGGATGAATTATTAATTTAACTGGTTCCAAGTTGAAAAAACAAAATATATTTAAAAAACAATGAAGTTATTACCCAAACTGCGACTTTAAAAAATTGTGAATAAAAGTGTAAAAATATGACATAACTAAATCCTATATAGTATGATATATATAATTTTAGTTCTATTATATATTTATAATAAAATTATAATTATTATACATGAGTTTTGAACATGTAAGAAGGATGCCAAGAATTCAGGGAAGGGATTTATGTCTCACTTTTACTTTCTATGGGACAAATTCCATATTCACAACAAGTTTACTATATTGTGGGAATATAAATACCAGGAATGAATTTTATGATTATTATAAATAGAAATTTTGGAACATACATTTCCTTTTTATTATATCTACTTTATGGGGTTTACGATGCAAAAGTTTCCAAATAGGTAATGGATTTTTTCTCCCATTTTCTTCCTTGAGACATATGATTATATTATGTCCTTATATTCTTGAATGATGTGGTTATACATCCCATTTATAGAAATTACTTTTAATTTATTTAACCTTATTTACATTTCATGTTTCAATTTTTTATAATAATTAATGGGGCTTACGTTTCAATGTTATCAAAGTGTTAACACTATTATGTTACAATCTAATGATTTATCAGGACTATTTATGATTATGTCACTGAGGATATAATTTTATTAAACATATCTAAATAAAATAAAATAATTCAGTATCATATTGTTATTTCTAGAGAAATCACGTTTTCACTTAATTTCCTCTCATTATGTACTCAATATTTAAAAAAGAACATTTTTAATAAAAAATTATTTTTCGTCAAAAACCTTTTTCTATCCATAACCATGATTTCTAAAAAGTGTTTCAAATGTTTTTTACATTAATTAAATTATTTATTAATGATATATTTACAATTTTTAACATTTTAAATTATTTTTTGAATATAATCTTTTTTTAATTTCCTAAAAATTAATGTTGTATTTTATATAAAAAGTGAAAGGAATCAATGTTTTTAAGGGGATTTACATGAATAGTATATACAATATTCACGACCACTCAATGATTTCAGAAATACATTTTAATAATTGCAATCAAATTTAAATGAAATTATTTCCTGAATATTTTTGTAATTTATATCTATTTTAAATAAATGGTATCAATATAAATATTATTTTGAAAATTTTTTGTCTTAAAAGTTCTTTTTTCAAAGAGGAGATGATATTTCCCTCAATAAATGTTTTAAATGAATTTTAATGATTCATTTAAAATATAATGTGTTTATTATCGAATAAAATTAATTAAAAAATATTTTATGTTTTAAAAAATATTTTAAAAAATTATAATCTTCCTCATGAACCGTTTAAATTGATTTATATTTCAAAATAATTTTCTATTGAAATTTAAATCCTTTGATGTAACATAAAATTTAACAGTTAAATAGACTACGTATTATATTATTATTATTTCTATTCATGTATTATTCTGAAAATATGTTTAGGAAACCTGTTTCTCTTCAACAGGTTATACGAAAAAAAATGCAAATGAATCCCATTTTATTTTCCATGGGTTATGCTTTTATGTGATGATGAAATGAATATGAAACATATATCCGTTAAAAATGATATTCTATAATGAAATGTTTATGAATCCCATTTCATTTCGGGGTTATGTTATTTTGAATTATTTTATGATCTTGTGGAACAGAAAAATTTAGTTTTCATTAAGATATGGGTGGTACATATATCTCCCTCCAATGAATTGTGTACAGATAAATATATCATTTGATATATAAGAATGGAATAGGGGTGAACCTAGATTAGTAATGTAATTTGTCTTACAGGATGGTATTGGATGTTAACCATGTCAACAATGTTGTTTTGGGGATTAGACCCATTCCACTATGACAACATTGGAATTTAGTCATCACTACTATGGAAATGATTTTCTATTCGTATTTTTATGCCATATTTTTATGTCTTAGAAAATGTTATTCTCCCATTGAACATAATAATTGACTCCTTTATGATTATTGTCATATGAATATCCTATCTTAATTCCATGAATGAAGAGTATGATATTAGATATGAATTTTAGGTTTTCAAAATTAATGCTCATGTTCTCAAACCCTTTTGTTCATTTATAATTATATATCTCTATTGATTACCATTATTGAGGATTAGATATAACCCTTTATTAAGTTTCATTTACCAATGTTATAAATAAAGGTCTTATGAATGGTATGTTTATAAGGAATACTAATGCGGAAAGACTTTATGGGTGATTTGGTATATCTTTCATAAAATTAAAATATATTATACCATGTTTCCAAAGACAATAACTGACTATGTTAATCATGTGTGGGTTTCAATATTTTGTTTAATATTCATCTAAATATAGCTAATATCTATATATAAAAAGACCATATAAATATAATGATGTTTGTGAAGGGAAGAAACATACACTAGCATACATTGTAAGGTCAATGATGATTCATTCATGCCTTCTATTACCCTTTTAGGGATATTCATTATAGAAGTAATCATAATTACTAAACATTCAACCAAATAAAGAAGAAAATAAAATTCCCTTTATGTTATCGAGTAGAATGAAACCTATTTTAACATGTTCATTCTTGGGGTTATGAAGTGTTTTTTAATTCTAGATCAATAAATAAACTATCTCCTCAAGACTTGAAGTGTATCTTTATAGGGTATCGTAATGAAATAAGATGATACTACCTACAAAAAAACTTATAAAAGAATGTAACCATCATTAAATTGGAAATAATTCATTAAAGAGAGAGCATAATCAAAGAGGATAATGAGAGATTGATTTCCATAGATGATGTTGATTCTAAGGATAGAGATGAGTTGTTAAAGGAACAAATTCTATGGGCCCACATATAAGATGCTTTTACTAAGACACAAGTACTATATAGGGTGATAGAGGTGTAAGATAAATAAAAAATATGGGTTTTTAGTTGATGATGAATTTGTAAAAATATTTTATTTTCATATAAGATATTGATATTTATTAAATATTATTTTCTATGATAAGAGCATAGATGACACAAGATTCAGAGGCCCATAGAGGCTTAATATTTATATTATAGATATAAAAATATATTAATATCATGGATGCATATTTTTTGATCAAAGAATGAAATAACTCCCAAATGAATTGTTAGATTGGAAATATGAGACCTCCATTGAACCTAAATAGGTGGATTTATCCTAGGATTGACATATTCTTAGTCGAAATTTGTTTGATGCTTGAGAATTACTGTTAGATAAATAATTAAATAAATTAAAAATTCATTTAATTTTTTAACTAAATATCCTTACTCTAATATCATATATTCATACATGAATATAGAAAATTCCCATGTTTATTGACATAAAACTAATAATTTAGTGTAGATAGTAGAGTAATATTGGAAGATGTTCAGATCATTTATTAAAGATTGATGCATCATAATGATCACCATTGAAAACATAGTTAGGGGATCTCTCCAACAACGATAGTAGTGATTATTTCTTCATTATAGATCAATACTATAATGAGTAATGATGTTGCATTATATATATTTATCACCATTTTTTATACCATTATGAATCTGAATGAATTATTTTAATATTTTGATTCGTGGGATGATCATATAGTGTGGGATCATGATTATAATCCTTGGTTTTATGGAATTGATATATTTTATTTGATTTCTATTCATTTTCCATTATAACAGAAATGAATTGAGTCCCACCCAAATAATGGATGTCTATTTTTCCATTTGTTTTTTATTTTTATTCCCTCCAACCATTCATTACATGTTAGTAATTTTCATTTCATTGACTAATGATTTAATGATTAATCAGTGGGCAATCATTGGAAATTATCATTTTGTTGTAATGGATAGATATCGTGGGTCCGAATTCGATATCAATGTAATGGTTGTTGTGTATGAAGACAGTAGTAGGGACACAATATGATTAGTGGGTCTTATTTATTTAGTTTGGAAAGTGAAGATGATGCAACTCAACAAATATGATTTCTTAAAAGGATATTTTTTTTGGGAATTTCTTCACTATTGACAATGAGTATATTTGAGGCCGGATTCGTGTTTCATGGGTGTGATTTATGGTAGGGGTGGATGAAATGAAATAATATCCTAAGACATGTGAGTATTACATGGTTTATGTAAAATCACATGTTACATTATCTATACCCCTATGAACAATCATTATGTAGTGCTCAGGATACTACGCTAGTGTTTACGAGTGAATAAATATTTAACTTGACATGTGACATGTGTAACACACCTTGTGTCCCAGTACTAGGGGATTGGTGTGCATTATTTTTCATTTTGTAGAAGACATGACATGGAGAACAGTAATAGGTAGAGTACATCGTGCTAGACTGATACACAAACACGATGAGGTACATAAGAATAACTATAATACATGGTCCCAACTAAGTTTATGTGGACACAATCATATGGCATGGGTTGAGTTTCAGGCGACCTCAACATGTCTTATATGCAAATAGGACGTGTCGTACATATGGATAATTACTTGTTGTGGGGAATAACCAAACGTGGGAAAACCAAGAGTTGGTGATACACACCGTGTACCATTAGTTCACATCATGTACATACATAAGGACATGTCATGTCCTTATATTTACTTATTTTGGATGTGAATTAGTTATATTTGTTCCCTCATTCCATCTTTATGAGGGTATAATGTGGAATTGTGTCATCAAGATATGATTTTGATACCCTATATGAGTTAGAATCAAATAGTGTTTCCATGAATCCTTTCATGTGGAAAGGGGTGGGATACATAATCCTGTCAATTCTCTAGGTGAGTATTGTGGAATCTATGGACCATCTTACTATGGCACTGATACACTACATATCATGTTATTGAATATTAGGTTTGTTGCCTCTTCGATGATTGTAGTTGTGATCCCCTATCTATTAATTGAGATTTTATAGATTTATTGAGTACTTCATAGGTCATATATGAGGATCATTCACTATAAGAGGTGTTAAATCAGTGAAAACATGGATCATGTAGTGATTACTCCTATAATGAGGGTTTCCGGGAATCCTTGAGAAGAATCATGTGGATGGATGTATGTTTGAATCCTCTTTGAGGATTTGAGTTGTTTAGGATTTTATATGGTGTTTTATAATAACATCACATATATTCATTGAAATTATAATTTATTGATGAGTTTAATACACATGATGATTTATATTTGGTCATTTTTGGGTTTCTTTCTTTGTGTTTTAATACCCAACACTGCATGTTATCTACCTACACATTTCATGACTAATGTAATAAATAACCCTTTATTCAGTTGTTGGAAGACTGGGAGTAGGTAGAGAATATTTTGTGCAAGAAAGACTGAGGTTCATATTGATGATGTATTTGAGATTTTTCCCCTCCAACTAAGATGGCCAGACTCTTTTGGATAATTTCAAGGGATTGTATTTGGACCATATGATTTCTGGTACTTATTTTGACCAATCATGCAGGATAGATGTTATGATTTCATTATATTATCATATATTATATAATATTTCTTATGTAATACTTTTGGACATTTTATCAGACATATATGAACTTAATATATTGACAATAATATATTGGATATGCCTAATCGGTGCTAGTCTCCATCCCCTAGAATATTAGAAGCTGTCATGAAGAATCACAATTGGAATATAAATGTTTCGATTTTCCTAAGTGGGTCTGGTCATGATTGAGTGGTATTAGTGAGATTAAACATATCACATTATTTTTGGATATTTTCCTGCTATGAGTTTCGTTTGGGATTTATAGAAATAATGTTAGATACTTTTCAGTTAGGATTTTAGTCCATGATGCCTATGTTTTGGGTGATAACAAACATATCCATTCAAAATGAAATTTATAAATTACTTATTGAATAAGTACATTTAGAAAGGGGTTATATGGGGAAACTTGGGATATGATTCATATATGAATTAGTAGTGGTATCATTCCCTTGAGTCATTTCTCAAGATAAATTATTTTACCATGGTACATTATGAATTTATTTCAGGATTCCGACATTATGACAGCCATATATGACTCCATTGAAAGGCCGTGATTATGATCTACAAAGTGACTAGGATTCAGTGTAGTCATTTTTAAAGTGTGTAGTTACACAAGGTGGGTGGACAGTTTTTCCACCACCCATTGAGAAGAAGGTTGTTCCAACAATGCATGCTATGTATGTGCATAGGGTGAGCTTACCCTAAGAATTTCAGTGGCAATGACCTTCCCTGCATTACGGTAACCTATACATAAGGAATATAAGGACTAGATAGATGTAGTTTCCCATAATTTTTTCATTTTGATGAACACTTATGATCTGATGGTTTTACTAGTGGAGAGTGTTATTTAAGGATTTATTGGTTGATGGGGGATTCTAGTGAGTCAGATTCGTGACGGTACATGTCTCACCAGTTTATATTTTATGATCCACTTTAGAGAGGCGTTATTTTAGTTCTCTTTTTGGATTGGTTCTCATACTGGAGATTCAGAAGCATCACTAGGGCAATATTACTATAGTTGAGTTTTCTTCAGCGTCTTATAATCTTGTTACATACTTTCAAGATAAGGTTCATGATTATGTTATCTAAGAATAAATCTACATGATGGTCCAAATACAAGATATCATGTCTTCAATTATATGTATTTTAATCACAATTAATGATTGAGTAATTTAGAGAGACAAATTTGTAGATTGGTTTCAAGGATATCAGACACCAAAAACTAGTGCTGGAGGTGGGTAAATAACAATAGATACCTAATTAACTAGTACTAAATGATTTTCACGTGGATTTATAAGGGAGATAATTTTTTGGAGATTTTCCCAAGGAAGTGGATCTATGGATTAGGGATGTATAGATGGTTCTAATAATAATATACTGAGTCAGTGTTCTCTCTTGTGATGGGATAGGACACCTCATATATTATTTTCGGACCCATCATATAGATGAAATGGATATGGTCAATGAACAACTAATGGCGATAAAACAACAGATGTGGGTTGGTCCCTAGGGTAGTAGATGTAGAAGAGGATATCCAAAGGCGTTTGAATGTGGTAGATATTTTGACCTTTTTCCACTACCACCCCAAGTGGTCTAAGAAAGCTTCACATGGCAGGATATTAGATATAAGGAAAGATGTAGGTGAAAAAAATCCATTTTACATATAGGATTTTATGATTGTTAATGGAAGGATATATGCATTCTCTACGTTAGCTATAATATTAATAAGAATGGGAGTGAACCACAATTTTCCTTCAATTACTTTTGTAAGAATGGTAGATATTTCAGTTGATCTATTAGCACAGCCGTTTCACATTGAGACTTTAAAAGGGGGTGGGGATTCACCAATCCCACAAATTTTATGATATTGTGTACTAATTCTATAACGACCCATACTTTACATATATTTTTATTACTTCAGAATTTAAATCATACTTATTACAACATATAACAGAACCATGATAGGACCGTATAGTTATAGTGTCTTTAAAAACTAGGAAACATTAACAATTGGTTCATAAATTATCTACATTGTTTCCCACTTATTTCATCATATCTAGAGTCCCTTTTGGAATATCTTACTTAATACCCTCATTCATGACCTGGGGAAAATAAAACATACAAAATGGTGATATCAAATTCTCAGTAAGGGTAAATAATGGAAATATCAATCATATCATCTTCATAAGAACATAACATTTGTAAAATCTTATGCTGCAAATAAGATCATAATATCATGACATGGGATAATTCGTAGTAGTGAAATGTAATCCCAATATTCACAACATAAGATATGAAACCTTGTAGAATAAAAACAAAATCAAAGGAAATCATTTAATATTATTCAAGACACATTGCCCAGACCAACATAGCAGATAAAGTCTATTACATAACCGAATTCACTCCTCATTTCAATCCTATATTACTGAACCGGATTAACTTTTCATTCAATCCATGTCTATATCATGAGACATAAATCATTACTCAATTTATTGGAGGAACATATAGGTCCCACCCATCATATAATGAAACCATTCTTATGTGTGCCACAAAATCATAAATCATACATCATTGCATAACCCATGAAACAAAAATGGGATTCTTAAACATCATGCCATCGTAACATAATACATATAAGATAAAATTACTTCATAAAAATAATTACATCATAACTTAATAAAATCAATGTAATAATATTAATATAAATAGAACCATATATTATCATAGATGGAAAATAATTTTGATAAAACACTTGAACTCCATTCTTGAGGAAAATATACTTTCTACTTCAAAAACATTTTTACTATCTCAAAATGTCATACAATATTAAACTAAATAAAGTTAATTTAAAATAAACATGAAAACATGTAAAGGAATATTCATGGAAATAATGTTCTATGAAATCATAAAAATCCATTCATTCCGTATAAGTTAAAAAACATTCTTCTAATACATTGTCTGAAAATGTCAAAAAGTATCTCGTACTGAAAATGACAAAATATTATTTTCATATCTATTACAATAAATTCTCTAATTAGTGAAATTAAATTTAAAAAATTGTAGGAGGACAAAAATAATATTACATATTTAGGAAACATGGATGTGGATGATAAATATGCCCTAGTAAATTCTGAAGTATAAACAATCTTGTATAAAAATGAGATTGCACGATTTTCCCTAACCTTCGGTCCAATATGAATTGTACATATCCAAAACTCAGGTATAATGACTTCAATAATTTTTTTGACTTATTCCTACATCATTTCCATTTTTATGATATCATATATGGTCATATTCTTATCTTCATATTAGTAATATTTCATTGGTACTTGTTATTTGAGTGTTCATTACATTATGTTCTTATGCATGTTTTGTCAAATAAATTCTTATTCATATTTTTTATGTTATTGATAAATCATTTGAAGAATTGTGTTAGTATAATATATATCAAATTTATTCATTCAATTCATTTATATAATCACGGCCTCATTAATATCATGCAGAACGGATCACATTATATTGTGGAGACGGTAAGTCGTACGTACGCACGAGCGACGATATCGTTCCCATAATTATTGAATGGTGTTGGAGTGAATGATAGAAAATATAAGAATTAGTGTAATGTTATTATAATCATATATAGTTATTATTTACAGCATTATACCCATCCATGTATTGTGGTGGTGTAAAACAGATTACACCACGGTGTACCGACGGTATTCAGTATGTACACATGCATGGTGATTTCATTTTTCATAGGACGGATTGAAGGAGAAATAGGTTTGTTTCATATTTATAATAACATATCATAATATTCATGATACTGATGTTATTACTTTATAATGAAACAAATAAATAAGATAAAGTAGAAGAATAAATAAATTTGAATGGTTCGGTAAATGATATTACCTCTTCTTTGACGCGCCTCTTCTAAACCAACTCTTAGGGCACTAAATTCCATCTTTGAAGAAGACCATAACCATTAGTTTGTTTCTAGGAAAGTGGAGAAGATAAATGGATTGTGATTGGAAGACCTTAAAGGATCAATATTTGATGAGGAGGAGAGGGAGGAGGTGCCCTTCTATTTGGGAGTATAGGGCCACCTTTAGTAACCTAAGAAATATTTATTTATAATAAATTTTAATCCCACTTAAAAACCTCAAAAAATGACTCAATTAGAATCTTATATGATATAGGGTTGTACTCTCATCAACCAAAAAAATTTATACATGTTGGGAATTTATTTTAAATCTTTTCAAATTGATTTATCCTTAATTAATCTATTTAATATTATTTGTTGTAATAATATTCTAAATTTTAAATTGTTATAAATAATTCTTTATGTGTTTTTAATTGTCTATAACTATATAATTTTTCACATTGTTGACCATATCAATTTCAATTTAGTATTTTTAATTTTTTTTGTTTTTTAAACAATTTTATAATATGTTATTATTATAAAATAACAATAGTGTCAATTTTGACACTATTCATTTATTTTATTTTAAATAAAAACCACACAAAGAATATACATGAAATAAAATATTTAATAGATTCCCAATAGGTCATATTAATCTTTAAAATTTGTGGAGAAAATTAATTAGTTCATATAATATTTATTTTAATACTTTTAAAAACATTTATTTGATATTTCAATGAATAAAATAACTTCTACATCATTATTGTGTAATCATTAATGATAATTAATTAATCAATAAAAATAAAAAATAAATTCTAATGATGTAGATAATTTTATTATATTATTGGAGAATATTTACATTCTAGGTTTTATGAAGTTTGTCACTAAATTTAAATTATTACACTTATAAGATATAAGTGAGTGACATGTTGCCACTTTCTTTGGTTTTAATTAAAATTATATCATTTTAATGGTCTATAATCTATGAAACGAATCTATTCCAACCCTTAGGTGATATGGGTTGACTTTTATTCATCCAATAGAGTTTTTTCAGGAGGTGGGGTAATTGTATAATCTTATTTTTACCCATAATTACCTGATTTAACTTTAGCTGTAGCAAAAAAAATTACCGTAGATACTATTCATAAAGTCAAAAAAGTAATATATTAACATAATTTGGATGCACTGAATAAAAATATTGAATAATTTTTTAAAAATTCAAAACATAGAAGTTGCAGTATTTAATTTAAAATTAATCTCATTATTATGAAAACAGGTTTTAAATGTTAAAACAATGTCAAAGATTGAAATGTTTTTACCTATGAATTCAGTGTAAAATTAATGGGAATGACATAAATTATATTAAATGGTAAAAATATATTCTATTTATACTTTGAAACCATTAAATTTTATCATTTAACCATAAAAATTATCTTCATGAAAAAAGTTGTTTTTAAGAAAAATTTTATCGTATTTTTACATTTCATCAAAATATAAAAGTTATCCGAAAAGAAAAAAAAATTTATCCAATGTATCCTGATTCAAAATTAGAAGTTTATTTTTTAAAATTGAACATATATAAAATTGTAAAAAAATTATTTAAAATGGGTGCGCCATCAAAAGTGGGTAAAACTACATTTTTTAAAAAATAATTCTTTTATCTGAAAAATTGATGTTGTTTTCATATCTCATTCTAGAAAATGTTTAATATGAATTATAATTTTATATAATTTAAAATTTTGTTAAAACTATTCATAACTTATAGTTCATAATATTATAATAATATATCATTGTTTAATGAAACTCGGTATTGCGTACAACACATGCTATTAAGGAAGGATGCTCTTACATGTAATGCTAGCCAACCCAGTGTTGTGTATAGTGAATGATTACCTCGGTGTTGCATATAACATAAGAAATTAAAAAAATCTCATAAAATATCCGGGTGTTACATTCTACCCCCTTAAAATGAATTTCAACCTCAAAATTTGTCACTTCGTAACAAATCGATGAGGATACCTCTCCCTCATCATAACCTCAAGTTACCATGTTACTTCATCTAATTGGTGGATCCTCCATAAAACATTAACCAAGCGAGGGGTCTTGTTTCGTAGATCTTTATGGATACAATCCAGAATCTCTATCGGTTGTTCTTCATAAGAAAGATCTTGCTACAGCAGTACAACTTCTAAGCTTAGTACATGTGAAGGATCATGTATGTACTTTATCAGGACAAAAACATGGAACACGTCATGAACATGAGAGATATTTGGTGGAATTTCCAATATGTAAGATACCTTCCCAACATTATCCAATATTACAAAATGACTGATATACTTAGGGCTCAGTTTCCAATCTTTCCAAATCTCATTACTCTCTCCCAATGAGATATTCGTAAGAACACATTATCACACACTTCAAACTCTAGGTCTTTTCTTCATATGTCAGCATTACTTTCTTGTCATCTATGAGCTGCTCTTATGTTTTGTTGAATTGATCAGAACTTTTCTTCCATCTCATCAACAAGATCTGGTCCTAATAGCTTTCATTCCATAACATCATCCTATCAAGTTTGAGTTCTGACTTTCTTTCCATAGGGATCTTCATAAAGATCCATCTGAATACTAGCATGAAAGATATTATTATAAGAAAATTCCACCAAATTTGGGTGTTAAACCTAACCACCTTTTAAATCCATAGATAAATCTCTCAACATGTCTTCCAAAGTTTGAATTAACCTCTCAGACTAGCCACCTGTCCGAGGATGATATGTTGTACTCAAACACAATTTTGCATCTAGTGTATGCTGAAGACATCACCAAAACATCGAGATAAACCTCGGAACCGGATCAGATATAATAGATAGTGGTACTCCAGGAAATCCTACAACTTTATTTACATATATCATGGAAATATGATCAAGAGAGAAATCCTCTCTAATAACAATGAAGTGTGCCTACTTCATAAGATGATCAACTATAACCCAGATAGCATTATTGCCTTTGGATGTTTTAAGATGTCAAGTGACAAAGTCCATAGTGATGTTTTCCCATTTCCATTATGGTATAGGTAATGGTTGTACATCCCCTTAGAATTTTTTCCCTCGACATTAACTTGCTAACAAACCAAGCATCAAGAGACATATTCAGCAACATCTCTTTTCATGCCATCCCACTAGAAGTACTGTTTTAGGTCCCTATAAAGCTTAATGCTTCTAGAGAGAATAGATAATGAAGAACTACGAGCCTCATCCAATATCTCCTTCATTAACTCAGGGATCGAAGGAACACAGACCCGATTCCTGAACCTTATTATTTCATCGTAATCAATGTGGAATTCAAGAACATTTTTCACCTTCTTTTGTAACTCTACATCTTCGTTCTGTGCCTATTTAATCATCACTTGTATAGATGGTTGAACATATAATTGAGAAAGATATGAGTTTACCCCTTCCATTATAATTCCAAAATCCATCCTTTTTAAATCCATAAATATTGGATCCTTTGTGATCCTCATCATGGATAAGCTA
The DNA here is from genome assembly GCA_963277665.1 of Viscum album. Classification (NCBI taxonomy): domain Eukaryota; kingdom Viridiplantae; phylum Streptophyta; class Magnoliopsida; order Santalales; family Viscaceae; genus Viscum; species Viscum album. Next base: position 1,591,344,647 of record OY728131.1, read on the forward strand.
GCATGCTGTTGTCTACTTAATGTGTCATCCACCCTGTTTTCTTTCCCTGGGTGAAAATAAATTGAGTAGTCATAATCCTTAATCAGCTCCAATAATCTTCTTTGGTGTATATTGATCTCCTTTTGTGTGAAAACATACTTTAAACATTTATGATCAGTATAAAAATCACACCTTTAACCATAATGATTATCCCTCCAAATATTTAATGAAAATATTAGCACATCTAACTCCAAATCATGTGTTGTGTAATTTTTCTCATGGATTTTCAACTTTCATGAGGTATAAGCTATCACCATATCATTTTTCATGAGAAAAAACCCCAATCCCTTCTGGGATGCATCAATAAAGATCACAAATATCGCGTCTTTTGTTATTATGTGACCCAGAAATGTAACTTTTTGAATCCAAAATTCACTCTTGTTAAATTTTTCTTAAATATTCTCATTTTTTAGGGTCATTAATTCAATTATCAATTGATCTTCATGTTCCTCCATTCTCTTTCAATAGACAAGAATATCGTCTATAAAGACTACCACAAACTGATCAATATTGTCTCTGAAGACTCAATTCATTAGATCCGTAAAGATAGCAGGGGCATAAATAAGACCAAATGGAATCACTGTAAATTCATAGTGTCCATACCTTGTATGGAAATCAGTATTTGGTATATATACCCTTTTAACCATTAATTGATGATACCCTGAATTAAAATCAATCTTGGAAAAGTATTAAGCTCCGCGTAGTTCGTAAAATAATTCATCATTGCATGGGAGACGATATTTTTTATTGATAGTGATCCTGTTAGGTTCTCGATAATCAATATAGAGTCTCATTGATCCATAATTTTTTTTAAAAAATATAACAGGTGCTCCCCATTGTGATTCACTAGGGTGTATGAATACATTATCAAGATTATCTGGGAGTTTCTTCTTCAATTCCTGCAACTCAATTGGGGCCATTCTATAAGGTGTATTTGAAATGGGCATAGCACCCGGTATGAGTTCTATTGAAAACTCGACATCACGGTTTGGTGGAAGACCTGGAAATTCCTCTGGAAAGAAATCATCAAACTCTCGTACAATGGGCATATTCTTATCCTTGATTTTCTCTCCAACCATTTGAGATAGATAACCATCATTTATGGGAATCATGACCGATAAGATGGATGAAATTTCCATTGAAAGGTTATGTTCATCCTTTTATCGATAGATGATCATAGATTGACCAGGAATATGAAATGTGACATCTCTTATTTGGAAATTGATATGAGATCCATATAAATAAAGCCAATCCATGCCAAGAATCAATAAAATTCCACTATAGTAAGGACTACAATATTTTCAGGAAGCACTTTCCCACAAACATAAATTCGAGAAGAATTGTAAACTTTTGATGCGAATGTAGTGCCATTAAGAGATGTCACAACTAAATCAACAGCTAATTTTTGGGGTAGTACGTCGATACCTTTAGATAATTCTTCGAAAATAAAATAGTGGGTGGATTCAGAATCGAATAAAACATTTTCTACATTAGAGTGGATGGTAAGTGTACCTTTCACCACTTCATTATCGTACTCCACATCGCTGATAAAAATTGCATGTGAATTTTTTTTTTCTTTGGGTTTAAGAGTTTGTAGACATCTATCATCATCATCAACACTTGAGTTAGAGCATTGATTGGCATAATGCCTAGTTTTCTTTCACTTGTAAAATTGAATTGTACGATGTGAATTCAGTGTATAATTTTCTTTGTTCGCATCACTAGATATATTTTTTCCATCATTGTGGCATTCAATACCCTGATGACCATCTTTTACACCCTAAAAAACATTTACTTGTCCCTTTAATACAATTCCCTCCATGTTTATTTCCACACTTTCAGCATAAGGGAAAACTCATCTTCTTTTCAGTGTGGTATTTAGATATTAAATTTAATTCCATTTTCCACTTCTTATCAATCCCATATGATTGATGGGCTACTCCAATATCCATCTCAACCTTGAGATAACATCGTAAAATATCCTCATAGCTATTTAAGACCGTTATAGCTAATTACCTTTAGAGACATTGTTTTAAGCCACTAAAGAATCTATCGATCTTACTCTCAGGTTGGATAATAATCCCAGAAGTGTACCTTGTAGGCCTGGTAAAATTTGCTTTGCAGGTACCAACAAATTCATCATCATTTCGCTTCAGTTCATGAATCTCATTCTCCATCTTTTTTCGAAGACTACGAGGGAAGTACTTATTGAAAAATAAGTTTTTGAACTTATCCCACTACATGGACTGAATTTCATCTCTTTGCATCTTATTCTTGATATGATTCCACCATTGATCAGCTTCACCTTCCAATAGATATACTGCTATGATGAATTAATCATGTTCATAACATTGTTGAACTGAAAATATCTTTTTAGTGGTACTAATACATTTTTCATCCACTAAGGGATCAAAAGACCCACTGAATAAAGGTGGACGTTTCCTCATGAAGGATTCAATAGAATTTTTCTCCTTACATTGATTGTTTGGAAGTCTTGCATGATTCATATATTGAGAATGTTCTGTGAGCATGGCTACATGAATTTGAATTATATCTCCCATAATGTTTGGTTGCTCATGGGGGCAATAAATTTATTTCTCGTCGCATTCAGCATTAACATAGTTCCTTCGGGTTCAAGCCATTGACTAAAACGAAGATGTATAGTGTGAGAAAGACTAATAATAATAGGAAAACTACATAATCAAGAATAAAATATCACACTTTGGGTCTTATAATAGGTTATTCATAGCCATTTCTAAAACACTAATATTGTGTTCAATGCTTAGTCATATCCTTATGGTTCTTACTATGGCTTTCCCATTATTATTTCCAAAGGATGACTATAAATTTCCCCTGATACCAAATATAATGACCCATACTTTACATACTTTTTTATCACTTCAGAATTTAGATCATACTTATTACAACCTATTACAAAACCATGATTGGACCAAATGGGTATAGTGTCTTTAGAAACAGGGAATCATAAACAACTGGTTCATAAATCATCTACATTATCTCCCTCTTATATCATCAAATAAAGAGTCCCTTTTAGAATATCCTACTTAGTACACTTATTCCTAACCTTGGAAAAAACATACAAAAGGGTGAGTTCAAATGCTCAGTAAAGATAAACAATGGAAATATCAATCATATCATATTCATACAAACATAAAATTTGGAAAATATTATCCTGAAAAAAGAGATCATAATATCATGACATGGGAAAATTCATATTAGTGAAATGTAATCCCAATATTCATAACATAAGATAGGAAACATTGGGGCATACACACCAAATAATTCAAAATCATTTCAAATTAGTCAAGACTCATTGCCTAGACCATCATAGCGGACAAAGTCCATTACTGAACCGAGTTCTCTCCTCGTTCCAGTCTTGTATCCCTGAACCAAATTTACATGCCATTCCAGCCATGTATATCTCATGAGATATAAATCATTACCCAATGAATTGGAGGGAGATATAGGACCCAGCCATCTCATAATGAACCCATTCTTATGTGTGCCACAAAATCATAAATCATACATCATAGCATAACACATGTAATAAAAATTGGATTCTTAAACATCATTCCATAAAAAATAATCCATATAACATAAAATGACTTCATAAAAATAATTTCATCATAACAAAATCAAATCAATGTTATAATAGGGATAGAAACAAAACCTTATGTTATCTTATATTCGAAATAATTTTGATAAAACACTTGAACTCCATTCTTGTGGAAAATAACCTTTCTACTTAAAAAAACATTTTTCCATTCTAAACATGTCATAGGATTTCAAAATAAAATAAGTTAATTGAAAATTAACATGAAAAATTGTAAAGGAATATTCATGGAAATAATGTTCTATGAAATCATAAAAATCCATTCATGTCATATAAGTTAAAAAAACATTCTTCTCATACGTTGCCCAGAAAAGTCAAAAAGTATATCGTACTGAAAAAAACAAAAGATTGTTTTCATATCTTTTACTAAAAAATCATCAATTGGTAAAATTGGATTGTAAAAATTGTAGGTGGATGGAAATAAAATTAGAAATTGATGAAACATGGATGTGGATGAAAAATATTCCCCACGTAAATTCTGAATTATAAACAATCTTGGATAAAAATGAGATTGTGAGATTTTCCATTACCTTAGGTCCATCATGATTTGTACATATCTAAACCTCTTGTATAATGATTTAAATAATTTCATTGAGTTATTCTAGAATCATACTAATTGTTATTATATCATATATGGTCATATTATTATCTTTTTATTAGTAATATTTCATTGCTACTTGTTATTCGGGTGTTCATTGCTTTATGTTCTTATGCGTGTTTTGTCGAATAAATTATTATCTCTCTTTTTAGGTTATAGATACATCATTTACAGAATGTTAGTAGAATAATATATATCAGATTTATTCATTAAATTATTTTATATAATCATGGTTTAATGAATATCATGTAGAACGAATCACATCGCATCGTGGAGAGGGTAAGTCGTACGTACGCATGAGCGACGATATCGTTCCCTTAATTCTTGAATGGTCTTGGAGTAGATGATAGAATATATCAGAATTTGTATCATGTTATAATAATTATGTATAGTTATTTATTACACCATTATACCCATCCATGTAAGCTGGTGGTGGAAATCATATTTACACCATGGCGTGGAGACGATATTCTGTAAGTACGCACACGCAGTGATTTCATTTTCCATAGGATGGATAGAAGGTGAAATAGTTTTGTTTCATATTTATAATAATATATCATTATATGATTGATACGGAAATTATTACTTTATAATGAAACAAATAAATAAGAGAAAGTACAAGAATAAATAAATTGGAAAGGATCAGTAAAGGATATTACCTCTTCTTCGACGTGCCTCTTCTAAACCTCCACATAGGGCACTAAAGATGGTGTTTGAAAAAGAACAGGACCTCTAGTATGTTCCTAGGGAAGTGGATAATAGAAATGGAAGGGATCTGGTCGACCATGAATTTTCAAAATGTTGTGAGGTGGAGATGGAGGAGGTTCCCTTTTAAAAGGGAGGAGAGAGGCACCTTTGGAAACATAAGAAATATTAATTCATAATAATTTCAAACCCCACATAAAAACCACCAAAAATTAATCAATTCAAACATTAGATGATATATGGTTGTCATTTATTTATCAAAAACAATTTATACATGTTTTGAATTTATTTTAAACGACATCAAATTTATTTATCATTATTTAATTTATTTAATTTTATTTGTGGTAATAAGATTATAAATTATAAATACTTATAAATAATTATTTATGTGTTTTTAATTGTATATAAATGGATAATTTATGACATTTTAGACCATATAAATTTAAATTTTTAATTTTTATATAATATTTTGATTTTTAAACAATTTTATAATATGTCATTTTTATAAAATAAGAATCGTGTAAATTTTGACACTATTAATATATTTTCATATAAAAAAAATCTAAACATAGAATATATTCGAACCAAACTATATAATAGATTCATAATATGTCAAATTACTCTATAAAATATGTGGATACCATTAATTATTTCATATAATATTTATTTTAATATTTTTAAAAACATTTATATGATATTTGAATCAATAAAATAACTTATACATCACTATTGTGTCTTGAATAATGATAATTATTTAATCCATAGAAATTATAAATAAATTTTCATGATATAGATAATTTTATTATATTTCTGGAGAATATTTATATTCTAGGATTTATGATGTTTATCGCTAAATTTAAATTATTACACTTATAAGATATAAGGGAGTGACATGTTGTCACTTGTTTTGTTTTAATTATAATTATATCCTTTTCATGGTCAATAGTCCATGGAAAGAATCTATTCTGACCCATAGGTGATATCTATCGACTTATATTCATACAATAGAGTTTTTTCAGGTGGTAGGGTAATTTATAATCTTATGTTTACCCTTAATTACCCGATTTACCCATAACTGTAGTAAATACATATTACCGTAGCTACTATTCATAATGTAAAAATAAGTAAAAGTAACCTATTAAAATAATTTAGACCCAATGAATCCAAATATGGAATCCATTTTACAAAATTAAAAACACATAAGTTGCAGTAATCAATTTAAAATTAATCCTGTTGTTAAGAAAAAGGTTTTAAAAGTTAAAACATTGTCAAAGATTGAAATGTTTTTATCTATGAATTCAATGTAAAATTAATGGTAATGACATAAATTATATTAAATGGTAAAAATATATTAATTTATACTTTAAAAACATTGTATTTTATCATCTAACCATAAAAATTATCTTGATGAAAAAAGTTGTTTTTAAGAAAAATTTAGCGTATTTTTACTATTCATGAAAATATGAAAATTATCAGAAAAGTATCAAAAATTTGTCCAATATAAATATTTATATCCTGATTCAAAAGAAGAAGATTATTTTGTAAAATTTAACTTATAAAATTTTCAAAAATTATATTTAAAATGGGTGCTCCCTTAAAAGGCGGTAAAACTGCATTTTTTAAAAAATAATTCTTTTATCTGAAAATTGATTTTTTTCATATCTCATTCTTGAAAATGTGTAAGATGTATTATAATGTTATAAAATTTAAAATTTGTTTAATACAATTCATAATGGCTAGTTCATAATATTATAATAATATATGATAATTTAGTGAAACCTGGTATTGCGTACAACGCAAGCTATCGGGGAAGGTTGCTCTTGCAAGTAACACAACCCTAGCCAATGTTGTGTGTAGTGAAAGATTCCCTTGGTGTTGCGTATAACATAAGACATTAAAATAAATTTCTCATAAAATCATAGGGTGTTACATTTTACCACCCGTAAATTGAATTTCACCTCGAAATTTTTCACTTCATAACAAACAGATGATTATTCCTTTACCTCGCTATATCCTGAAGTTCCCTTGTTGCTTCTTCTAGTTGGTGGTTCCTCAATAAAACATTACCCAAGAGAGTCGTCTTGTTTCGTAGAAATTTTTGTCTATGATCCAGAATCTCAATTAGTTGTTCTTCATAAGAAATATCTTTCTCCAGCGGTACAACTTCTGATCTTAGTACATGTGAAGGATCAAGTATGTACATTATCAGGACAAATACATGGAACACATCATGAACATGAGAGAGATTTGGGGGAAGTTTCAATTAGTATGATACCTTCCCAACATGATCCAGTATTTCAAAAGGACCGATATACCTAGGGCTTAGTTTCCCTTCTTTCCAAATATCATTACTCTCTTCTAAGGAGATATTCATAAGAACACTTAATCACACACTTCAAACACTGCGTCTTTTCTTCAGTTATTGGCATAACGTTTTTGTCAAATCTGATCTACTCTTATCTGTTTTTGAATTGATCGTACCTTTTCTGCCATCTCATCAACATGATCAGGCCCTTATATCTTTCATTACCCAACATCATCCCATCAGGTTGGAGTTCTTCATTTCTATCCATAGAGAGCTTCATAAAGATTCATCTAAATACTGCAGTGAAAACTATTATTAAAAGAAAATTCCACCAAAGGTAGGTGTTAATACTAACCACCTTTGAAATCTATAGAGAAATCTCTCAACAGGTTATCCAATGTTTGAATTGTCCTCTCAGACTGGCCACCTATCTGAGGATGATAAGCAGTGTTGAAACTCAATTTTGTATTTAGATTATGCTAAAGACTTTGCTAAAACATCGAGGTAAACCTCAGATCCCAATCTGATATAATTGACAGTGGTACTCCATGCAATCGTACCACTTCCTTTACATATATCATGTAAATAAGATCAAGAGAGAAAAGTTCTCTAAAATAAATGAAGTGTGCCGACTTTGTAAGATTATAAACTATAACCCAGATAGCATTATTGCCTTTGGATGATTAAGGATGTCATGTGACAAAGTCCATAGCGATGTTTTCCTATTTCCATTCTGGTATGGGTTATGGTTGTAACATCCCCTTAGACTTCTGTCTCTCATCTTTAACATGCTGACAAACCAAGCATCGAGATACATATTCAGTAGCATATCATTTCATGCCATCCCACTAGAAGTACTCTTTCAGGACCTTGTACATCATCATGCTTCCAGGGGGAATAGAGAATGAAGAACTATGAGCCTCATCCAATATCTCCTCTTTTAACTCAGTGATTGGAGGAACACAATATCGATTCCTGATCCTTATTATTTCATCACAATCAATGTAGAATTCAAGAAAAATTTTCACCTTCTTTTGTAACATTAGATCTTTTTTCTGTGCCTCTTTATTCTTCACTTGTATAGATGGTTGAACATCTAATTGAGAAAGATAAGATTTTTCCAGTTCAATTATAATTCCAAAATCCATACTTTGTAAATCCATAAATATTGGATATTTTGTGATCCTCATTATGGACAAGCTAGCATGGTCTGGTCGACTTAATGTGTCTCCACCTTGTTTTCTTTCCCAGAGTGATAATGAATTGAGCAGTAATAATCTTTAATTAGCTCCAATCATATTTCTTTTTGTATATTTATATAGTTTTGTGTGAAAATATACTTTAAACATTTATGATCAGTATAAATACCACACCTTTCACCATAAATATAACCCCCTTAAATATTTAATGTAATGATTTTCGCATCTAACACCAAATCATGAGTTGGGTAATTTTTCTCATGGATTTTCAACTTTAGTGAGGCATAAGCTATCACCATATCATTTTTCATGAGAACACACCACAATCCATTTGTGGATGCATAACTGAAGATCACAAACCTTTCTCCACTACAAGGAAGTGTGAGCACATGTGGACTAGATAACCTACTTTTTAATTCATTGAAATTATCTTCACACTCCTTCGTCGAAACGAACTTAACTCCTTTTTGAGTCAACCTAGTGAGTGGATTAGATAATCTTGAAAATATATTCACAAAACGTCGATAATATTCAGGAAAACCAAGAAAAATTCTGATCTCAGTTACTGTTGTTGGTCTCGACCATCTTTAGATAACCTCTTCTTTTACTAGTTCCACAGATATCCCCTCTTTTGAGATTATGTGACCCAAAAATGAAACTTTTTGAAGACCAAATTCAATCGTGTTAAATTTGGCAGGAAGATTCTCCTTTATTTGGGTCATTAATAAAATTATTAATTGATCTTCATGTTATTCAGTTCCCTTTAAATAGACAAGAATATCATCTATAAAGACTACCACAAACTGATCAAGATATTCTCTAAAGACTCTATTCATTAGATCCATTAAGATAGTAGGGGAATTAGTAAGACCAAATGGCATCACTATAAATTCATAATGTCCATACCCTTTATGGAAAGCTGTCTTTGGTATATCCTTCATTTTGACCCTTAATTGATGATACCATTAATGAAGATAAATCTTGGAAAACTATTGAGCTCTGCGTAGTTGGTCAAATAAATCATCATGGCATGGGAGAGAATATTTTTTATTAATACTGAACTTTATAAATTCTCTATAATCAATACAGAGTCTCATTGATCCATCAGTATTCTTAAAAAATAGAACAGGTGATCCCTAATGAGATGCACTAGGGCTTATGAATCCATTATCAAGATTTTCTTGGACTTGTTTCTTCAATTCCTAAAACTCAATTGGGGAAATTCTATATCGTGTCTTTGAAAATGGTATAGCACCCGGTATGAGTTTTATTGAAAACTAGACATCATGATTTGGCGAAAGACCTAAAAATTCCTCTGGAACGAAATAATAAAACTCCCGTACAATGGGAATATTCTTAATCGTGAGTTTCTCTCCAACCATTTGAGATAAAAAACCAAAATTTATGGGAATCGAGACCCATAAGATGGAAGAAATTTCCATTGAAAGGATATCTTCATCCTTGTATTGATAGATGGTCATAGATTGATCAGGAATATGAAATGTGACTTCCCTTCATTGGAAATTGATATGAGCTCCATATAAATAAATCCAATCCATGCCAAGAATAACATCAAATTCCTCTATAGGAAGGATTACAAGATTTTCCAAAAGCACGTTCCCCCAAACCTCAATCAGAGAAGAATTTTAATCTTTTGATGCGACTGTTGTGTCATTTTTAGTAGTCACAACTAAATCAATAGCTAATTGTTGGGGGTAGTATGGTGATACCTTTAGAAAATTCTTCAGAAATAAAATTGTGGGTTGATCCAGAATCGAATAACACATTTTCTACTTTAGAGTGGATGGAAAGTGTACCTTTTAGAACTTAATTATTATACTCCACATCTCTGATAAAAATTGAATGTGAATTTCCTTTGTCTTTGGCCTTAAGAGTTTTTAGACGTCTATCATCATCATCAACCCTTGGATTAGAGCATTGATTGTCATAAATCCCCATTTCCATTAACATGTAAAGTTGAATTGTAAGAGGTTCATTCATTGTAGTATTTTCTTTGCTCGCATCACTAGACATATTTTTCCCATCACTTTAGCCTTCGATAGCCTAATCACCATCTTTTACACACTAAAAACATTTACTTGTCCCTTTAATATAGTTCCATCCATGTTTCTTTACACGCATTGAGCATAAGGGAAAACTCATCTTACAATTTCCTCATCGATATTGAAGTCCCTTATATCTAATTACCTTTAAAGACTTGGTTTTAAGCCACTAAAGAATATATAGATCTTACTATTAGGTTGGATAATAATCTCAGAAGCGTAACTTGCAAGCCTTGTAAAATTTTCTTCTTAGGTACCAACACATTCATCATCCTTTTGCTTCAGTTCAAGAAACACCTTCTCTAACTTTCTTCGAAGAATAAGAGGGAAGAACTTGTTGAAAAATAAGTTCTTGAACTCTTCCCATTCAATGGAATCAATTTCATCTCTTTCCTCATAATCTTGATAATATTCTACCATTGATCAGCTTCATCTTCCATACAATATACTGCGATGATGAATTTATCATGTTTAGAACATTGTATAACTCAAAACATCTTTTCAGTGGTACTAATCCATTGATCAACCACTAAGGGATCAGAAGACCCACTGAATAAAGGTGGGTGTTTCCTCATGAAGTTTTCAATAGAATGTTTCTCCTTCCATTGCATGTTTCGAAGTCTTGCATGATTCATTGATTGAGAAAGTTGTGTGAGAATTGCTACAAGATTTTTTATTACATCTCCCATAACATTTGGTTGCTCATGGGTACAATCATTTCATTTCTCATCACATTCATCATTAACGCGGTTCCTTCGGGTTCAAGCCATTGACTAAAACCAAGAAGAAAAGTGTGAGAAACACTAATCATAATAGGAAAACCACATAATCAAGAATAAAATTTCAAACATTAGGTCATATCATAGGTTATTCATGGCCACTTAAAAAACACTAATATTGTGTTCAATGATTAGACATACCCTTAGGGTTCTAACAAAGCCTTTCCCATCCTTGTTTCCAAAGGTTGATTATACCTTTCCTCTGATACCAACTATAATGACCCATACTTTACATACATTGATATTATTTAAGAATTTAAAGCATACTTATTACAACATATAACAAAACCATGATTGGACCAAATGGGTATAGTGTCTTTAGAAACTAGGAAATGTAAACAATTGGTTCAAAAATCATATACATTTTATCGTCCTTATTTATTCATATGTAGAGTACCTTTTGGAATATCTTACATTGTACCCTTATTCATATCCTTGGGAAAAGAAAAAATACAAAAGTGATAGCTCAAATGCTCAGTAAGGATAAATAATGGAAATATCAATCATATCATATTCATAAGAACATAAAATTTTGAAAATCATATCCTTCAAAAGAGAACTTAATAACATGACATGGGATAATTCATATTAGTTAAATGTAATCCCAATATTAACAACATAAGACATGAAACTTGTGTCATACACACATAATCATATACAATAATTTTATATTAGTCAAGACTCATTGCCCAGACCATCACAGCGGACAAAGTCCAATTCTGAACCGAGTTCACTCCTCGTTCCAGTCTTGTATCACTGAACCAGATTTACTTTTCATTCTAGGAATGTCTATATCATGAGATATAAATCATTACCCAATTAATTAGAGGAAGATATCGGCCCCGCCTATCTCATAATGAAACCATTATTATGTGAGCCACAAAATCATAAATCATAGATCATAGCATAACCCATGTAATAAAAATGGTATTCTTAAACACCATGCCATCATATAATAATCCATGTAAAATAAAAGTGTTCATAAAAATAATTCCATCATAACATAATGAAATCAATGTAATAATAGGGATAGAAATGGAACCCTATATTATCATATATGGGAAATAATTTTGATAAAACTCTTGAACTCCATTCTGGGGGCAAATATCCTTTCTACTTCAAAAACATTTTTCCTTTCTCAACATGTCATAGAATTTTAAAATAAATGAGTTTAATTGAAAATAAACATAAAAAAATGTAAAGGAATATTCATGGAAATCATGTTCTATTAAATCATAAAAATCCATTCATTTCGTATAAGTTAAAAAAATATTCTTCTCATACTTTGTCCAGAAAAGTCAAAAAGTATCTCATACTGAAAACGACAAAAGATTGTTTTCATATATTTTAATATAAAATCACCAATCGATAAAATTGGATTTAATCAATTTTCAGAGGTTGGAAATAATTTTAAAAATTGAGGAAACATGGATGTGGATGGTAAATATTCCCCTGTAAATTCTGAAGTATAAACAATCTCAAATAAAAATGAGATTGCTAGATTTTCCATTACCTTAGGTCTGGCATGCTTTGTACGTATATGAACCTCAAGTATACTGATTTGAATAATGTCATTGAGTTATTCCAGAATCATAGTCATTGTTATGATATCATATATGGTCATATACTTATCTTTTTATTAGTAATATTTCATTGCTACTTGTTATTTGGGTGTTCATTGCTTTATGTTCTTATGCATGTTTTATCGAATAAATTATTATTCTTCTTTTTAGGTTATATCTACATCATTTACAGAATGGTACTAGAATAATATATTTCATATTTATTAATTCATTTATTTTATATAATCATGGGTTAATGAAGATCATGTAGAAAAAATCACATCTCATTGGAGAGAGGGTCAGTCGTACATACGCATGAGTGACGATATCGTTCCCGTAATTCTTGAATGGTCTTCGAGTAGATGATAGAATATCTCCGAATTAGTATAATGTTATAATAATCATATATAGTTATTCATTACACCATTATACACATCCATGTATGCTGGTTGTGGAAAACATATTTACACCATGGCGTGGAGATGGTATTCCGTACATATGCACGCACAATGATTTCATTTTCCGAAGGATGGATAAAAGGTGAAATAGGTTTGTTTCATATTTATAATAAGTTATCATTATATGAGTGATACTAACATTATTACTTTATAATGAAACAAATAATGAAAATAATGTAGAAGATGAAATAAATTTGAAAGGATCGGTAACAGATATTTCCTCTTCTTCAACGTGCCTCTTCTAAACCTCGTCTTAGGGCACTAAAGATGGTCTTCAAAGAAGATAAGGTCCCATAGTATGTTAGTAGGGAAGTGGATAATAGAAATGGAAAAGGTTTGGCTGACATTGAATTCTCAAAATGTATTGATGTGGAGATGGATGAGGTTGCCTTTTATAAGGGAGGAGAGAGGCACCTTTGTAAACATAAGAAATATTAATTTTTAATAAATACGAACCCCACTTAAAAACCACAAAAATTGACTCAATTCGAATATTAGATGAGTTAGGGTTGTAATATAATCAACCAATAAAATTTATACTTGTTTCGAATTTATTTAAAACCTTATCAAATTTATTTATCCTTATTCAATCTATTTAACATTATTTGTGGTAATAAGATTCTAAATTATAAATATTTATAAATAATTCATCATGTGTTTTGAATTGTCTATAAATTGATAATTTATGACATTTTTGACCATATAAATTTAAATTTTTAATTTTTATATTTTATTTTATTTTTAAACAGTTTTATAATATGTTAATTTTATAAAATAACAACAGTGTCAATTTTGACAATATTAATTTATTTGCATTTAAATAAAATCCACACACAGTATATATTCAAATGAAAATATTTAACAGATTCCTAATATGTCATATTCCTCTAGAAAATATGTAGAGAACATTAATTATTTCATATAATATTTATTTTAATATTTTTAAAAACATTTATTTGATATTTGAATCAGTAAAATAACTTCTAGATCACTATTGTGTCTTGACTAATGTTAATTTTATAATCCATAAAAATTATAAATAAATTCACATGATGTTGATAATTTTATTATATTTCTGGAGAATATTTATATTCTAGGATTTATTATGTTTATCACTAAATTTAAATTATTACACATATAAGATATAAGAGAGTGACATGTTGTCACTTTCTTTTGTTTTAATTATAATTATAACATTTTCATGGAAAATTGTCCATGGAAAGAATCTATTCTGACCCTTGGGTGATATTTGTTGACTTTTATTCATCCAATTAAGTTTTTTTAGGTTGTAGGGTAATTTATAATTTTATTTTTACCCTTAATTACCCGATTTACCCTTAACTGTAGTAAATACATATTACCGTAGTTACTATTCATAATGTAAAAAAATAAAATTAACCTATTAACATAATTTAGACCCAATGAATCCAAATATGGAATCCATTTTTAAAAATTCAGAACACCTAAGTTGAATTATTCAATTTAAAATTCATCCTGTTGTTAAGAAAACATGTTTTAAAAGTTAAAACATTGTCAAAGATTGAAATGTTTTTATTTATGAATTCAATGTAAAATTAATGGTAATGACATAAATTATTTTAAAACGTAAAAATATGTTAATTTATACTTTATAACCATTAAATTTATCATCTAACCATAAAAAATATCTTGATGAAAAAAGTTGTTTTTAGGAAATATTTAGCGTATTTTTACTATTCATCAAAATATGAAAATTATCAGAAAAGTATCAAAAATTTATCCAATGTAAATTTTTATATCCTGATTCAAAAAATAATATTATATTATAAAATTGAACTTATAAACTTTTAAAAAAATATATTTAAAATGGGTGTGCCATTAAAAGGCGGTAAAACTGCTTTTTTAAAAAAATAATTCTTTTATCTGAAATATTGATTTTGTTTTCATATCTCATTCTTGAAAATGTGTAAGATGTATTATAATGTTATAAAATTTAAAATTTTATTAATTATATTCATAATGGCTTGTTCATAATATTATAATAATATATGATAATTTTTTGAAACATGGTATTGCGTACAACAGAAGCTATCAAGGAAGGTTGCTCTTACGTGTAACGCAAGCCAAGCCAATGTTGTGTGGAGTGAAAGATTCCATTGGTGTTGTGTATAACATAAGACATTAAAAAAAATTCATAAAATATCAGGGTGTTATATTCTACCCCCCTTAAAATGAATTTCACCCTCGAAATTTGTCACTTCATAACAAACAGATGATTATACCTTTCCCTCATCATATCCTCAAGTTCCTTTGCTGCTTATTCTAGTTGGTGGTTCCTCTATTTAACTTTACCCCATAGATTGGTCTTGTTTCGCAGAACTTTTTGGCAACGTTCCAGAATCTCTATCAGTTGTTCTTTATAAGAAATATCTTGCTCCAGTGGTACAACTTCTGAGCATAGTAAATGTGAAGGATCATGTATGTACTTTATCAGGACAAATACATGGAACACATCATGAACTTGAGAGAGATTCGGGGGAAGTTCCAATCTGTATTCTACCATCCCAACACGATCTAGTATTTCAAAAGGATCGATATACCTAGGGTTCAGCTTCCCTTCTTTCCAAATATCATTACTCTTTTCCAAGGAGATATTCGTAAGAACAATTTATCACGCACTTAAAACTCTATATATTTTCTTCAGTTGTCAGCATAACTTTTTTTTCAACCCTGATCTACTCTTATGTGTTTTTGAATTGATCGTACCTTTTCTGCCATCCCATCAATAAGATCAGGTCCTCATAGATTTCATTCCCCAACAACATCCCATCAATTTGGAGTTCTACATTTCTTTCCATAGAGATCTTCATAAAGATCCATCTGAATACAATAGTGAAAGCTATTATGAAAAGAAAATTACACCAAAGGTAGGTGTTAATAATAACCACCTTTGAAATATATAGAGAAAGCTCTCAACATGTCATCCAGATATTTAATTGTCCTCTCATACTGGCCACCTATCTGAGGATGATAAGCAGTGTTGAAACGCAATTTTGTATCTAGAGTATGCTGAAGACTTCTCCAAAACATTGAGGTAAACCTCAGATCCCAATCAGATATAATGGAAAGTGGTACTCTAGGAAATCGTACAACTTCCTTTATATATACCATAGAAACAAGATCATGAGAGAAATATTCTCTAAAAGCAATGAAGTGTGCGGACTTTGTAAGATTATAAACTATAACCCAGATAGCATAATTGCCTCCGGATGTTTAAGGATGTCAAGTGACAAAGTCCATATTGATGTTTTCCCATTTCCGTTCTGGTATGGGTAATGGTTGTAACATCCCCTTAGATTTCTGTCACTCATCTTTAACATGCAGACAAACCAAGCATCGAGAGACATATTCAGAAACATCTCTTTTCATGCCATCCCACCAGAAGTACTCTTTTAGGACCTTGTACATCTTCATGCTTCCCGGGTGAATAGAGAATGAAGAACAATGAGCCTCATCCAATATCTACTTTTTTAACACAAGGATTAGAGGAACACAATCCTGATTCTTGATCCTTATTATTTCATCACAATCAATATGTAATTCAAGAACACTTTTCACCTTCTTTTGTAAAATTACATCTTCTTTCTGTGCCTCTTTAATCTTCACTTGTATAGATGGATGAACATATAATTGAGAAAGATAAGATTTTCCCATTCCAATATTATTCAAAAATCAATACTTTGTAAATCCATAAATATTGGATATTTGTTGATCCTCATCATGGATAAGCTAGCATGGTTTGGTTGAGTTAAGTTGTCTCCACCTTGTTTTCTTTCCCAGGGTGATAATGAATTGAGAAGTAATAATCCTTAATGAGCTCCAATAATATTCATTGGCGTATATTGAGATCCTTTTGTGTGAAAAAATACTTTAAACATTTATGATCATTATAAATATCACACTTTCATCATAAATACAATCCCTCTAAATATTTAATGCAATGATTTTCGCATCTAACTCCAAATCATGAGTTTGGTAATTTTTCTCATGTATTTTCAACTGTCATGAGGCATAAACTATAACCATATCATTTTTCATGAGAACACACCCCAAACCCTTTGTGGATGCATCACATAAGATCACAATCCTTTCTCCACTACAAGGTAGTGTGAGCACATGTGCACTAGATAACCTACGTTTTAAGTCCTTGAAATTCTCTTCACACTCCTCCATCCAAACAAACATAACTCCTTTTTTAGTCAACCTAGTGAGTGGATTAGATAATCTTGAAAAATCATTCAAAAAGTGTCGATAATATCCAGCCAAACAAAGAAAACTACTGATCTTAGTTAATGTTGTTGGTCTCGACCATCTTTCGATAACCTCAGCTTTTACTGGATCCACAGATATCCCCTCTTTTGAGATTATGTGACCCAAAAATGAACCTTTTTGAAGCCCAAATTCAATCTTGGTAAATTTGGCATAAAGATTCCCCTTTCATTGGGTCTTTAATAAAATTCTCAAGTGATCTTCATGTTATTCCTTTATCTTTCAATAGACAAGAATATCATCTACAAAGACTACCAAAAACTGATCAACATAGTCTCTAAATATGCTATTCATTAGATCCATGAAGATAACAGGGGAATTATTAAGAAAAAATGGCATCACTAAAAAATCATAGTGTCCATACCTTGTATGGAATGTCGTCTTTGGTATATCCTTCCTTTTTACCCTTAATTGATGATACCCTGAATGAAGATCAATCTTGGGAAAGTATTGAGCTCCGCATAGCTGGTCAAATAAGTCATCAAGGCATGGGAGAGGATATTTTTTTTATAGTGATCTTGTTAAGTTCTCGATAATCAATACAGAGTCTCATTGATCCATCATTATTCTTATCAAATTGAACAGGTGATCCCCAAGGTGATGCACTAGGGCGTATGAATCCATTATCAAGATTCTCATGGAGTTGTTTCTTTAATTCCTGCAACTGAATTGGGGCCATTCTATAAGGTGTCTTTGAAATTGGTATAGCACCCGGTATGAGTTCTATTGAAAACTTGACATCATTCTTTAGTGGATGTCCTGAAAATTCCTCTATAATGAAATAATCATACTCTTATACAATGGGAATATTCTTAATCATGAGTTTCTCTCCAACCATTTGAGTTAAATAACCTATATTTATGGGAATCAAGACCCATAAGATGGATGAAATTTCCACTGAAAGGATATGTTCATCCTTGTATCGATAGATGATCATAAATTGATCAGGAATATGAAATGTGACTTCCCTTATTTGGAAATTGATATGATCTCCATATAAATAAATCCAATCCAATCCAATAATAACATCAAATTACACTATATAAAGGATTATAAGATTTACAGGAAGCAATTTCCCAAAAACATTAATCGGAGAAGAATTGTAATCTTTTGATACGACTGTTGTGCCATTATTAGTTGTAACAACTAACTAAACAGCTAATTGTAGGGGTAGTATGGTGATACCTTTAGAAAATTCTTCAGAAATAAATGAGTGGGTTGATCCATAATCGAATAAAACATTTGCTATATTAGATTATATGGAATGTGTACCTTTCACCACTTCATTATTGTACTCTACATAGATGATAAAAATTTCTTGTGAATTTCCTTTGTCATTGGCCTTAAAAGTTTGTATATGTCTATCATCATCATCAAACCTTGGATTAGAGCATCTATTGGCATAATTCCTCTTTTCCGTTCACTTGTAAAGTTGATGTGTAAGAGGTGAATTTAGTGTATCCTTTTCTTTGTTCGCATCACTAGACATATTTTTTCCATCACTTCAACATTCAATAGCCTAATGACCATATTTTCCAAACTAAAAACATTTAGTTGTCCTCTTAATAAAATTCCCTCTATGTTTCTTTACACACTTTGAGCAAAAGGGAAAACTCATCTTTTTTAGTGTGGTCTTTAGATTTAGCATTGAATTACATTTTCCTCTTCTTATCAAAACCATATGAATGATGGGTTACTCTAATCTCAAACTCAATCTTGAAAGAAAATCATACAATTTACTCATCGCTATTGAAGTCCCTTATATCTAATTCCCTTTAATGACTTGGTTTTAAGCCACTAAATAATCTATCGATCTTACTCTTAGGTTTGATAATAATCCCAAAAGAATACCTTGCAAGCCTTGTAATATTTGCTTCGTAGGTACCAACACATTCATCATCCGTTTTCTTCAGTTCAAGAAACTCCTTATCCATCTTTGTTAGAAGAATTCGAGGAAAGTACTTATTGAAAAATAAGTTCTTGAACTCGTCCCATTCCATGGAATCAATTTCATCTCTTTATTCATTTTCCTGATAAGATTCCACCATTGATCAGCTTCACCTTCCAAATTATATACTATGATGATGAATTTATCATGTTCAGAACATTTTATAACTCAAAATAACTTTTCAGTGGCACTAATCCTTTGATCATCCAATAAGGGATCAGAAGATCCACTGAATGAAGGTGGATGTTGCCTCATGAAGTTTTCAATAGAATTTTTCTCCTTCCTTTGCATTTTTCGAAGTCATGCATGATTCATTGATTGAGAATGTTTTGTGAGAATGGATACAATATTTTTCATTACAGATCCCATAACATTTGGTTTCTCATGGGTACAATCATTGCATTTCTCATCGCATTCAGCATTAATGTGGTTCCTTCAAGTTTAATCCATTGACTAAAACCAAGAAAAATAGTGTGAGAAACACTAATCATAATAGGAAAACCACATAATCAGGAATAAAATTTCACACATTTGGTCTTATAATAGGTTATTCATGGACATTTCTAAAACACTAATATTGCGTTCAATGATTAGACATAACATTATTGTTCTTACAAAGGTTGTTCCATCATTGTTTCAAAAGGATGACTATACCATTACTCTGATACCAACTATAATGAATCATAATTTTCATACATTTTTATTACTTCAGAATGTAGAGCATTCTTATTACAACATATAACAAAACCATGATTGGACCGAATGGGTATAATGTCTTTAGAAACTAGGAAACATAAACAACTGGTTCATAAGTCATCAACATTTTCTTCTGCTTATTTCGTCATATGTAGAGTCCATTTTGGTATATCATACTTTGTAACCTTATTCCTATCCATGGGAAAAGAAAACATACAAAAGGGTGATATCAAAATCTCAGTAAGGATAAACAAAGGAAAGATCATTCACATCATATTCATAAAAACATAAAATTTTGAAAATCATATCCTTCAAAAGAAAACTTAATAACATGTCATTGGATAATTCATATTAGTGAAATTTAATACCAATATAGATAACAGAAGAAATAAAACTGGTTTCATACACACATAATCATAGAAAATAATTTCATATTATTAAAGACTCATTTCCCAGACCATCACTGTGGACAAAGACCAATATTGAACCGAGTTCACTCCTCGTTCCAGTCATGTATCATTGAACCAGATTTACTTTTCATTCCAGCAATGTATATCTAATGAGATATAAATCTTTACCCAATTCATTGGAGGGAGATTTAAGTCCCACCCATCTCATAATGAACCCATTATTATGTGTTCCACAAAATCATAAATCATACATCATAGCATAACCCATGTAATAAAAATGGGATTCTTATACATCATGCCGTCATAACATAATCCATATAAAATACAAGGACTTCATAAAATTAATACCATCATAACACAATCAAATCAATGTAATAATAGGGATAGAAACAGAACCCTATATTATATTATATGGGAAGTAAATTTGATAAAACTCTTGAACTACATTCTGGGGGGAAATATCCTTTCTACTTCAAAAACATTTTTCCTATCTCAACATGTCATATAAATTTAAACTAAAAGAATTTAGTTGAAAATAAACTCAAAAACATGTAATGGAATCTTCATTGAAATCATGTTCTATGAAATCATAAAAATCCATTAATGTCGTATATGTTAAAAAAACATTCTTCTCATACATTGTCCAGAAAAGTCAAAATGTATCTCCTACTAAAAACGACAAAATATTGTTTTCATATCTTTTACTAAAAAATCACCTATTGGTAAAATTGGTTTTTAACAATTTTAGGAGGATGGATATAATATTAAAAATTTAGGAAACATGGATGTGGATGGAAAATATGCCCCTGTAAATTCTAAAGTATATACTATCTCAAATAAAAATGAGATTGCGAGATTTTCCATTACCTTAGGTCCGAAATGCTTTGTATGTATCTGAACCTCATGTATAATGATTTGAATAATGTCATTGATTTATTCCAGCATCATAATCATTGTTATGTTATCATATATTGTCATATTCTTAGTTTTTTATTAATAATATTTCATTTCTACTTGTTATTCAAGTGTTCATTGCTTTATGGTCTTATGCGTGTTTTGTCGAATAAATTCATATTCCTCTTTTTAGGTTATATCTACTTCATTTAAAGAATGGTAGTAGAATAATATATTTTAGATTTATTCTTTAAATTATTTTATATAATCATGGTTTAATGAAGATCATGTAGAAAGATCACATCACATTAGGGAGAGGGTAAGTCGTACATACGCACAAGCGACGATATCATTCCCATAATTCATGAACGGTCATGGAGTAGATGATAGAATATCTCCAAATTAGTATAATGTTATAATAATAATATATAGTTATTCATTACACCACTATACCCATCCATGTAAGCTGGTTGTGGAAATTATATTTACACCATGGCGTGGAGACGGTATTCCGTACATACGCACACACGTTTATTTCATTTTCTGTAAGATGGATAAAAGGTGAAATAGATTTGTTTCATATGTATAATAAATTATCATTATATGAGTGATACAGAAGTTATTACTTTATAATGAATCAAATAATGAATATAATGTAGAAGATGAAATAAATTTGAAAGGATCGGTAAAGGATATTACCTCTTCTTCAACGTGCCTCTTCTAAACCTCCTCTTAGGGCACTGAAGATGATCTTCGAAGAAGACCAGGACCTCTAGTATGTTCCTAGGTAAGTAGAAAAGAGAAATGGATAGGTTTGGGCCGATATTTAAGGCTCAAAATGTTGTGAGGAGGAGAGGGAGGAGGTGCCCTTTTATAAGGGAGGAGAGGGGAATCTCTCGAAACATAAGAAATATTAATTTTTAATAAATTCAAACCCCACTTAAAAACCACCAAAAATGACTCAATTCGAAGATTTGATAAGATAGGGTTGTCATCTAATCAACCAATTATATTTAGACATGTTGATAATTTATTTTAAACGTTATCAAATTTATTTATCCTTCTTTAATCTATTTAATTTTATTTGTGGTAATAAGATTCTAAATTATAATTTTTTATAAATAATTCATTATGTGTTTTTAATTGTCTATAATTGGATAATTTATGACATTTTAGACCATATAAATTTAAAATATATAATTTTTGGATATTTTTGTTATTTTTAAACAATTTTATAATATGTTATTTTTATAAAATAACAACAGTGTCAATTTTGACATTATTGATTTATTTGCATTTAAATAAAATACACACAAAAAATTATTCAAAACAAAATATTTAATAGATTTATAATATGTCATATTCCTCTAGAAAATTTGTGGAGAACATTAATTAGTTCATATATTATTTATGATAATATTTTAAAAAACATTTATTTGATATTTGAATCAATAAAATAACTTCTACATCACTGTTGTGTCTTCATTAGTGATAATTTTTTAATCCATAAAAATTATAAATAAATTCTCATGATGTAGATAATTTTATTATATTTCTTTTAGAATATTTATATTTGAGGATTAATTATGTTTATCACTGAATATAAATTATTATACTTATAAGATATAAGAGTGTGACATGTTGTCACTTTCTTTGGTGTTAATTATAATTATATAATTTTCATAGTCAATAGTCCATGGGAAGAATCTATTCCAACTCTTAGGTGATATGTGTAGACTTTTATTCATCCAATATAGCGTTGTATGGTGGTAGGGTTATTTTATAATGTTATTTTTACCCTTAATTACTTGATTTACCTTTAGCTGTTGTAATTACAAATTACCGTAGTTACTATTCATAATGTCAAAAAAAGTAACCTGTTAACATAATTTAGACCCAATGAATCCAAATATGGAATCCATTTTTCAAAATTCAAAACAAAATAATTTTCAGTAATTTATTTAAAATTAATCTTGTTGTTAGGAAAATGGTTTTTTAAAGTTAAAACACTATCAAAGATTAAAATGATTTTATCTATGAATTCAATATAAAATTAATGGTAATGAAATAAAATATATTAAATTTTAAAAATAGATTAATTTAAACTTTATAAAAATTAAATTTTACAATTTAACCATAAAAATTATCTTGATGAAAAACGTTGTTTTTAAGAAAAATATAGCGTATTTTTACTATTCATCAAGAAATGAAAATTATTAGAAAAGAATCAAAAATTTATCCAATGTAAATTTTTATATCATGATTTAAAAGAAGAAATTTATTTTTTAAAATTAAACTTATAATCATGTCAAAAATCATATTTAAAATGGGTGTGCCATTTAAAGGCGGTAAAACTGTATTTTTCAAAAAATATGTCTATTATATGAAAAATTGATTTTGTTTTCATATCTCATTCTTGAAAATGAGTAAGATGTATAATGATGTTATAAAATTTAGAATTAAATTAATATTATTAAAAATGGATAGTTCATAATATTATAATAATATATGACAGTTTAGTGAAACCTGGTATAGCGTACAACGCAATCTATCGAGGAAGGTAGCTCTTGCGTGTAACGCAAGCCAAGCCAAGCCAATGTTGTGTGTAGTGAATAATTCTGTTGGTGTTGCATATAAAATAATACATTAAAAAAATTCTCAAAAAATCTCAGGGTGTTACAAACTATTATATTAGATGACTTTCGATAGGATCTCATTTTACCAGTGATTTACCCATACTACTTCATTATAGGCATGGTATAGAAAACAACAAATCCTACCTAGATTAACTATTTTTGGCAGAGGATGCATTGTGTCTATAGTGATAGAATAATTAAATCCTTTCAAGGTGATAAGTAATACTATAATGAGATGTATCATGTCATACATAGGAGGATACACCCAATAACACATTAGTTAGATCGTATTACCCTTAGAGAATTGGATGACATGAGCTTTTAGAATCATGATGTGGTGGTAGAGTATGATGATGTATTTTTAGAGGATTTTATGGGACTACCTAGAAACCTAGTGATATATATATATATATATATATATATATATATATTATAACATATAGAATACCCTCTTATCTATGCCAACATATCATGAGGCACCAACAGAGCTATGTGAGTTAACATGTGGTTTGAGGGCTTGTAAGGGAATGGATATTCGAGACCCAATGCATCACCATAGGCATCCCCAGTGTTGTTCACCCATAATCTAGATGAGATATTGACTATGTGCATCAATTACAATCACATAATCTAGGTGAATATGAGGAATAAATTTACACTATAAAGATTTATGACCACTTCTAACAGTTGATAGAAGTGAGATGCTTCTTGATTATTCTCATAGATTAGATTATCACTGGATCCATTTATGAGACATTGATATATCTAAAATGGAATTATAATGTCACTATTGTCATTATGAGTGCTTTGTGACACATTTAAGAATTCTGAATTCACATTAAGCGATCTGGGACTCATGAAGTGGATAATTCATCATTCATTATACAACTTTGTGGAATTCATCATCATCATTGTTCATTTATTTTATTAAATAGAGTTCAACAAACTATAGAAAAAAGAAAATCTAGGAGGAATGGTTGGATTCTAGAGAGGTCTGTTGTGATGAATCTTGAGTGCATCCCCTCTAATAATATTCTTCCCTTCAATAGAGAAGTAATTCAATTATGGGGATAAAAAATACTATGAACCTATGAAGCCGAATAGGAAAGATAATCAACAATCATATTAACCTCCCTCCAAGTATGAAGAATTCCTATGAAATCGCTGATATGAATCCTTCAACTCTTCAAAATAAAAAATACACTCCAGGGTGTATTATTATTTTTGTGCATGGCATCATGGATGATGATAGAGCCAGTTTCAACTGGAGAGAGACCCAAATTCCAATGCCTACAAATCTGATGACTTATAATCCTTGCCATAGCCTCATTCATTATTGAATGTCCTCTTCCAAAGTGTCTATTAAAGGCTATGTTTATATATCGCATGGAGTCCTAGACCACCCAACCCCCATTTTTTTAATTCATGAAGCATGATACCACAATGACTATCTTGAGGCCAATGGGATGAGGGAACAATCCAAAATATTTTCCAAGAATATTTGGGTTGTTTTTTAATAAACCTTCCTAAATTCATATGAGAGAGGGGTCTTCAATCCATTTGTTACAAATATGGACCATATCAAGTATGATGAACAATTTCCATTCACCTTGAGACTTACCTGTGAACTAAATCCCCTTATTCCTAGCCTTTTTTGTTTCCATCCAAATGCACCAGAACCCAGCAGCAAGGATAATGGATCAAGATTTCCACACCAGAACAACATTACCCACACCATAAAATCCATGTTCTAGGAAGGAATAATTCATCAAATTATAAATAAAAGAAAATTTTGATGTCCATAAAGTCCCTCCACACGTAACATGACCATTCACTACTGAAAAAGATATTCTCAATGCACTCCTATTTATGATCCCTAAAACAAAAGTATCAGGAAACCAGGTTTACACCATCCTTTTTGAAATTTTTATCCATAATATGATTGTGGCTCTTGATAAACCACAAATGGATGTTGTTCTTAACATGGATTTTTATAACCCCATATGTTGAGATCTAGGTATCCTGTTGGGTCAAAAAGCTAGTTACCCTCTTCATATCCTTATCTTAGAATGGTCTAGAAGTCAATGTAGGGAAACACTTATATCCAGTTCATCCATAATATCAATATAATCAAAGGAAATCCATTGATTACTGTCAAGAACAACTCTGATAAACTCAGAGTCAGTAATTTCTTGCATTATGGTGATATCAGTGACCCGAAAAATGAGAAACCCAAGAAGAATTCTAGCCTAGTTATGATTCCAAAACGAGATACCACCATTCCATAAAATCCATTTCGTAACAGTTTAAGGGTGTTGATATGGGAATAAAATAGAGACCACTGTGACGCCTAACTCACATTAGATCCACTTCCACCTCTACTGATCTTGGTGTCCAAGAATCATTCCCAAATGATTCGAGCCTTTATAATCTCCCATTCTAGGTTTTCTTGCAATCCATGAAACATTCCAGACATACTCAACACATCGTTACAACCATTATTATAGGACTTTCAGGTCTATTCTGTTATACCAAGTGTTATCCACCCCTCATGAGCGCCCTATATTAAAGAGGATTGTGTATGGTTGTTCTAGTTGATCACACCCTTTAGGACCTTGGTTGAAGATAGAGAATATAAAGGGGTAGATGTCAAGACACTATTGGACAATGTGATTTTTGAAACCCAAATAGAAGAAATTGTTTTTCCATTTGTGAACTCAGCTAATAATTTTCCCAACAATATTATCTAAATTCTAGATTATCATCCTACTAGGGGAGATAGGAGAACCAAGATACTCCATGAGAAAGAAACAATACTTCATTTCTACTTTTTTTTCTATGACATGAAATCCATCAATCCATGAATTGTTTTGGGTTATGAATATAGGCCTTTTTATTGTTAATAATTTTTCCACTCTACTGGGAAAGACATTAAAATTTTTATCATTCCCACAAACAAACCACATTTTCATATTCATGAAAATAATTGTATCATCATCAATCATGATAGTGGTGATACCATATAATTTGGATGTTCATCAACAAAGAAGATGGTATCATTAATAGTATCCTTATTTATATAGTGTCTGAACACATCCTGAGCAAGATTGAAAAGTCTCTGGGATTAGGGATCCCCTTTCATCAGTCCATAGAAAGCGTTGGATAAATCTAAATTACATCCCATGTAATGTACAACCAACCACCAGGAGTTGAAACAACTAAAAAATAAGTTAGTAGCCTAATATGAAAACCACATACCTTTCAAGACATAAACAATGAATGACCACTCGAGAATGTCGTAGGCCTTGTCCATATAAGACA
Source organism: Viscum album (assembly GCA_963277665.1). Lineage (NCBI taxonomy): Eukaryota > Viridiplantae > Streptophyta > Magnoliopsida > Santalales > Viscaceae > Viscum > Viscum album. The sequence goes on from OY728131.1 coordinate 1,591,372,202, forward strand.
TGACGATCATATTTGAACCATTAAAAATGTGTTTAAGATCATCAATGAACACCTAGAATAAAGTAATATCCCATATTATGGATCGTTTTTTATCAAATCTATGTTTTCATGGGAGATATAGTGGGGAAGATGGGTACTAAATATATTAGTGAGAATGGTGGAAAGGAAATTATACGTGAATTTTCACATACTCACTAGATGATAGTGATGATGATGCTATGTATTTTTATGTTTAGAATGGGTTCAATATGGTCATTGATGAGTTAAAAAACTACTTCAGAAATAACAACAATTATCTATTCATAGCTCTATGGATATCCTCTAACCATTATATGATTGGGTTCTACAAGAAGGTCTTTAAAAAAGGCATCTTCTATGGAACACACATCATTATAACCATCAGTATAGGAACCACACGCCATCAAGATATTAGGCTATGGGAACCTTTGTTCTTCATGGACGAATGCATTGAAATATGATCTATTCTGATCCCCCTCATGAATGCATCTGTCTCAATATTGATCATTTGTTAAACCATATCTATTTAAAAAATTATTCCCATTGATTATTGTAATTAGAAATCCCCATGAAAATGGTTTCATTCTAGTCAGCTTCCAAAATATATTCCTAGTGGTCAATATCTAGTGAATCATAATTTAGATCATGGGAAGAGATAGTATAGTTATTAATCTAATTCCGAAGGTCTTTACAAAGGTTTCATAATATATTATGAAACATTTCCAATGAATTCCCAATATTTTTTTATTCCATGAGTTTCAAACTATATAGTTATAACATAGAGAGTTAATCCGTAACTAGAAGAAACCATGAGAACACCTCACATCCAATCTTTACAACATGTCAAAGAAGAAATATGAATGATCAAATACACTATGAGCCTAATGGGAGTCCTTGGAATTATGGTACATAGAAATGGTATGATCATTTTGAAGGAAATAATCTAGTCTACACCACGTCTCATGCACACATCTTTTATTATTATAAAATTTGAAGTGCCTCTCTATGAATACCAAGTCTAAAAAACAATTACAAGGCATGAAATATGAAATATGTAAGCTATATAATTGAGGAATGGAACCCATACCCTTCATATCACTAGGTTCCACAAAAATTTTGAAATCCCCCAACCCCCACATACCAAGGGGAGTCACTAGGAACAAAGGATTCTATTTAAATGTAATGAAGATTTTGTTCCCAGATGTCATAACTACAATACTCATAAAATAAGAAATTTTTTTAAAGACATTTCTCATTAAGGAAGTGATAAATTTATCCAAAGAGTAAACCATATTCACAATTATTTCTGAGTTCTTGAAAATCCATTCGGAGGGGTTTTGAGATGCATGTTACATGAAACCATTCACTCTTCTTTTTTGGAAAATACCTACAATCCTGGATCTGCATTATTTGGGATCCATAATTGAAATAAGAGAGTCATTTTCGGATCAATGAACATTACATATGTAAATAGTTTTAACCCAAGATAACGGTCCACACGCATTCCAAATAAGAAAATATTAGATTAATAAATATGATGCATGGATTGTTCCCTAGTCATCATGGACTCTTTGTTCTAATGATAATATTAAATTTGGTATTTTCACTGATATCTAATTCTGGTTCCAATGTAATAAAAATAAGGCGTAGGAGGTGGTGGGGTGGATAGAGTCTCAGGACCGAGGTTGTGGAAAAGTGTTCTAACAAATGAAATGGGTAAGGCTACTTGATTTCCTCCACAGAGGTACCAGACGTACATAATAGGGAGGACATAGTGGGAGCATACAGAGGCAGGGGAGGTTCTTAACTAGAGGTCATAAGCATTGGGAGGGGTTCAGAAGGAGAACACTATAAAGGAGAATATTCATAAAGTGTATGATCAAAATATCCCTTATAATGAGAGATCGCGATGAAAAGGGAACCATATTTATAAAAGGTTAGCTGAGGTTCATAGGAAAACCATGAAGGGCCATATATTTAAAGTGTCACAAAATGTTGAACCAGTGCTAGACGAGATCGCCTGGTGGGGAAACATGATCTAGAATAAGTCACTAAATCCATGAAACAATTCCAACATGCAACCCGAGTGGTTGAGACAAATAGATCCATTGGATCCTTTTCAACATCCGAGATAAAAGAAATCATAGAAACTAGTGAAAATATTATTAAAGAGGCTGGGGGAAAAAGCAACCAATTGGCTAACGATGAGGAATTATAGGCAATATTGGATTCCGTCTTGGAGATGGAGGGATTTTTTTCCCCTTGTCATCTTTTTTCTTCCACCTTTAGAAGTGGGAGAGTTCCCATAGAGTTGGAAGAAGGAACATAACATATGAATTGAAGGGTAGACCTGAATTTAGAACCAATCAAATGAGTCATGGATATGGAAGGTGATCTTCCCTAGATGAGGGATTGAAAAAATCCATATCATTGCTGATACGGGTAAACAAGGACTCATCAAGAAGGAAGGTCGGTTCATCCGTACATATTAACTACCTAAGAGAATCTCCATTGGCACAAAGGAAGGAACCATTCTTATTGGGTGGGGGATCCCTGGAATAGAAAACCACACAGGAACTGGCATATGAACAAATTTGTGATGACTCTTTGTGGACCCCACATCAAGGTGAACCAAGACCTTCCATGACCCAGGAGGATTTGCTCCAAACCGAAATGAAGATGTCCTACAATCCCAGAATGATGCAAAATGATGTGAAATTTATAGAAGAAACCGTATCTAGTGCATACAGATCCCACAAGACAACAAATATTTTGAAGATAGAATGATGAGGATGATCAGTGAAAAAATGTTCCCAAAGAATCATCTAATGAAACATTGAGGTTATGTTGAAGGTTTTAGACATGATTAGCATCGAGGAGAATGAAATATCAGGCGAGGTAGCCAAAATGACAAAACAACCTTCGGTGATGAAAAACTAGTTATATCGATAGAGAATACCACAAAGATCATCCCTAAAAGATAAATCTTGTTTTGATGGAATCGCAATTACAAACAACAATGGAACATGATAGGAAACTGTTGTAGCCGACGATGATCCGCACTCAACGATAGAGGAATTATGTGATTCCACCTTTTGAGTCGCAATTTGAGAGGGAATAATAGTAAAAAATTTAATATTTCATGTAGGTTCTCGAAGCATGTTTGACTATGCAATTTTCCATCTATCTATTCTCCCATGTTGTTGGTTGTCAACATTGATGACATTCTAGTGTACATGAAATCCAAGGTGGAGAAAACAAGACACATCAAGATGGTGCTAGACATAATTTGAGAGAACAGTATTAGTAGGAAGATCTAAAAGTTTCACTTATTGATTTTTGAGTTCCACATTCTGGGACATGTCATTTCAGAAGTTGGTTTGGTAATGGAATTGATGAACGATGGAGTTGGGAAGTATTGGGAGAAACCTATGTGTGTGATATAGGTGTGAATATTTATTGTGTTGGTATTCTACTACAACAGATTCATGTCAAATGGCTTAATTATATAGTCACATTTTATTGAATTAACCCAGAAGGGGAATTCTTTTATGTCGACATAAAGTCAGTACTAGGGTATCAAGGAGTTTTCTAAGGGGTTAAGAGCGCCGCAATCAAGATATTTTCCAAGGATGGTATCAAATACATAGAATTATGTGATACTTAGAGACCATAAATTATTGTGATCTGATTTTGAGTTATGTAGTGATTTCTTATGGATTCAAGTAGGTGATCCACATGTGCATAATTATGAGAACCATGATCAGAAACTGATAAAGATAATTTATTCCATTAATAAGAGACAACACTAACTTTGGGTGAGAATTTAATCATATGTACTGAAAAAAGATTCTTATGTATATCATATCAAATAAATATCATCACATGGGATATAGATAATTAGTAGTGTTACTTCATGATTATAAATAATTGATATTCTATACTCTTGAGATGGGAATGTGGAATTTTATGCTTTCTAGAAGATATATTTTTCATTTTTCTATGTGGGATTTAAAATTAATTTTTCTCATTGTAGTTTCCCATGGTAAATGAGTATGGTGAGACATAACGACAATCTATAGTTGTTAACTGACGACTTTTACAACACATTGTGGAGAATCAACATGGAGATACCAACTATGTGGATTTATAAACTAAGATATCCACTTCACATGATCCTTATGTATTTTATAATGATGGGGAGCACATAATCCTTTTAAAGGATGAAAAATGATTTTGGTTTCATTGTATGAGGAGGTTATGTGGGATAATCATACATACCTCTTTGTGGTACATCCAGGAGTGGAAAATATGTACCATGACCATCACCATTTTTTGGGTGTAAAAAATATAAAGTAGTGAATTGAATAGTTTTCCACTAAATGCATCACTTTTCAATAGTATAATGTAATGATATAGGTTCTAGTATGTTTAAATAAACCCCATTAGGTGATAGATTGGAAGTGGTATGATATATCTATCGACATCATGATCGGTTTTCCTGGGATTCCTAGAGGGAATGATTCCATCTATGTGACTGTTGACCGAGTAAGTAATTTATTCTGCTTCCTATATATCTAAGTGAAGAGTTAAGTGGAGATGTTGATATTTATTAACATAAAGGATATGGTAAGGATTAATGCAATTACCTAGATGATAATTTTAGACATTTATTTTTACTACACATCCGGATTACAAACATGATTTAAGGAGGTCATTGGGACCTAGTTGTTTTTTAGCATGAAGTTTCATCCCAAGATATATGGATGGATGAAGTATACCATTCAGGTTCATGAGGGAATGTGTTGAGCATCTACATTAGACTTTTATAATTGTTGGAAGGATTGCCATCCCTTAGTGATGATTGCATATAATAAATGATATCATTCTACCATCAAAATGATACAAATTCAGGCCTTGTAAGGGTGAAGCAATAAGTCACTATATTTTGTGCACGTCTTACTTTGTTATAAATAATGGTCTTAGACATGGTGAATGAAAAAAATAGATGTTTTAGATCACCTAGGTACATAATAAATCATTCCAGGGCCTAAAAAAGACTTATATGGACTGACAAAAGATGCCTTTGTAGTTTGGGTGGAGAGACCATTGTTTCATGATGGTCTCATATTATTGTCGATTATGTATATTTAGTCAAGGAGGTGGATTTCTATTAATGATTCATTATCTCTTTTCAAATACAATGTAACATCGATGATGTGGATAACCACTCAGCCCTAATTTCATAGTTAGATCTGGAACACGAAATCTTCCATGTCTCGTAGTTGAATAGGTTTATGCACACCCAAACATATTTTATCAACTGGGGAATGGTGGATATAAAAAATGGATCTTCCATTACAGAATACCATGTTTTGATCATGTATCTATAGGATAATATTTTCCATGGTGGAGTGTTTCCTTTTTTCCATATCAAGTGACAACATGAAAATTTCATAACAGTGCACCTAGGTGTAGGAGACCATGATGTGAGTTCAATACCCACATCTTTGGGTGATTTATTTTCTATATTCGTGTTGAATATCCCTATTATATTGAGAATGTGACATTTGTTTCCTTTTAATACAGTGATATATTCAATGTAATGCTATCAGATTCATTCTCTATGCTGGTGTGAGATTTGGAGGCTCTGATAGGGACGATGTTGATATTATATAACTATTAAATATATTAATATCTTTAATATTTAGTTTTTTTACATAATGCAATAATTTTAAAACAATGTCTTTTATTTATCATTGTAATCAAATAATTTTAGTCAGTGTCCTATTTTTTCCATGAAATCCTCCATGGGAGAAATACTTCAGTAAATTAAATTTTATAATTGTTTAATAAAAAACTATAACCAAATTATCCTATATAAATAAACACTTATATATAGTTTATATGGTTATCAGCATAACCCTATGAATTAAGACGAGGGAATGGATGAGTGTTGTTGATGATCGGGACAATGGATCAGTTATCATGGAACAATGTATATTGAATATGATGATAATGATAGTGTATATAACTAGTGATGAAAATATTGATTTTTTATTAATCAAATATTGATCATAACCTTGGTAAAGTCATTCTATTAAGTGGAACTATCCACATTTGTTCATTTATGATTAATGTGAATTAATTCATTTAATATTTTTATTCACTGATCAATCGTGATGTGTGATATTATGATTATCATCCTGGTTTTTGTTGAATATATATAATTCATTTGATTAAAATTAATCAATTTTTATTAAAGGAAATGAATTGTAAAAAATGTAAAAAATAGATGATTTTCATTTCTTGGGTTGTGTATTGTGTTTATCTTGGCCAAATTTCCACACATTCATCATTGATGATTTATTGACTGAAAATAAATGATTACTTTGTGGGTATGAATTTCAAAACATATTTTCGGATCAATGGATAGATTCCAAAGGTTTGGATCGGGGATTGACAACATAGTAGAGGTGATTGATGATGGAAGTGGAGAAGTGATCAAATTAGAGTTTCAAAGAGCATGTTTTGGAATATGATGAAAATGTGAGGTGTTATGGGTATATTTATGGAATGATTTTGCAGTGGGAATTCTGACATCAATAATGGAATGACTTGGAAGAAGCTATCTGAGTTCCCTGGAAGCGATTGATGGAATGTGTGATAGATATGAAGTCATGATCAAATTAAGAACGTGGAACCATTGATATATGGAAAATATCTTGTGACACAGTGTGTTCCCTAAAGAACACAATCCATGTGGGGAATTGGATATGGAGCTATGGTTTATATGTAGAGAAAAATATCCCACATTGTGTGACATGGTGTTGGTGGTTCATTGTGCACTATGTGGGTACACAATAAAAAAAATCTAGGAACACGGAGATGGGTTTAGTATATAAGAACATCCTAGTACATGGACATGACCATGTTTATGGATATGACCAAAGTACATGGTCACGACCATATGTACACATGCACATGATGTTGACACAAGAAGAGAGTCACCCACCTCTATATGCCATGTACCTAGAGAGGGAACCACATGTATTTGTATAATTACATTCTTTTTGCAATGGTGACACCTAGATAGACCCGGGGTAGGCGGGACACACCATGTACCCCAAATACATGATGTGTACTTTTTGTTGTGTAGGTTCCGGCCCCATACATCAAAAATACAAACCAATATCTGTTGGGTGAGTTCACATGTTCCATTCCAATGTGGGTACACTATGGCATAAAATCATCAATAGAGGATTATTATCCCCTATATCGGTGAGAATATAATAGATATTTCATGAATCTCATATTGAATCAGAGAATGTTATTCATTATTGTATCATATTTATGTGGGTATTGGGGAATATGTGTTACCAACCTATGTGGGTGTTGATACCCTAAAAATAATGTTATTCTATATTTCATATTTAGAATCCCCTGAATCTTTTCAATTTCATGACCTATATGAGTATTGAGATCTTTGATATCTAGGGACTACATCTTATTTTGGGTGTGGTGATCATGTTCTCTAAGATGAGTGTCATCAATGAAAATTTGGATTGTGGAGTGCGTACTACCAAAATGAGTACCATGAATCCTCTAAAATAATTTGTTTACTAGATATATGGTATTATTCTCTTCTTAGCATGAGGTCTGTTATGAGTATATCTAGGTATTGATTATCATTCTGACTCATATCTTGATTGAAATTCCTTTTTTTTATTGAGATATCAACTCTTAAATCATTAGATTTTTTGATTTCATGATGTCCTATATGGTATTATTATAATCAACCCTTCACTGACTCTACCTAAACATGTCTTATTTTATATACATTAATGGAATTTTGACAGAGGTCATAGTGGAACAAGTGTATTAAGATAATAGTTTGGTCTAGAAAAACTACAGTTAATATTAGGGTTTAATTTATTTGTGCATGCATACGGGTACCTAGAACAATGCCTTTCATATATGGGATAGGAAGACGATATAATGTCCACTATTTATTGAACTATTAGAGGGGAGCATGATGTACCACACTCGGTAGACCATCCGTCTTGAGGGCCTTAGTGGGTAGGGTGGGAATAGATGACGAATCATTACTGATGGAAAATAATTATCCTCTCTCATTCAATTATGAATTATATATATTAGTATATTCAATATGGAAATAATTTTTAGATTCTAAGATGGATTATAGGAATCAAACCCAAGATTAGGTTTTCATTGATCAAATAGTTGATGTAAATACCATTGAATGTAAACAGTTATTGAAGAGAAAAAAAACATGTAAGGTAAATTAAAAAATTGTATATTATGGATAATGGATAAAAGGACTGAACAAAAGCACATAATTGATTATAAAAAACATTTTTTTTATTTTTTGTGCGTAAATCTATATGAGTTTTTCTATTCATACCTTCTTTACATGATTAGATGGTTTGATAGATTGATTTCAAAAATGATATCCATAATATAATAATTCAAGAGGATGGGTATAGGATACAACAAGAAGGTATTGATACTATAAAAAATTTAAAAAAATATATAAGTTTAAGAGATAAATTTACGTATTAAAGAAATAATACAGTTTATAGAACATTCAATTTAACAAAATCATTAAAAATTTTGGTTTTATTAGGAAGAATCTCAGCAATATTAATAGAATAATTTTATTGGGAGTGTAGTAATTTTCATTGTTGTATATATTTATGAAACATGACTAAATGGAAATTAGATAGCAGTATTACAATAGTTTAAGGCATGGATAACCAATTTCTTCCCCATAAAGGACAAATGTGATAAAAACAACAATATAATGATCAAGATCATTCATGAAAGATACCATAGTCTATATAGACTATGTGACTGTACATTTATTGACAAGATAATAAAGGGGTAATGGTTGGAACAATATAATAATAGATTGTTTCTAATTTTTAATGGTATACATCTCTCTAAAAAGTGTACTTAGACCTAAAATGAATGTGAAAGAATGATTAATATCTCATATGATTCATTTCCAACATCTATAATTAATTACATGGAATGTATGTGGATTTATATTTAATATTCCATGATCATTGTGTGATGATATCTGGATTATCCATGGGAACAAATTTTTACTACAATTAAGGATATCCTTACTTATATATGGGGAACTAAAGGATTTTTTTCTTACTATATGGAAGAGATTAAGAGATTTACCTCAAGGTTTATAAAGATGCTAAATTTTAGAATCATCATAAAGATCTATTGTTCTATCCTGTATATGAAATTTTTTACAGTGATGGATTTGTGGGCTAAAAGTTCAAATACGCTTTTAGTCTTTTCTACTATAATGGATCTTTAGTATATTGTAGATTATGATATATCTATTAATGAAATTTATATTTATATAATTATCTAATATCTCGATATGGTTATTATCATTTATGACCCTATTGTAATTTACAATGATAACGATACAATTATGGACCTTTTCTGATATCCAAGGAATGAACAATATAAAAATAACATACTTGGAATGTTTCATCGGTTGAATTTTTTTTATCAATGAGGTGAAGACACAATGGGCAGTATAGCGTTGTTGGAAATCATGGTGGGCCTCTTGATAAAGGCTCTGCATCAGCATATTCTAGAACATCATGCGATATCTGTTTGATTCATATTTTTTATTATATAGCTCTATTGCATGTGGGATCCTATTGGAATTGGTTCCATAAAACACTATCTTTATTTTATGTTTATTTTTTATTAATAATTACATTTATTATAAAATATTTATGTTTCCTCCATATGTAATTGTTATGTGATAATTTATTACGAGTTTTTATCACACTAAATGTTCATTGTTATTCCCTAATATGATGAGAATATAGCGTTTACATAACATCATTATAGAAAACAGTTCTATAAAATATATGATATTGTTCAATGGGAGAAAAAAATAAATTCCATCAGGTTTAGGAGGATCATAAGACATTAAAGGATATTATTATGATGTTATCTCTTTGTAATATTAAATATTAAAGGGTAAAAGAACATACCCACCAACTAAAAATCAACACATCTATGTGTCATTGGATGTACTTATTAGTAGAGGAATGTACTAATACAGAGAATTTAAGATTTTCATTAATGGATATCATGAATCATGTACTAGTATGTAGTGATGGAAACCATGATGAAATATACTAATGTCTAGGTAGGATGAATTGTGTGAATCACATGTGATATTTAATTAATGGACAATGCATGAGAGGATTTGTCACTTATGTACTATAAATGAAGTTGATATCATATAACTACGAATTTGAGTGTGAATTCCTAAATACATCATTTTATATGGTACATATAGTGAAATTTGATTTATAGAAAATTAAATAAAAGGATACTAAGCATATATGTTGATGGGATTGACATTAAACCAATTTTTTTTAAATATCATGATAGTGGGATTATATTACATCAATAGAATTTATAAATTGATTGATGTTATTGTGACATTTAAATATCTCTTTATGGGTTCCATGAACTGTGTTTAGACGTGAAACAGAGTATTTAGGTCCTTATGAATAATTATTTAGATAAATAGGCATATATGATCACACATTATTTATTTCATTAATTTCATTTCAATTAAAGCAATAAAATAAAAAAATTGGAATAAATAATATTTATCCAGATTCGGTTGGTCACTCAGATTTAATCATAATTTATTAATATATATGTAAGTTAAATAATAACAAATATTTATAATGATGATTTGGGGATTATTTTATTTACTGTATTTAGTGATGAATTATACAATGATATTTTCATATTACATACATTTTCATTATTAATGGAGTGATAAATGTTGTTGAGTAAATATAGACCAAGCATGATGGTCCGATTTGAAATGGAGTTAATGATAATTATTTATAATCAATAATTTTTTTCATGTGAAATTATTAATAATGATAAGAATATTATTTATCTATATGATGTCAACTAATAATTTTATTGATGGAATGAATTTCTATAAAATTATTCAACCCTCAAAATTCATTAATAAATATCAAATTATAACACCTTAAATAATTAATATTTCTCTTGAAATACGTATATATAGAGTCTCCCTAAATTACTAGTGAGATATATATAGATCTACAACAATATATCTCTTCCTCCTATCTCAATCCATTGAGATAACGTTATGAGTTCTTCATCCTATGAGAAAATTTCAGTTCTGATCAACCTCAAACAATGCAAGTGACCATGATAATTCATTCTAGAACTCAATGATTAAGAAAATGAAATTAATTTTTTTGGGGAATTTATGGATCCCTTATAGATATAATCTATGTAATTATCCCTCATCTCGATGATGATATGATGAGATCTTGTAAACAATGTTATTAATGAAATATTATTTACAAGTTGAGGTAATTCTATATCTTCTAATACATTTATTATTAATTATATTCCATGATCTTTATCTTATAGCTCCATTACATTAATCTAAATATGAAATAAATAGTTTTATTTATAGATTATATATTTTTCATGTTTAACAATTATTTATTTTAAATTAAGACTAAAAGCCAAGTTGACCATACCATAAAGGCTCTTTTGAGGGGCTTGAATCCCTTATATGAAGACACTATTTCAAATGAATATTCATGGAGAAATTATTTAATTTATATGAAAAATAATCAATCAAATTAGAGATCAAAATTTTTATTCTCTATATATTTATAATAATGATATTCTTTAAATATTTGTAACTGATGATTATAATCATATTTCAAAACCCATTGGGGGGCGAATAATGTTTTCCAAATACGAAATGTGAAATCATATTAATACCAATGAATTTGGAAAATTGATTGTATGTTTTATATATCTCATATAATTAAGGTTAATTTATATTATTTTGTTATACGTTGTTTTTTGTATCAAAGTGCATAAAATGATACTCATTTTGTGGCTAGAAAAAGGATTCTAAGATACAATATGTCCACAATTTATTAATTACTCTAACATTTTGTTGAAGGTAGAGCTAATATTTCATGTATCCAGAATATTGATAATATATATTAAATATTGTATTACCAAATATCAATTGAAATTTTAATAATATAATATATAATTGATGTTGGACCATGCTATTGAGGATATAAATTGGTGATTGTTTTTGTCTATAGAATTTTGATATTTGATGCACTATAATTGATATACCACAACGAAATTATATAGTTCTAATAACATATGAAACATAAATTATAAAAAATATTTGTAGAATTTATTTTCATGACTCAGGTGTTATGTATAAAACTATACCGTAGAGACAACAACCCACCGGAATGTTTTATGAATAGTTATTATACATTCTAATGGAAGAAGATACACTATTAAAGTGGAAAACATAATTTTTCAAAAATAATTGGTGACATATATTTGTTACAGTGTGTTAGTGGTAGTTTAATCATTTAATATCTTCAAATACAATATTTATTTTGAATATTAATTTGAATATGATCCATGAACTATGTTTGAATGATATTATCTGAATTTAAATGTGAATTTCAAATTCAAAAGCATGTGAGAAGAAAATGTCAATGATGTTTAGATATGATAGTATTGAGAGTGTATAAAGGAAAAATATTAAAAAGGAGAGTAGTGATGAGAATATATTCTTTATATGTAGAAAATATTGAATATTTAGTGATTAGACCAAGAAAACTAAATGTATAAGGATAAAGTAATATATGTTATTGTGTGAATGAGTTAAGAATTTAAAATGAAGATGAAAATTTCCTATATTTAAATTTAATGGTTATTTTTATTTCGTTATTTTATGAAAGCGGAGAATATGCGATATAACATAGTATACTCTGTGAAAATGGGGAAATTTTATCTGGTTTAAGACTCTATATTTGTACCCAACATTTATCTTTATATTGTGGTGGGCGATGTTTTGTTTGAAATAATATAATGCACTATTGAAATAGAGATAAGAAAAATTTTAATGGTTATAACCTACTATTTTGTAATAAAATAATTATTCCACTAGGTAGTGTGATCCTGGAGGAGTCCATATATAGAAACCCTAGCCTTTTACATAAGGAATTACATTATTTTAAGAATAATATACTACATATTAAAATCCATGGATCGTGATGTCTAGTTTCATTGAAGACCAACAACATAAATCATAAAACATAGGACTAAAAAACACATATTTATTTAATCATCATATAGGTCTCATGACTTCCATTGTGTTCACACATCTACATAGGGTACCCTAGGGAACATATGAACAATGGAATGAGCTAAAAATCATTGTAAGGGGGTATACATGAGAATAAGGCTTTAGCTCATGGGTTTGAACAAATGACATAATGAGAAAAATTAATGGAAAATATGGAAATATAAAATATAAAAATGGGATCATAAAAACATAAAATCAATGGAATGTGGAAGAAACCTAAAACATGACTTTTGTATGAGTCATGGATAACCACCATGACCATTTCACATTGTACAACAAGCCAACTCTAACTTCCAAGACCATTGCACAGAACATCTCATGAGATGTAACTTTACCCAATTCATTGGAGCATTATCTAGGTGCAATAATATTAAAATTTCATGAATATTTTTTCTACATAAATAATCATACATAATTAATATTAAATAAACAAAAGTATTACCCATGGAAACAGTTGGGTACCATCATCATGACAGAAATCATAATAGATGGGAAAAACAAAAAAATTATCCATGAAAAAAGGGAACTAATGTATAAATGGACATTGCTAAGGGGAAACATATTTATCATTGTGAGTGATTTCATGTAGAAGTGAAAACATTTAAGAGAACTATTACTGATATTTTGGCATAAAATCAATTATGAGTAGTTTTGTGGAAAATACTATAGATCCTTTAAATTAGAAAAGATAACAATCCTTTAGAAAATAAGAATTTAATCAGGAAATATTTCAAAATAAAAATAATTATTTTAAAAATTCAATGGTGGAATAAATCCAAAGAGAGAGTGAATAGGAAAACAAGTTAGAATTTGGGAAGTTCCATTAAAACAGGTTTTAAAATCAGGAAGTATTGGGAAGGGAATCTCTAAAAAACAAGAATTTCTTTAAAAGATAATGATGAATGGGACTTTTCACATGAGTTTGGAACATTCACATTGAATTTATTATAATAAAATAAGAATAAAATATAACATAATTTATGTAAAAAAAGATAAATAAACATGAAGGAATAAAGAGGTTTAGGTTTAATCACTCATGGAATATCGACATATATCATGGGTATTTAAAAAAGATTAATTAGATAGAAAATTGTTTCTCAGCATTAAAAATAGGGAGGAATGTATCAGGGAGGTTTTTAATCATACTCCATCGCTGGGAATTACAAATAAATGGGAATAAAAAAGATATCAATCTTGAATATTTGAGAAATATAGTGGATTTCTTATCATAAGTCTGTTGGTGTTCTCCACTTGATATTAATTACCAGAATAATAAAATCATTGTCATTAATTAATAATTCAAGTTACTATTATATACGTAAATGATATAGAATAACCTATTTATGTTCATTCATGTCCTTTTTTACGGGTTAAGTGAGTCAATTGCATTCTTTTGGTGCATTGATTTTCTGGGTTTTTTTATCGATATACTCATTTTCATTAATAGATAAACATGTAATATGAAAGTGGTCTTGCAGAATTGATGTTATATGACATTAGTTAACATCCAGGAGACTAAATGGTTGAAATTATATGTTTTTTTGGAGTTACGTTGAATCATTATATAAAATTTTAGTGACATCCTTTTGGGTTAATTGGAGATTTATTGGCCAAAATGAACATGTTTTGTTTTAAAAATAAAAACTATCTATATAAAAAAATTATAAACCCATATATGAAAAATAATACATATATTGTGGTCTGGTTTAACCATAAAACTTGTTTCATGAAAAAAATTTAAGAACGTAATAGAAATTGAAAACCCATCTTCCTTGATTGTTGTAAATTTACACATCTCGAATGGTGTCTTTACTTCAGAAATAAAAGTACGGTAAAAGAGAGATCATAATAACGTTTTCCATTATGAAAACAATATTATATTACATGTATGGTATTGGTGTTGTCATAAATTTTTTATGGGGATAGGTTGGGACTATAAAAAAAACAATATAACTTGAAAAAAGGAATAATTGAAAAAAGGAATTCACCTATTGAATCAATCTTCCTTGAGAGCCTTTTAAGGGGAGAGGATTTTGTATTTTTAGGAGACCATGCGACATCTGATGAGGGGAGGGATCATATAGAGAGATTTTTGAATAATTTATTGATAGAATAAAGATTGCGTGGATTGAAGAGAAGAGGTAAAGAGGGGTGGTATTTATTTTTGAGGAGAGGAGGGTTTTCATAATATCATCACCATTAGTTTATTATTACTATATAAGAGATGAAATAGTGATTATTTCGTGAACCAGAATAGCAATAAATTAATGTGAGTTCTACAGTGGGGTTCTTACATAACTTATGTGGTCATGAATAGTGGATTTAAATTACAATGTATTTATATGGTAAATTAATGTATTTTACAATTCACTAAAAATACATGTCTTTTAGAAAAATCACAAAAATTAAACATAACCATTTTTCGAAGTGTAGAATACAAACTGTTAATACAAATTTAAAAAATTAATTTTCTAAACATGATTAATTTAATATTTAAATTAAATCATAATTTATTCTAAACAACAAGTTTTAAAACATTTATTTACTTATTCAAAAATATAGGTCCATCATATATTCAATTGAATCTAATTTTATACTATCATAGGTATGGTTAAAATTAATTAGGGTTTACCAATATTCATAAGGCTGAGATTTCTATTCATAAGGGTATGTTACATTTCACCAAAATTTATGTTTGTTTTATCTGACTTGAATCATCTTACTGATCACAACTGTGTATGTCAGATTTTTGAAATTCCAAAAAAAGAAGTGTAAACATTATCTTTAGTGGTTACATATTTATTAGTCGTTTATTGTGTTCTAATTTCTTGTAATTATATGAAACTATTATAATAAGGAAATTACCATTGAAAAAATTGTTTCATTACATTCCCCCTCCCCCCCATAAATTTCACCCTCGAAATTTTGTTTTACATTATAGGCCATAAAAAGGTGTGTATACATTTTATTCATTACCTCCTCCAGTTCCTATATTTCCACTTCATAATTGTGGTTCTACCATATTCCATTTAACAGGTTAGTAGACTTTTTATTTATACCATTATCTCTATGATATTTTATCTTCACTGGATACTCCTTGTATGAAAGACCATCTTCAAACTATACAACCTCTAAAGAAAGTACATGTGATAGATCTGGTATGTACATTCATAAGAGTGATACAAGGAAGACATCATATAGTCTGGCCATGGTAGGTGGATGTGCTAGTAGATAGGCCACAACCCCAACCTGATCAAGGGTCTTGAAGGGGATGATGTACCTAGGACTTAACATACATTAATTTCAAACCCTAATTACCTTTTTCCACAAAGATATGCATAGAAATACCATGTCACTAACTATAAACTCAAGGAATCATCGACAATTGTCTACATAAATCTTATTTAGACTTTTCTCTACCTTGATATGCTTCTGAATGATTCTCACCTTATCCACCACTTATTCTACCATTTCTGGTCATGGTAGCTTACTCTCACTGACACTATCACAACACGTCGGTGTTCTGCCCTTTTTCCCATAAAGAGCTTTATATGGAGCCATTCAAGTGCTTGAGTGGAAACAATTATTGTAGGATAATTCAACCAGTGAAGATGTTGGAGCCTTCCTTCTGGGAAGTCCATATACCATTATCTCAACATATCATATAGTGTTTGAATAGTTCACTCTGATTAGTCATCAGTTTGAGGATGATAGGTCGTACTGAAGATCATTTTAGTGCTTAGAGCATGTTGGAGACTTTTCTAGAAATCATGGTTAATCTTAAATCATAATAAGAAACAATAGATAGTGGTACTCCACACTACCTTACAACTTTTTTGATGTAAATTATTCCACATTGTTCCAATGATATGTCCTGTAGAATTTTGATAATGTTTTTTGTCTACATAAGATGATCCATAATGAACCATATAGCGTTGTTTCCCCTAGATGTCCATGGATGTAAAATAAAAATTTCCATGCTAATGTTCTCCCATTTCCATGTTGGTATGGTTTATGGTTTTATCATCCCCTTATAAATCTGTCCTTCACCCTTCACTTGTTGATAAACCATGAACATTAATGTATACTAAGCAATATCATTCATCATATTGTCTCACTAAAAGTTCTCTTGCAGATCTCAATACATATTTGGGATCCCTGGGTGAACAGAGAAGATCATTTTTTGTGCTTCGATGAAGATACCCTTCTTTATCTCTAGATAAAATGATATACATAATCTTGACAAAAATAATACAACTACGTCCTTGTCAAATTTGAAATCTGAGGATTTCCTCTTTCTAATATCTTCCTCCCTTTTTTGAATTTCCACATGTTATCATTGAGAATCCTTAATTTTCTCTATGAGGGATGGTTGAGAAATCATTTGAGAAAGGATTGATGATTTTCCTCCCTTAATGATTCCTATGTCCACCCACATCAAATCTAAGACGATTGGATCCTTTTGAATTTTCATCAATGATAATGATGAATGATCCTTTCTATATAGAGCATTTGCCACTTTATTTTCATTAACGAGATGGTAGTGGATTGTGATGTCACAATCCATGATAAAATATATCCATATTCATTGGAGCATATTAATCACTTTCTATGAGAATATATATTTGAGACTCTTGAGATCACTATATAATGAACCCTTCTCCTAATAGGGATAATGCTGCTTAATTTTCAACGCAAAGACCACAAGGACAAACTATAGATCATGTGTGTAATAGTATTTCTCATGTATATTTAGCTTCCATGATGTGTATTCTATTAATTTATCTTTTTTCTTCAGCTCATTTTCCAGATACCTTTTATGAAGCATCAATGTGCAGCATAATGAGTTATCCACAAGTTGGGAGTGTGAGTTATGGAACAATGATAAGCCTCTTTTTCAAATCATTGTAATAGTCTTCACATTCCCATGTCTAGAAAAAATTTACTCACCTCCATGTCATCTTGGTCATTGGGTTTGAAAATCGTGAAAAGTTCGTCAAAAATGGTAAATAATACCTAGTTAATCTAAAAAAATATACAGACCTCCCTTATAGATATTGGCCTAGGACACTCTTCAACTGCATTACAATAGAAAGGGTCCACTGATATCCCTTTTTTAGTGATATAAATACTCCAGAATGAATCTTCCTCCACAAATAACTCACATTTACTCAATATTTCAAATAGATTATCCCTTCGCAATGTCTTTAGCTCCATATTCAAAAGGTCCTCATATTCCTTGTTTCCCTTGGGGTATATCAGAAAATCATCAATAAATACTACCCCAAATTATGTGAGGTTATATCTAAAGACTATATTCATTAAATCCAAAAAAATTCCAGATCATTAGTTATTCTGAAGGGAATCTCTATGAACTCATAGTGTCCATATCTCATTAATAAGTAATTCATGGGAATATCTTCCTTCTTCACATTTAATTGTTGATATCCTGATTGAAGGTCCACCTAAGAGAAATAATTTGCCCCATGAAGATGATCGATCAGGAAATTAGTTAGAGGAAGTGGATAATTTTCATTATCATGATTTTATTGATTTCACAACAATCAATGTCGAGGCACATTGATTCATCCTTTTTCTTGATGAATAGGACTGGAACGCCCCATAGTGAAGAACATAGACATATAAAAAACTTTTCTAGATTATCCTATAACTTCTACTTCATCTCTTCCTTATCAACAATGTCCATTCAATATGGTGTCCTTGATATAGGTAATGAACTAGGAATATGTTCAATAGAGAACTTAACCTCTTGATCGTGATTAAGACTAGGAAACTCATCAGGGAATACATATGGGTAATCACCCACGATAGGCATGTCTTCAAGAAATATTCTCTACTGTTTCTCAATCATTTGAGATAGAAATTCATGTTCATAAGGAATTTATATCCACACTTGAGACAACGATTCTAATGGAGCTTTATCTTCCTCCTTACACATGTATAGAATTGGAGGATGCTTCAGGATGCGAAGAGTGATCTCCCTTTCCTAGATGTTGATGTTGGATTTTTATAAAGAGAGCGAATTTCATTCCAAGATAGAATTAAACATATTTTAAGGAAGTGTGACAA
This sequence comes from Viscum album, assembly GCA_963277665.1. Lineage (NCBI taxonomy): Eukaryota > Viridiplantae > Streptophyta > Magnoliopsida > Santalales > Viscaceae > Viscum > Viscum album. Next base: position 1,591,391,574 of record OY728131.1, read on the forward strand.
GATTTTTTGTGAGGTTCAGTCAACAAATGTTACCTGGGTGGAGTTATAAACCATGAATGAAATAATTTCCCCATTCGTTGTTCTCACAGATAACTTATGCTTTAAGTTTTGATGTGGCATTAGAATAGTTACAATAACCATTAAATATATGAAATAATGCATAGAACAAGAATCAAATACTACTTTTTCTATTCATGAATTAATAACTAGTTTACTTGTAACCACATCATTATTTCGCTCCACCTAAGTATTGATGATAGTATATGATCATCCTTGTTTACTTTGAGGTTGTTGTTGACTTCCTCTCACAACCATTGGCTTAGGGAAGTTGTTCACATTATTCTAATGCACTTTAATGTTGTAACACTGCACTACAGAAAGCTTTTTGACTAGAACCTTCCATTATACTTCCAAATTAATAGGATTACTCATATCCCATTGACAGTTTTTAGGCCGATGTCTGAACTTTCCATATTTGAATAATTTCTTTGTTCTTTTTAGACATCTCCCATGATTCTTCTTCCCATAAATATTACAATTGGGATAATTAGTCTTATTTATATCATGGTATTTGTTTATTGAATGTCCTATTTTGGTCTCCATTTTCCACTTCTTTCCCCATGGCCAATGAGACTAGTAAAATTTTCAATCTCCATTTTAACCTTGAGGGCGCGGCCAAAATTATCTTCATAACTATCTATGACTCGAATCACCGTCTCTTTTTGTACAATTATTTTTAGTCCACTGAATAAGTGATCACACTTAATTTCGGTGTTCATGAAAATGCAATAGTCGTACCTTGTAAGCCATATAATGTTTGATTTACACAACCTGATAAAATGAACTTCAATATTCTTGAGTCTGAGGATCTCTGTTTCCATCTTGAGACAGAGGGTTTGAGGAAAATATTTATTGAAAAACATCCTTTTGAATTCCTCCTTATCCATGGAATCAATTTCCTCTTGTGAATTTGTATTATTGATTAATTTCCACCACATATAAGCCTCCCCATAAATAAAATTGACTACAAGTGTAACTTTCTCTTTTTCTTAGCACTGGAGTCTGGGGTATATCTTTTCAATGGATTTAATCCACTGTTACGTGAGGAGGGGATCAAAAAATCTGCTAAAAATGGGAGGCCTTTTCCACATTGAGGTTTAAATGGAAACATCCTCATTCCCTAGATGAGGAGGGGTTCCACATGATTTATGTTGTTATTCATAACATGTTCTAGCTAAGGATGTATTGCCCTGATGTTTTGAGCACCCACTACCATCATATTAGGCATATCATTAGGGAAATCATAACATTATCTATCATATTGATTTTTGACACATGTTATTCTATTTACCACCATCAACTATGAAGAAGAATGTATAATTTGAGAGATTTCTTACATACCTTTTGAGAAAAAATAAACATTTTAAATAAATTGGTAAGCATGTAAATAAGATGTATATACTAACATGAGATTCTGTAGGGTTAAATATAGGTTATCCTTGATCTATTTCTTAACATATATTCTTATGGTGTTTTTTTATTCACATATTTGTGGTTTGTACTTATATCAAGAATTTACCAAAGCATATCCCCCAATAGGGTCAAACATAGACAGAAGCAAGTCCCATTGTTGTGTAAAAGGATACTCGAGTCTGGACCGAAACTCCTTGTATGAGTTTTGATTCCTAGGTACATTTATTCTAGAGTTCCCTCTACAGATTTGAATCAACACAGGGATATATTTTCTTGATACACTATATACTCTATAGTTACTAAAATTTAGGGATGTTTTCTGATACATCGTCTCAACCCTAAGGTTCTTACTAAAATTCATCAATTCCAAATCTCCAAAAATAATTAGACCATCCACTCATTCTAACTATAGTTATCCTATCCTTTTATATGAGACATTACCTGATTTTAAGGATAATTTACATCATAGTACAAGCCAATTATCATAAAGACTAATGTCAATGATGTCTATGTACTGAAAACATAAGATATGGGACTCATTTTTTATTTAATCTTACTAGAGGGATCATAACTTCCTTTGTTCTTAGACATATGTATAGGGTACCCTGGGGAACACATGAACAAAGGGATGAGCTAAAAAGCCTAGTAAGGGAGTATATGTGAGATAAGGATTTAGAGCATGGGTTAGAAGGAATTAAAAAATTATAAAAGACATGGAATAGATGGAATCATCACATAAAAAAGGGATCATATAAACATGGAATCATAGTGATGTGGTAGAAACATAAAACATGGCTTTAATATGAGTCAAGGCTAACCGTCATGATTGTTTCACAAAGTAGCATTAGTTTAGGATAAAAGCCAAGACCGTTGCACATAAAAACTCATGAGATATAACTTTACTAAATGAATTGAAGAGATATTTGGGAACACCCATATTAAAATTTCATGAATATTTTTTCCACAAAAATAATCAAACATAATCAATCTTACATAAACATTAGGATTACCCATGGTAAGAATAGGGTTGAATAATTAATACACAAAGCATAACAGATGGGCGTAAAACAAAAGTGTTAATGAAATAAGAGAGATAATTTATACATGAAAATTAATAATGGAAAATATAAATATATCTTGGTGAGTTATGTCATGTAGATGTGACAATATGTATGAAAATTATTTAATGAAAATATGGCTTAAAAGCATTTTCGAGCGATTTTAAGGAAAATACTATAGAGACTTTAAAATTTAAATGGGGATAATGTTTTATAAAAAACCTCAAGTTAAAATAGATGTATTTAAAAATAGAAATACTTATTTTATAAACACAATGGTGTCTTAAAACAAAATATAGAGTTAACTTGAAATCAGGTTGGAATTCTGGAAGCTCCATCAAAATTGGTTTGCTTATCGGGAAGTATTGAGGAGGGAATCTCTTAAAAACATGTATATCCATGAAAGATAATGAATCATGTAACTTGTTACATGAATTTTGAATATTAAAATATCATTTAGAATATGCACATAAGAATAAAAGATAAACTCATTTGGGTAAAAACAAAGATAAATAAACCCGAAAGAATAAGGTTGTTCGGGTTGAACCCCTCATAGAATATCGGGATGGTAACAAGTATACTTAAGAAGTTTTAGTGAGAGATAAAGGGGTTCATAATCAAATATAAATCTTGCGTATGGTATAGGGAGGTTCTTAATAACACCAAAAAAATATTAATTACACCTAAAAGAGAATAACATAGAGGAAAATCTATAATAAATGTAAAATAGAGAGGATCTGTTACCATAATTCTGTTGGTGTTCTCCACATTCTATTAATGAAATAAATAATAAAATTAGGATCATTAATTTATAATTACAGAACCACATATGTATGTAAAAGATTTAGTACTACCTTTTTATGTTCCTTCATTACCTTTTTTGATTGGTTAAGTGGTTTAATATCATTATTTGGGTTTGTTTGGTTTCTTGGGTTTTTTGATCACTTTTCTTATTTTCATGAATTGATAAATATATAAGATGAATGTTAATGTAAGTAATTTATGTTATATAAAATTATTGAACAGCTAGAAGAATAAAATATTATAAATTTAATTTTTTAACTTGTAGTGAAGTCGATTCATTATATAAAACATTAGTGATATCCTTTTAGGTTATTTGGCGGTTTTATGGAAACAATTAACAAGATTTATTTTAGAAATAAAAACCACGTGTATAAGAGGATTCTAGAAACATATGTGGGATATAACACATATATAATATTATGGTTTAACAATGAAAATGTTTTCATGACCAAAATTGAAGACATTAACAGAAATTGAATACCCATCATCCTTGATTGTGGTAAATTGATACATATCGGATGTTGTCTTTAATACTAAAATAAAAGAAGGGTAAATTAGATATGATAATGACATATTATATTTTACATAAAAAAATCCATTACATGTAAGGCATTATAGGTGTCATAAAATTTTGATCAGGATAGGTGTGTATAGAAAAGTAAACAAAATAACATGAAAATAATGTAAAAGAACAAAAAAGTGGAATTTTCCTCTTGAATCAATATTCCTTCAAAGCCTCTTAAGGGGATAGTATTTGTCCTTTTTAGGATAATAGGGGCTGTCGGACATGGGTAAAGTGTTTGTTATGATATTTGTCCATAATTTATGTGAGGCATAGTGCTTGAGAGGTGTAAAGAGAAGAGGTATGGAGGGGTAGTATTTATAGTGGAGGAGAGATGGTTTTCATAATATTATAAATAGTAGTTTTTTGTTTTTTCCATAAGACATGAAATAGTGATGATTCCATGAACAATAACAGTAAAAAATTCATTTGAGTTCTTGATATAGGTGCATATATTAGTTATGATTTAATAAATAGTAGATTTAAATAATAATGAATTTATACGGTAAATTAATGTATTTTACAATTCACAAAAAATCAAGTATTTTTAAAAAATACCCAACATTCTGCATAAACATTTTTGTAAATGTAGAATATAAAATTAAAATCCATTTTTCAAAAAATATTATAAATTCGATTAAAATAATAATTAATTAAAAAGTTAATTTATTCTAAAAAACCAATTTTAAAACATTAATTTACATATTCCAAAATATCAGTACATCATAAATTCACTTGAATCATATTTACATACTATAATAGGTATGTTTCCTACTGATTAGGGTATATCACTATTCCTAATGGTAAAAATACTATTTTGAAAAAATTATGTTTGTCTTATCAGACTCCAAATATCTTATTGATCGCAATAATGAATGTCAAATTTTTGAAATTCCAAACACAGATGTGTCAAAATTATGATTAAAAGTCTCATAGTACTTAGTAGTTCATTGTGATGTTATTTAATGTGATTATACGACATAATCATAAAAGGAAATTTTCATAAAAAACATTGGGTTTTTACATTCTCACCGCCAAAATAAATTTTCCCTCAAACTTTTTTTTATATTCTTGGCCTTAAACAGATGAATGTACTTTTCCTTTATTTCCTCCTCCAGTTTCCATGTTTCCTTATTGTATATATGGTTCTTCCATAGTACCATGACCATGTGAGTTTTATTTTTTTGTAGATAATTTTCTCTAAAATCAATGGTCTTCACTAGATAATAATCCTGAAAAAGATCATCCTCCATCTGTACAATCTCTGATTTGACTAAATTTGAATGATTTTCAATGCACTTTCTTAAGAGGGATATATAGAAGACATCATGTACATTAGATATGGTTGGTGTAAGTACTATTTGATAGGTCGTATCCCCTACATGATCTAGAATATTTAAGGGGATGATGTACTTGGGACCTAACTTCCCTTTCGTAAAAAATATCATGGCCATCTTCTGTGGAGAAATGTATAGAAATATCATGTCTCCAAATTTGATCTCAAGGACTCATCGACGATTGTCTGCATTACACTTAATTTAAATTTGGGCATCCATAATATGATTATGAATGGTTTTCACCTTCTCTTCCATTTCTTTGACCATTTCAGGTCCCTGCAACTTACACTCACCGACTTCGTCCGAACATGCCATTGTTCTGCACTTTTTCAATTAAAGGGCTTCATATGGTTCCATTCCGATTCTCAAGTGGAAACTATTGTTGTAGGAGAATTCAACCAGTGAAGATTTTGGTCCCATACTCCATTGAATTACAGAGAACATTATTTCACCATATCTTCTAGTGTTTAAATAGTTCACTCATATTGGCTATCCGTTTGAGGATGATATACCGTACTGAAGTTCTATTTAGTGATTAGAGCCTATTGGAGACTTTTCCAAAACATCGCGGTGAAGCTAAGATCATGATGGGATAAAATAGATTTTTGTACACCCTGAAGCATTTAAAATACGTTGATGTAAATCTGTGAATGTTGTTCCAATGAGTAATCTTATTGAATTGTGATAATGTGAGTTGTCTTTATAAGACGATCCACAATGACCCATATAAAATTGTTTCCTATCAATGTCATTGGAAGCTCAGTGAAAATTCCATTGTAATATTATCCCACATCCCTGTTGGTATGGGAATTGGTTTCATCATCCCCATTTACTTCTATCTTTAATCCTTCACTCGTTGAAAAATTAGGCACATTTATGTATACTCGAATATCAACTTATTCATAATGTCCCGCCAAAAGCTCCCTCAGAGATCTTGATACATCATTGTGATATGTGTATGAATAGAGAAGGTTGATATATGTGCATCAAAAAAATCTATTTATTTATCTTTGGATCCGAGAGTATGCATAATTGTGACCAAAATAATATATCTTCTTCCTTGTCAATTTTGAAATCGGGGGATTTCCCATTTTTTATAGCTTCCACCCTTTTTTGAATTCCCACATCTTTTCTTTGAGCATCCATTATTTTTGTCATAAGGTATGGTTAAGAAATAATTTGAGAAAATATTTATTTTGTTCCTCCATTAATCATTCCCTTGTCCATCCTCTACACATATAATATGATCAGATCCATTTCAATTCATATCATTGATTATGATACAACATCTATTCTACATAGAGCATCTTGCACCTTATTTTCCTTACTGAGATAGTAGTAGTTTGAGAATTCATAATACATGATGAGATATATCCATCTTAATTGGTGCATATTAATCTCATTCTATGTAAATATATACTTGGGACTCCTGTGCTCAATATATATCTCACACTTCTCCCCATATAGGTAATGCTGCCAGATTTTCAACACAAGGACCAGGGCTTCCAATTCAAGATCATGTGTGGGGTAGTTTTTTTAATGTATTTTAAGAATCATTGAGTTATAGGCGGTCAATTTATCTCTTTTCATATCCATGTATCCTTAGATCATATTATAAGAATCACTATATACTGTAAAGAGTTATCCACTTTTTTGGAGTGTGAGTACTGGTGCAATGATAAGCCCCTTTTTCAAATCCATGAAATAATCTTCATATTCCTACGTTCAGAAATTTTTTTACTCCCTTCCATATCAGTTTTATCATTTGATTTTACAATCTTGAAATTTTATTCACAAATCATTTATAATACCCAAATATACCCAAAAAGATGTGGATATCTGTTACCAATGTTGGTCTGGTCCACTCTTCAATTGCCTTTGTCTACGAAGGGTACACAGATATCCCTTTGCTGGTGATATCATGCCCCATGAATGATACTTACTCCATCTGAAAAAACATTTAATATAATTTTCATACATCTTCTCCCATCACAATATCATTAGAAGAATATTTAAATACTCTTCATGTTCCTCCTTGCTCTCAGAGTATATCAGATTATCATCAATAAATACAACCACAAATTTGTCAACGTAGTCTTTAAAGACTGTATTAATTTAATCCAAGAATTTTTTTGGAGCATTATGGAGACCTAAGGGAATAACTATAATCTCATTGTGTACAATCCCCATTCAAAAGGTAGTATTGTGAATTTATTTCTTGTTCAATTATAATTGGTGATATCTCGATCGAATGTCCACCTAAGAGAAATTACATCCCCCATAAAGATAATACATCAAGTCATCTATCCAAGGCAGGGGATTTTTGTTCATTATCAGGATTTTACTAAACTCACTGCAACCAATATAAAGATGCATTGATCCATAATTTTTTTCTTGAAGAAGAGGACTAGTGAACCCTATGGTAATGTACTCAGGCATTTAAAACCCCTGTCCAGATTCTCATGTAACTACTCTTCCAGCTCAACAGTGGCCATTCTATAAGGTGTCTTTGATATATGAAAACATCTATGAATATTTTAAAAAGAAAAATAAACATATCGCTTATGTGGATGAATATGAAACTCTTTAAGGAACACATTAGTGTAATACCTAACGATAGACATGTATTCAACTATGTTTCTCACTTTTGTCTTAATCATTTGACCTAGAAATGTTTTCTCATAAAGAATTAATATCCACACATGAGAAAATTATTCGAATGAAGTTTCATATTCCTCCTTATAATTGTAAAAAGTCGGTGGATGCTTTGGGATTTGATGAGTGATATCCCTTTCCGGACAGTTGATGTTGGATTTGTATAATGATATCCAATCAATGCCCATGATCGCATCGAAGTCCCCCAAAGGATGTATGAGAATATTTTTTGGGAGGTTCAATCCACAAACGTTAATTGGGGAAGTGTTATAAAACATGGATTCCATAATATATCCATTCATTGTTCTCATAGATAACATATCCTCCAAATTTTTAGGTGTTTATTGTATATTTATACTAAACATGCAATATATCAACTAATTATTAGATCAATAATCAAATAGTATGTTCAATATTAGTGATTGAATAACTAGCATACCTATTAACAAAAAAATGTGTGTCTCCACCTAAATATTAATGATTTCATAAGACCTTCCTTGTTCCATGGAGGTTGGGGTTGAGGTCCACCAATAGCAATTGGCTTAGTGAAATTTTTCGCATAATTCCCATGCTCTTATCACTTGTAATACTACACAACTAAAAAAGTGTTGATCTAATCCTTCCATTATTCTTCTGAATTACCATGATTCTTTATATCCTGTTATTAGTTTTTTACAGATGTCCCAAAATTCGACATTTGAAGAAATTCTCGGTTCCCTTTATACAATTCCCATGATAATTATTCCCACAAATTATACAAGTAGGATATGCAATATTATTTCCGTCATGGGATTTTTTTGATAAACTACACATGTTGTTCTCTATTTTCCACTTCTTTTCACTAGGACCGAAATACCACTAAAATTTTACCATCATCATTTCAACCTTGAGGGAAAAATAGAAAATCTCTTCATAATATAAGAATTCTCTAATCACTAACAATTTTCGTAGATTAGGCATTCATCTGCTAAATAATCGATCCACCAAAATTTTGGTGTTCACGAAAAATGCATAGGCGTACTATACACACCTTGTAAAATTTTCTACAAACACCATGATGGTCTCATATTCTCTCTTTTTGAGTCTTAAGAACCCTCTTTCCATCTTCATTTGAAGGGTTCAAGGAAAATAATAATTGAAAAACATCCACTTGAATTCCTCCCAATCCATGGAATCAATTTCTTCTTTGGACATTGTATTCTTGATCAATTTTTCCACCGATCAGCCTCCCTAGCAAAACAATAGACCACCAGAACAAAATTCTCTTATTCCGACAACTGGAGGCTGAATAATATATATTCAATGAAGTTAATCCACTATTTCTCAAGGAGGGGATTAGAAGATATGATAAATATTGGAGGCCTTTTTCACATGATGGATTAAATGAAAACATTCACATTCCTCAAGGGATGAGGGTGTTCCACATGATTCATGTTATTATTCATATCATGTGAAATATGAGAATGTACTTTTAGGATGTTTTGAGAACCTGTTCCCATCATATATGGCATATCATTAAGGAATTCCTAACATTGCATATCACGTTGATTGTGGGAGCGTTTTATTATATTAACCTATATTAACTATGAAAAATAATATAAATTAGAGGGCGTGAATACATGGATATTGAGCATAAAAATGAATATTTGAACATAAAAGTATAAACATGTAAAAGGGAAGTATATCTTAACATGTTATTCTTTATGTTTAAATTTTGGTTATCCCTGATAAATTAATTAAGTTATATTCTAATAGGATTTTCTTATTCCCCTAATAATGGTTTTTTCTATGATTATGAATTTACAGAAGCATATCCCCTGGGAGTTTCAAACCAAGAGTGATGCAAGGTCCATTGTCATGTACCAGGATACATGGGTCAGGCCCGAAACACTTTGTCGGAAATTTAACTCTGAGGTACATCTATTATAGAGCCACATAAAATTAATTTTCTCTAGTGAGGGATTTATTTTCAGGATAAACCACCTACTCCATACTTAACATAATTTAGATATGTCTTCTTATACCTCATGTCATCCTTAAGATTCTTAATAAAATTATCTATTCATAATCTCCAAAAATAAGTAGACCATCATATGAAAACAACAAAAGTGACCTCATCCTTTTACATAAGACTTTACATGATTTTAAGAATAATATACATCAGAGTACCAGCCAAGGATTGTGAAGTCTACTATCATTGAAGACTAGGTACATAATACATAAATCATGGGACTAAAATAACACTTATTTATTTAATATTAATAGAGGGATCCTAACTTTCATTGTTCTCAAACATCTGTATAGGGTACCCTCTGGAATACATGAATAAAAGGATGAGCTAAAAAGCCCAGTAAGGGAGTATACATGGGAATAAGGCATTAGAACATGGTTTAAAAGGCATGACATAATGATAACAGAAGCATGGAACATATTGAATCATAACTTATAAACTTGGGATACTATAAAAATGGAATTATATTAATGTGGAAGTAACATAAAACATGACTTTAGTATGAGTCAAGGATAACAGCCAAGATCGTTTGACATCGTAGCACAAGCTAAGCCTAACCACCATGACCATCTCACAGAACATATCACGAGACCTTACATTAGCCAATTCATTAGATTCCTATGAAGGAGAACCCATATTATCATTTCATGAAAAAAAAATTCCACATAAAGAATCATACTTAATCTATCTTAAATAAACATAATGATTACCCATGGAAAGAATTAGGTACCATAATCAGGACACAAATCATAACAGATGGGCATAACACAAACATTTACATGAAAGAATGAAAATAAAGTATACATATAAATTTATAAGATAAAACATATATGTATCATGGTGAGTGATCTAAATTATATGTGACCACATGTTAGAAATTTATTAATGAAATTTTGGCATAAAAACTTTTTTGAGCAGTTTTAAGGAAAATACAATAGAGCATTTAAAATAGAAAACTGAATAATTATTTATAAAAAATATATGTGAATTAGAATGGTTTACAAAATAAAAATACATATTTTATTAATACATTGTTTTCTAAAAAAATAATATAGAGTGTAGTTGAATCTATGTAATAATTTCGTAATCTGCCTCAAAATAGGTTTTCTTATTGGGAAGTATTGAGGAGGTAATCACATAAAAAAAATTATATCCCCAAAAGAGATAGATGAATGGAAATTTTTATATGATTTTTGAAAATTAAAATACAATTTAGAATTATAAAATAATGAGAATAGATAACATAATTTTGGTAAAATGAAAGATAATGAAACCCAAGAGAATATGGTGGTTCAGGTTGAATCCTTTAGGGAATATTGGTATGGTATCATGGGTACTTAAGAGAGCATAATGAAGAATAAATGTGTTTCTCATCATTTTATTATTAGGTGGATAGTTTAGTGGTTCTGATTAATAATACCAGATACTAGTAATTACACATAAAAGGTAATAACACAGAGGAAAATATTGAATAAAAGAGAAATAGAGAGGATCCCTTACCATAAGTCTATTGGTGTTCTCCAACTGATATTAGTGACTTGAATAATCAAATTAGGTTCATTAATTAACAAACAAAGCACCTATTATACATATAAAATATTTATTACTACTTTATTAATTGCATTGGATACCTTTTTTGATTGGTTATGTGGTTCAATTTCATTGTTTGGGTCTGTTTGGATTCTTGGTTTTTATTATCACTTAACTTATTTTCCTGAACAAATAAACTTATAAGATGAAAGTGGGTTTACAGGGTTTAAGTTATATGAAATTATGAAATTAGTGAACATACAAGAGATTACATGATTTTAAATTTAATTTTGTTACATGGATTTAAGATGAATAATTATATAAAACATTAGTAATAACATTTTCGGTTAATTGGTGGTTTTTCGGCCACAATGAACATGTTTTGTTTTATAAATCAAAACCATTTGTAAAAAAAGAATTGCAAAACAATAGATGAGGAATAATACATATATTATGGTCTTTTTAAATCATTAAAATGGGTTTATGACCGTAATTGATGATGAAGACATAAATTGAAAACCCATCATCCATAACTGTGGTAAATTTACACATCTCAGATATTTTCATTACTACTATAATAAAAAAATGGTAAAGGAAAGTTGATAATAAATTATTAAATTATCAAAATAAAATCTAGCATATATAAGGTACTAGAGAATTTATAACATTTTTATGTGGAGAGGTATGTATTGAAAAGTAAATAAAAGAACACGAAAAAAATATAAAACAATTTAAAATAGAAAATTACCTCTTGAATCAATATTCATTAAGAGCCTCTTAAGAGGAGAGGATTTTGACTTTTTAAGAGAAAGATGGATTTTGAATGTGGGGAGTGATCATGGGGATGGATTTGGGAAACATTTAGGGAATGAACATGGATTTAGGGGAGTTAAGCGAAGAGGTAAATAGGGGTGGTATTTATAGTGTTGGAGAGGATGATTTTCAAAATATTATAATCATTAGTTTACTATTTTCCATTAAGACAAGACATATTAACAATTAGATGAAAAAGAATAGTAATAAATGAATGTGAATTATATATTTTGGTGATTACATCACTTATGATGTTAGTTATATTTTATTTAAACTATAATTTATTTATATAGTAAATTAATGTATTTTACTATTCACTAAAAATTCCACTATTTCAGAAAAATCCAAAAAATTCACACTAAATTTTGTTTGATGTGTAGAAAAAAAATCCACTTTTCAAAAATAATTTTCAATATATGATTAAATTAATATTTAATAAAAATCATAATTTATTATAGAAAAGTTGTTTTAAATCATTTATATACTTTTTCCAAAATGTAGGTACATCATATTTTCACTTGAATCTTATTTATACACTATCATCGGTAATGTACTATTAATTCAGTTATGTCACTATGAATAAGGGTAACATTACTATTCATAATGGTATGTTTCTATTCTCCAAAAAATAAGATTTACTTATAAAACTCCAAACATCTTACTGATTACAACCATGAATATATGAGTTTTTAAATTCCAAACATAAAAGGGTCAAAATTATGAATAAAGGTCAAATAGAACATAGTTGATCATTATGTTATGATTTAATATGATTATATTATATAATCACAAGACGAATATTTCCATTACAAACATTGAATCGTTACACCAGATTACAATATTCACTCACCATCTCTTATTTAGAGGTGATCCTGTTAAATATTTTTTTTCATTTCTTTTGGCGAATCTGGTGATATAATGGTAGAATATATGAATAAAAATTAAAAAATTGTCAACATTTTTCATCAATATATCTTAAAAACAAGTTGATAATACATCCCCCATTATAGAGTTTTCTTATAGATCATATATGAGGATTCTTAGAGAAATTTTATTTATATATAATGTTATAGTTAAGAGCATTATCATATATTGGATAGAGAATTATAAAATAGTGATTTTAGGCCAGTCCACATTCCCATTTACCTTATTAATTGATCTCAAACAACAATGAAATAAATTTCATCTTATAAGATATAATTATTTTCCAAATTGAATAAAGGGATATATAATTTTTTCCCCATCCATCAGAAATTCATAAACTAGAAATTTGTGTTCCACATAAAAAATCAAAATTCATACAATGATTAAATGGGAAAAAAGGCTAAATTTAACCATTTATGATGTAAAACTCATTTAAATAATGATATAATTTACCATGGTAAAACCCCTCAATTAAAATATTGGATTATATTTTTCAAACCATATAGAAAATAATTTATATGGTTAGGACAATATATTTCCCCAATCAATCAAATAGATTAATTTTCATGGTGAATAACATTTAATAAAATAGGTGAAGTGAGGGTTACACCCAATGTAATGTAATTATAATATATGACATCTTTATAAAATAATATTGTTGAGGTAAGATAATATCAGTGATGGGTCACTATTCTCAAATATATTTATATTCATCCAAACTAGTTATACATTTATTTTTTTCATTATTTAAAGTAATATGATATGAATGAAAAAAATTACAATGTTAGTTAATATATAATAATGAATTTTCAATGGAGTGTAGTTAAGGTTTGAAACAACTTAATATGATTATAATTATATATTTTTTAAGAAATAATTTCCATAAATTTTATGAAACATTAAAATATTAAAAATAATCCAATGTAATGGAGTTAAATATAATTTTCATAACGAAATGTAATAGTATATAAAAATAAATTTTTATTAATGTATAAAATATTGTAGTTTCATTGAAAATGGATCATGATTGGAAAGAGAGTACGAATGAAGATAGAACATGAAAATAAATAATTTTGAAATTATGGTTGTCTATTTAAAATAATATTTAATTAAAAATTAAAAAAACATTCAAAATAAAGAGAAATAATTTTAAATTATTATTTTCAGAGAATGTGTCTAAATAATGGAATGTTGGAAAATAAATAAAGACTAAAATTTATTAAATGTGTAGTGGAAGAAAAAAAATATAAAAATAGAAGGAAATACACCTAAAAGAATTAAAATTTTCAAATAATAAACAATTTTAAAAGAATATATAATTTAATTTTAAATTATATATAAAGATAACTATTTATGTCATAAATGATAAAAATATATATATCATTAAAAATAATAAAAAACATTATTCTATGTAATAATGAACATGTACATGAATGGAAAAAACCAAAAACAGAATTTTGAATATTTTCATTTATAATGACAAATATTTATGAAGATAATATAAACAAAAACCATATTAGGTTAGTGACATATATTATAAATAAAAAGAATGATAAAATACCATATATGATGACACAATTACATAATATAATAGTCTTATATGAACAAATATAAAAATTATTGTTCATGGCTTAATGAAAGGGTATTAATGCAACAAAAACCCTAATGAGTTGGGTAATGAATATGAATGTTGAAAATAAATATAAAAAATGAAATTACATGAATAAATATAAATTTTTTATAACAAATGTCAAATATGTATATTATAAACCACATAATATAAAATAAGATAATAATAATAACATGTCTAAAATATGGGAATTTGATATGGAAATATAACAGTACCATGGATCCCACATTATCAAACATGGTATTTCACCCTATATAATAAATTTAAAACTATTATAATACATTATGAAAATTGTATTAAAAATTAATTTAATGACTTTTTATTTTTTTTATCACCCATTTACTAATCATTCATCGATATAATTATTGACCAAAATCTATTGTTTTGTATATTCTTTGCTTTCTTAAATATAATGGTTTCAATCCATGCTTTTTAATAATGTGTTAATAAACACTATAATGGTCATGGATTAGATATATATTTATTTTTTATAATTTTTTAATTCCATTATTTTTTTAGGATAATATAATGATGGGTTTTAATGAAATTTTAGAAGTAAAACATTTAATGAATAATGAATCAATTTGTGTTATTATTTTTATTATTAATTATTTTTATATATCTATATATATTAAAATTAATTAATAAAAAACATAAATTCATCAAATCTAGCAAATATTACTATATTTTGAGTTATTGTAATCATTCATGGAGGAATTTTTATAACATTGTTCATGTTGGATAAGAAATCGATAATATATGAACATGTTATAACCTATTAATGAGTAAGAATATTGAATTATATTATTATAATAAAATTTTCATTTTAGTATATTGAATCTAATATTATATAATTGTTTTCCATAATGATATTTAGAATGAGTGTATGGAATATAAAAATTGAAAATGATAGTGATGATCTAGATACTTACGTTGATCGAATTGATCATTTTCATAATAGATAAATTTACAATTAATGATTTGGCTAAGATTCAGGGAAAAGAATCATAAAAATGTGTAAATAAAATTTATATCATTGAATATGGTCATGTATAAAAAATAATATGCAATGATATAAGCGGTTTTGTGTTATTAGATGAGATCTCCTTTTATAAGTTATAAGGGGGGACATTTTGATGGAAATTTAAATTAGGTGAAGCATAAAGACTGAACTATATGTGATTTGGGTGATTTAGGTTAGAAAATTTTATTGTCCAATTTTACATTGAATCTAACACCTATAAATTACTTTTATAATGTCTAAATATCATATTAATTTCTCAAAATTCATGCAATGTTTATTTACCCACTTTTCATCATTTAAATTAATTTATAAATTTACATTGACAAATATATTTTAATAAAAAATATAATATCACTATCTTCTCAAAATTTTCATGCATGATTCCAAATTTTGATTTCAATTTAAATAATTCAAATTTCATTTTAGAGAAATTTAACATTTAAATGGAAATGTAAATAATATAGAAAGTTTAATTTTAGAGAGAAGTCTTCTTAAATGTTTAATGTTCTTGTTAAATTTTTTTATCATTTAATAATCATTAAATGATCGCTATTATATTTTATTTGTAGTGAAAAATAAAAGATATGATTAAATGTTTTCATAAACAGTGACATATTTAGTTATTTAACACAATAATTCATAACGCTTAAAAATAATTATTCGAAAAGTATATTTTTAAATTTTAAATGGATTCATTATTATTTCTAATGAATTATCTAAAAATTTATGAATTTTTGAATAATTGTTATGTAGAAATGTATTTCAATGTAACTTTTTTATAAAAAATAATCTAAATTAATATAAAATAAAATAAAAAATGTAATAAAAATACATTTATTAATTATATCATATTTTATAACTAATTAATAAATGATTTTTATTTTTATTTTATGAATTTTATTATTTAATATACAATTTATTTCTTTAATTTTATCAACACATGTAATTAATTCATTATTTAAAAAAATTAAAATTTTTATAACTGTTTTTTCATTTTATTAAAATGAGTTTTCAAAAATGTATTTATATATTTTTATTTTATTCAAAAATTAGTATTTTAAATAATGTAGATATTTTATAGCAATTATTTATATTTTTAACCACTAAATAACCAATATTTTTATAATAAATATACCGTTAATTTGATATTGAAATCATGTTTATTAGTAATATACCTAACACATATATATCATTTTGTAACAATCATTTACCAACTATATTACAAAATTATATTCTAAAGTTTAACTATATTCAATCTTCTGAAATTATTTTTTATTCCTTTAGTGTTAGTTTACTAATTTAATAAAAAAATATCGAATTTTGTGATGTTTTTTTCATTATAGGTTTAGCTACATAGATTCTGATTTTCAATGTTGAAGATGAACAATGGGTTTTCCTCCTTTTTAAAAAAATAATATTTTTTATTTGTTAATATATTTTATTTTATACACATATTTGGGATGTAATAAACTATTTTATTTTAAAATAAATGGTATTTAGTTCTCATTTTCATATACTTTTATAGTATACTTCCTTTGTGAGTGAATAATGTTTTGTTAAATTCATTCATATCTTTTATGATTTATTTTTTATTCAGTTGAAAATGAAAAAATCACTTAAAACAGGGAATGAAATTTCATTCCTAACTAAAGGATGTTACATTATCACCCAAAAAAATAATTTCAACCTGAAAATTTGAATTTTATATTTACTGGGGAAACATTGTTGAGTGTATCTATGAATTAGGTATGAATTAATATGTGATCTTAACCATTAACACCATTGATTAGACTCGAGAAATTTTCATATCCCAAATAATATGCACATATTTAACCTTTTGTTTTTTTTCCAAAAAATTGGTTTAAAATATTCTTTATTAGAGGATATGAATAATTACTATTTTCAATGTGTTTCAGGATTCATATCTTGAAATGAACAGGAACCTTGTACCCTTGTTTTGGTGGTTACTTAATAACATTGACTCTAGATACTAGCTATCTCATCCCAAAAGAAAAAATAGTTTAGTATTAATGAAAAAATTGATACATAATTGAACATCACATTACATTTGAAAACAAGAAATACAAAAAAGTATTTTCTTATAAAGCACCATTGTTATGTTTAGCATATCCCCATATATAAGTCATAATGCATATAAAGAATTATAATGAAAGGAAACATCACAAAGGGTATAGATCAGATTCTCATTAAGGTTATTGGTATAGTGAAAATTAACATGAATAGATATGGACTAATCATTTTGGATTTTTAAATAATGAGAAAATAAATTCAATCAAAAATTTTCTCTTGAAGAATAATATAGTAGGAATAAATATGACTAAGTTATTAATTATAAAAAAAATATAAGTGGAAAACATATCCATATATGTCATAAATAATAAAATAATTGAATCGACAATAATCACTAATATCAAAATGAGGTAATTCTTAATTCTAAGCATTGTACACACATCATCTAGGAATTGTGCCATGAATTTTTATATACATAGATAAGGTCTTGGCCAATTACCCAAACTAGTTATTCTCATGATACCCATTAATGCATTATGGAGCTATAGTGAGACCCACCCATAACATACCAAGCCCAATTAATTTTCCATAAAAAATAAGAGAATCAAAATAAACAAAAAAAATTTTATTAAAAAATTAAATATGAAATTTTTATAATTTCCCAAAACTAAAAAAATGAATATAAATATTATTATTCAAAAACTAGCATACAAATATTAATAAATTCTACATTAAAACTTATCATATCCAATCAAGACAGAGAAAATGAATGAAATAATTACAATATATACCTAGTAGAACATAAGTAGAGTGAATGTTATTTTGTTTTGATGAATATAAATACCAAAAAAACTTCATTAAAACATATTTGGGGAATATTCTCTTTTCACTTTATAAATGATCATTTTTTGAAAAATTAAATAATAGTAGGGAAAATATTTTCTTTGGAAAAAACATCTATAAAAATAATGTTTGAATTTAATAAATTAGTGGTTATAATTATGAAAAATTATCCATATACTGAGTCTATTAAAACAATTATTACACTCACAATTTTGGTAAAAAGTCAAAAAGTAACCTGTGTAGAAAAAAATATTACTTTTAAACCATTTAAAAAACTTAAATCATGTTTAAAAAATAATTTAACAATAATATAAAATTATTAAAAAAACTTTTGAAATTATATTTATAATAATTTGGCTTGTAAGAGAGAGATTCCCTACCATGTATAAAACTCATTTTTCTTTTCCTTCGAAACATTATTTTTGTGATCTTGAGAACATAAAGAGTGGAATATTGAAGAAAGTCTGTGAGTAAATAGGAATCATAATAGAAGAATAATATATGTTAGGTTTAATATATACTTACATAATCATTTTCCAAATTTTTAAATAAAAATAACTAATCCTGAATAATGACGAGATTGTGACAAACCCACTACTGCATGTATGAATTAGATTATACCTGTCAAATACAACTATATAATAAATTCATATTTATTTTAAATATATTTAATTACTATTATAATATATATCTTACAATATATTATTTTATTATAACTTTTTTATCACCATTTATTATCAATTATTTATTTAAATAACAATTTTGGGAGATAATTGCTTTGTTTTTCATGTACATTTGTATTTGGTAGTTTTGGTCCTTTAATTTCATAATTGTTACATAGTCCACAAATAATAAACAATAATATAAATATCATATTCAATCATAATATATGTATTTAAAAAACTCTATTAAATCTATATATAGTAAAATTAGTTTCATATTTCATTGAGATAGAATGTCATTTGTTTGCATGAAGACTCATTTAATTTTTTATCAGATGGAATAAAATAAAGGTAAATAATATTTAACCAATATAGAGTTATTTGAATATAATATATATCATATAAATTCATTAAATATATCATTATTACCATCCAACTTGAAATAAAACCAAAATCGCATAAAATCACTTCGTGGTGGTGATAGTCCACACAAATGCATTTTAGATATTATAGCTTCAGAAGTAAAATTATGTCATAAATTACATATATATACATTAATAATATCATTTTATAAATACATGAAATGTGGTGATGGGAAACTAATAACATTGGTCTGTGAGGAGGTAGTTCGTCATACCCATGATCGACGACTTTGTTTCCCATTTTAGGGAAGTGGGGATAGATATAGATTCATACATTAATATAACAAAATCTCTATAGTTTTTAGATAAATTTTATTTTATTATATAATAGTTATAGAATATTTTTATCTGTTAATGTAAGAATAAAAATAAACTTGGATAATAACTAATCCTCTGATTTAGATATCCTCTTTAGAATTATAGATAAATACATAATAGATTGGTTTTTTTATTAAACCGAGCATTTGGGGTTATGGGTAGGGTTTTACAGATGTTGTTTGGGTAGTTCATGTATGAACCAAGGGAATATTTATTTTTTGAGATGGGGGGATATTGGGTGTTGTTTCATTGCCAAACCAATGTCTCTTGATGTTTGCAGAGGAGGGAAGAGAATGTTTTCTTTTATATGTGGGGGATAATAAACAATTGGATTTTCATAAATAATTAATTTTTACCCACATTATTCTCATGAAAAATGGATCCATAATGTAATACTAAAAAAAATTATATATTTTAATATCTAAATATTTTAAAAATTGATATTTAAAATGTTTATTGGTTATTTTAACCCTTAAGATATAGTTTAAATCCCATGTATTCTCATTTTATAATTAAATATCATTTTTATTTTTTTCTTTTATTATTACTCATTTTGAGAAATAACTATGTTTAATTTATATCCTAATTTTAATTATCTTAATTTCTTATATGGATCCCATTTTTTTCAAATTTAAATCACATAAGTTGATGAATTCAATTTATAATTCACCCGCATGCGTGGTGAAGAAACAAATTTCAAGAGGGAATTTTTTCATAGTTATAATAAGTATTTATATAAAAAACAAGCATAAAATTTATTAATATAAAATTAATTTAACTAATTAAAAAATATATTTTAACTAATATTTTTTTAATTTTTTTTAAACCAACACTATCTTTTTTAAAATGATAAATAAAATGAAGTTTCAATAAAAAAAGTATTATTTACTAATCATCAAAAAATTATTCTCATTAAAAAATTATAAAACATTCAAGACAATATAAATATTTACATAAAAATTTAAAAAATAATGTTAATTTTATCAAATAGTGATTCTAATATTAGATCAAATTAATTTCAAAATATGTTTAGAAAACCTAACAATTTTTTTTTCAGAAAATAAAATTTGTATGCATAATGATTGATAAATTATTATTCCTTGTCAAAAAAAATATTATATGATTGATAAAAATTTATTAATTATGTAATATATAAATTTAATTAAAATATATAAAACATAGTGATTAATTTAATTTAATTTATTAAATAAGAATACTTTGTGCCCATAAAAATATATTTATAGGAAAAAAATATTATTCTCCCCCAATTTATTTTTATTTATATTCATAATGGAATGAAAAATTTAATATATTTTAAAAAAATGTAATGCATATAATTTTTAACATTTACGTAGTCTTATAATTAACCATAAATTTGAAATCTATTTTACAGTTGTATAAATTTCATATAGACTTTGGGTTTCATGTATAACAATCTATCAAATGGAATCTATTTATTTTGGAAGATTAATATAAAGTTAATTATTAGGGTATCAAAATCATCCCTCATAAAAAATTTTTTCCTTGAAATTTTCAAGGTTTATTTCTGAAAAGGTGTGGGTGGATCTAATGTATGAAATTCGCTACTTCACTCTATTATTCCTCTATTTTATGATTTATCCTGAGTACCTTTACTAGTAAGTTTCCTGACTCCTCGGTACACTCTATATATCATCAAAAATATGGATATGCTCATCATCATAACATATATCAGGTTCCAATTTTATTTATTCAAAGGTGAACACCAACGTTTTTTCTGTCATATACTTTTATAATAATTATATTTAGAACATATCATATACTATAGAGAGGCTTATTGGCATTGAGAAATTTTAAGGAACAAGAAGAATTCATTCCACGATTTTAAATTTCAAGTTTTCTTAGGAAATAGTTTCTCTTTCTTACTAAACCATATAACACCCCTCTAAAGTTATAGTTTCGCGAAAATTAAATCACGAACATCAAATTTCAAATCATATAATTAATTACCAACCTACAACCGTTCCGTGTGTTTAAATACATTAAAATGGGTTGGAATAGACTTTATAATTTACATTGAATCATCCAAATGTTATGATACACATGCTTCCTTTCAGCAACTTCTTCCCAAAATGTTTGAGTATGACATCATTTTCATGATAATGATTCATATGTAAACATTAGAATAATTTAATTAAATATATTGTTATTGGTGAATTATATGAATTGTAAATACTAATTCAACATTTAATAGATAATAGGGACTTAACTCAACATGAATAATAATGTTTGAACATATTATCCATCATTTTAACGAAGATTGGCTATACTAAAATGATGCTTGATATCAAAAGTAATTAAAATTGTTTTATATAATTTTACTGGAAATCATAGGTCATGAACAAAAATATAAATATTTTCACCATGAAGTTTTACATCTTCATTAATACAGAGTCGTGTAGGGATATATATATATATGTAAATCATCATTTCGATAGAAAAATGTACATATCGGGTGGGGAGATCAACAATATGTCTTATTACATCATTATCTTTCATAGTATTTGGTAGTCCAGTGTTAAATTCCATTGTAATTTAATCCCATTTAAACGTTGTAGTTTGAAAATTATTCATTGATCCTTGAGGATGTCATATATTACCCATATATTATTGATAAATGATATATATTACTTAATAATAATCAATTTCATAATATAAATTAACCATCCAAAAATGGACTTAAAATCTATATATATCTTTATAATAATAGGTTGTATTGAAAAATTTGAGCTATGATCATTATCCTAAAATTAACTCTTCAGATCAGGTATAGATATAACACATAAAGTATTTCTAGATGTTAGAATTCAATCTTAATAGATAAATACTACAAATTTCTCTTCATTCAGTACTGTAAACTTCTTTTGGAAATTCTAATCATTAGGCTAAGACATATATATATTTTCCAACAAATACAATTTATAATAAATTGAATAATGTTTGATGTATCTCCTTTATTAATAATTCTAATATTTATCCATAATAGATCCATGATCATATGACCACTTTCGATCACCATTTTAGTGATTACATAAGAACATCTCTTAACAAATTAATATTCCACCTTATTTTACATTCCATGGTGGAACTATATTGAGAAATCATGGGCCATGGTTAGCATTATTGATAACCTTTCCCCATATTGATCTCATTTTATATGATGATATGTAATTTTTACTCTTATGATCTACATATATTTCACATATATCTCAATATTGAGAATATAATCATATAATCAAATAGAACATTATATATTTCAACCCAACATTAAGGGTTGGCTTGTTTTTCAAATTCCTTTCACATAATGATTTAATACTTTAATTAGTAATCAGGGTTAATGGGTAAATAATTGATAATCTATTTAAAAAATAAAAAATAGTTACCCTCTAAACCAATGAAACTATATTCGTCAGTTATTCTATTTGTTTTTGGAAATTATTATATTTCATTTCTATACATTTGATTAATAGATAATCCCCCACTGAAGATAATATGATATAGAAAAGAAACTGTCATAAACCATAGTTCAAACATAAAAAGTTTAACATACAATTCATTTATTCTAAGGGTCTCAAAAATGATCCTCAAATGATTCTCATGGTCCTCATAGCACCTTGAATACACCAAGATGTCCTCAATATATACCAAAGTAAAAATTTCATGATATTATTTCATTAATAAATTCATTAATTTATTGATGTTATATTGTGAATTAGTCAATCAAATTTGAATTAATGTAAACCCATAATTCTAATACCTCATACAAAATATTTTCTCTGGAATATCGTTATTATTTTCACATAATTGAATATACCTTGTAATATGTAAATCATTTACAAATATAGATATAAATGTAATTGATAGTATAAGTCATTAATTCAAGGTATATGATACTTGTTCTCTATCATAACAACATGGATTTCCCTATAATCACTGTAAATCCGTATGGATCAATCCTTCTATATAATTATTAGAATAGAGGATCCACATGGTAACACAATTGGGTATATAAATAAAATATCACATAACTCCTATATTTGTTTCTTAATCTCCAATAATTACATAAGTAATGTTTTATATCAATTTTTGGATATTTTTATAAAATTAGGGATTATCTAAATAGAAATGTAAAATTCACACTCTAGTGGATGTACATGTAATTCATCATGAAATAAATTATTTTATTTCTATAAAATAGGTTCATAATAAATTCTATTATTTCATTTTACTTTTTTAAAATTTTTCTACTCCTTTACTATAAAAATCTAATTCAGATGAGCTACCGGTGGTGGATCGAGATTTGAATCATATTAGGACCTATCATCTATATATATAAATATTTACACATATTTATCATGAATTAAAATTTCATTCCCATTGAAAAATATATTTCTTAATATTTTTAATCCACATTATAAAAAAAGATTCTATAAAAACCATCCAATAATATAATAATGAAGTCAGTAAATAGGGAACATTATTGTGTCAAAATGGGAACTAACTGAAAGGACTTTATCATAGTGAGAGTTTAGCTAGAGGTAATGATTGATAAATCCCTTATTCAGGTTCATGGAAGATATATAATTCTCATGGAAATGTTGGTATATAAAAAGCAGTTATAATATAAAGAATAAAAAACAATTTTCTAAATTTTAGGATATGATTAGTGTACCTACCATGAAATCATTAGATACCTCATCTTTATCTGTTGTGATCACACAATATTATCTTTTACACCTTCTTATTTTCTAGAATACATGCACCCTTAATACATGGGAAAATTATTATTATAATTTCCCAAATCCTTATAATTAGAATATTTCCCTTTTGATTTTTATATATTTCCCATGAAATCGCAATCATGGTTTTTACTCATAACACTTATAAGAGACTCCAATTCCTACCATGATTTTTCCATGATTTTTCTTTCCACATTTATTAAAATTAGGAAATTCACGACCTCCTTTGGTCTCATTTCATGTATTTATATTTTTAGAGTTATAGTCGACCATTTTGGTATCTGTATTTCCATAGAATCCATTAAATTTTAATAATTATTATCTAAACATTATAGATCATGATACTATGTCCCCATATAATGAGAATGTCTTAGAGACAATTTCACTAGGTAGGATTGGATTATGTCCATCAAAGAAAAATTCAATCATTCTCTATGGATTATGTAAAAAATTGTCAATATTCCTTGATAACCATGTAATGTTATACTCATAGTTAAAAAAATATATTATTCCTTTTGACTAAGACTGTAGAATTATCTCTCCATATTATCTTTTTTATGCTCAAGGTAAAAAAATTAATGAAGTGTACCTCAATATATTTACATTCCATGTAGTATTTTTACTCATTATTCATAGTGTTTTTAATCATATAACACCATTGATCCATATCTCTTGTGAGATGATAAAATTACCTTATAACCATCTCTCTTTCATTACATGAAAAAGATATGAATAATTTGTAGAAAGAACTTAACGATTTCTCATCTATGAAGGGATTTTTTATCTTGTTGAATGGTGGAGGTTTCTGATTCATGATGTAATATAACATTGTCACACTACATTGTAGATCATTATTATACTTCATAGAAGATATTTAGTTTGTGATAACCTTAGTTAGATACCCCATTATAGTTATAAATTGTTTTAATCTTTATCCAACTTCATTATCTTTCCATTTGGGAAATCCATACACAAATTATGTGCATTGATATGGTTCCCATTTCTTCAACCATAAGATATTTATAAATAATTCATAACAGTAGATTATATCATTACATTATGAATCATAATGTGTTATTTAAAAACATATAAAAACATCATAATCTAAAAATTCACAATTATCTAATAAAAGATTCATAGAAAAGTTTTATTTAGTAATATACTAAAAAAAATATTTTCCAAACCATCATAAAAGTTTTTAAATGAATTTTGAATTAAACCTAGAATATCTCCCAAGAATGTCAACCCACGTGAATATTAAGTCATGTTTTTTTTTGCACAAGGCAAAGATTGAGTAAAATCATATTGATAAATTTTGTTAGATATTTTCCCTAGGTTTTCATGTACTAGATCCAAATCTATGAGAAATCCAGGAATGTATGTATTAAATCAACTATTTTGAGTGATAACTCCATCTTATTTCATGTATGTTTTGGTGTTGTTGTTTTAATACGAGTATATTGATTAAGGTACGCTCATTTTGAAAATGTTATCCATGATATAAATAACATATATATTTATTATATATGTATATATTATATTACGTAAAACATACATATAGAAAAATGGGTTACCTCATTCATTGAGACATTGGGCTATCCATAAACAAGAATTTTATTTTTTATTTTTTAAAAGATGGAATAGGAGAATGTTAAATAATAATTTAGATTTATAAAATAATAAGTTAATAATATATAAAATATACATTTGTTAAACCTTTCCATATTTCCATTCATGTAAAAATATAATGAAAAACATATCAATACACGTATTTAAGGTGGTAGTCTACATGTACACATCAGTGACATTATCATTTTCAATGGGTTGTATGGTAAGAAGGTAGATGTGAAATTTTAATTTCATAATTATAAATGTGTATACGTATCATATATTTATATATACATTAAGTTTATAATTTTATTCATCCATGAGTGGTGATAATGAAAAACAATAAAATCATTTCGTGAGGTAGTTGTCATCTATAAACTTCATCGATATTTTCATTTAACTTTTTATATAAGGGGTTATAAAAAATCTTATTACATTAACATAATAACATCACAGTATATGGGAGATCAAGATGTTATAATATTACTATATTTGAAGAATAATTGCAGGGGGTATATGGAGGAATAAAATGAGGATCCATTATTTAAATATATTCTACTTCTTCAGAGAACCTCTTTATGTTTATTTCTAAAGAATTTCTAGACTGGTGTTATGATCAAATAAATAATCTATGTAAGGGTAAAGAATATAAGTAGGTGATTTTTTAGATATTGGGTGATTCAATGTTCTAATTAATTTTTTATTAGAGAGGATAGTGAGTGTCCTTAATATATGGGGGAGAGGGCACAATTGGAATTTTTAAAAAGCATAATGTACAACTATGTCTAATTGATGCCTAATAGCTTTAAATTTATTCATTTGTATAAAGATTATTAATTTCATAACTAAGCATAAAATTTATTCGTGTCACGTAAATTCTATTAATTCTAATAAAATTAGACGAATTTTACATTTAATATTTTTAAAAAAAATAGATGTTTTAAAATTCAATAAAATCATAGTTATCAATTAAAATCAATATTTTTTTACTCTTCATCAAAAAATTAATGTTTTTTTAAAATTATAAAAAATTAATTACAAGCTATATCTAAATGATTATTTCAAAATTGATTATGATTTTTTCAAATAAATTTTATATATTTTAATAATGTAATTTAAAAAAATTGCTGACAATATGACAAAAACTCTAAATTAAAAATATTGTTTTTAAGAATAATACTAGAGTTATTATTATATCATTCATAGAAAATTATTAGATGAATGATAAATCATTTTTTATAAATAAATAATATTAAATTTCATAAAAATAAATCATGATTTATGAGTATTTTAATATACTAATTAAAAATACCTTCAACTTATATAAAATATTTTTAAGAAAAACAATTATTATAATTTCAAATTATTTTAATTTTCATTAGTAATTGATTGACTGCAATTTCATTTATGTTATAATTGATGAAAAAATATTATTTTCCAAATTTAGTTTTTCTAATTCATACCCAGAAATTTAATGACTATGTAATAATGGTATGTTATTCAGTTAAACTAAGAGTTATGTGTATCATAATAAATCCTAGAAATTAATGTTTTTTTGAAATATATCCTAAATTATTAGGGTGTTACATAACATGAATGAAATTATCTATCTATATTTTGGTTAACTATTTCAAAAAATTCAATTTTCTAAATAGAAGTTTTAAATGTTGGAGGTTTTATATTTGAATCACGAAAATTAATAATTTATTTCATTTTGATCATTTTTTCATCAATTATTTGATTGAATGTTCCACTAAAATATAGTGATCATTAGGGTACGATGGACTCAATGATGAGTATTATTACTATTTATAGCTATCAACTATAACAAAAGGGATTAGGGTAAATGATAATTATCAATCATGAATATTAAAACTATGTTTTCTTATCATATAAAATAATTAATTAATCATACGATACATTCAACTAAACCATGACATAATTTGAAGGACCTATAGCTCATTTAATTCATCATTTTACACTATTGGTTCAATTTTTTCCACTATATGTGGAATTTATTCTTATTAATGTTTTTCCCCTAATTATATATATATTAATTGTAAAAACAAAACAAAACTCGACTCCAATACAAACTCAAGCCCCCACAATCTCCACTCCTGGATATAATGTTATATATAAAACCCTATATATATATATATATATTAAAAAATAATATTATAAACCCAAAATTTTAGATAATTATACATATCATCTCAATATTAATGGGAACTCCTAATAATTATTATTTTACAGAATTCGATGAGGGGATACAAAAATAACAATTAAAATAATAAATCCTCAACATATCTGACTAAATTTTTGACACATGAATTCATACATGACATATCCAAACATATAAATCACTTTGAAAATGGTGTGAATATAAGAAATGGGTAAAAACAAATGCATAGTAAAGGAATATATTTTATGATATACTAGAGTGATAGATCATAATCAAGTAAGAGAATAAAAAAATGGGATGAATTCATGATTAGAAAATTTAATTTAACAATAATATTTAATCATAAGTCATTGTATAGTATCATAGAAAATATGATAAGATCAGATAACTACATCGAGATTATCATTATAACTTGAAATATATAATGTTTTTAAAATCTAGAAGTATGAGACAATAATTATTTTCCATAAACACATAACATATGTTGAATTAATTATATATAAATATAGCATTAAAATATTTATATTAAGAAATTATTATGTTAATTCTCTCTCCCAAGATAGTAATCATATAGTTTATAGAGTACATAAATATAAAATATTGTGCTCATTCACTATTTCAATATTTTTTTAATAGGTTCACTCCAATACCCCTTAAATGTAATATAATTATATATAATGTATTACTCGTTTAAATGTAATGATATAAAATTACTTTCCACCTAACAAATAATGATAAAGCATGAATATGTGAGTCACAAGACATAATTTAATGAAATAACATGACACACTTAAGTATTTTATTTGGATATATATAATCATATTTAAGGTAATAATAATCCAAACAATGATAATTTATACCTATATAAACACATTTTAATTAAAAAAATTAATTCTATTTACATTATATATAATTCAATATGTATACTGACATGACAATAGATTTTCCTTATTAATAAAAAAAATATTATTAGTTGAATACTAATTAATTAGAATAAATAAGAATTTGGTTGTCATAATATAAAGACATTGGAAAAAATTAATAATTATATAATGATTAAGATAAATAAAGAAAAGGGTATTTGTGTATGATTCCTCTACTATATATTATATTTTTTATATCTAAGGATAAATAGACTTTTTGATCGTGAGGCAATAGAAATGCTAAATCATGAGAAATATGTAAACTGTAAGGAATTATATTCTAGTGAAAATTAAATAGAATATATAAAAATTTTAAAATCCTTTAGATCATGATAAAAAATAGATTAGTATTTTAGAATTCACATTATTATATTTTATTCAATGTTTTAATAATGAAAAATATAGAGTGAGTTTTCTTTTAATTTAACATTCATAATGAAAATTTCTAGATTATATGATAAAGATTTATTTTTTAAAACAAATAAATTAATTTGATACCACAATAATCATGACATTCAATGGATAGACCTGAATCCAAGATAAAAACACGTTAAAAATGCATTAAAATTTAAATCACTACAATTAAGAAACACATATTCTTCTATTACATGAGATTGTCTATGATCAAAATAGTTATCCAATGTATAACCCCATTGAATGGTGTTACCATGGGGTGAATTAATCAATTTATTTTTCGTTGAAAACAACCTCACATCCCTGATATGTTAGCACCTCACAATGAAAATAATAAATAACTAAGAGAGATTTGGTGTAGAGGTAGTGAATCAATGAGAAATCTGACACAACCAATCATATGAGAATGAAACGTATATATCAATCCCATTATCTTTTTCTATGAGTGAACACATATTATCATATACAATATAAGTTAATTAATTCCTTTATATTTCATTTAACGAACATCTATGTCCACCTCCCACGTGGTTCGTCTTATAATATGATAGAATTAGTGATAAATAATGTTTGTAAGATTTATATTGGTTAATTTATATAAAACATATTGTAATAATTTGTTTGATGTTAGATTAAATAATTCATAATTATTCAATTGATAAAACTACGATACTATGTAGCTCTATAGTATCATTGCATTGGTTTATTCTTGTAGAATAAAATACACATTTCACGTGTCATGATATATAAAATTTTCTTTAAGGATATAACTATAAAAAATAAAATGTGTATGGGATTTCAACTGTGTCTCTATCAATATCCTACTTGCCCTATTTCAAATTATACCTCATTTGATTTTACATTATATTGTAATATATAAAATAAATCATTAAAAATATTAAAAATATTATTTCATAATTTCAAAATGTATTTTATAATGATGTCATAAAATTCCCAATGTGTAACATAAATTGTAATACATTGTGAATACCCAACCAAATAGACTTTTGGAAAATCTCAAAAACATATATAGAGTAGTGATTTGAGTCAAAACGAATACCTATTCAATCAACCATTAAGTGTGCCTCTATAATACATAATGAATTTATAAAGACATAAATTTAATAAAATAGAAGCATATAGAAAAGTATGAATACATCTAAATATATAACCAAATAAAACAAGATATCATTAAAACCCATTTATCTATATACCTATGTTATCTACACACATGAACTACAAGCATACAATTTCATATTATCCAATTTTCTAATACATTAAGTTAGAAAGGGATTCATAGTATATCAATCCTATATAGGAAACTCACATGTTCTTGAATCCCAAAGTATAGAATAACATGGGGAATGAATACATCCCATGGTATTGAACCATATATATGATCACATATCATGACCCACATCTAATAAATGTGCATTTCATGGGAATTATCTTTTAGAAAAAATTACCTTCCTTATTTATCCATAAATTTTGGATCAGATGTCATACCCATCATAAGAGGAGAAAAATATAATTTTTTTAAACTACAACTAATGACATTATCAATAAAATTAAAAACCACCACCCAATTAGTTAGCCATTAAGTTATGTATAAGGTATCAAAGTAGAATGATTATCGGGAAATATATCTCATCAACCATATGCAGTGTGGACTGTAAATATGACCCATGTACCCATTGTATACTAAATATATTTTGTGTGAAACTATATGTGTTATATACATGCCAAGCCATATAATAGAAAAAACATGTTCTGTGCCTAATGAAAATATTATGTAATTCGATAAAATAATCAAACTCATGAGAACCATAATATTATATTATAAACTATAGTAATCCATAATGATAATCGACTATTTATTATAAAATTTTATACTCTCGGAGGTCAATTATCATTTCACTTCATTATATATATATGTATATATATAAGATGTTATAGTAAAAGAATAAAAAATTAGATAATTCTTTTTGTACAACAAGATGTATTTTATTTTCATAAACTATATTAATATTACATAACAAAACAATACATAAGTGCATGTTTAATGTCTCATTTATGATAGATTGTCAGATCGTCCTTATTTTGTCTTCACTTTTATGGGTTTTTAGGACTCAATAAATATCAATACAATTCAAATAAAAAATCTATGTGACTATATGATAAAACCATAATAGAGAAATCCTTAGTGAGTAACATTTATTTAGTAATCCCATTTGAATAATGATGATTCTTAGGAAACATATTTCTAATGTCCAATTTCATTAATTATTATTAAAAACCATTAACATCACAATATTAAATGTAATGATGTTAGTAAATTTTGTGGTATATTAATAAATCGTTATTATATTATCATCACACTCCTTATAACCATTTGTATAAAATAATTTCAATATATGAAATAGTTATCATAAATTTTTAACATGTACAATTCATTATTTTTTAACATTAAAATTCATTATGTCGAAATGTATTCCCATTAGGCTCTTACAGAAAATGTAAACATCAGAATATCATGAAATGATTGAAAAACACCTTGTGATTTTAGAAATAACTCTGATTCTATTTTATTTATAATATTTCCCCAATAAAAAAAGTTATCCATATCATATATGTTATTTTATGTGTTTATTTTTTTCATGAATATGACACTATTCATTTATATAAACCACTAAATGTGGTGGAAGAATATATATCATGTTTTATCAAACATATTGATAAACAATATTAGTCAAGATAATTTTTTTATCCATAGCATTATTTTATTTATGTGTTAGAATGAGATGAGTCAAAAATGATGTAAAAAATGTCATATTATACATAAAAACATTTTTTAAGAAAACATATCTCTTCATATAAGATAAATTATATGATTATAAAAATCATGCACTATAATACATGTACGATTTATAAATTCATCTGAATTCACTTTCATTATTTAAAAACCCTTAACATCCTTATTCAAATATAAATTAAAATATCTTTTAAATATTACCATGTTTCTAAATATCTATAAACTCAAAATATTTGTAATTTATACATTTGGTATCATATACCATTCATTATTAAATAATTAATTTCTATACCATTGATTTATGTCTTTGAAATGTCATTGGTATTATAAAACATTAAGTTATCTTAGATTATTCCATCATAAAGAGTCATTACTCCTCCACAACAACCCTAGGATTTAATGACAATAACTAGTTAATGGAAGAATTTTTTTTTATTTTAAACTATTTTTTATTCTATGGTTGAAATTCTACCAATTATACAATTGAAATAGTATCCTAACCACGATATATCATTCCTAGTTTATCAATACTCAACATTTATTGAAAATAGTGTAAACTCTTATCAAACTCATTTAAATGTTTGGATTATTTACATAGACAAAAATTAATAATTCTTTTTCCATAATAATATTTAATGAAACCTTGTCTGAATCATTATATACTAATCATAACCATATAGTTGTTCCACATGAAAAAAAATCAAATTTATGTTATGTATAAATTAACCATTCTTTTTAATACATAGATATTTTTCTTCTTGAATAACAAATCATATATTTTTACCAATTTAAGATATTTAATTAATTAATATTATCATGTATAATGATTTATCAAAATGTGATGTTTAGAGATGTTGATTTCAAATATTGATAATGATATTTATACTATATCGGAATCTAGATTCATTTAATATTTATACTAATAGTTCTCATAAAAAATTATAACCCCTTTTGAGGTCACCATAACCGTTTGTGGGCCAAGATCACTATATCAACATGAAATGAGTCTAATTTGGTGTTCCTATAACCACATAATTATTAGGATAGTGATCATCAAAATCATATCATATATGTCTCTAGGATGGTTAATAAAATTAAACATTTTCCCATATAGGATGTGGACAATATTAATACTTTTCCTCTTATATCTAAAAACATAGGGTTTCAAAACTATTTGTGACCAAAAATACAAGACATGTTTTGGCTATACAATATATAATGTTGATAAATTTTACAATTAATTACACAACATAATCTATGAGAACCCTAAATTGGTAGAGCCTACCTCAATGAATGATTGAGATCATGACTTATGTTTTTGTTAGAAGGAATCCAAAAAATAGTAATTTTTAAATGGGATTTAATCGTAAAATTTTATCTATTGTCAATAATTTTATGCATTCATTCTCATAGAAATTTATTTTGGTATCATATTTTTTCGGCCCAACCAATATTTTCAAACCATATTGATGTAAAATTTCTTTTACTACTCATAGCAAGTGTTGGTAACAGGAATCAAAATTCATCTATATTCATATATATCCAAATATGTCAAATTCGTATTTTTCATGAAACCCTTTCATGTAATGGATTAATGTTATATGAAATAAAATATCACTAAAATAGTATTCAAGGGGACATAGATAGTTAATCCTCACATTTCTCATTAAGAAATATGACTCTAGGCCATTGACTAGTCCAAACCATATTCCATGTACGGTGGGATATATTAAACAATAGAGACTTGAATTACATCACAACATTAAATCCTAACATGTAAAATGTATAGAAAACTTATAAATTCAATCACCTTAACTTTTACAAAACACATTCAATATAGACGAATAAAATCCATTATCTTACCTTGCATGAAACTCATTATATGCATGTATGATTATATCAATAATCAGTTTAAACATGTTTGAAATAAAATGTACATTAAAATTCATTCTATTGCAATTTAAATTATGAATAATGCAAGAAATATTTAAAAAAAGAAAAAATAATTTATTTATTAATGAGATAAGATATTTATAAACATAATTAATTTTTGAACACATTAAAATTTATAAATTATCTATATAATATATATATTAACTTATTATAAATACAATATATTTATTCTCAATATGACCACATTAATATTAGATATTATACATAATAATATTTAAATATATGATATTTTATTAAATATGAACATTTTATATTTCAATTATATTATTTAAATAATTTAAATTTCATATTTGTTTATATGGTTTATAAAACGACCATATCAATAAAAAAGAATTTTTTTCGATTGCAAAAAAATTATTTAAATATGAGATTTATTTTTAAACAATTAAAATTATTTAATTATGAAAAACACATAATTAAAAATATAAACATATTTATATTTATTTGTCCTTATTTAATTAAAAAACCATATCAAAAATATAATTTACATATAGATAATTTTAATCCAAATTATTATTTATGGAATATAATTTGTAAAATGTGTTTCAAATTTAACATTTAGTATTATGGAATATTTATTTAATGGATGTTTCAGAAACAATTAATTAATTAATTATTAATAAATTTTCATTATAGAATTTAGGAAAACATTTTTAATTTATTAAATATGACATAATACATATTTAAATGATTTAGATAAAAAATTATAAACCATTTAATAAATTCATAATTGAAATATTGATAAATAAATAAAATATATCATATTTAATGATCCACATCATACCACTAGGGTTAATAGTTAATCAATGAAATTATCTCAATATCATTTATTTATAAATATATTTTATAATATATTATCCTAAATTTTTCTATATTAACCAGTAATAAACCTATTGATAAGAATAGTTAAGAAAGCAATGAAAATAAATTCTTATGAAACATGGTCACCATATAATTTAATCCTTATGTTCATGGGATTTCACCACTTAATATTTTTAGTATATTGTATTTACGGTACTATTATGTATTTTACTAACATAGAGTAGTTCTATCATTGCATAGAAAATCCCAATATTGATTATATCACCCTCAAGTGGAATTTTTCATGTTAGGGTTCTAAGAAAAACAATTACCTTATGGAAGCAATTATATTTCTTAAAAACCTATACATTCCATGGATAAATTTGAATGTATAAATATAAAAATGAATAATTGTGATTTTTTACATTACGTAATTGAATTATTCAGTTACTATCTTTGATAGATGCTTTCGGAATGGCCCAAAGAATAACATTAGGATTATTCCTTATGAGGTGTCTCCATGTGCTATAAAAAATCACCCATCACAATTGTGGATCACTATGTATCCGATTAAAAATCTTGTGCATCACACAGTAAATTTGGAAATTGAAATAGATCATTATTAAAGGGATATAATTTCTAATGAAATGACCCTCATTTCTATGGGGTTTTAAATTTTATATAGGTTTTGGGGACACTTTTGATGACCTATAAATTTAATCATGTATTATATAACACATTATTAAATATCATACAATTATAATGTTTTATAAACCTTTATCCAAACACATACAATCAATGAATCTTCCTATGTGATGTTTTATCAATGATATCCAATTGTGGTGGAGATTCAAAAATTAAAAAATTAATGTTCAATTACTCTATTAAATTATATTACTTCAATATAAAACATAATATATTATTCAATGGATTAAAAATAAACCATATAACAAAATACAACAATATTAATAAGATAATATGATATCTCATATCATTACATATTATATTCGATTATACTATTTATTTCTAGTAATATTATTTACACATACCTTACACTCCAATATATACGATTTAGGGAATATCTCCATTAATCCCCTAATTCATATAAATCCATATAATAATTGTTTAGTTTCAAATAAATATTGTATCATATATAAAAAATGGGAATAAAATTTGAAAATACTTTAAAAAATATAATTTTATTTACCATGGATCACATCATAATAATTATCGTGTGAATATTCATCCAAGAAAAATTTTACATAAACTCCAAAACACTTTTGCAGAATACCCCGAGTTGATCATAATATCGAATCATTCAACCAAAATGTTTGACCCCATGTGAATTTCAATAATTTAATAAAATCAAACCATAGTTTTCATATATGTATGTAGTGAGTGTGATTTTGAAATATATCAGCACTACTGTAGGTATAATATAATTTGGAATGATATCCCCCAAACAAATGTATATAATTACCTTGGTACACCATCTATATCAAAAGATATAATATATTTATATATGGATCAATTTTTAATGGAATTATGTGACCACGGGGAACATCATATACCAATCCATTATAGTCAAATTATATGATCTCTATTAAATTATAATAGACCAACAAGTTTGATGAATCCATTACATGCCATTCACACTTATAGATGTGAACATAACATCCCCATCACTTTATATATGATCATGTCAATTGAGATATATAAGTATATACATAAGAATCATCATTCTATCCTAATCAAGGGTTCAGACATCATACATGGCATTAGAGAGGAGAAATCCACAA
This sequence comes from Viscum album, assembly GCA_963277665.1. Classification (NCBI taxonomy): domain Eukaryota; kingdom Viridiplantae; phylum Streptophyta; class Magnoliopsida; order Santalales; family Viscaceae; genus Viscum; species Viscum album. The sequence goes on from OY728131.1 coordinate 1,591,428,941, forward strand.
TGGATAATATACCACTAATGAAATAATCAACAATATACCCAACCAACCCTAGATTAGAAAATCTGAAATTCCTTCGTAACTAATTTGTCAACGTATGATGGTTCTAATAATAATTAACATGCCATTATCACGTAGTGGGAAAAATTAATATAATCCAAGAACCCCTTTTATACTGAATACTCTGTGTCTGAAATTCTATTTGGTATATACGTATTGGTTTATCTAGAAAAAAAACCTTGTTTCAGATTCATAATCATATGTTCTGTCCTAATACAATAATCCAAATCAATCTAATCATAACAGTTCAATATATCTTATAATAATCCATCATGAAAATCTATTATTGGTAAATAAATTCATAATAGGAGAGGTCAATTTCATTTCAATCCATGATATATATACATATAAATCTAATGGGAAAAAATAAAAGTTAGATAATTCCATTAACATAATATTATAGATTTTATATTGTTAAAATCAATTTAAAATACACAATAAAACAAAAATTAAGTACCCATATTACATATCAAATATGATATACTGCCATATCTTATTAAATTTGATGTCATTTCAGGGGATTAATTATACACATTACATCTCAATTTAATTAATAACACATATCTATGAGAAGATTTTACCAAATAATACAAATAAAATTTATTAGGAAGTAGAATATATTATGAAATTCAATTAGAAAATTTCTCTATTTAGGAATCAAAATCATAATCCTTAACTCCATGATCATATTTAAACACCTTAAATCTATTTCATCAACTATTATGTTATTAATTAATTTTTCATATAAAATAATTAATTCTATTGTAATGATCAACATCTGTGGAAACAATTCAATCAAATATTTCCTAAAAATATGTTGGTAACTAATTTAAATCAATAAATTAATCATATATTGATATACCCTAAATCTTTTTTGATAATTGAATTAAATTAATGTTAAAAGGGGTATTTTTATATTTGTGGACATTTAGCCACTCAAAGTCCCCAAATTCTTCCAATAACCACTTAAAAATATATTCTCTTCAAAATATTATTTTATGGTTCAAAAAAATTCTTATTAAGAAATAACACTTATTTTTAGTGGAAATTATTAATAATCCTCAGTTTTCATTTAAAATATAATATTCTCTTTGTTTATATAATTTTATTGAAGATAATAATATTCATTAAAATTTAGTTGTGGATATTATGGGAACAAATAAATTATACATTTAATAAAATTTAAATAAACATATTTTCTCACTCCTTTTGTTTTTATTAATATTTTTTTTGAATAAAATAAATTTCATTCATTTTTTGTGTTATACATTACACCTTGTTATGTTTGTACAAAACAAAACACTGGTTTAGCATGTGTTACACCCAACACTAAATTTCTTTAAAAAATAATTTAATTTTTAAAATTATTAAAAAATTAGTATTACAAACTATGTTTTAGATAGAAGGGTATTAACATGATTTTCAAAATAATGGGATTATAATTTACACAGGTTAAACCTTTTTCAAATTAAAGGGATTTTTTTCTTCTAAAAAACGATTTCAAAGAGAATAAACGTATTTTTACAAATAATATATATATATATATATTATTTAATAATATTAATTAAAAATCTATACATAACATTCAATATGAGGTTTAACAATTGTTTTATGTGTTTTCTATATGATATATAAAAAAATATAATTTTATACTTAAAAAATATATTTTTATAAAAAGGTTTTTTACCACCTTTTACTCGTGAAATTGTTTAGACTAATTAATGAATCCTTTATCAAATCTATTTGAAAAAAATCATTGAATGGGGAATATCCAAATTTTTATTGATTTATTTTTTAGCATTTTTTTTGAAAAGATTCTGTTTTTGATGAAAAATGAAATACTGACTTTTAATTGAGAACAATTTGTTCCAGGAAATAATTTATAGTGATACATTATAATTTATTTATTTATTTTAGGTTATAATATGTTTAATTTTTTTTATTAAATCCTATTTATTTCATTAGAGTTAATTTTAAAATGAATGTGGATACAAAAACATTTTAATCATTTAACCGTATTCATTTTAAAAACAAATTTTCTCATTCCATCAACAAGATTTATTTTATCTTAACTTTAAAAAAGTATTTTGATTGAATTTATAAAAATGGATTCCTATTTAAAATCATAATGCACAAATTTTGGTAAATAGTTACCTTTTTCATTTTAAATTTTATTTGTATTAATGTTATTAATTTTTATTACCACGGTTAATTTAAATATGGTAATTAGGGAAAAAAATATTATAACTAATATAAAAGTACCCTAAAATTGAAAACATATTATTGGAATCTGTTAACTCATCCCTTAACACATACGGTTCTCAATTTAATTATTTTATGTACATTATTCCTTGATAATGAAAGGTATGTTTTTAAAATCAATGTTAATGAAAAAATGTCCCACTCATTCTTTTAATATGTGTAATATTTTTACTATGGGGTTAAATATAATATACACTTGATAATATATATTATTATGAAATACAAATTTTGTATATACATTATATTTTTTTATTATTAATTTTTAGTGAAGAGATAGTTATAATAAATATTTACACAATGACGATGTAGTAAATGATAGATTCATGAAAACACCAATTAAGTGATGTTAAAGATGCCATCATAAATATAATTTGAATTTCACAAGGTGTTAATAGAATTTTATTGGTGATTATTATATATTATTGTATATTAAATTAATTAATTTTAATTTTTCTTAAATTATTGATTTTATTAATGTCAATGTAATACATAGTGCCAAAATTGACATTAGTCATATTTTATGAAAATAATATTTATTAAAATAGTCAAAAAATTATAAATTTTTTTGAAAGGAAACAGTGAAAAAATTATGGTCTAAAATATCAAAAATTTATCATTTAATGTTCAATTGATTAATTATATGTAAAAATGTCCAACCAATAATATTGAAAATGTTGTTACCACAGATAAAATTAAATTAGGTTAGCTACATGTTAATCAAAATTATAAGGATTGAAATCACCCCAAATTGTGTCTGAAATATATTTTTCTATGGTATCACGACCATATCCAACATTATATTATAATACCCTAAAATTTAGTGGTTTTTGGATTGATATTTATTTCATTGTAATTTAATCTTTTGAAAACATCAATGAGTGACCCTCACATTCATTAAAAAATGCCACCTCCTCCCTCATCTCATTTCACCACCCTGATGCTTCTATATTGACCAATATATAAAAACATCTCTACTAAAACACTCAATCCACATTTTTTTGGTTTTGGTATTTCTAATGGACCAACTCTATATATCATTATAGGTGATATAAGGGATCTATTTTGAAGAAGAGTTAATTGTTCTAATCGGTCAATCTCTAATTCTATGAATATATAAATAATATAAATATATTATATATATCATAAAATAACAGCTTTATAATCTTATATATGGTGAAATTTTATTATGATTATGAACAATCAATTATACACCCCCTTTCCCATCGAATATGATTTGAATTCATCAATCTTGAAAATGTACGACTTTCCCTATCCACATAGCAATACAATACATTTTTCATCCCCATATTTTATGAGTCATAATAAAGATATTTTCAGTTTTTATAAATAATAACTATAAAATAAATATACTTATTTATTGATAATATCATATCAACCTTTCTATGTGCTAATCTGTAGGGGAATGATAACGTATCTTGTGTGTAAATATGGCTTAATATCTCCACGATGCGATGTGATTAGTTTTTTATATATATTTCACATCATTAGTAATTTTGATTATTTTTTAATATATATGATATATATATATAATGTAACAAACTGATATTTTATGATAAGTATTCTTTTTAATTTATTTGATGTCATGTGTTTTATTCTACAACAAGATTATCTTGTGTTATACACAACACTATATTAGCTTGAAGTATACACAACACTATTCTTAGATTGTGTTACACACAATTTCAAGTTCGTTTTATAATAGTCATTCTACGCAATATTGAGTGTGTATATATATATATATATATTCAATGTATAAATAAACTATGGTTGGATTCTGTTATACGAAATAATAAAGGATTCATTCATAACACGCAACCCTGACATGGCTTTCATTAAACGCAATCGCGACCTTCCTCGATAGCGTGTGTTGTACGCAATACCGGGTTTCACTAAACAACCATATATTATTATAATATTATTATGAACTAGACGTTATGAATAGTATTAAATAATTTTGAGTTTGATAACATTATTATTCATCTTACACATTTTCTAGAACATGGTATAAGAAAAAAATAAATTTTTCAGGTAAAATGTGAATTTTTCAAAAAATGAAGTTTCACCGCCTTTTGATGGCGCACCCACATTAAATCTAGTTGTTGAAATGTTTATAAGTTAAATTTGACAAAATAAATTTTTTCTATTTAATCAGGATATAAAAATTTACATTGGATAATGTTTTGATATTAATCTGATAACTTTCATATTTTAATGAATAGTAAAAACACGCTATATTTCAATTAAAAACAACATTTTTCATCGTAATAATTTATATGGATAAATTATAATATGGAATTATTTTAAAGTATAAATAGAATATATTTTTACCATTTAATATAATGTATGTCAATAGCATTTATTTTACATTGAATTCGTAGGTTAAATCAATTCAATCTTTTGCAATGTTTTAAACAAAAACCCGTTTTCATTCGACAACGGGATTAATTTTAATTTAATTTCTGCAACTTCTATGTATTGAAATTGAAAAAATGGATTCCATATTTGGAATCTGTGGGTCCAAATTATGTTAATAGGATAATTTTTATTTTTGGGAATTATGAATATTAACTACGGTAAATTTTGTTTACCATAGTTAAAGGTAAATCGGGTAATTAAGGGTAAATATAATATTATAAAATTCCTCTAACACATGCCGAAATTCAATTGGATGGATAAAATTATACCCGTATCACCTAAGGGTTGGATTAGATTCATTTTATAGAGTTTTGACCATGAAAAAAATTTAATTATTATTAAAACCGAAGAAAGTGACAACATGTCACTCTCTTAAATCTTATAAGTATAATAATTTTAATTTATTGATAAACATCATAAAACATCAAACACTAATAGTATCCATAAAGCTAATAAAATTATCTACATCATGATAATTTATTCATAATGTTTAGGGATTAAATAATTGACATTAATGGTGATACATTAATGATGCAGAAATTATTTATTATGTGAAAAATCAGTAATATAGTTTTATAGAAATAATATTACCCATTAAAAGACCCAAAAACCTGACCTAAACTTATTGGTAGTGTATATCTACACCATAATAATCCATGTACCTAATATATAACCGTTTGGAGTCTTATAAAAGTGAATATATGACACTTATATTATTTTATTTTAAATGATGCCAAAGTTGTCACCTTCATAATTTAATAAATATAACAATTTAAATATTGTTATTTTAAGATGATAAATTCTAGTAAAAATATTATTTTGAAAGGTAATAGATTTATCTTCATCATAGGATTTTATTTTTAATTTTCATGCAACAAATAAGTATATTATATAATTATACAAAAATGTTGTAGTAATTATTTTATTAAGAGATAAACAAAATAAATGGTTTTAAAAATAACAAAAAAAAATATTATATGAACTATTTAATGTTCTCCAGTAAGTTTATAGATACATATGATTTTTTTTTTGAATTTATTAAAGCTTTTATTTCTAACATATCTTCTATATATATTTTATTTAAATTAAAATAAATGAATAGTGTCAAAATTTACAGAATTGTTATTTTAAAAAAATAACATATTATAAAATTGTGTAAAAATCACAAAAATATATAAAAATTATAAATTTAAATTTATATGGTATAAAATTTTATAAAGTATCAAATTATGGACAATTCATAACAAATAAGTAATTATTTGTTATAATTTAAAATTTATAATGTTATTACCACAAATAAAATTAAATTGATAATGTAAGGATAAACCAAGTTGATAATGTTTAAAATAATTTTATAACATGTCTAAATTTTATTGGTTCATGAGAGTACAACCCTATCTCATCTAATATTCTAATATGAGTCATTCTCAGAGGTTTTTATGTGGGGTTAGATTTATTATAAATTAATATTTTTAAGATTTCCAAAGGTGCCCCTCTCCTCCCTTATAAAAGGGAACCTCCTCCCTCTCTTCCTAAAACCACTTTGAGCCTTCAGGCTCGACAAAACCCTACCAATTTCTCTTATCCACTTATCTATAAACATATTAGAGGTCCTGGTCTTCTTAAAAGACGAATTTTAGTGCCCTAAGAGGAGGTCTCAAAGAGGCGCTTCAAAGAAGAGGTAATGTCCGTTACCGATTCTTTCAACTTTATTTCTTCTTCCAATTCTTCTTATTAGGTTGTTTCATTATGAAGTAATAACATCATTATCACTCATATAATGATATGTTATTATATGTATGAAACAACCCTATTTCACCATCTATCCATCCTACGGAAAATGAAATCACCGCGCGTGCGTACGTACGGAATACCGTCTCCACGCCGTGGTGTAATAAATTTTCCACCACCACCATACATGGATGGGTATAATGCTGTAAATAAAAAATCTATATGATTACTGTAAATTGATATTTATTCTGCAAAAGTATACATACACTCCAATAAAACTTCACGATCATGGGAATGATATCATCGCTCATGCGTACGTACAGAATACAGTCTCCACGGTGCGATGAGATTCATTCTCAATGATTAACAATTCATAAATGAATATAAAGTTTATATAATAAGTAATCATAAAATATAAGACATAATAATGATACTGGATTTATATATATATATATATATATATATATGTTTGTGTGTGTCATCCAATTAATTCCATTCAATTCAATAAGGAAACAAAAACAGCGTTCATCCGTACGTACGACCTACCGTCTCCATGAACGGTGCATTTCTTTCCATTTATCGATCTGTTATATATATGTATATTCTGAATATATATTATATATAAATCATGTTTTACATTATGGATGTATATAATCATGATATAAGTAATCATATGAATAATTACAAGTTAAAACACGAACGACAAATGAAACGATTTTACCCAAAACGCTAATTTAACGTGAATTTACAAAAGAAAGGGTAATATAAAGTCATAAGTGATCCATATATTATATAATAACAATGCATATGATTCTGTAATAATTCAATGACATTATTTAAATCATTATAAAGGAGGTTTGGATACGTACGTAGCATATCGGACCTAAGGTAAGGGATAATTTTTCAAATCTCATTTTTATCCTAGATTTCTTATTCGTAAGTATTTACTGGTGTTATTGTTATCATCCTTGTCCATGTTTCCTAAAAATGGTTTCATGTATTTTTAAATTCCTTTTTATCCATTTTTACTTCTACCCCATGGTATGGAAGAAATCTTTCTTTTATTTACCCTACAGGGTACTTTTTGACTTTTCCGACAAAAGTACGAGAAGAATGTTTTTTTAACGTATATGGCATGAAAGGATTTTTACTGTTTTATAAAGCCGTATTTTCATTAAGATTCCTCCAAAAGATTTCATGAATATTTTAAACAAAATCCTTTTCTTTTAAAATTGCATGACATTTTGTGAAAACAAAATGATTTTGAGGTAGAAAGGATATTTTCCTCAAGAATGGAGTTCAAGTGTTTTATCAGAATTATTTTCCATCGAAGATAATATAGGGTTCTATTTCTACCCCTATTATTACATTGATTTGATTATGTTGTGATGGAATTATTTTTATGAATTCCATTATCTTATATCAATTTTTTTATGATGTCCTGATGTTTAAGAATCCCATTTTTATAACATGGGTTATGCAATGATGTATGATTTATGATTTTGTGGCACACAAAAGAGTGGTATCATTATGAGATGGGTGTGACCTATATCTCCCTCCAATGAATTGGGTAAATATTTATATCTCATGAGATAGACATGGATGGAATGGAAAGTTAAACCGGTTCAGTAATACAGGACTGGAACGATGAGTGAACTCGATTCAGAAAGGGACTTTGTCCACTAAGATGGTCTTGGCAGCAAAGCCTTGGCTACTATGGAAATCATATCATGTGCTTAATGGTTTCCAAAATTACATGTTTTATTCCCATGAAATTTTATCATGATTGAAGTTCCCTTATGATATATGCCTTACGTACTTCCATGATTCATGTCTTTTTTCAAGATTTTGATGTTTAAACATTATGTTCATTTTTTTTAAGTTCAAATGTATATGGTATGTTTTAATTTATCCATGCTTACCCTTACTGAGCGTTTGAGCTCACCCTTTTTATGTTTTATTTTCCCACAAGATTAAAAGAAAGGTTTTCGGTAAGGAAAAAATAGTGGAAGATCTTTATGGGAGATGTTTAAGATCATTCTCCATGATTAGAAGATTACGTTCCGAGTTTCCAAAGACACTAAACTATTACGGTCCTTGTGTGTATGTTTTTGTTATGTATTAAGTATTCTGCTAAAGTAATTTAATGTCGATGTAAGTCATGCTTCGGGTCTCTATAGTTGGTATCAGAGGAAAGGTTTTGTTAACCTTTGGAAACTAGGATGCGAAAATGTTAGTGATATCCCTAAAGATATTTCTAAGGTATATCTAAGGATGTCCCTAAGGATAAGTATACATATAGGATATAGTCCTAGAACTACGGTAACGATCATATAATTTAACCTATGATTTTAGATATTGATGGTACTTCCCCATTACTATGTTGTTTTCCCTAGCATGATTATTGCCTCTCAAAGAATTTTCTTTGTGATATAGTCAATGGAGGAAACTAGAAGGAATTATGTTAACATTGAATCCAATGGACACAATGGTGAATATGAGCAACAAAATTGCGTAATGCCTAGAGAGAATGATATTGTGATTATGCCGAATCAGTCATCACGATATATAATTAACAAGGAGAAATTTAGTGGTATTCCTAATTCATCAAATAAGAGGAAGTTATACATCTATTCATGTTCACATGTTGAGGAGCATAAAGAAAGGAATATTGAGATTTCTAAAGAAGGGAAAAAGAACCTTGAGGAATACCTCAAATGGAGGGTAAGATGTTATCTGTGTGGAGAAAAGGGTCATAGAGTGACAGACTGTTATGGAGTTCAATGTTTTATTTGTGGAGAACATGGGCATTACCCAACTCAATGCCCTGACCTAAAAAGTTACTTCTAAATCAAGGAAGGACTTATTCCAGGGCAATCATTGAAGATGATGGACCGAAGTGTTTATGTATTGGTATTCAATAATAATGTGGTTGAAGTTATTTTATGGTGTATTAGAATATTTTTTGTATTAGTATATTGTGGATTTCAATAATTTTATGGTACGAGTAACCATGAAAAGTGATTCAAATAAATTGGAAAGCAGATGATATGCGCATAATGAAGGGATAAGGAGAAAATGAAATTTTTGATAGTACTCAAGAGCTCATGATTGATATAATTACTAAGTGATATCAGGGTTTGAGTATATAGAATTTTGAGGATTTTGGTACGTGGGAGGTGTTAACTTTTAACTACATTCATGTTTTCACTAAGATTCAATGTGTATTCATTCTTCAAGATAATATATGATTAAGGTATTCACATATTTCTAATTTGACCAACAAGATATATCTTAGGATATATTGAGGATAAATGATGGAATTCACGTGATTGTTATGTGACATTTCAAGTAATAATTTTCTTTATACTACGAGCTTGGACCGAAGTAGTTTAGATAATCCTAAGGATTGGAATGGATTATGTTGGACATAAGTTAGTATTGTTTAAGGATAGAAATTTTTTCGATATTATTGATGGGATGTTATAGTAATGTAGTTTTAGAAGAAGGACAACCTGCAGGACGGGCAACAACCCATCGCGTCGGACAAGGCTGTGGTAATTGAACCCACAACCGAAGTGCGACTGGCCTTTATCACCTACCACTGGCCTACAGGAAGTCCCCAGTTAGTAGAAACTAGTTTTATTATGCGGTATGATATACGATGTATAAGTTCATTTTTGGAATCTTATATGATTAACCTCACCATAGATGGACTTATGCATATTTGATAACTTCTGCTAATATTTTGTTTGAAACGGATGGAACGACCCATCATTCTATCACATGATCAATTAACACTTCACGAATAAAAAATTCCACTTAATTTCATTAATAGTTGAGGTTGAAAATTGTTCAAAGCACAAACAACAGTGATATTGTACCACAATCAAGCATTTATTTCTTTTAATTCTAAATTTTCAACTTTAGGGAAATGATATTGAAAACCAAAAATGTTGTCTTGGTGCTCTTATATCTGATTAATCAGAATGGTACCTTAGATCATCACAAATTTACGGATTTGTGATTGTTGGCTTTTTCATAGCCATGTCCTCTACCACTCTCCATCAGAACTTGATGGGTAGATTTTTCTTCCATATCCATATTTTCACCTATGTTTTCCTATGTGGAAACCTAGTGATTAGTTAATTTGGGTAACCGTCACGTCTCATACATTAATTTTTAAAGATAAGTTTTGGTATTTCATTTTACGATGTCTGTTGCAATTAAAGAAACATTCGAGTAGAAAACCATGTATAACCCCGATGAATTTCGAGGGAGAAATTCATTTTAAGGGGGGTAGAATGTAACAACACGATATTTTATGATAAGTATTCTTTTAAATTTATTTGATGTCATGTGTTTTATGCTACAACAATATTATCTTGTGCTATACGCCACATTGTATTAGCTTAAAGTATACGCAACACTATTCTTAGATTGTGTTACACACAATTTCAAGTTCGTTTTATAATAGTCATTCTACGCAACATTGAGTGTATATATATTTATATTAAATGTATAAAAAAACTATGGTGGGATTATATTATATGAAATAATAAATGATTCTTTCACAACACGCAAACCTGACTTGGCTCGCATTACACGCAATCGCGACCTTCCTCCATAGCGTGTGTTGTACGCAATACCAGGTTTTACTAAACAACCATATATTATTATAATATTATTATGAACTAGCTGTTATGAATATTATTCACTAAATTTTGAATTTTATAACAATATTATTCATCTTATACATTTTCTAGAACATGGTATAAGAAAAAAATAAATTTTTCATTTAAAATATGTATTTTTCAAAAAATGTAGTTTTGCCGCCTTTTGATGGCACACCCACATTAAATATAGTTGTTGACATGTCTATAAGTTCAATTTGACAAAATTAAATTCTTATTTTGAATCAGGATATAAAAATTTACATTGGGTAAAGTTTTGATATTTTTCTGATAACATTCATATTTTAATGAATAGTAAAAACACACTATATATTAATTAAAAGCATCATTTTTCATCGTAATAATTTATATGGTTAAATTTTAATATATAATGGTTTCAAAGTATAAATATAATATATTTTTACAATTTAATATAATGTATGTTATTAGCATTGATTTTACATTGAATTCATAGGTTAAATCAATTCACTCTTTTGTCATGTTTTAAACAAAAACCTGTTTCCATTAGACAATGGGATTAATTTTATTTTAATTTCTGCAACTTCTGTGTATTGAATTTGAAAAAATGGAATCCATATTTGGAATCAGTGGGTCTAAATTATGTTAATAGTCTACTTTTTATTTTTTGGAATTATGAATAGTAACTACGGTAAATTTTATTTACTATATTTGAAGGTAAATCGGGTAATTAATGGTAAATATAATATTATAAAATTACCCTAACACATGAAAATATTCTATTGGATGGCTAAAAGTATACCCATATCACCTAAGGGTCGGATTTAAATCATTTTATGGACTTTTGACCATGAAAATAATTTAATTATTATTAAAACCAACGAAAGTGACAACATGTCACTCTCTTAAATCTTATAAGTATAATAATTTTAATTTAGTGATAAACATCATAAAAATTCCAAAATGAATAATCTACAGAAAGATAATAACATTATCTACATCAGGATAATTTATTTAGAATTTTTAAGGATTAAATAATTGTCATTAATGGTGATACATTAATGATGCAGAAATTATTTATTAAGTGAAAAATCTGTAATATAGTTTTTATTGAAATAATAATACCCATTTAAAGACCCAAAAACCTGAAAAAAAACTTATTGTTAGTGTATATCTACACCATAATAATCCAATTAAGTAATATATAACCGTTTTGAGTCTTATAAAATTTATTATGACACTTATATTAATTTATTTTAAATGATTCCAAAGTTGTCACCTTCATAATTTAATAAATATAACAATTTAAATATTGTGATTTTAAGATGATAAATTCTAGTAAAAGTATTATTGTGATATTTAATAGATTTATCTTAATCATAGGATTTTATTTTTAATTTTTATTCAACAAATATGTATATTAAATAATTATACAAAAATGTTGTAGTAATTATTTTATTAATAGATAAACCAAATAAATGGTTTTGAAAATAATGAAATAAATATTATATGAACTATTTAATATTCTCCACTAATTCTATAGATAAATATGACCTTTTATGAATCTATTAAAGCTTTATTTTTGAACATATCTTCTATATATATTTTATTTAAATTCAAATAAATGAATAGTGTCAAAATTGACACTATTGTTATTTTATAAAAATAACATATTATAAAATTGTGTAAAAATCACAAAAATATATACAAATTATAAATTTAAATTAATATGGTCTAACATGTTATGAAGTATCAAATTAAGGACAATTCAAAACAAATAAGTTATTATTTTTTATAATTTAAAATTTAGAATGTTATAACCCCAAATAAAATTAAATTGATTAGGTAAGGATAAATCAAGTTGATAATGTTTAAAATAATTTCCTAACATGTCTATATTTTATTGGTTGATGAGATTACAACCCTATCTCATCTAATATTCTAATATGAGTCATTTTGGTTGTTTTTATGTGGGATTAGATTTAATATAAATTAATATTTTTATGATTTCCAAAGGTGCCCCTCTCCTCATTTATAAAAGGGCACATCCTCTCTCTCTTCCTCACACCACATTGAGCATTCAAGCTCGGACGACCACTACCAAATTCTCTTCTCCACTTCCCTAGAAACATCCTATATGTCCTGGTCTTCTTCAAATACCAATTTTAGTGCCCTAAGAGGATGTCTCAAAGAGGCGCTTCAAAGAAGAGGTAATGTCTGTTACCGATTCTTTCAACTTTATTTCATCTTCCACTTCTACTTCTTAGGTTGTTTCATTATGAAGTAATAACATAAGTATCACTAATATAATTATATGTTATTATATGAATGAAACAACCCTATTTCACCATATATCCATCCTATGGAAAACGAAATCACCACGCGTACGTACATACGGAATACCGTCTCCACGTCGTGGTGTAATCTATTTTCCACCACCACCTTACATGGATGGGTATACTAGTGTAAATAATAAATATATATGATTATTGTAAAGTGATATTGATTATGTAATAGTATACATACACTCCAATAAAACATCACGATCCTGGGAACGATATCATCGCTCGTGTGTACGTACGGAATACCGTCTCCACGACGCGATGAGATTCATTCTCAATGATTAACCATTCATAAATGATTATAAAGTATATATCATAAGTAATCATAAATATATGACATAATAATGATACTATATTTATTTATATATATTTATTTCATCCAATTAATTCCATTCAATTCAATAAGGAAATGAAAACAACGTTCATGCGTACGTACGACCTACCGTCTCCATGAACGGTGTATTTCATTCCATTTATCGATGTATTATATATATGTATATTCTGAATATATATTATATAAAAATCATGTTTTACATTCTAGATGTAATTAATCATGATCTAATTAATCATATGAATAATTACAAGTTAAAACACGAATGACAAATGAAACGATATTACCCAAAACACTACTTTAACATGAATTTACAGAAGAACGGGTAATATAAAGTAATAAGTGAACCATATATGATATAATAACAATGAATATGATTCTGTAATAAGTCAATGACATTATTTAAATCATTATATAGGATGTTTTGATACATACAAAGAATATCGGACTTAAGGTAATGGATACTTTTGCAAATCTCATTTTTATCCGAGATTTCTTATTCGTAAGTATTTACTGGGGTTATTGTTATCATCCATGTCCATGTTTCCAAAAAATGGATTCATGTATGGTTAAATTTATTTTTACCCATTTTAAATTTTACCCCATGGTATGGAAGGAATCTTTCCTTTATTTACCCTACAAGGTACTTTTTTACTTTTCCGACAAAAGTACGAGAAGAATGTTTTTTAACGAATACGGAATGAAAGGATTTTTAAGGTTTTTTAAAGCCTTATTTTCATGAAGATTCCTCCAAAATATTTCATGACTATTTTCAACAAAATCCTTTTCTTTTAAAATTGAATGACATTTTGTGAAAACAAAATGATTTTGAAGTAGAATGGATATTTTGTTCAAGAATGGAGTTCAAGTGTTTTATCAAAATTATTTTCCATCTAAGATAATATAGGGTTCTGTTTCTATCCCTATTATTACATTGATTTGATTATGTTGGGATGGAATTATTTTTATGAATTCCATTATCTTATATGAATTGTTTTATGATGTCATGATGTTTAAGAATCCCATTTTTATTACATGGGTTATGAAATGATGTATGATTGATGATTTTGTGGCACACATAAGAATGGTATCATTATAAGATGGGTGGGACCTATATCTCCCTCCAATGAATTGGGTAAAGATTTATATCTCATGAGATAGATATGGCTGGAACGACAAGTTAAACCGGTTCAGTAATACAGGACTGGAACGAGGATTGAACTCAATTCATAAAGGGACTTTGTCCACTAAGATGGTCATGGTAGCAATGCCTTGGATACTATGGAAATCATATCGTGTGCTTAATGGTTTCCACAATTACTTGTTTTATTCCCATGCAATTTTATCATGATTGATGTTCCCTTATGATATATGCCTTACGTACTTCCATGATTCATGTCTTTGCTCACGATTTTGATGTTTAAACATTATTTTCATGTTTTTTTTAAGTTCAAATGTATATGGTATGTTTTAATTTATCCCTTCTTACCCTTACTTAGCATTTGAGCTCACCCTTTTTATGTTTTATTTTCCCCCAGAATTAATAGAAAGGTGTTAGGTAAGGAAACAAAAAGTGGATGATCTTTATGGGAGATGTTGATGATCTTTCACCACGATTAGAAAATTACATTCCGAGTTTCCAAAGACACTAAACTATTACGGTCCTTGTGTGTCTGTTTTTGTTATGTATTAAGTATTTTGCTAATGTAATTTAATGTCCATGTACGTCAATCTTCAGGTCTCTACAGTTGGTATCAAAGGAAAGGTTTAGTTAACCTTTGGAAACTAGGATGCGAAAATGTTAGTAAGATCCCTAAAGATATTTCTAAGGTATATCTAGGGATGTCCCTAAGGATAAGTATACATATAGGATATAGTCCTAGAACTACGGTAATGATCATATAATTTAACCTAAGATTTTAGATATTGATTGTACTTCCCCTTTACTATGTTGTTTTCCCTAGCATGATTTTTTCCTCTCACAGATTTTTTTTAATGTTTTAGTCAATGGAGAGAACCAGAAGGAATTCGGTTAACATTGAATCCAATGGAAAAAATGGTGACTATGAGCAAAAAAATTGCATAATGCCTAGAGTGAAATATATTGTGATTATGCCAAATCAGTCATCATGATATATGATTAACAAGGTGAAATTTAGTGGTATGCCTAATTCATCAAATAAGAGGAAGGTAGACTTTTATGCATGTTCGCATGTTGAGAAGCATAAATAAAAGATGATTGAGATTTCTAAAGAAGGGAAGAAGAACCTTGAGGAATACATCAAATGTAAGGGAAGATGTTATCTATGTGGAGAAAAGGGTCATAGAGTGACAGACTTTTATGGCGTTCAATGTATTATTTGTGGAGAACATGGGCATTACCCAACTCAATGCCCTGACCTAAAAAGTTACTTCTAAATCAAGGAAGGACTTATTCCAGGACAATCATTGATGAGGATGGACTGAAGTGTTTATGTATTGGTATTCAAGAAAAATGTTGTTGATGTACTTTTATGGTGTATTAGAAAATTTTTTGTGTTAGTATATTGTGGATTTCAATAATTTTATGGCACCAGTAACCATGAAATGTGATTCAAATATTTTGGAAAGCAGATGATATGAGAATAATGAAGGGATAAGGAGAAAATGAAATGTTTGATAGTATTCATGATTTCATGATTGATATAAGGACTAAGTGATATCATGGTTTGAGTATATAGAATTTTGAGGATTTTGGTATGTGGAAGGTGTTAACTTTTAACTGCATTCATGTTTTCACTAAGGTTCAATGGGTATTCATTCTTCAAGAGAATACATGATTAAGGTATTCACATGTTTGTAATTTGACCAACAAGATATATCTTATGATATATTAGAGATAAATGATGGCATTCACGTGATTGTTATGTGACATTTCATGTAATTATTTTCTTTATACTATGAGCATGGGCCGAAGTATTTTAGATAATCATAAATACTGGAATGGATTATGTTGGACATAAGTTAGTATTGTTTATCGATCGAAATTTTTTCGATATTATTCATGGGATATTATAGTAATGTAGTTTTAGAAAAAGGACAACCTGCAGGACGGGCGACAGCCCATCGCGTCGGACAAAGCTGTGTGAATCAAACCCACAACCTAAGTGCGACTAGCCTTTATCGCCTACCACTGGCCTACAGGAAGTCCCTAGTTAGTAGAAACTAGTTTTATTAAGCGGTATGTTATATTATGTATAAGTTCATTTTTGGAATCTTATATGATTAACCTCACCATAGATGGACTTATGCATATTTGATAACTTTTGCTAACCTTTTGTTTGAAACAGATGGAATGACCCATCATTCTATCACATGATCTATTAACACTTCACGAATAACAAATTCAACTTCATTTAATTAAGAGATGATGGGGAAAATTGTTCAAATCATGAACAATAGTGAGATTGTACCAAAATCAAGAATGTATTTTTTTAATTCATAATTTTCAACTTTAGGGAAATGATATTTAAAACCAAAAATGTTGTCCAAGTGCTCTTATATCCAATTAATCAGAATGGTACCTTAGATTATCACAAATTTATGGATTTGTGATTGTTGGCTTTTTCGTAGCCATGTCCTCTACCACTCTCCATCAGAACATGATGGTTATATTTTTCTTCCATATACATATTTTCACCTATGTTCTCTTACTTGCAAACCCAGTGATTAGTTAATTTGGGTAATCGTTACGTTTCATACTTTAGTTTTTAAAGTTAACTTTTGGTATTTCATTTTACGATGTCTGTTGCAATTAAAGAAACATTCAAGTAGAAAACCATGTATAACCTCGACGAATTTCGATGGGGAAATTCATTTTATGGGGGGTAGAATGTAACAACCTTATATTTTATGATAATTATTCTTTTTAATTCATTTGATGTCATGTGTTTTATGCTACAACAATATTATCTTGTGATATACGCCACACTATATTAGCTGGAAGTATACGCAACACTATTATTAGATTGTGTTACACACAATTTCAAGTTCATTTTATAATAGTCATTATACGCATCATTGAGTGTATATATATATATATTCAATGTATAAATAAACTATGGTTGGATTATATTATACAAAATAATAAAGGATTCTTTCACAACACGCATCCCTGACTTGGCTTGCATTACACGCAATCACGACCTTCCTCGATAGCGTGTGTTGTACGCAATACCGGGTTTTACTAAACAACCATATATTATTATAATATTATTATGAACTAGAATTTATGAATAGTATTAACTAAATTTTGAATTTTATAACATTATTATTCATCTTACACATTTTTTAGAACATGGTATAAGAAAAAAATAAATTTTTCAGGTAAAATATGTATTTTTCCAAAAATGTAGTTTTGCTGGCTTTTGATGGCGCACCCACATTAAATCTAGTTGTTGACATGTTTATATGTTCAATTTGACAAAATATAATTCTTCTTTTGAATCAGGATATAAAAATTTACATTGGATAAAGTTTTGATATTTTTCTGATAACTTTCATATTTTAATGAATAGTAAAAACACGCTATATTTTAATTAAAGACGACATTTGTCATCGTAATAATTTATATGGTTAAATTATAATAATGAATGGTTTTAAAGTATAAATAGAATATATTTTTATCATTTAATATAATATATGTTATTAGCATTTATTATACATTGCATTCGTAGGTTAAATCAATTCAATCTTTTGCAATGTTTTAAACAAAAACCAGTTTTCATCCGACAACGGGATTAATTTTAATTTAATTTCTGCAACTTCTGTGTATTGAATTTGAAATAATTTAATCCATATTTGGAATCTGTGGGTCCAAATTATGTTAATTGGCTAATTTTTATTTTTGGTAATTATGAATAGTAACTACGGTAAATTTTATTTACCATAGTTAATGGTAAATCGGGTAATTAAGGGTAAATATAATATTATAAAATTACCCTAATACATGAAAAAATTCTATTGGATGGCTAAAAATATACCCATATCACCTAATGGTCGGATTTGATTCATTTTATGGACTTTTTAACATGAAAATAATTTAATTGTTATTAAAACCAAAGAAAGTGACAACATGTCACTCTCTTAAATATTATAAGTATATTAATTTTAATATAGTGATAAACATCATAAAACTGCGAACATGAATAGTCTCCAGAAATATAATAAAATTATCTACATCATGATAATTTATTTATAATTTTTCGGGATTAAATAATTTTCATTAATGGTGATACATTAATGATGCAGAAATTATTTATTATGTAAAAAATCAGTAATATAGTTTTTATTGAAATAATAATACCCATTAAAATACCCAAAATCCTGACTAAAACTTATTTTTTGTGTATATATACACCATAAGCATCTATTTACCTAATATATAACCGTTTTGATGCTTATAAAAGTGATTATGACACTTATATTATTTTATTTTAAATGATGCCAAAGTTGTCACCTTCATGATTTAATAAATATAACAATTTGATTATAGTGATTTTAAGATGATAAATTCTAGTAAAAGTATTACTGTGAAAGGTAATATATTTATATTCATCATAGGATTTTATTTATAATTTTTATGAAAAAAATAAGTATATTAAATAATTATACAAAAATGTTGTAGTAATTATTTTATTAAGAGATAAACAAAATAAATGGTTTTAAAAATAATAAAATTAATATTATAGGAACTATTTAATGTGATCCACTAATTTTTTAGATACATATGACCTTTTATGAATCTATTAAATCTTTTATTTCGAACATATCTTCTATATATATTTTATTTAAATTCAAATACATGAGTAGTGTCAAAATTTACAATATTGTTATTTTATAAAAATAACATATTATAAAATTGTGTAAAAATAAAAAATATATATAAAAATTATATATTTATATTTATATTGTCTAAAATGTTATAAAGTATCAAATTATGGAAAATTCACATCAAATAAGTAATTATTTGTTATAATTTATAATTTAGAATGTTATTACCAAAAATAACATTAAATTGATTAAGTAAAGATAAATCAAGTTGATAATGTTTATTATAATTTGATAAAATGTCTAAATTTTATTGTTTGATGATATTACAACCCTACCTCATCTAATATTCTAATATGAGTCATTTTTTGAGGTTTTTAAGTGGGGTTTAGATTTATTATAAATTAATATATTTAATATTTCCAAAGGTGCCCCTCTCCTCCCTTATAAATGTGCACATCCTCCCTCTCTTCCTCACACCACATTGAGCCTTCAATATCGGCCAACCCCTAACGAATTCTCTTCTCCAATTCCCTAGAAAGATCCTAGATGTCATGGGATTCTTTAAAGTACAATTTTAGTGCCCTAAGAGGAGGTCTCAAAGAGGCACTTCAAAGAAGAGGTAATGTCCGTTACCGATTCTTTCAACTTTATTTCTTCTTACACTTCTTCTTATTAGGTTGTTTCATTATAAAGTAATAACTTCAGTATCAATCATATAATGATATGTTATTATATGTATTAAAAACCCCTATTTCACCGTCTATCCATCATACGGAAAACGAAATCATCGCGCGTGCATACGTACGGAATATCGTCTCCATGCAGTGGTGTAATCAATTTTCCACCACCACCTTACTATATGGGTATAATGGTGTAAATAATAACTATATATGATTATTGTAAATTTATATTGATTCTGTAATAGTATACATACATCCAATAAAACTTCATGATCATGGGAACGATATCCTCGCTCGTGCGTACGTACGGAATACCGTCTCCACGACGCGATGAGATTCATTCTCAATGATTAAAGATTCATAAATGACTATAAAGTATATATAATAAGTAATAATAAAATATTTTACATAACAATGATACTGGATTTATGTATATATATATGTATTTCATCCAATTAATTCCATTAAATTCAATAAGGAAACGAAAATAGCGTTTATCCGTACGTACGACCTACCGTCTCCATGAACGGTGTATTTCTTTCCATTTATCGATCTATTATATATATGTATATTCTGAATATATATTGTATATAAATCATGTTTTACATTATAGACATAAGTAATAATTATCTAAGTAATCATATGAATAATTACAAGTTAAAACACGAATGACAAATGAAACGATTTTAACCAAAACACTACTTTAACTAGAATTTACAAAAGAATGGGTAATATAATGTCATAAGTGAACCATATATGATATAATAACAATGAATATGATTCTGTAATAAGTCAATCACATTATTTAAATAATTATAAAAGTGGTTTGGATACATACTAAGCACATCAGACCTAAGGTAAGGGGTAATTTTGCAAATCTCATTTTTATCCGAGATTGCTTATTCGTAAGTATTTACTGGGTTTATTGTTATCATCCAGGTCCATGTTTCCTATATTTTTTCATATATTTTTAAATACCTTTTTACCCATTTTGACTTTTACCCCATGGTATGGAAGGAATTTTCCTTTTATTTACCCTACAAGGTACTTTTTGACTTTTCCGACAAAAGTACGAGAAGAATGTTTTTTTAACATATACGGCATGAAAGGATTTTTTCAATTTTATAAAGACTTATTTTCATGAAGCTTACTCCAAAATATTTCATGACTATTTTCAACAAAATCCTTTTCATTTAAAATTTCATGACATTTTGTGAAAACAAAATGATTTTGAATTAGAAAGGATATTTTCCTCAAGAATGGAGTTCAAGTGTTTTATCAAAATTATTTTCCATCTAAGATAATATAGGGTTATGTTTCTATCCCTATTATTAAATTGATTTGATTATGTTGTCATGGAATTATTTTTATGAATTCCATTATCTTTTATGAATTGTTTTATGATGTCATGATGTTTAAGAATCCCATTTTTATTACACGGGTTATGCAATGATGTATGATTTATGTTTTTGTGGCACACATAAGAATGGTATCATTATGGGATGGGTGGGACCTATATCTCCCTCAAATTCATTGGGTAAAGATTTATATCTAATGAGATAGACATGGCTGGAATGGAATGTTAAACCGGTTCAGTAATACAGGACTGGTGGTCTTGGCCGCAATGCCTTGGCTACTATGGAAATCATATTATGTGCTTAATGGTTTCCACAATTACATGTTTTATTCCCATGCAATTTTATCATGATTTTTGTTCCCTTATGATATATTTCTTACGTAATTCCATGATTCATGTCTTTGCTCATGATTTTGATTTTTAAACATTATGTTCATGTATTTTTAAGTTCAAATGTATATGGTATGTTTTATTTTATCCATGATTACCCTTACTGAGCATTTGAGCTCACCCTTTTTATGTTTTATTTTCCCCCAATATTAAAAGAACGGTTTTAGGTAAGGAAAAAAAAGTGGAAGATCTTTGTGGGAGATGTTGAAGATCTTTCACCACGATTAGAAGATTATGTTCCGAGTTTCCAAAGACACTAAACTATTACGGTATTTGTGTGTCTGTTTTTGTTATGTATTTTGTATTTTTCTAAATTAATGTAATGTCCATGTACGTTAAGCTTCAGGTCTCTACATATAACATAATAATTATACTTTTATAGATGGTACCATGATCAACATAAATGGACCGAGACTACCGAAATGAATCATTCTGGGAAAAAGAAGTAAATATAACCTAGAAAAATTATTCTAATTATTATGGTACA
This sequence comes from Viscum album, assembly GCA_963277665.1. Classification (NCBI taxonomy): domain Eukaryota; kingdom Viridiplantae; phylum Streptophyta; class Magnoliopsida; order Santalales; family Viscaceae; genus Viscum; species Viscum album. The sequence continues at coordinate 1,591,451,477 of OY728131.1, forward strand.
GGTGGTCTGATATTATATAAAATAATAAATGTTATTATTGATATATAGTTATATAGTAATTTTATAATAAATATATATTTACTATACATGAGTTTTGACTTTGAACAAGGAAAGGCATGTCTAAAGGTAATAGATTTTTTTCTCACATTTATTTATATGAGACACATGCCTTATACACTAGATATTTTTTCTGTTAGTTGTATAATCATCCCATGAATATACTTTGTTAGTTTTACTCAGAATATTAAAGTAATTTCATATCCATATTATTTTCATTATTTCAAGGGGCATATGATTCTAGGGATTATAGATTCGTATGTTTTTATTTATTTATCAGGTTAAAATTCATGAATATTTACTTCTAAACATTTTTTGGGGAATATTTATCTTCCAGATACACATTGATTACAAATTTTTTGAAACGTACTTATATTATTATCCAATGAATATTTAATTTTATTTTCACCCATTTATTACTTTCCACAATATGGTTTTAACTAAACCATTTTTTCATTTTGCCTACATGGTACATTATGACATTTCTAGAATGGGATGTTTCTTAACATATATGACATGACTAGATTTATACACTTTCATGGATCAATAATACATTGGTGCATACATAAAAAAATAATAAGTTTAGTTTAAAGAAAAACTTTATCCTTAAATTTTTTTTGTCTCTTTAAAACATTATTTTATAAAGGATTGATAATTTTTCACAAGAAATTTATCATGTAATATTTCAAAAAAAATATTATATATAATATGAAATTATTTGATTTTAATTATGATTTATATTGGATATTAATCAAGGATTTAATTATTATCCCTTCTATTAATGGTTTATAATTATTATTAAATGATATTTTTGAAACCAATTTTTTCCACATGTTAGGTTAAGGTGAAGTGTTTAAACAACTCATATCATTACATGGTTTCTGAAGTAATTATTGATTTATGGTCCTATGGAACAAAAATGTGTTGTTTTAAATATTTGACAGGGGATATCTATATATCCATCAAATTTATTAGGTAATGAATTATATATCATGAGGTAATTAAGGGAAACTAGTTGACGTGTTTGATCCATTAATGAAAACTGGTGATGAGGCATGATTTGAGAATATTTGAATTTAACCTTGTCATATGAAATTGTTTTCAAGGATTTTGATGATTCCAAAAACATTTGTGACTTTAAAAATTTGTTCATGAATTATTTCTAATGATTTTTCACTCTTATGGATCATGTTAATGTTTTATGAAATAACTCTTTTTTGATAGATGACTGGTTGGGTACAATCAGGGTATGTCATTATTAGGATTACATACCCATATATATTATCTTATTCTTTCATAAGATAATATTTTTTCTCATCCATTTTTACATTACTAAGAATTTAAACTCAGCCATTTCTTATGTTTCCTTCATACAATAACATAAAAATGTTATTAATTTTAAAATTCTGAAATGGTTCTAATTATAAACAAGTGAGTAGCAGATGATGTAAACATTTTATAAACCAACATTTTCATGTTTCAATGTATACAAAGGAACTATACCATTATTATCCTCATGTGGGTATTTTTTTAATGAAATGAATATACATCATAAAAGATGTAATATATATGTATGATAATATTGGTTCAAAATAGTTGGTATCAGAGAAAGGGTGTAATTATCCTTTGCAAAATAGGATGAGAAAAACATAGTAAGAAACCTATGGTAAGTCTATATATAGGATAAAATCATATAGTTTTATATAATATCAAGAATTAGATATGTCAAAACAAATCTTTTCATTGATGGTGTCATGATTTAATACATTTTTTAAATTATTTTTCATTGATCGTCACTTTGGTTGTTATTTCTCAAAATATTATTTTTAATTTAATCAATGGATGGATGCAGTGGGAATAATTCTAATGAGAAATGTAATGGAAACTGAAATGATTGTCCATATGTGAAACAAAATATAATGAGGTATGGAATGAAAAACATTTCGTTCCTAATACCACAACTTTTATAGTCTGTGAATCATACCCATTTTCTAAATGATCATGTAATGTAACAACATACTTTTGAATATTTCATGTGGAAAAATTTAACTTATTATAATAGATCTTCTAATAATCTAGTGTATGGGAGATGTATTATCCATATTTAGAAATTATTTTCTATTCCTCAATTATCTATACATGAAAATTTTATAGTATTGAGTAATCATCTAGTGGGTGAATAATATCAATGGTAAAATAATGAAATGAATACGAGGAAAAATGAATAAATTGATTCCCTATAATGGGATGAGTTTAATAACTAATATTTCAATTAGTAAATTCCTAGTATTATTTGTAAGAATATGACAAATGAGTTCCTTGAGCTAATGGAAATTGATGTTGAATACATAGGTACATATGAGGTGAATATAACAAGACATGCAAGGCACACATTTTTTATTATTATCCGATCTAAATATATGATTTCATGATTATTAAGTGGATTAAAAACCAAGTATCTAGGAGTAGATATCCATAAGATACATTGGTTACTATGAATAAATTCATCGATTCAATCTTAAGGTTGAAATAAAAACATGAGATGCACACCATTCCCATGTATTTGATAATAATAGAAAGATCACATGTCATGAAAATTCAGATAAATCCCATGTTGGAATGAAATTCTAGCCATATACATGCCAATAATATGGGAAGAAACATCCTGGGATGTGCTTAAATGGATTAGGGTGGTGATTTAGATGAGGGATGAAGGGTCATAATGCCCTTCAATGTCGAATAGAAATGAACATTCTAATTAATGAAATGGTGGAAATGAAGATTCCAACTAATGCACCAACCCCACATCAATTCTATAAATACAAAGAGCATGAACGTTATGCCAATCATTTCACAAATTTGATGGTTTTTTATGATAAGGAATTTCAATCTGTGAAGTCCAAATGAAATGTAAAATCATTTAAGATAATGACTATCTATGTGGGTTATGAGAACGACATAGTGAAAGGTATACTTATCATCCACTCAAAAAAGTATAATTCCTTATTTTATTCATAGTCCACAAAAACTTTTATTTCTATAGAATTTTCGAAAGGTATCATTATATCACTTAAAAATTGGATGTTCACATAGGTATGAAATATCATAAAGAAATAAAAGTCTAATCTCATTGTAATAGTTCTTTTCTGATTAAACATTGTTGGAAATTACATCATATGAATCTATTGATTATCTTATAGTTCAATTCCTTGAGATTCATATCATGGATTAGATTTTTCTATATTTAGATTGTGTTAATTGTTGGGGAAGGTAAGTCACATATTCTTTTCCAAGTTAACTTATAATCATTTCTCAATGCAAGGATTAATATGTACTTCGAAGGTAATTTTATTCATTACAATGGGTCTTAATTACTATATATGAAGTTTATCTATCTCAGTCGGTTGGGAAGAAACTCAAAATTAGGAATATTCCATATTTATGTGTGTTTGTTGAGGTTTTTTTTGAAGAGTTATTTTTTCCTTTCTCTAAATCATAATGATGTTTTTTCAATTGTACTCATACCTAGTTCAATTAATATATTGATGACTCATTGTATAAGGAAACTAATTGAGTTGCAGTAATTAAGAAAGAAACACCAGGACAATCTTGAAAAAGGATTACTATGGACTCGTTAATCACATTGAGGTGAATTTGATTTATTTGTTAATAAGAAATATGGGAAAATAAATTTTTCATTGATTATCAAAATCTTAACAAAATCAAAATCAAGAAAAATCATACACTTCCCTGTATCGATTTTTTATATGATCAAATACATGGAGAACAATGCATTTTTAAAATTTACCTTCATTTTTGATAATATTAGTTGATGTATAATTAGAATGATATATGCAAGATATAATTATGAACAATTTATGATCATTATTAATATATATGGATTCCATTTGTTTAGACAAATTCCTCCCACTCTCTTCATGGACTTGATGAATAGAGTCAATTGAGACTGTATTTATCTATTTTCTGTTTTCCTTATAGATGATATTCTTATATTTTGAAGGTTAATTTAAGAGAATGAATATGACATGAGGATTTTAATGAAGACCTTGAAAACAGAGAATATTTATTAAAAAATCACGAAGTATGAATTTTGGATTAAAATTGTTTCCTTTAGATGACATATTATCTCATGTATGGTTATATCAATATATCCTTCAATTAATGAAGTTATTGAGAAAAGCCCTTGAATATCCCTGATAAATGATGTCCATAGTTTTATTTGGTTTAACAAGATATTAATGGAACTTTGTGAAGAATTTCCCTTTACTATCCAATCCACTGACCAAGTTAACACGGATGGGTTACAAATTCCTATGAAGGAATGAAGGTGAGTAAAATTTTAATGAATTACTAAAAATATTTGTCAGTGACCCTATTATTATATTAACCAATAGTTTATAAGGGTTTTTTATTTGTAAAGATACGTCCCATAAGGGATTGGTATGTATTCTTAAAAAAATGAATGATTATTTCTTATGCCTTAGGAAAAATGAAGGTTCATGGGAAAAATTGCCAGAATCATGATTCAGAGTTAGATATGGTGATCTATGTACTAATCATATGGAGGAATTTTATTTATGGAGTAATTTTTGATATACAGTAAAACCAAAATATCTTAAAGTATATAGTCACATAGAAGGAGTTGAATATTGTCCAAATAAATTGGTTATAACTCATTAATGATTTTGATTTTACAATACATTTTCACTATGGGAAAGTGAAAATGGTGGAATATGATTTTTGTCAAAATGAAAATTCTATAATAATTGTGATTTGGTTTAAAAAGGTGTAATTATTTCTATATTTTCAAAGGATTGATATGGAAATAATAATGTAAAGGGAGAAATGTTATCTTGCCTAAATGAACGTACAACAATCTATCCATGTAAATATTATATTGGCATAAAAGAAATATGTTGGGCTTCAAAATAAGAGGAAAAATGTTATGTAGTTCAACCATGACTGTGATGGGAAAATAATGATCATTAATAGTGTTTGTGTTCTAACAGCACTAAATTTAAAGATAGAAATATTGGATGAGGCACATTGTTCATCAATATATATTCATTGGGGATGTATAAAGATGTATAGAGACATAAATGAATACTTTTGGTGGGATGGAATGAAGGTAGATATTGAGGATTATATTTATCCGTGATTGGGTTTTCATTTTGTTAAGGCTATAAGATAGAAATCTATGAAGATGTTATAACAATTAACCATACCTGAATGGAAATAGGAATAAATCACCATGGATTTTGTTTTCGGTCATCCTAAAACATATAATATACATAATAATATACGAGTTATGGTCAATCATTTTATCATATATACACACCTAGTATATTTTAGATAAGACATCTCCCTTGATTAGATTTCTAAACTATTAATTAATGAATATGGATGATTTCATAGAGTACCACATTCCATTGTATCTTCCAAGGATTCGAGGTTTACCACGATGTTCTGAAAAAGAATATAGTAGGATATAGATTCATATTTATGGTTTATCACTTTTTATCATCTTTAGATATATTGTCAATCTTAGGGTACAATTAAAACTCTAGAAGATATGTTGTGAGCTTTCACTATGAATTTCAAATATGTTTCAGATCAAGAACTTCCTTTGAAAAACATTTACTATATCAGTAGTCTTCTATAATGAATTCATATGGCTCCTTATGATTCCCTCCATAGTAAAAAGTGTAGAACTATAAATTGATAGAATGATGATAGGGATAGAATGATATTGGGACTTGATTACAATAGGGAAATGGAACAAAATGTTAGGTCTATTTAATAACACATAATGGTATCTCAGAGTTGAAAAAGATATTATGATGAAAAATATCATAATGATCTTTTGTTTTAAGTGATTGAAATGTTATTTCATTGAATATCACATCAGATGAGAGTAATGGTATTTGGAAAATAGGGAATTCTTTGTCCTAGTTATATCGGTTATTTTGAAATTGTTTATCGTATTAAGAGGATAGTTTATTGATTGAGTCTTCCACTGGATCTCTCTCATGTTCATTATGTGTTCAATGCATCTCTCCTAAGGGAGTACATATATGATCCTTCACATGTACTAAACATAGAAGTTTTACTGATGGAACATGATAATTTTAATAGGGAACAATTTGTAAGAATTTTGGATCAGATAAATAATGTCCTAAAAAATATGACCACCCAAATGTTTAATGGTTTATGGTGAAATCAAAAATACGAGGATGCTACATGGGAACATGATTAAGTGATCATTTAGAGTTATAATCATCTATTTTTCAACGAGAAATGGATTTTGAGGGTGAAACTTATTTTATGGGGGGTGAAAATAGAATTTTGATTTTTAATGAACTTTTTTAGAATTAATTAAATTTATTTCATGTCTTTTGTTATACACTAAAACAATGTAATCTTGTGTTGTACAAAACATCAGTAGAGCATATGTTATACACACCACTATGTTTCAATAAAACATAGTTTTATTATTATAATTATTTAACAAATAATATTAAAACCTATCTGTTATAATGGTGAGTATAAACATGATAAACTGATTTATGAATGTTTTTTTAACACATGTATATTCATTTTGAAATTAAAGAGAAATATTTTTCATAAAAATGATTTAAACATGTAAAAGTGTGTTTTAATCCAATAAAATAAAAAAATAATTATTGTTGGATAGTATTAATGAAATATAATTATATATGTCTAATATTCTATATAATTTTTAACATTTATAATATTTGTTTCTAGACAAGATATAAAAAATAAATCCAGTATTATGATTAAAATCATTATTTTTCTAAAAATTGGTTTCTTATCGTTTGAGGGAACACATGTTTTGAAACAAAATTTTGGAGATTTTATAAATTATATTTGAATAAATAAACTCTTTCCTTGAAATCGTGATATAAAATCTTACTTTGGATTAATTAGTTTTGTAAATGTTTCTTCTATTGATAAAATGTGAAAAAATTGAATTTTAATTATAAATATATTTTTATCAAAATAATTTAGTGTTAAATTATAATTTTTATATTTATTTTAAATTTTAATCAGATTATATTTTTCATTTAATTTTTTCTCATTTGAATAAATTTCATTTTTAATTTTTATAGAAAATCATTTCAATCTTTTTTACAGTTTGAATTTAAAAAATAATTTTCACATTCTGGAAATTGTATTAATTGTAGAATAATTTTAGAAGATATTTTTTATATTTTGTCAAAAATGATTCCATATGTTGAATCATTGGGTCCAAATTTGGTAAATAGGATGCTTTTATTTTTATACAATATGAATAATAAATTTTTAATTTTTAATTACCACAGTTTTGGGTTTATCTGATAATCAAGTGTAAATATAAAATTATAAAAATTAAATAACTAATCTAAAACAGGACCAACTATTATTGGATGAATTTAATTTTACCCTAAACACATAAGGTACTAAATTTAATAATTTAACGAACACATTTCCATGATAACGAATTGGATATTATTAAAATCAATACTATTGAAAATATGTCCCACTCTTACTTTTAATAATTATAATATTTTTAATATTTTTGTAAATAGAAGATATGCTTGACTGAATATGTTACTATTAAATCTAAAAGGATTAAATATATCATGTTAAATTATTTTATGTTTTTTTTATGAAATAATAATCGTAAATATTTACTCAGTGATGTTGTAGTAATTAATCAGTTGATGAAAAAGAAAATTAAGCGGTATTAAAAAATTTAAAAAAAAAATATAATTTGATATATTTAAGGTGATACAAAAGTTTTATATTTGAATTTGATATAATATTAGTGCCTTAAATGAATTTTCTTGAATTTATCCTTTTTTAATAAATTTATCAATGTCAATGTATTTAATAATGTCAAAATTAACTCTTGCCATATTTTATAAAAATAATAATTTGTTAAATTACATAAAAATAATAGAAAAAAATGTAAAAATGGGATATCAAAAGGGCCATAATAACATATATTTACCATTTAAAGATCAATTTACGTATTTTAAGATACAATATCCAACAATTAATATTGAAAATGTTGTTAACATAGCTAAAATTAAAATAGGTTAAATATGGTCTAATCAAAATGATAATGTTGAAAAGAACACTGAAACTTGTCTAAAATCAATTAGATGAGGGGATTGAAACCCTATCCCATATTATATTCAAATACCATCTATATTGGAGGTATTTATTTAAATATTTAATATATTATAAATTAATCATTTGAGAAATTCAAAGAGTTCCCCTCACTACCTTTAAAAATGGAATCCTCCTCCGCCATCCCATTTTTCCCCATTAAGTCTTCTATATCTACCAATCTGTGAGATTATCCAACAAGGATTCTTGCATCACTGAGAGTGGGAGGGTTGAATTAGTGACATTTTTTTATTTTATGATTCATTTTTATGAAAAAACACTCATATCCTATTAAATGTTTATTTCTCTTTGAAAACTAATCAAACACATAACCGTAGTAACATGAAATTTTATAAGTTTCACTACTAAAAAAGAGTATACAGTCCTTGGTATGGTTCAAAAAAATTCCTATGACACACCATCCAAAAGAACAAAATACTGTTGTGTGGAACAACATGAGTTGGATATTCCTATACACTTGTGTAACACTATGTTGAATATAATAGTTCTTGTGCCTCAAGTTGCATAAATTGATGTTATATATTTTTTTGTAAAAAACAAGTTATAGTTATTCATGATAAACATTATAAAATAAGATATTTACAAACCATTATTCACTCTCTATCCCAGAATTTGGATAGAAATTTCATATACATTTAATAATACTTTTTCTGATTTCCTAGTCTAATTTCCATGTCCAATATCTCAATATAGGAAAATATATCTCTAATAGAATAACATTAAAAAATTATGAACATATTCTTCCTTAGTTTAGAAAACTAAATCAAAATTTTCCATTCCTATTATCTAGCTAAATAGGGAATTCAGCTGAATAAAATCTCTTTCCTTCTTCACCATCTTCTTATGTCCTGCTAATTTCATATAGAAAACAAAATTTTGTACATTATTCTTACTAGAATTGTTGAGTTCTCTCTCCCCTTTCATGAGAAATTATAATCACAAATCAAAAAATTATCCTCATCTATTTAAAGACACTCCATAAAATGTTTAATAGGGATTCTAAAACAGTTTTTCACTTCCATAAATTTCTTGAATCATTAATTTTTCTTAAATCATGGATATATCATTGAACCATTCAATTCCCCTCGAAAACTAGACCATTCTTCGACTTCATCATCTTCCGTAAATATTATATATATTTTTTAGTTAATATCTCTTTAAAATTTATAAAAAATAATCAATTTTATTTCTATTTTATATACTTATTTTCCAATAATTATTCTGTATTAATATGGTTATCCAAATGTTTGACAGACATGTAAATCTAGAAAAGTAAAATTCTTAACAAACATTAATCATATTTCGATTACTTATTCGACTTCATGAATACAATTTATTCATTAAAATTAGGGAATTTGGTCACTCTGATTTTCTATACCAATTTTCAATAAAATTAGAACTGAATTTATTTTATTATGTTGTTGTGTACCACCTGAAAGACTATATTACAATTTAAATTTCTTCCTTAGGATTGAATTATATCATCGTTAATAGTTTGTTCATTATTTTTATATACAAAAAATGTAATATGGAAAAACAATTGTCTCCTCTTTATGATTCTCAAAACCAACCCTCATTTAGATTACTCCATTATGATCAAGTACAGCTTCCCATCCTTAAATCAAATATAAATATGATGATCTGAGAATCAACAGATCTTACTCCAGTTATAATATTTTTAAACTATCTTTTTCTTATATTAATGACTTCATTCGTGATTTTAATTATGATTAAGATCATATTTAGTATCATATAACATAACAAATAATGTATTGCCACATCCATATCTTCTATCAAACTCTTTCATTCCAATCAAACCTGAATACGATTGTCCTAAATATGATAGGAATCACATTTTCTCACCCATTCCTTTATATTCATTGTATCAAAAGTTCGAAAAACAATATAAAATTTTTTAATTAAAAAATGTAATGCATAATCAGATTCTCTCCTATTCTATACTAAATCATATATTGTTCTATAATACAATCATAACCTCCTTCTCTTGTAGAAAACACAATCTTAATACGTCGGAACTTCATATGCATTGTGATTTTGATGTTTAGAATATGATTTGTGAGTCCAATTTTCAGAATTCATTGTACAGTTGGATATTCATCCTTTAAAAAATGAGGTGATTTATTTTCATTTAAATCTTTTGTGAAAAATTATATAATTCCAGAATAATATAATATTCCTTGTTAACTTGGCCCTAAAAATATTACCCTTTTGATTTTTTTCAATTATGGTTAATAAATCATTAAACATTTTATCCTAAGGATATGAACTATATATCAATAATTCTATACCATCATGAGCTAACTCATTTTAAGAAACATGAATTATTGATAGAAAATCCATGTCTCACAAAAATAAATTCTCCTGAAAAAAATCCTCATATTTCTCTCCAATACATTCCTCCCCATATTTCATCCTCACCTTTATTACTCATATTTTGTCCTCTTATTTTTTCTCAACATTCTTCCTGGTCCATTCTCCCTTATCGTGTCTACACTTATTCAACATTCCATGGTATTTTAAAAAGATTTTGTTTTCTATAACCACTCATACAAATACATATAATATTTCATAGACATCATGTGGAAATTGTTTTGTGAATATGTCAACAACTTTTTCTGATGTAAGAACATACTCCATTATCATTTAATTCTTCTCTACATTATCATTTATGATGTGGTAATTTATGTCAATAAAATTTGAATGAAAATGTTGAAATATATTTCTTGAACATTATATTTCACATTTGTTATCACATCCTTAACTAAAGCGTCAATTTACTTTAACAACTAAATCTTATATCAAATTCAGCATCCACATAACATCAGTAGCGGATTTAGTAGCATCAACATACTCTGCATCCACCATGATAAGATTTATTGATTTTTTTTCATTGTGTTACAACCCACAAAATTTTTCCTCATAATGAAAAATCCCCCAATTATGGATATTCTATAAATAATATTTATTATCCAATCATCATCTTAATATAGAAACAACTCAATACATTCTGATTTATAATACCTAAATCTAAATTTTTTTATTCCTTTGATATATGTGAGAATTATTTTAAAAATATATAAATGAAATTATTTAGGATCACGCTGAAATATTTCACATATGGTAATATAATAAACAATGTTGGGTCTTGAAAATTTCAAATATAAAAAAAAATTAATATGATTTCAAAACTCTTTCTGATCAACATCACTACATTCTCAATCATTAGGAAACTTGGTTCCGACTGAAATCAGTGTGGAAAATGTATTCTAATTTTCCATGAAAAACTAATTATGATGTTATTTAGAATAATATTATTGAGATTGAAAAAAAATTCTTCAATTGTTTGAATTTTAATGAAATAAAGTACTAATTTCACGCAATATGGACATTTTAAACTACTTTTTAATCTATTCAGAGAATCTTTTAAATGTACATTCATCATTCCAAATAAACACAATTATGTAATCATAAACAATTACAATGTGGGGAAAATATTAACATTCATTTATAGAATAATTTCTATTAAATCCTATCTAATTCATTATAATTTCCCTTAAAAAGGTATCCAATTTATAATAATGCACCCTTATAGATTTTATTAATCACACAAAGGTTTCTTCAACCTATATACATAACCTTAATCTTTCCCAAAATCAAATCAACAAGGATGAAAAAGGTGAACATAATAATCATGATCTACATTCAATAATATGAACTTCTAAAACTGTTGAATGTTTCTATAACTTCATTTTTTTGTAATTGAAATAATGAATTTTATTTTTACAAATCATAACACTACGTAAAATTCTCATTAAAATCAACACTTTCAATTTAAGAGTAACATTTCCACACTGATCATTCTTTTTTCCATATCACTTCACCTTCTTTATACATATTATTCTCGCAAGAAAACTTTTTACAATTAAAATTGTTATTATTCGAATTGGGTATAAATTCCCATGTATCATTTTTTTCTATCTCGTAAGGATCTTTATTCACAGCCAGAACCCATGCCAAATGTTCAGAAGATTCATTCACATCATTCGGCTGAAATTTTTATTACAAAGACGTTTGTGTAAAAAAATTTTATCATCTTCTTCTTTGAAAATTATCAGGTTGATCACCAATAATGTTCTGATCTAGCTCTAGCTTCCTCAAACTTGGATGAGTTATTTTAGGTATCGTCATCATCAAAAATTTTAATGTAAAATTATTCCTATTGAGTAGAATTAAATTTTCTCTATCTTAATTTGAAATGTTACTAAAAATTTCATTATCATGCTTGAATTATATATCCATATGAGTGTCTTTATCATCCTAGTATTTTCAAATAACATTAACATCTACGAAGTAAAAAATTATTTCACATTTTTTGTTAGAACCCTTTTACCATTTTATTTACAGAGTGAAGCCAATAAACTGTCAATTTTCTCCTATCTCTTCAACTTTACATGGTTTCCAACATTTGTCTTTATTGTGCATGGAATCCCAAAAACACTTTAATTGTTTCAGAAAAGAAGATTTTATTTAATACATTTAGGTCCCATATTAGAAAAATACCTATATCTTAAATTGGGTTTGAATATTGAAAAAAGTTCTCATGGATTCCTCCAATTGTAATGACGAAGACCTCGTTCAGGTAACATCATTCTCCCCATTTCCACCAGACAACTACTCATTCTTTTAGTAACCAATTTTGTTGAGGTTTCTTCGGTGAACTAAAAAAATTCTAAATTCCATGATTCCCATGAAAACATTTAAAATTTTCCTTCTTTATACTCATTACCATTATCATCTCTTAACATAATCACTGAATAGTCACATTCATTCTCATATTTGTTCCTCAAACAATAAAACATTTTTGGATCATCAGAATTATGTTTCTTATACATATTACATGTAATGTGAGTAATGTCATCAATGAAACATATGATGTATATATAACCATTATTTAATTGTTTTTACATTGGTTGATAGATATCTGAATGAATAAGTTTTAGGGTTTGTTTTTAATAAAGCTCAACTTTTTATGCATAGTGTTTTTAATTTCTCATTTCTAATTTTTTTACAAAAACAATATCTTATTCTTGAATATAAAAATTATCACTAAAACCCCATAATTTTTATAGATTTCTCAAATTTCATTAAGAAATTTTTCCAATCATTTTATTCCACACCTAATTTCTTCCACTATACCAATGTAACAATTATTTTGTTTTTCAAAATTAGGAAATAAGTTTTCTTATATATATTTGCCTCTTTTTACAAATTTTATATAAACATAAATATTCAAACGAAGCCCATATTTTATGAAGACAACAATTTTACACTTATAAAAAATGTTTCAAACACTCATCAGGTTGTGTTTCAACCAATCTACATATATTGTATTCTTGGATTTCATATTTTCATTCCCAATAATGGTCGATCCATAACATTTTATTCTTAGTGATTTGTCATTACCAAATGTCACCATTAATTCATTGATTTTTTCACATTATTATAAAACATTATGTTTCAATTAGTATGATAAGAACACTAATTATCATGAATCAAAGGTCATTCTCATTTTATAGAGTTCAATGTAGTTTGAACAACATGATATTTTTCACTTCCATTTCATATCATCACCTCACGGTTTTACTGATTGGGATAAAAATTTTGTTGTATTATTACTAAAATAATTCAATCCTTCACAAGATTTCTAAATTTTCTACATCATTAAAAATAGTTTCTATGAGTTGAACCTATTCACAACATTCAAACTGACCATCTCAGGTTTCTTCCAAATATTCTTAGTAAATATAATTTTTTGAGAGGATTAACTCCCCACCAAACTTGTCTTTGAAAACTTGTGTAGTAGTTTTATTTACTTTGTTTGAACAAAAAAATTTACACATGTCTAAATCCAGCATAAATCAGGTAGTATTCATAGAATGATTATTTTCCTCCGAAACATTCAGATTACTGGTGTTGTGAGTATGTCTCTCCACAACCATCATTATAATTTTTTGGACCATTATGCTTTATGTTCTCAACAGGAGTATTCATTCAAATATATGTTTTATTTTTATCCTTATCCAAATTATAATTTTTAACATCCTTTTTATATTCAAAATGTTTGGAATACTTTATAGACATAGTGTTTTTAGAAGATTTTGATTTATCAATAATGATAACTTTGGTAACAAACATGACCAACCCACATTTATTTTTCCCAGATTAAATTCCATCAATATTGTTAAACTTTGATGGTGAATGTGTGTAATAATTTAAGGTTTATCCTTACCAGAACATTCACTAACTTCTATGATAGTGTTTTTTGAATCATGTATCCCTTAGTTCATCATTAAAATGTTTTTTTTTTCAAAATAAATCCATTTATTCCTCCTTTTCTCTATATCTTTACTTCCATATGATCATTACGATTATTTTATTCCACAATAAATTTATTCAAAGCATTAATTTCCTCCATCTTCATGAATTTATCATCAAGATATTTTTTGATTATATGTTTAAGAGTTTTCATTATTTAGTTTCTTGATGTCTTTCTCTATCCATACAATTATTCTCAAACACTCTTTCCAGTCTTCTTTAAGATAAAATTATAAATGAGTTTGTTATTATTATTTTTTGGAGATATTACTTCCAATATCTAAAGTATTAATTTTTGTAATAATATTATTCTATCAAGCCTTTTCAAAATTATTTTCATATAAAACATCACATTATTTTTCTGTTTTTTTCATTAGATAAGATTCCAATTCTTTTATCTTTGATTAATTATATATCATTCCCTATAGAAAAAATAATTTCATTATCACTCGTTTTCTTCTAGGACATTGTTATACTTGTTTCTTCTTCATCTCTATTACCTTCATTATTTCATTGAGGGGAATTATCTGCAAAGAGACCAATGGCTCCAAATTCAATACACATCATGGAAATATTCCCTTTATATTAACAAATTACTCATATTATATTTTTATAAAATATGGATAAAATATCATCTAGATTTTTACAAACCTAATTTTTTAATTTAGAGCAGCAACAACACCTTCTTAAAGATACTTCATTGAATTTTGTTAATCGGTATCATAGAGTGTCATTTATCTATTATATGTTAGTTTTATCATCATAATCATCTCCCTTCTCAATTCATAATTGATGAGAGTGCTAGGAAAATCATCCATTGAATATTTTTAAACGTATTTATCTTCTTTTGAAGAAACAATGGAATGAAACTTTTTAGGAATAATTATTATGATATTTTCAACAAATATAGAATCCTCCAAAATTTCACCAAGAAAAAGGATATTACTGAAAATTTGATTTACCATGATATCAAATTCCCCAACATATTCATACTCCTCCATTTTAATATCTTCATACTTCAACCTCCTGATTTTTAATTTTTATTTCTTCACTTATTTATTTCCTACGTAATTGTTTTTAAACATATCCAAAACACTATTGGAAGTGGTAACACCTTACACTATTAAAATTAAACATTTTTAAATTGATGATAATAAATCATTTTTATCTATTTCTTTACTCCAATGAATATGCATGTCAATGAGAGTTAAAGCAACCTTGTCATTGATATGAATAAATACATATTTTGTTACTTCAAGAACATCATACACAAGAGAAATATTATATAGAAACACTATATAAATCTAGATATCATAGTTTTTACCATTGAAGATTAGAATCCCCTTTCAATTAATATAATTAAAATTCTCCATGCCGACCTTTCATCATTAAAATTAGGAAAATAGTAAACTACAAGAACCTACTCTCTAATGAAAATTGAGATTACCCAACTAGGATTAATGTATCAGTGAGTGGGGTAAGAGTAGACCAGTTATGCCTTTTTCTTTTATGTTTCCTTTATTATATAAAAATATTTGACATTTGTTAAATATTTCATTATATATTAAAAATGAAACAAAAAACCATAGGAACACACAAAATGATAAGCTTTACTACTAAATAAATGTACATAGTCTTTCGAGGGGTCTGAAAATAATCTAGTACCACAAAATCCAATTAAAAGAAATCATTTTGCATGGAATAAAATGATTATGATATGAAATTAAACTCGTGTAGTACTATGTTCAATACAATATTTCATGTTATTTATGTAGAACAAACTTAATCAATACAATGTTTGTAAAAAACATGTTATAATTCTTCTTGATAAATTTTTTCAAAGAAGATGTTTCTGAAAATAATTATCTTTATTACCCAGATAATGGTATGAACTTCTTGAAATTTACAATGATACATAGTTTGATTCTGAATCTTGGTTTACACAACATAGAATAATATAAATATGTTAGAATAGAGTCGAATGAATTCTGAACTATTTCATCCATTGTTCATAAATCTACATACAATTTTCCCAATCTGAATATCGAGTTCTATATGAAATTCATATTTATATGATCTCTTTATTTATTCCACTTCTTAAGTATAACTAAATTCAATAGTAAAAACAATCCAGGAACATCTTCATCTTAGAATTGTGGAGCTCTTCCATCCCTCTTCATGAGTGCTTCATGTCATATATACCCAATCTATTCTCCTATTATTTGGACACCCCAAAATATTTTATGTAGGATTATGAAATGGTTGCTATCTTTACCAAATTTATCATATAATTAATCATCCTTAAATATTTTTTTTCACGTTTTCTCATTTAATTACACTTCAAATATAAATCATTCTTGGATTTCTTTAACCTTAATTAAATTTTAGATCATCTTCTAACATCATATCCCGTCTATATTTCTAACGAAGATTCAATCAGATTTTTATTTTTCATTCCGATTTTCCTTTTATGATTCTCTATTATGATGGTAATACTAATTTATTGATCCAAATGTAAATTTGAAATTGAATTCATCTAAACAAACATTATATTGATTATAATTCCGGATATTGATTCCCAAATATGATTTCTTCATTATGATTAAAGAATTTGGTCAATCATATTTTGCTCACCCTCTTAAAAAAATAAGAACATAATATATTTCTTTATCTTTATCTGAACCACCTGAATGACTATCTTCACATTCTAATTTCATCATTATGATGGAATTATATGTTAAAATAGATTCATAATTACATTTCTCTACACCAAACGTATAATGGAAAATATATTTCTTCTCATTATGATTCCCAGAACAATGTCTCTTTCAAATTTCATTGTTACAATAAAGTAAACATTACAGGACAAAAAATATTAATATGGAGATCAGTGACAAGAACTATTTTATATTATAACCATCCTTTATCGAAAAACCTTTCATTTTAAAATTATGTCCATCATGACTTCATTATTTTGATGATCAATTTTTGTATTGTATGGCATACAAAAAATGCATTGTAACACCTCTATCATCTAAGAAAATATTTATTTAATATATATCCTAAATAAAGTTTTCCAAAATATGGTTGGTATAACAATTTTCACCTTTAATTCATAATTATTCTAACCAAAATTCTCCAAACAACTAATTTTATTTGTGAAATACAAATTTGAAAATCATCGTTAGATTCTTATCAGATCTATACTGAATCTGACTCTCTTCCTTGTTATGACCAAAACATCATTTTATCTAAGAAACAATCTTGTCAATATGGTTGAATTTATTAAGAATAATGAGTCATAATTCTTAATATTATTTATGAGTCTGATGTTCATAATATGATTGTTAGTCAGATCATCTTCTTTTGTAAAGTGGGGTTACATATATTTTTTATTTAACATCATTTTAAAAAAGAAACTAATTATATATGATTAAAAATATTTATCATATTGGTCCTAGAAAAATCTTACAAATTATATTTCCCTCTTTAATAACCACATTCTATATATTTCTTTCTTCCCAAAGGATCATCATTATATCCTATTATATAACATTTAAATGATCCATTTTGAGTAAGATTTTATCACTCTAACTGATCACTATATTTATCTAATCTTATCTAAGGCCAATAAATTGGTGAAATATATCGTAAAATAAAATATTGAAAATAAAAAATATTCTGATATGTTATTATGATTATGAACAGTCTATTATACATCCCATTTCTAGTCAAATAATAAGTGAATATGTCGCTCATGCGTATGTACGACATACTATTTCTACGTATTGATATAACTAATTTTTCATCACCATGTATTGTGAGTGGGAATTATGATGGATTTATTTTTTATAAATTATATTTATTACATAATTATACTCAATTATTGATCATATAATATATAACATTTACAAACTAATTTGTGATAAATTATTGTATTGCTCATGCGTATATATGGATTATTATCTCCACGATGCGATGTTATTTGTTTTTAATATATATATCACATGGGTGTTAATAAAGATGCAGTTTTTGAATATATATAAAATATATAACATAATAATTATTTGGGAAATGATTTTTCAATGATACAATTATAAGGATTAGGACTGGAAAATGGAATCATTCCTGGAAAACAAAGCAGATATAGCATAGAATAATTATTTTAATTATTAATTAACAGTTGATAAGATGATATAAAAAATATTAAATTGATTGATTGATATATGGTTACAGAATAAATTTTTAATATATCCAAATTTACTATACACTTTATTTGATTGAAAACAAATAAAAGTGAGAGTTAAGATAAGAAATGTTGGTCTTACATTAATATTGGGGGGACATGTGCCTTATACACCACTTATTCATTCAATGTATTGTATATACTACACCTAAATGTATTTTATGAGTTTAATGATGAAGATTATAACGTCATAAAAAATAAATAATTTTATTTCATTTACGGTATATATGATTGTAGTGATTATAAATTTTGAACTGTTAATTTTAGAATCTCATCAATATACTGGATTATTTTAATTTAAACCTCCATTATGGAATATTTATTTTCCATATCCGTGTTTTTTATAAAATTTTGTAAAATGGATTTTATTATTATCATAAGAATTTCTATTTTTATTTTTTTACATGTTTTAATTTATAATAAATGGTTTGAAAGAGATTTTTTTCATTTTCCAAATGTGCTACTTTGTGTATTTTTCAGAAAGAATGTTTCTTAACTTATACGACATGAAAATATTTCTCTGTCATAAGGAATCCCTAACACATTTAAGAATCCCTTACTTGATTTTGAGGATATATTCAATGAAAATTCATTCCATTAATATTGTGTGGATATTAATAAATTATTTCATAATTGAAAGTATGTTTTATTCAAGAATTGTTTTAGTTAATCGTTCAAATAATAATTTTCCATCTAACATTACAAGGTATGATGTTACATATTATTTATTTGGGTTTTGAATATAGGATACTATTCATATTATTTATTTGAATTATTTATTTTTATGATGAGATGATATTTATAAAACCTATTTGTTTTTTATGATTTAGGTTATGATAATGTGTTTAGGACACATATTTCATTACACGGGTTCTGATGATATGAATTATTTATGGTCTTGTTGTATATAAATATGTATTTTTTACATTATGTGTCAATTGGGACCATTATATCCCCACAATCAATTGGGTAATGAATTTCTTCTCATCATATAGTTCAGGGAAACTAGCATATGTTCTTTATCTATGATTGGAAACAAGTCTATGTGATTGATCCATTAATGGAGACATGTGGTAAGCCCTGTTCCGAGAATCATGGTTGATAATGTTATCATATAAAATTATTTTCTATAATTATGAATATTCAACATATATTTGTGACATGAAAATGTAGTTAAATAATGAGATATAATGAAATTTAATTATTATGTTTCTTGTTAATGTTTTATTCCATAACACTTTTCCCTAATCGAGAAAAGGTTGGGTATGATATTTTCAGGTTACTCTTATGAAATCATACCCATATTTATTATCTTTTGATTTCATAAGATAATAAGCTGATATCATTAATTTTTACCCTTAAATAGCATCTATGATCAACATTTTCTTATGTTTCCTTTCCACATTTTTTGAAGAATGTTGTTTAGTATCAAATTCTAAAAGTATTATTATTATGAAGATATATGTGTGAGATGATGTGGATATTTTAAGAACTTGTTTTCTATGTATTCGAGTTTCCAAGGTAACTATACCATTGTGATCCACATGCATGTATTTGTATAATGAAATTAATATTCATCTAAAACTATGTAATATCGATGTTGAAAAATCATTGGGAATTATACTTTTATCAATGATGGAAAATTTTTTGTCCTTTTTTTCTTGTCAAGAGAAGTTCTAGAATTTGGTAAATCTTAATCTACATGTAAGAAATTCATCATTATAGAATTTTAATTCAAAAAGTTATTTATAAATAACTTCTCTTGTCCCTTAATAAAAATGAGGTAAATATACCTACCAATTTGTAAGATTTAGCTGATCTTGATAAATTAACCTATATATTAAATATACAAGTCAGAAAAATTTATACTCAATAATTGAATAAAAATTATAAGTTACATCATCTCTATCAAAGATTTTTGACTCATTTATAAAACAACTATAAACTATACAATTGGTATCATAAACCCTTAAAGGACATAATAATATTACAGTAATACTTCGAAAATACATTTTATGATATTTCTAAAACTGTATTATATATTTTTTATTATTTAATGAATTGGAGTCATTACTCCCCCTTCTTGTCACCGCTATATTGTTTTCCTAAACTTGGGTGACTATTTTCTTTAACACCGTTAGTCTATTAAACTAACAATGCATTATTCAATTGAATCATTACCCACTTGAACTATCATTTAAAAACTAGAATATAGACTACAAATTCCTAGTTCAACAACTATCAACAAATTTATAAAATAGGGTAATTGGGTTTTGACCTCATTCATATTTACAAAATATTTCCAAACCCAACAAAAATATTTTTTCATTAATAGAATAATCCTTATGAAAGCATACATTAATAATCTATTCTTCTCCTAAGATTATTTTGGATCCACTAATTGAACTATGTAAACAATATGGTTTTCATAAAGGTGTGTCTAATATATATAATTTATTCACCCATTAAAAAAATTCTTATTTTTTACTAGTTTATTTTGTTTCATATATAAATATTTTACATTCAAAAGAATCATATATTATATATTTAGGATTATTATAATTTAATTTATCTATACTAGAAGCTTTTATACGAATAATATCGTGTTTTTTATCATTTAAGAATTACTATTAATAAACCTGATCCTACTGAAATGATGGAACCTTTTGACCTCATTGTATCCAGTAGTGGTAAAAATCCAAATTTCATAAAAAATTCATTTCACTTCTTCATTCACCTCACTGAATAGTTATTTATACTTGGAATCATCCCAATCCTAAAATATAGGGATCTTGGTTGGTTATGTTGAATTATTTTTGTTCAATAACTCATATATACAATACCATTACCATTGTGTTGGTATCCAAAATCCAAAAGATTCCTAATTTAGTGTAACACAATTGTTACTACCCGAATTGATTCTATAAATTAGATTGTTGAAAATTTACAATATACATTACATAATACAATATATGTTAAAACTTATTCAGAAATGTTATATATGTAGTAAAATTCTATAAATCATATTATATAATATACCTTTAGTTATATATTGTAATTTGAATGTGGTCCATATCAAAATGGAATGATTGACATTTCATTACCTCAAACATAATGGGAGAATGGATTATAAAAGAATCTTCCATAATAGTTTAACATCAAATCTAGTTGATTGAGAATATTCATTTGTGGTATTAAAAAACACTTAAAAAATTTAAAATGATAATAATTTCAACAGAATGCATTATAGGAAACATATTTTCTTAACAAACTAATAATTTATAAAATATTTTTTTCCCAAATAAATCTATTTTATTTAATACCTTGTGTTATGTGGAACACTGAATTTAACTAATTGCAATAGACTGTTAAGATATTATTATTTAAGTTGACATTTATCACATGTCTATTATATTGGAGGCTATTACTAACAAAAGCTAAATTATTTTTAATTTATTTTTTACGCATGAATAAAATAAATTTATTATTTATAAATTTTGTTGAATAAAAAAACCATCAACATTAAAATAAATATATTTATAAAAAATATATTTTTGTGCCCAATGTGTTTTTATACTTTTAAATTAAATTAATCAATATTGGTGAATGATTTTATGGAATATAATATATTTTATATCCAATCAAATTTTTTTAGTTAATATTTTTCATGGAATAAAATATGAATAAATCTAGTCCCATCTTTGAAATTATTTTTTCTAAAGCATGCTTCCTTCATGTTTTTTGCACAAATGATAAAATGAATTTTTTCCACTTTTTTAATAAGTATTTTAATATTTTTCCCTAAATTTAATTTTATAAATTATTATTCAATTAATTTTTGATAATATTAATATGCTATTACATTTATGATGAATTGTGAAGATACGAATTTCTATGAATTGATATTTATTTTAGTTTTCAAAAAATTAAGAAATTTAGTTTTACAATAATATTTCATTAAAAGTAATATTATTTGATTTTTATTGTGATTAATCCAATTTTTTTATTGAAATCAATTTTATATTGAATTTTGAAATAAAATCATTTTTCACTTTTAAAAAGGTTTTATTTGGAAATCTTCATTTTCCTAATAGTTATGAGTTTAATTTTTAATTAAATTCCAAAACTTTCATTAATTAATGAGTTTAAATAGATTCCATATTTTGAACTAGTATAATGAATATTATGTAAGAGATTCATAATTAATATTTATCATAATGAATAGTCAAATCACTAACATACTAGGGTTTAAACTCAAATATTAGTGTATTCATTCCACTTAAACCTATTTAAATCCTATTGGATGGAAATATATAAAACATATATTATACAACCATTTAATCTATGGTTATTTTGAATAATTATTATGCACAATTTATAGTGATCAATACTTAGCATACTTGGATATTACCTCATTTTAAATGAATAATAAACATATTACCAACTTACATGCATGAGAACCATAATAGATTAGGGTATTTGGAAACATGGAACAATATATTATAGTATAGTGAAATATGATCGATGTTTGCCAAAAATATATTCTGTTTTAGTACTCCTACATGAAACCTTTCTTCAATAAGGTTAAAAGAACCATAATAACAATGTGATATCAGATTCTCAGTAAGGTTAAACAAGGTATATATGTACGTATTATATGAGTATAATGGTATGAGAAACCGATTAAAATTTTTTAGGATTATAATATACATATCAAATATCATCATCAAGATTCATTGAATAATGATTTGTATTCTATTGCAAATTCATCACAATATAATCAAGAGAATAAGTCCTAAAAGAATTACATATGAATAATTCATGTAATTTTGGATGACTCATTAAAATATATATTAATTTCTATAGTAGTTATGTCTTAATTGAAAGTCCTTTATAGTGGAATGGGTTCACTGTTGAAACCATTTTGGTAGTCATTGATCACTCCAATGACCATATTATTAATCAAGGATAACTCCCAGTAACATCTTAGTAGACAAAATCCTTCACTAAATTCAGTTCACTCCCCATTTTAGTCATATCTATATCAATATATTTAAATCTTTACCTAATTCACCGAAGTTAGATATAGTTCCCATCCATCTCATAAGGGAATAATATATACGCGTGACTAGGATAATAAAAAATCATTTCCTAAACTGTGAAATAAAATTGGCATCATAAACCATTAACAATTCTATAACCTGTGGAAAATTGATTGGTTTCAAAATCATTTCATCTAACTATAACTCATTTATATAGTGTTTTTAAAAAAAATTACTCTTGAAATTGAAATGGGTTTTTAAAAATATAACAGATGAAATAGAAATAGGTTTTACAATAATTAGTCATCAAAATATAAACCATTTAGAGAAATAATATACTTATATAACATTGATCATATCCCCATAATATAATGAGTAACACCAATGGATGTCGTAATAGATGGGCTATAAATTTGACAGGTCTTTTTTACATAGTTCATTATGAAAATATTGATTTTTGTATAGAAATGAATTTTAAAACAGAAAACATTACGAAAAAACTATTTTAAAATAAACTTTAAAACATATAAAGTAATCCTAGATTTTTTTTGGAACGCATTTTCCTTAAAAAAAAAATAAATCATGAAACAAATGAAATGACTTGACCTAACTTACAATTAAACCGACATCCAATTTGGTGGTTACATGGCCTTAATAACATCTCCATATAAACCGGAGGTTGAAGACTAGCTGTGAGGGGCTCATGATTTGATAGGGGGAGAATCTAACCTTTTATCATAGATTTACATCAGTACAATAGAACATAAATAGTATTCATTTGAGGATGTAGAAAAAAAATGAAATACAACATTGTGGGATAGATTATAAAAAAATCAAAAAAGTGGCTATCTCAATTATATAAAATAAATATATGCATGGCATGGTGATGATAATAATGTTATAGTGGTCAACAATAAAAAATGATTTTCAATAGAGAATAAACTGTGAAAAGAGATGAAATCCCAATGATGATCTCCGTGAGCATCCTGAGTTGCAACTAAGTCATTTTCTCTTAACTATTTTGTATATGAAATAAAAAAAGACACCTAGATCCTACAAATATAATGTATACTCATGTACCAAGTCTACCTGGGAAAGGTGTGATATATAAATCACATTAGGTCAGTACCCATGGTGTCTATCCAAATCCATTTTATGCAATTAATAATAGGTTATAAGGTGATACACATTTTAAATGAAAAGTCATTACATAAAGAAATGACTCTTCTTATAGAATCCTAAATGGACACCCTTACCTAACCACCTACATTGGAATAAGTTATATCTCTATGTTTATGGGTAGATCAGTAATGGCCCAGGCCCCCCTATCCCATTACTTTTTAAAAAATGAGGCTCCACCAAAATAGTGGCACCGTGACGGTGTCACCAGTCACGGTGGCACAATGACAGTGGCACCGTGAGGGTGACACCGTCACGGTGGCACCGTGAGGGTGACATCGTGACGGTGGCAGCGTGAGGGTGACACCGTGTCCTCGTTCTTTTCCAGTCCTGAATTGTTCCCCCCCGCAACGTATCTTTTGACGTAAATTAATTCTGTTACCCTTTTCAAAGCCCATAATTTATACATAAAAATCCCGAGAAATATCCCTGATGGGGGATATTAAATAACTCTTTAATACCATCGTTTGTAACTGCCCACCCACATAGGAAAACTCCATCCATTTTCCCGGCATTCAAAATTCCATATCTCGATCTCCTTATATATCCCACTAGAGTTCTCCATTGAATTATCCCTTTTCCTCCTAGCATGCTTGGAGTTCTTCTTTTCGTGGATTGTTGTGTGCCTCTGATGGAGCCTTCTGCCCATCTTGGAGTCTATATATTTCCTCCACTTCAGGATGTGCATCCCTTGTTCCTGACATGGAGTTGGAGCTTCGATCTTTGATTAACCAGGATGGTATTTTACCTTCGTCTCTATTTTCTGTGTATCATGCGGGGTGGGTACACTACTGCATCTGTAGGAATTGATGATCCAAACATTAATGAAGATAAAAAATGTATTCTAAAGAATGAAGGGGAGGGGTGTGATCAATGATGCTGCTCTGTTTTCTCATCTTTCATGATTAATGATTTCTGAATTGTGCAGGCTTACACCTATGGACAATCATGGTCGTTGGTGGTCTTTCTCTGTGCAATAATTAACTCCTACAACCTATGATGTTTTAATGGATTGTATTTTGGTTGTTTTCTTCCAAGGGCTGAATACGGGTGACCTTATGATTTCCTTGGATAAGGGATTAGATTGCGGGGGTGATGTGGGTGAGGATGGGATCCTCTAATGTGGCACGACTGCTGGTTGTGAATCTGGGGTTGTGGTTGCTCTGCTTATATCACGAATTGGGTTGGAAACTTCTTCTTTTGTAAAACCTTTTTATCCATAGCTCTGGGGATGTGGGGGCTGTGTCTAGAAGCCTTATTTGGTTCCAATACTTAGAGGGATCTCACATTGATGTGTATTTAAAAGAGAACTGGGTGTGAATGTTTAAGTTGTTGTTGGCTGTAACTTTTTCCCATAGTCTTGTGCTTGTGCCTATTAGTTTCCCAGTAGTGCATATTTTATATAAGCGACATCACGTGAACATGATAATAAGAATGGGTTAACTGATAAATTGATTCTAGGAATGAGTTGTGACTCCATTGTCAGTAGTATGCTTTCTATGAGTAGTGACTAGACTGTTCGTTCTTGGATTAGGTGTGGAGCCCTAGGTTGGGTTGATTGCTTGTTACCTATATATATATAATTTTAGTTCTTTTAGTTCTTATTCGCGCCCCACCTAGGATGGGAATTTAGTTCCGAACACCCCTATTTCATGGGGGAGGGTGTTGTTTCCAACACTCCTATGAGTGGCTGGTTATTAGCTCCTTTTCGGATCCCTTTCACGAATAGCCCGACAATTTTCTGGTAGGTTGTGATGGAATGAAGTCCATTATTAGCCCAAGAATCTTCAAGCACGGTAGGTGTGGTGGTTTTCATAGGTATTTTTGGGTAGGTTGATTCCCAAGTGTCTTCGGGATGAGACCCAGGTGTCTTTAGGCATGGTAGTAGTTATTCTGACCCAGGTGTTTGCGGGTGTGGTTACACGTGGTGGTTGTGGCCTAGGTGTCTTCAGGTGGGATAGAGGTTATGGCCCAGGTGTGTACAGGTGGGGTTTGGAAGTGGGACTGCGGTTAGAATGGATGGATTGGTTCGATTCATAGTATGTCTTCAATAACCAGTGGGAAAGTGGTGCGAGGTACCCAAATATCGATGTTCTATTACTATACGCTACTTGACTTGCATTTTTTGGGGAGCGTACCTTGGTGGGGTTTGGGTGCATAAATTTTTCTTTTTGGGTGTTTGGTTATCTCTTTTTCTCACAGGGAATTAGAATGCCTCCCCACTTGTGCATGAGAGTCTTTGGTTTTCCCTACTGGGTATGCATGAATACTCACCCTACGTATATAAAACTGCCTTCAGGTTTCCAGGAGGACTTCGGGGATCGTGCAGGGCCATACTAGCTTGGGTGTTGGGACCATTTAAGTTTCTATTTTTCTTTTTTTTGTACCTTACATATGTAGAAACCTAGTACATTCTGTCTTTTACTTTTGCATCATGCATATGGGATTGGATTTCTTTTTCATTACTTTTACTTCCAGTTTTGGTGATGTGGGATTTACTATCATATCTCCCAATCCTATTAAATAAAAACGGGTAATGCCTTCTATTCAGTGTGTGATTTTATACCCTTGGTGTCAGTATCCACCCTGGAACCTATTAAAAGCGGGTCTCTGGGGTCATTAACTCTCCTTCAACTTGAAGAAGGATGGGTCTGGAAATCTGTTGTCCCTTCCCTCATCTTGGTGAAGGTGGGTCATGACAAAATGGTATCAGAGGTGTGGGTTGAGAGATAGGATGGAGTTTAGAGTTAGGCACAGTGAGGATTGCATGGTATGGTAGCGAAACAGTGTTGGGTGACCTTGGTGTGTGAATTAGGATGGGGAAGACTGGCTAGGACACAAGATTTTAGGGCCCCTGTGATCCGATGCAAGGACTCTGGACCTACTGAACGACCAAGTGAGGCCATGCTGATTGAAGGGTAGAGACCCTAGGAAGGGTATACACATCATAATGACTTGTGGTATCATGATTCATGGGTGTTTTGGAGCATTAAATAAATAATGATTTTAAGAAATTTTAAGAACTACATTCTGCACTACATGGTCTTAGACATTCTTTGTTTACCTTGAAGCTATGGCACCTGGAAGACGACCAAGAGTGGTGCGGGCGATCAAGTCCCAGGAGGTTCACATGGCCGATCGGCAAAGGGATGATCAAGATGAGGAGGACGACCAGTGGCAGAAGACGCTATGATCATTCTAGTGACAGACCCTCGATAAGTATGAGGGTAACACCTCTGACATGATGACGAAGAGCTGTCTAGAGGAGCTAGTGATAGCTATCGGCTTGATCCGAGCTCCGACTGAGTACTGGGTTCTTTTGGCCGTTATCCAGATGCAGGAAGCAGCACGTCAGTGGTGGACACTCTACCTGGGGGAGAGGAGAGAGTCTGAGGTGGCATGTGATGAATTCGAGGAGTTCCGGGAGAAATTTCTCTCTTCTACGATGATGGTAGAAAAGAGGCAGGTGATACTCTTCCTCCATAAGGGGAGTATGTCAGTAAGGGAGCTGGGAATCAAGTTCAAGGACCTCGTATTCTTTGCTCTGGACCTCATTCCAGATGAAGTGTCTCGAGCGAGACATTTAGAGGAGGCGCTCCGACCCTCCCTCTAGTACGTTGTTACCCCCTTCACCTTGCTGACATACTTGAAGGTCCAGATGAAGGCCGAAGTGGTGGAAAGGATGCACGTGATAGGAGGTGTGTTGCGAGAGGGGATTCAGCTAGGCCCGTCAAAATGGAAGGATGTCAGCACTAGACCTCCAGCATCTGGGCCCTCTAGGTTTCGACCTGCAGGAGTAGGCCTCAACAGTTCCAGTTCTGATGCCACGGTCATCGCGCTTTCAATTCGGGCCCAGGACTGAGGTACTTCGTCTGTGGCATCCATGGACATCTTCAGAATCAGTGCCTGGACTGAGTACTATACGGCGGTGGCGGACATGCCCTGCACCCCCCCCCCAGCATCAGCTTCTGGCTAGGCCCTTCCAGCAGCATCAACAGGGGCAGCGAGCTCCCGCTCCTCTGAGGGCAGTCGTTGCAGGGGGAGTCCGACCATAGGGCGCTCCTCAGGGACCTCGACCAGGGTGTGGTCACAGAGGTGGCTAACAACCGAGGGGCATAGGAGATGGGCGTGGGTAGTTACACACCAGAGAGGAAGCAGTCCTAGCAGGTCCAGAGGTTGTTTGAGGTACGATCTGTTTGTTCAGTACTCTTGCTTACGCCTTGTTCGATACCAGATCTTCGCACTACTTCGTTGCACCTGGTCTGGCCCGTGTTATGGGTCTAGATGCCGAGAGACTTCCAGTTCCCATGGTGCTGAGCACACCAGTCGGAGGTCAGACAGACCTGTTATATGTTTTTCGAGGATGAAGACTGATGATAGGGCCACATCAATCATCCAGGGATCTACTACTGCTTCAGATACATCCATACGATATGATCATAGGCCTCGACTAGATGTTCTTTGTGCGTTCTATCATCAACTACTTCTGAGTAAGGGCTGTGTTCTCAAATTTTGGATAGTCGACATGTTACTTTCCCCAGTGATCATAGTGGCCAGAATGGCTGCAGGCGAGAGGAACCCTCCTCTCCTTGTTATCTGAGCTGTTAGTAGAGTCAGTAGATGCAAATGCTGAGATGGTGTAGGTACCAGGGATCGTCAGTGAGTTTGTGGATGTCTTCCCTTAGGAGATGACGACTCTACCCTCTCGACGTGATATCGAATTTGGGATAGACTTGCTCCCTGGTGCTCGTCCGATTTCGATGGCTCCCAACCAGATGGCACCTTCGGAGCTATGGGATTTGTGGATTCAGATTGATGAACTGATGAAGAGGGGTTATGTTCTACCAAGTGTGTCATCGTGGGGTGCTCGAGTCTTTTTCGTAAAGAAGGCTGATGGTGGTCTTAGGTTATGCATAGACTATAGGAGGCTGAATCATGTAACGAACAAGAATCACTACCCTCTTTCGAGGATAGACGCTCGTTTCGACCAGCTGAAGGGAGAAGGGTGGTTCTCGAAGATCGGCATGCGGTCTGGGTATCACTAGTTGAGGGAAAAGGAGGGAGACATCTTGAAGAAAGCCTTCAGGTGAAGATATGGTCACTTCGAGTTTGTAGTCAGGCCTTTCGGAGTTACGAACGCTCCTGCTGTGTTCATGGGGCTTATAAACTCCGTCTTCTGAATGTATCTAGGTCGGTTTGTAGTGGTGTTCATCGACGACATCCTAATCTATTCAAGATCAGAGGAGGACCATGTGGAGAACCTAAGGATGGTTTTGGAGGTCCTCCTACAGCACCGGCTCTATGGGAAGTTGTCGAAATGAAATTTCTGGATGTGAGAAGCGCACTTCCATGGGCACGTAGTGTCCGAGCTGGGGGTAGTGGTGGACCCATCAGTGGATGAGGCAGTTGTTTCTTGGGCAGCACCCAAGAACGTGGTAGAGGTTCGTAGTTTCCTCGGGCTGGCAGGTTTATCTTAGAGGTTCATACCCAACTTCTCCCGAGTTGCAACCCCTTTGACAGCCTTGACCAAGAAGGAACATGTTTTTGTATGGAGTGAGTAGTACAAGGCAGCCTTCAGCGATCTGAAGAATAAGTTGGTTTCTTCCCCAGTGCGGAGACTACTAGAAGAAGGGGCAGCGTATAAGGTGTTCTGTGATGATTCAGGGAAAGTCCTCGGATGTGTGCTGATGTAGCAATAAGGGGTGATCTCTTATGGGTCTAGGAAGCTACACCCTCATGATTGTAATTATTCCACCCACAATTTGGAGCTTGCAGCGGACGTTTTCGTGCTAATGTTGTGGCAGCATTACCTCATCGGAGAACACTTTGTCGTCTTCACGGGTCATAAAATCTTGAGTTATATCTTCTCCCAGCGGGACCTAAACATACAGTTGTAAAGGTGGATGAAGTTCCTACAAGATTACAACTTTGATATTTTCTACAATTCAAGAAAAGGGATTGTAGTGGCCGATGCTTTGAGCAGGAGGTCGCATAAGGATGTGATCTGAGAGTAAAAAAACACTTAGAAGATGTTGGAGGAGTTGGCTGCGTTGCACTTGGATGTGAGGATGGATAGTGGTAGGGGTTGTCTGTATCAGATGACAGTACAGTCTTCTATGTTGCAGAAAGTGTAGGAGTCTTAGTGGTGAGACCCGGAGTTTAAAGTGATGTGTGACTGAGTTAGCCCAAACGATGCTCCGGAAGTGCGGTCAGAGGATGGTCAGAATTGGATGCTCTTTTGGGGGAAGATGTTTGTTCTAGAGGCGATGTGTGGAAATGTTCTTAGTGAGTTCGACAAATCACCCCTAGAGGTACACCCAGGAGTTTCCAAGATATACCAGGGTCGGAGGATGCAGTTTTGGTGGCCTGGAGTAAAGAAAGCAGTGGTATAGTTTTTGTCCATGTGCCTAGTGTGTCAGCAGGTGAAGGCTGAACACCGTGTTCCAGGTGGGTTGTTGCAGCCTTTATATTTTTCCGAGTGGAAGTGGGACGACATCTCGATGGATTTTGTCATGGGACTACCCAAGGTGCATGGATGTTGCGATGCCATCTGGGTAGTAGTGGATCAGTTGAATAAATCGGCTCACTTTCTAAAGATCAAGGAGTCGAGTGTAGTAGATTCTTTAACATGAAAGTACATGGGCGAGGTATTGCAGTTTCATGGATTTCCGAGTTCGGTAGTTTCGGATAGGGATGCATGATTTACCTCACGAGTCTGGAGAGGATTACGACATGCTTTTGGCACCCTGGTACACCTTAGCACTGCTTTTAATCCACCGATAGATGGAGAGACAGAGCGCACCATCCAGACCTTGGAGGATATGTTGAGGGCATGTGTTTTGGACTCAGTAGGATCATGGTTGAGACACTTCCCTCTGGTAGAGTTTTCTATAATAATATGTATCACTCTACCATTGGAAATTCTCCATTAAAAGAATTGTAGGGGAGGCCATGTCACTCAACCGTGTCCTGGACCGAAGTCGGAGAGGTGGTCATTCTTGGCCCGGAGGTGGTGCAGAGCACGACATAGAAGGTTTAGCTTATACGGGAAAGGATGAAGGTAGCCCAGTACCGACAGAAGTCGTATGAGGATGATAGGAGGAGGCCTTTGGAGTTTGAGGTTGGGGACCACGTGTTCTTGAAGGTCTCCCCTCGACATGGTCAACCGAGGTTTGGCAGGGGGAGTAAGCTTTATCCAAGGTTCATCGGACCCTTCGAAGTGTTGCGGCGGGTCGGTGAAGTGGCTTATTAGCTAGTGCTACCACTGCCGCTACTGAGGATATATGATGTTTTCTATGTTTCCCAACTCTGTAGGTATCTTCACGACAATTAACACGTCCTCGGCTGGGGAGAGCTAGATATAGAGGAAGACGTGACCTTTGTGGAAAGACCAGTAAGGATGGAGGATCTTGAAGAGAAGGTGGTTCATGGGTGAACCATTCCATTGGTTCGCATGTTGTTGAAGCATGGTGGGCTTGAGGAGAGTACCTGGGAGAGGCAAGCACATATGTGCACCCAGTACCCATAGTTCTTTTGAGATTTTTGTCGTTCTGTTTATACTTTTTTGTGATGGAACGCTTTACCTTCTTGACTGTGGAATGTGTGGTTTTCCTTATTCTCTGAATGTGTGTGAAATGTCCTGGCTATGGGGAAGGGAGGACCCCACCCCTAATCACGACACATTAAGGTGGATGCGATTAAACCCATGCAGGTGAGTTAGTGCTGCCCAAAGAGGATAGTATCTTGACATAGGGGAAGAGACTCCCCAACCCATATGACTGGGCAGTTTGACCAGGGTATGTTTCTTTGTTCTTGAGAGGGAGGTGTTTTTAGATAACGATGAGGTTCATTCCTGGTAGGTATCTTTCGAGGTGTATGTTCGAACCCTCTCTTCTCTTCTAGTATGTTTTGATTCTCGAGGGAAATAATAGTTTGAGAGGTATCTAATGTAATGGCCCTGGCCCCCCTGGCCCATTACATTGCCAAAAATGAGGCTCCACCGAAACAGTGGCACCGGGACGGTGGCACCTGTCACGGTGGAAAGGTGACAGTGGAACCATGGGGGTGTCACTGTGAAGGTGGAACCGTGAGGGTGGCATCGTGAGGGTGGCACCGTGATAGTGACACCGTGAGGGTGGCACCTTGAGGGTGACACCGTGAGGGTGGCACAGTGAGGGTGACACCGTGAGTGTGGCACTGTGTGGGTGACATCGTGTCCTCGTTCTTCTCCAGTCCCTATGTTTTCTCTCCCGCAACGTATCTTTTGACGTAAATTAAATTTTTTACCCTTTTTGAAGCCCACAATTAATACCTAAAAATCCATATATATATCTCTGATGGAGGATATTAAATAACTCTTTAATACCATCGTGTGTAACTACCCACCCACATAAGAAACCTCGATCCATTTTCCCGGCGTTCAAAATTCCATATCTCGATCTCCTTATATCTCCCACTAGAGTTCTCCGTTGAATTTTTCCTTTTCTTACTGGCGCGCCTATAGTTCTTTTTTCCATGGTTTGTGGTGTGCCTCTGCTGGAGCCTTTTTCACATCTTTGATTCCACGGATTTCCTCCCCTGCAGGTCGTGCATCCCTTATTTATGACGCGGAGTTGGAGCTTCGATCTTTGATCTACCAAGTAGGCATTTTACCTTTGTCTCTCGTTTCTTTGTATCATGTAGTTTAGGTACACTTCTTCTTCTATAGTAACGAATGAACCAAACATTAATGAAGATATCAAATGGAATCTAAAGAATGAAGGGTAGGGGTGTGATCGATGATGCTGCTATGTTTTCTCCTCTTTCATGATTAATGATTTTTGAATAGGGTGGGCTTACGGCTACTGAAAATCATGGCCATTGGAGGTCTTTCTTTGTGCACGAATGAACTCCTATGACATGTGATGTTTAAATGGCTTGTATTTTGGTTGTTTTCTTCCATGGGCCGAATATGGGTGACATTATGATTTTCTTGGATAGGGTCCTAGATTGTCTGGGTGATGTGGGTGAGTATGGGATCCTCTAATGTGGCACAGTTTTTGGTTGTGAATATGGGGTTGTGGTTGCTCACCTTATATCACGAATCAGGGTGGAATCCTCTTATTTTGTGAAACCTTTTTATCCATAGATTTGGGGATGTGGGGGTAGTATCTTGAAGCCTGATTTGTTTCCAATACTTGGAGGGATCTCAGTATGATGTGAATTTACAAGAGAACCGGGTGTGAATGTTTAAGTTGATGTCGGCTGTAACTTTTTCTCCTAGGCTTGTGCTTGTGCCTGTAAGTTTCCCAGTAGTGTCGATTTTACATAAACAGGATCACATGAACCTTAAAATAATAATTTTTAAATTGGGAAATTAATTCATGGAATGAGTTGTGACTCCGTTGTCAGTAGTATTTTTTCTATGAGTAGTGACTAGACTGTTCGTGCTTGGATTAGGTGTAGAGCCCTAGGTTGGGTTGAGGGCTTGTTACCTATATATATATATATAATTGTAGTTCTTGTGTTTCTTATTCGCACCCCACACAAGTTGTGCATTTAGTGCCGAACACCCCTATTTCATGGGGGATGGTTTTTTCCCAACACTCCTACGAGGGGATGGTTATTAGCTCCTTTTTTTCTCCCTTTCCCAAATTTTCCAAGACTCTTCGGGCAGGCTGTGATGGCCCGAAGTCCATTATTAGCCCATGAAACTTCGGGAAGGGTAGTTCTGGTTGTTGTCCTAGGTGTTTGCGGGAAGGTTGTTTCCCAAGTGTCTTCGGGATGAGGCCAAGGTGTCTTTGGGTGTGGTAGTAGTTGTTCTGACCCAGGTGTTTGCGGGTGTGGTTATGCGTGGTGGTTGTGGCCCAGGTGTCTGCGGGCGGGATATCGATTATGTCCCAGGTGCGTGCGGTTGTGGTTTGGCAGTAGTATTGCGGTAATAATGGAGGGATTGGTTCGATGCGTAAGATTTCTTCAATAAGAAATGGGAAAGTGGCGCGAGGTACCCAAATATTGATGTGCTATTACTATATGTTACCTGACTTGTGTTATTTGGGGAGCGTGCCCTGTTGAGGTTTGGGTGGATAGATTTTCCTTGTTGGGAGTTTGGTTATCTCTTTTTTCACATGGAATTAGAATGCCTCCCCACTTGTGCACGAGAGCATTTGGTTTCCCCTACTGGGTATACTTGCATACACACCCGACGTATATAAAACTGCTTTCAGGTTTCCAGGAGGACTTTGGGGATCGTGCAGGGTCGTACTAGCTCAGGCGTTGGGACCATTGCAGTTTCTATTTTTTTTATTTTTGTTCTTTTCCTTTTTAGACACCTAGTACATTATGGATTTTACTTTTGCAGCATGCATATGGGAGTGGTTTTCTTTGTCTTTACTTTTACTTCCAGTTTTGGAGTTATGGGATTTACTATCTTATCTCCCAATCCTATTAATGGAAGAATTTTAATTCCTTCCATTTAGTGTGTGATTTTATACCCTTGGTGTTATTCACCACTCCAGGATCTATTGAAGGTGGGTCTCAGGGGTCATTATCTCTTCTTCAACATGAAGAAGGAAGGGTCTGGCAATCGGTTGTCTCTTCCCTCATCTTGGTGAACGCGGGTCATGAAACAATCCTTCTATATTAGGATGGATCACCCAAATATGAAGATGATTATCTTATTGAGGATCAATCATTTACAATATACCATAAACATATGTTATCTTCCCACTGGATAAAAAAAATCACATGAATGAATATCTAGAATTTCTCCCCCATGATTACCAAAATCTCTCCATAAAGTATATCCAAAATATCACCCTCAGGCTGTCAAACTTCTCTCCCTCATGCACTACATGAATCTGACCCTCAGTGATCATGTGACTATGCAACTTTCCTTCTGGAATCTAACATAATCATATAATTTTCCCTCAATAATTTAGTACCAGAATTCCAAACACTCTGGAGGTATGAAAAATTGCACTGAGCCCTCAGGCAGAACATTAAACATTTGTCATATCTAGTCAAACTCAACATGCCAAATATTATCAAACACCCATATATCAATCACAATGATATCACATAAGAATAAATTATAAGAATGAAAAAACTCAAATATATTCTTAAACATACTAGATTTAACATTATATAAAATAGTGATAATATTATAAAAAAAATTACATTTGTCAACCAATTCTGTTCATTAATCATTGTTATTAATTATCACCATAATAATATCAAACAAGATTATTTAATCAATAGACCCTATAGTCCTTAATATTATTTAACCATTTTATAAGAGGTTATTATATAAAAATAAATCACACAATTTATTATTATTCAACGTCAATAATCAATGAATGAAAACAAACAATTTATACAATTTATTATATAGATTAAAAGTCAAAGAGGCCAAGTATTAATAATTTTTAATGCTGGCACACCTATTAGGTGGTTTCAACTCATATTATCCTTATTGATGGACCCACGGAACCCAATTAATGTTTTGAAATGAATAATAATAATTTATTATGGATTATTCAACTTATTTGGTGAAGTGAAACATGACAGTACGATCAAATATATTTCATATAATTTAAATAATATTTTAAAAAAAATGGATTTGGATTGCACCACCATAGAAATCCCATTAAAATTAAATCAATTAAAAAAAATTGCATTAATTAACCAAACAATATATATTTCAACCATTTAAACCATTATGTTCCCATATGTAGTTCTTATTAAATTAACAAAAGTCTTGGTCATGTGATCATATTTGGTTCCATTTGAAACTAACCATTTAAACCATTTTCTGGATTATAAACATCATAACATATATTGGAACCCCCAAAACAATTTGAAATCCATTTACTTTCAAAATAACGTTAAAAACATATAAATGATTCTTGAAAAAATAACGATAACACTTTTCATGAAAACCTATAATATAATATTTAGAAATGTTTTTAAAAATATTATCTTGGATATATTATAATGTAGGAAGGAAAACATATATTAATAACATTTTCTATGAAAATTTATAAAGGATGCTTGAAAAAAAATGAAATACTTTTTCAATGAAAATATATAAAGATAGAATTATTATTTTTTTGAACATCTATTTAACTGTATGAAAATTTAGAAATAATGAGTTTATACTGTATTTGGTAAAGAATTAAAAAAAAGAATTAAAACCATCAATGTAATCATCAATGATATGAAATCAATTATTATGAATAAACATGCACATGGTAAACATTCCATTTCACTATAAAAATATTAGAAAATTTACATGAGCCGAATATGAAAACAATAATTTGTTTTCAAAAGGTGTTAAAAATTTAGAAGAATATATTTTAAATATTAGAAGATAATATTACACCATTTTTAATACATTTTCTAAACAAGGTTTTGAAAGAACCCATATTTCCAACTGATGATTGAGATAATTTCAAATTTTCATAAAAACATTTTTATAATTACATTCAGTACCAAAGTGTGGAAGAATGATACCACCACATAAATATATATTGAAAAAATTTAGAATAAAATTATTTAGATCATTTAAGATATAGATCAAAATATTTCATCGATGGAAACAAATTCCTAAACAATCCCAATAACTATGAGATTGTTAAAATGAACTGTTAACACATCAGTAAAATTTATTAAAAATCCCCATGTGGAGATGAAATTAAATAAATAATAAAATATAATTATATGAAGAAAATTTATTATATAACATTTAAAATGGTTGTTTATACACCTTATATAAGAATATAGTTTGATAACATAACATGGGCCTTAAAGAATGGATGTTGATAAAAAATAACATTAACAATTTTGAAACATTTAAACAAAAAAACCTATGAATTATAGATCATAAAATGGATGGGTAAATATATATAGGTTTATGGATAAAATTCATATAATAAATTCATGGGCTGTATATATACCAAACAAATGAAATGAGTGGTGAATAAGTAAAAAGTATCAATGAAATAAATGTGAGAATAAAAATCCCATTACTAGGTAAGTAACTGTTAAATCATGGATCCCTGAGAGAAGAAAATAAATTAATACTTTATATATCATTATATAAAGTATATTCATGATATAACATATCATGGGTCATCATATACACCAATCCACAACATTAAGTAGTGAATATTATATATATATCTCAAAAATAAAAGAGAGACCAAAAAACTGATTCCTTATGTCTTAACATTCTTCGTACACATTAAAGTCACATGTTTAAGAAATATATTTCGTTATAAATTTACCATAGAACCATATTTCAATATATCATACCATATATTTTATTAATTTGACATTATATTACCTTTTTATAAAATATTTCATGACAATTTTTCATTTCACATAATAAGTGATTCATTTTTCATATATGTTTTGACCTGTTATTGTTAATCCTATTACTTATAAAAAGAATTAATTATTTAATTATTTTAAAGTATGATATAAATATCATATATATTCTTGATATTTTTATTTACAATAATCTATAAAAAATAGAAATATGAAATGGAATACAACGTTTAGGGAGACAGTTGGCCGTATGTATGCATGTACAGTGTATCTGTTTTCCTCTCGCATTGAAATAATGTAAATGAAATGTATTAATATATTTTATCATTTTATAAAATATTTAATATATATATATTTTATTAGTTTACTAAAATATTACTTAATACATTCTATGTAATGTGGGAATGAATCACATAACATTGTAGAGGTGAGAGTCCACACATCCACAAACAAAGTTATTGTATTATGAAAAAATAGAAATCATGAATATATGTGTTATATATAAATTATATAAGAATAAATAAATATTATATATCATATATATCATATTTAATTAGAAATTAAATTATTATTATGAACCCTGAAATGTTGTAATGGGAGAAAAAATGATATCATTTTGCGAGCCGGTAATCCGTGATACACATGAACGATGATTGCTTATCTCATTTTATGGATTTTTTAATGAGTGTACATATTACCTATAAGATAAAAAAAATATTTTTATATTTACGATAATGAGGATAATATATAATCCCATTATAATAATTATTTATTAGTGTAGAAAAAAGAAAACAACTACGATTATGGATGGATTTTACCTTTTCTTTTGGTAATTCCTTTTGGTTTTCACCAAAGGGATTCCATGGTTGCATTTATTCCCAAATTTATTTCTATAAGATGAAGTGCGGAAAGTTTATAGGATATTTGGGTAGGGTTTGGCCGTTCCCAAGGTCTTGGGAGGTGAATATATGAAGCATTTCAGTTCCCATTAATAGTAGAGGAGTGTCATTCTTGTAAATATTAAAAGTAAAACATGATTCTTAGGTCTCCCTTACATAATTTACCTCAAATAATGATTCATATATGATATAATAGTTTATATGACAAATATAATTCTGTAATATCGATTCAAGATATATTTATATGTTATTTTACAACATATATAAATGTTTAACCACTAAGTGAATTAATTTTTTCCTTAGTCACATTAATTAATTTTAGTTACAATCACTAATATTGTTTATCAAAACCAATTTTATACACATTAAAAATTATATAATATGGTTACCGTAAATATAAAATCAATTTTTCCAAATTAATTCACATATGTGAAAAAAATTAATTTAAAATATTCATGTAGGTAGGAGAAAAATAGGGGGTTTAAACTGAAAAAGATCCAACATTTGAAATATTTTTATATCCAATTTTGATTTGAAATTAGTTCCAATTACTAAAATTGGAATAATTTATATATAAATAACCAATATATTCATTAAATAAAAATTTATAAATAAAATATCAATAATAATAAATTTAAAAAAAATTTATTTCAATAAAAATTCTACATTTTTCAGTATTCATCTATAAATGAATCTTTTGTGAAAAATACCAAAAATTTACCAAATATAAATTTTCATATTTCACATTTAAAAATGTATTTTATTTTTGAAAATATTTTTATTAAAAATCTTGAAAATTTTATTTAATATAGGTGACCCATTAATAGTTGGTAAAATTAACTTTTAGAACGTATAAATATCTTTATGAATAAAAAAGGTATTATTATTATCCCATGTTTATAAAAAACATAAGATGATGGTTAAATAATTTAACGAATAATATATATATCATTAATATAATTTATAAATACTCATTTAATTAATTTATTGACGTAAAACTTTTTTTATTTCCTAAATATAGTTTTTCAACAAAATATTTCCTTTATTTTCAAAGGGATTTTATTTCCATTTTTAACTAATTGGTCAACAAATAATTCTTTTTATATATATGTGGAAACTAAATTTTCATAGTTTAATTAATCTTATTCCTAAAAACCATTCCAAATGGAAATCTGGAAACTATAATAATATTTTAGAAATAATATTAATAGTACATTGTATTTCTCTAAAACAACATCTTTCATGTTACTCATGGTATTATAGGAACATGGCATTAGGTGTAATATAAGAAAAATATATTTTTTCATGTACCGAAAGCTATTATATATTTTTTCATGAATTGAATGATTAAATTGGAGCCACATTAATTGAAAAATAAAAGTTATTTCATATAAAATATGTTATAATCCGTATCATGTTAAATTTAGAATATAATAAACATTAAAAAATAAATTTTTTTAAATTTTTTTTTTACATTATAATCCCATTAAAATGAATTTCACCCCCAAAATTCATCTTTTTTATCATAGGATTAGTACTTAAAAGTTTATTTTTTCTATAAACCAACATTTTAAAAATAAATACTAATCCTCCAAAAAAAATTGGTAACTTGGAAACATAATTTTTAACCAAGGTAACTCGTAACTATGTTTCCACATAGGATAACATAGGTGGCCTATGAAAACATTTAAACAGATGGGATATCATACTATTGTGTTCTAATAGAGAATAAGAGTCCACATAGTTGGGATAAATTTACTCCTAAAAATCTATAATACAAAAGGGCTTTAATAATGTCATCGATATCATAAAAAATGTTGATAACATGATAAAATTTTACTTCATATCCCATTTCTCAAAGTTTATGAAATATTATTAGAAGATATACTTACAAGATTTCAGCACAATCTCACCCTTTGTTGTTCCTTGATTTATTTACACTTTATATATTATTATATGAAATGAATATGAATTTTTCATTCTTGAATCTTTATTTGATTGTGAAATCTATAAATAGAATGACAGGTCATTCCATTTGTCTTTAACTAAAAAAATGTTTACATTAATAATCCAGCATGCAAAAATCCTCATGTGGATAGAAAATACTTTATTCTCCAAATCCTTTTCCAATGATTAACATAAACCATTCCATAAATGGATAAACATATAATCCTTCCTAAAGATGAAATTCCATTTCATTATAAATAAGTTAAGTATATTTCCCAAATTCATCTTAACATTGATCCCCATATATCCTAATGTATATTTGATTTTTCACATGAAAGCATATGAATACATTCATCAAGTATTATCTTGATACAAGATAATAAACTTAATTAACATAAATACTTATTTAAAACAAGCATGATTTTTTATGGATATATTCCTTATATCCTAAAAATTTTAATCCGCATATATGATAACATAGATAACTTTTTAATCAAATATTTATTAATTTTCCAAGGTAAATAGTACCATAAAATTTACTAATTCATATCAAACATAACATTATAAAAACATAATTATCTCAACAACCACAAAATATTAAGTGTAATGTTTCCCTTAATAATGTGTTTCCGATGAAAATCATATAACCATTAAATCATCATTCTAAACCCTAATAACAAATCAAAATATTAATTTAACTCTATAGAGAGAAACATAAACTAAACAATAACAATATTTTTCACACAACCTAAAAACATAATTATAGAATAAAAATACATAAAAAGATATAATATTCAACCTAATCCTTAATATATTATCATGGATTCCTCATCCTATTACTTATTAACTATTTCATTAAATATTTCACATGTAGTACAAGAATTATTTGAAATAAAAATATTACTTATACCACCTTGCTGATTCTCTTCCTGATCCTTCTTGATAAGTACTCAATATGAATAATTCCTATTCATTCCATATTTAATGAATATAACCAATTGATGATATCTAATGTAGGCCATTATTATCCTTACTTATGATAAATAAAACTTTTAATTTATGTTTCCAGTTAATCTATTTGTGTTCTAATTCTCCATAGCTAAAACATATTTATGCTCCTCCATGACATTCAATTGGGTACTTAATTCCCCATTATCAGCAAAAAGAAACTGGATATTCTTTCCTTCATGGTCTCTATTACCTAAGTTCTCATAATACTCCTATTCTCTGATATATGGTTTTTCAAAGAGCTATTTAGGGTATACATTTTTAATCACGTTATTTGAAAATAGATTCGGCATGATCACAACATCGTTAAATGTATTCATCATCCCATTTAGTTACTCATCAACAAATTTCATTTCCCATTCAATGTAAAAATAGTTCCTTCTTGTTCCGACAATTGAATTAAAATAGAAATCAAAGCGTGAGAAAAACGTATCATAGAATAAAACCTCGTTATCCTGAAAAATAAGTTCTATGATTTGAAAATATAGATACATTTTTAAAAATCTATGATACATTAGTATTATCCTTAATGACTTCCCAGGACATATACATTGAAATATATATAAGGATATCACAAAATTTTCATCATCCTAGTTACCAATGGGTGACTAAAATGTTCATTTTATACAAATTATAGTGAACCAGGATTAACATATATAGATAATGCATCAATTTAGATGAATATTAAAAAAATTAAAAAATTAAATACCCAAGGACCATAATAGTTTATTGTCTTTGGAACCATGGATCAAAATATTGTAGTTTGGAGAAAGATATTAAATTTTTTTACACAATTATCTATTCATTTAGTAGTACAAAATTAATCATTTCTTCCTAATAATGTGAAATGAAACATAATAACAGGTTGAGATATAATTCTTAGTAAAGGAAAAAAAGAGAGATCAATAAGTATTACATGAGCATATAGTTATGGGAACATGATCGCATCATTAAAACATCATAACCTTTATATAAAATATCATTATCAGGAGTTGTGGAATAATGATTGGTAGTTCATTAGATATGAATAATAAAGGAATCTGGATCATAATTCATTAAATAATAACATCTGAATAAGACATTAAATTATGTCTGGAACATAAGAATATAAAAAGATTTCCATATTATTCAGGGATTAATGTCGACCCCATAAAATAGGAATGATTTTAGTAACCGACAGATCATGTATTCAAGGTTCACTCCCATGATAATATTAGTAGTCAAGGTTCAATCGCAATACCATATTAGCAGAAAAAATACCTTTACTAAACCGAGTTCAGTCCCCATTCCAACCATGTATATCTCATTAGATATTAATCATTACCCAATTAATAGGAGGGAGTCAAAGGTCCCACCTATCTCATAATGAAGTCATATATATGTGTCCTTCATAATCATAAATAATCATATCATCCCCAATGAAATAAAATTATTTTCAAAAACATGTAATCTTATAATTACATTTATAAAAGATATAGGTGTCAAACACATTATATCAAACCAGTGCCCATTAAAAGAGTCATGTTGCATTGGAATATATCCCATGAAAGAGAAACAGTTCTCATAAACAAATAACTAGTGAAGAGAAAATGGTTTCATAATCATCATTCCATCAAAACATAATCCATTTTGAGAAGTAATATGAAGGAACTACAGATCCTATCATTATAAAATAATTTTTAGCACTAATTAATGCAATGGTAGATGGGAAATAATTTTTAAATAAATTATAATAAAATTTCACGATCAAAATATCCTTTCATCCATTAAAATAATTTTTAAAATTTAAATCCCTTTGAAAAAAAAGTATTTCAAATTAACCTTGAAAACATATAAAAGATTCTTGAAGATATTTTGAAAATCGATTTCCCCAAAAACTCATAATTTAATTTTGAAAATATTTTGATAAAGATTTTCCTTGAAAAAATATAAATGAATCATAAAATAATTTTGAAAAAAATTATCACTGAATACTTATAAAATGAATCATGAAACATTTTTGAAATTTTATTCATTAGATATAAACTTTAGAATGTATACTGAAATATTGA
The DNA here is from genome assembly GCA_963277665.1 of Viscum album. NCBI lineage: Eukaryota > Viridiplantae > Streptophyta > Magnoliopsida > Santalales > Viscaceae > Viscum > Viscum album. The sequence goes on from OY728131.1 coordinate 1,591,495,827, forward strand.
AAATATTTTTATAACCTTTTTATATGAAAATAATTATAAAATTTTAAAAAGGAATATATAAAATATTTGGAAAAAAATTTTTTAAATTTAAATAACCTTCAAAATTTATGAAGGTATCTTAAAAAAATGTTATTAACAATTATGATGAGAACATGTAAAGGGTTCATGAAAAAAAATTAAAACTTTGTTCTATGACAAAATATAAAGGAACCATGAAAAAATTTTGAAAACCTTTTTCATTTAAAAAATATAAATGAATATTAAAATCATTTTTTTTGAAATTTTTATTTAAAAACGTATAAATGAACCATAAAAACATTCTAAACCTATTTCATTGAAAACCACATTAAAAACATAAAATTTCCAGAATATTATGAAATAGTATTCTGAAAAATAAACTTGTAAATATGATATTAAATATTCAAAGATATGGTAGTCACCATGAAAGATAAATTATTACATGCATAAAATTACCATTTGGGAATAAATTTTATAGAAAGATGCCTTGATAAGAAAAATAACAGAATAATATTTTTGTAAAAACAACTTTAAATATAAGTAAAACAGGGGTAAAAGTACATAAAAATATCGTATGAGAATGAAGAAAGAATTGGAAGAAATATTTATAAAACAATACTGTAACACCCTGATATTTTATGAGAAATATTTTTTTAATTTTTTATGTTATACACAACACCAAGGGAATATTTCACTACACACAACACTAGTTGGGCTTACGTTACCCACAAGAGCAACTTCCTCGATATCTTGCATTGTATGAATTCCCGAGTTTCACTAAACAATGATATATTATTATAATATTATGAACTAGCCATTATTAATATTATTAACCTAATTTTTAATTTTATAACATTATAATTAATCTTACACATTTTCTAGAATGAGATATTAAGACAAAATCAATTTTTGGGATAAAAGAAATATTTTTTAAAAAATACAGTTTAACTGCCCTTTGATGGCACATCCATTTTAAATGTAATTTTTGACACATTTATAAGTTAAATTTTACTAGATATACTTCTTAATTTTAATCATGACATAAAAGTTTACATTGGATAAAATTTTTGTACTTTTCTAATACCTTTCAAATTTTGATGATTATTTAAAATATCCTTAATGTTTCTGAAATGTTTTATTCATCAAGATATGTTTTAAGGTTAAATTATAAAATATAATGGTTTTAAAGTATAAATAAAATATATGTTTACCATTTAATATAATTTATGTCATTACCATTAATTTTACATTGAATTCCAAATGAAAAACATTCCAATCATTGGAAATGTTTTAACTTTTAAAACTCATTTTCTTTGAAACGAGATTAATTTTAAATTAATTACTACAACATCTGTGTTTTGAATTGAAAAAAATTCAATCCATATTTGGATTCAGTGGGTCAGAATAATTTTAATAGGATACTTTTAATTTTTTGACATTATGAATAGCAACTACTGTAATGTTTATTTACTATAGTTAAAGGTAAATCGGGTAATTAAGGGTAACAATAAGATTATAAAATTACTCTACCACCTTCCAAAACTCTATTAGATGAATAAAAATCTACCCATAACACCTAAGAGTCGGAATATATTCGTTTCATGGAATATTGACCATGAAAATTATATAATTATAATTAAAACCAAAGAAAGTGACAACATGTCACTCTCTTATATCTTATTAGTGTAATAATATTAATTTAGTTATAAACATCATAAAACCTCGAATATAAATATTTTCCAGAAAGCTAATACACTTATCTACATCATGAGAATTTATTTATAATATTTATGGATTAAATAATATTCATTAATTATGACACAATAGTGATGCATATGTTATTTTAATGGTTGAAATATCAAATAAATGTTTTTAAAAATATTAAAATAAATATATATGAACTAATTAATTTTATCCAAACATTTTCAAGATTAATATGAAATATTATGAATCTATGAACTATTTTTAATCGAATATATTCCCTATGTGTTTTTTTAATGAAAATAAATGAATAGTGTCAAAATTGACACTATTGTTATTTTATAAAAATAACATATTATAAAATGGTTCAAAAATCACAACAAAATTTAAAAATTATTAATTGAAATATATATTGCCTAGAATGTCATAAATTATCAAATTATTAACAATTAATAACACCTAATGAATTATTTATAATGATTTAATATTTAGAATATTATTACCACAAATGAAATTAAATTATTTATATAAGGATAAATCAATTTTAGAGGGTTTCAAATAAATTCCCCACATGTCTAAATTTCATTGGATGATGAGATTATATCCATATATCATCTCATATTCAAATTGTGTCATTTTGGGAGGGTTTTAGATGGGTTTTTGAATTTATTATAAATTAATATTTCTTATATTTCCAAAGGTGCCCCTCTCATCCCTTATAAAAGGGAACCTCCTCCCTCTCCTCCTTACAACATTTTAAGGCTTAAATATCTGCCAAAACCTGTACATTTCACTTCTAAACTTCACTAGAAACAAAATTGAGTTCCTTTCCTTATCCAGAGACCAACTTTAGTGCCCTAAGAGGTTGTTTTGAAGAGGCGCATCGAAGAAGAGGTAATATCCATTACCGATCCTTTCAAATTTATTTCTACATCTACTTTCGGTTCTTTATTTTTTAAATATAAAGTAATATCATCGGTATAAATCACAAACTTATATGTTAATATAAATATTAAAGAAGCCTATTTCACCTTCTATCCAACCAAAAAGAAATTAAATCACCGCATGTGCGTGTGTAAGGAATACTGTCTCCACGTCGTGGGGTAATCTGTTTTCCACCACCTCCTTACATGGATGGGTATAAATGTGTAAATAATAACTATATATGATTATTATAACATTATTTTTTTCTGATATATTTTATCATCCCCTCCAAGACAATTCATTAATTATGGGAATGATATCCTCGCTCGTGCGTATGCACGGCTTACCGTCCCCACGATGCGATGTGATTCATTATACATGATCTTCATTAAACAATGATTATATAAACAAATTGAATGAATAAATATGACATATATTATACTACTAATATTTTCTAAATGATGTTGCTATAACCTATAAATTGGAATAATAATTTATTTGACAAAACACAAATAAGAACATAAAGCAATGAACACAAGAATAACAAGTACCAATGAAATATTACTAATAATAAGATATGAATATGACCATATATGATATCATAACAATGATTATGATTATATAATAAGTAAATGACATTATTTAAATCATTATACAAGAGTTTTGGAGATTTAAAAAGCATATTAGACTTAATGTAAGGTAAAATCTCGCAATCTCATTTTTATCTGAGATTGTTTAAACTTCAGAATATATTGGGGAATATTTATCATCTACATCCATGTTTCCTCAATATGTAATATTATTTCGGTACTCCTAAAATTTTATAAATCCAATTTTACCATGTAGTGAATTTTTATCAAAAGATATGAAAAGAATATTTTTTCGTTTTCAGAAAGAGATACTTTTTGACTATTCCGGACAAAGTACGAGAAGAATGTTTTTTCTAACATATACGACATGAATACTTTTTTATGATTTCATTGAACATTATTTACATGAATATTAAATTTCATTTTTTAAATATTATTTTCAAATAACTATTTTAGTTTAAAGTTTTATGACATGTTGAGAAAGGAAAAAAAATTTGAAATAGAAAGGATATTTTCCTCAAGAACGGAGTTCAAGTATTTTGTCAAAATTATTTCCCGTATACATTAATATTGGGTTATGTTTTTATCCTAATTATTACATTGATTTGATTATGTTATTTTGAAATTAGTTTTATTAATTCCTTTTATCTTATATGGGTTATGTTGTGATGGCATGATGTTTAAGAATCCCATTTTTATTACATGGATTATGCAAGGATCTATGATTTATGATATTGTGGCACACGTAATAATGGTTTCATTATGATATGGGTGGGACTAATATCTCCCTCCAATGAATTGGGTAATGATTTATATATCATGAGATATGCATGGATGGAATAACAAGTTAATCTGGTTTAGGGATACAGGACTGGAACAAAGAGTAAACTCGGTTCAGTAATGGATATTGTCCGCTATGATGGTCTGTGAAATGAGTCTTGAATAATATTAAATGATTTTATATGATTATGTGTGTATTCCACAATGTTTCATTTCTTATGTTTTGAATATTGGTATTACATTTCAATACTATGAATTATCCCATGTCCTGATATTATGATCTCTTTTGCTGGATAATATTTTCAAAATGTTATGTAATTATGAATATGATATGATTGATATTTCTTTTGTTTACCCTTTCTGAGAATTTCAACTCACTCTTTTGTATGTTTTCTTTTCCCAGGTCAGGAAGAAGGGTATTAATTATGATATTCTAAAATGGACTCTAGATATGATGAAGTAAGTGTGAGACAATGTAGATGATTTATGAACCAGTTGTTTATGTTTTCTATATTATAAAGACACTATACCTATACAGTCCTATCATGGTTTTGTTATATATTGTAGTAAGTATGCTTTAAATTCTGAATTAATAAAAATGTATTTAATGTATGGGTTGTTATAGTTGGTATCAAAGGAAAGGTTTAGTCAACTATTGGAAACTAGTATGTGAAAGCCTTAGCAGGAACCCTAAGGATATGTCCAAGAATATAACACAATAATAGTGTTTTAGAAATGTCCATGAATAACCTATGATAAGACCTAATGTATGAAATTTTATTCTTGATTATGTGGTTTACCTGTTATGATTAGTATATATTACACTATTCTTCTTGGTTTTAGTCAATTAATGGAAGGCAAAGGTACTGTGTTAATGATGAATGCGACGAGAAATGCAATGATTGTCTCCCTGAGCATCCAAATGTTATGGGAGTTGGAATGAAAAATCTTGTATCCATTCTCACACAACTTCTTCTATATATGAATCATACAAGACTTCTAAACGAGCAAAGGAAGAAGCAACATTCTATTAAATAATTTTTGAGGTAGCATCCACCTTCATTTAGTGGGACTTCTAATCCATTAGTGGATGAACAACGAATTAGTACCACGAAAAAGATATTTTCAGTTCTACAATGTTCTGAACATGATAAAGTCATCATATCAATATATCGTTTGGAAGGTTAAGCTGATCAATGGTATAATCTTATCAAGAATATGAGGAAAATAAATGAAATTGAGTCCATTGAATGGGACGAGTTGAAAAATTTATTTTTCAATAAGTACATCCCCCATATTCTTTGAACAAAGATGCAGAAGGAGTTTCTTGAACTAAAGCAAAAGGATGATGAATCTATTGGTACCTACGAAGCAAATTTTACAAGGCTTGCATGGTACACCTCTGGGATAATTATCCAACATGAGAGTAAGATTGATTGATTCTTTTTTGGCATAAAACCATGTCTCTAAATGGAATTAGATATAACGGACATCAATAGCCATGAGGAAATTTTTCGATGTGCTCTCAAGGTTGAGATGGAGATTGGAGTAACCCAACAGTCATATGGGTTTGATAAGAAACTGAAAATTGAATTCAAAAAAAAATCTAAAGACCACACTGAAAAGAAGGTGATTTTTCCATTATGATCAAAGTGTGGAATAAAACATGGAGGTAATTTTCTTAAAGGGAAAATTAAATGTTTTGTGTGTGGAAAATTCATTCATCAGTCTATTGAATGCTGCAGTTATAGGAAAAAGATATCTAGTGATGAGAACAAAGAAAAGGATAAACTGAATTCACCTTCTACACTTCAATGTTACATGTTCAATGAAATGGGGCATTATTCCATTCAATGACCTAATCCAAGGGTTGATGATGATGATCAATTTCAACAAACTCTTAATGCCAAAGACAACGGAAAGTCACATGCAATTTCTATCGGCAATGTGGATTACGATAACAAAGTGGTGAAAGGTAATCTTACTATCCACTATAATGTTGCAAAAGTTTCATTCGATTTTGGACCAACCCACAGATTTATTTATGAAAAATTTTATAAGGGTATCTCTATAATACCCCAACAATTATCAGTTTAATCAGCTCTAACAACTCTTAATGACACAACAGTCGCATCATAAGTTTACAATTATTCTCTGATTTAAGTTTGTGCGAAAGTGCTTCCTCCAATTCCTGTAATCCTTCCTATAGTGGAATATGATGTGATTCTTGGAATTGATTTGATTTCTTTATATGTATAACATATCAATTTCCAATGAAGGGAAGTCACATTCCATATTCTTGATCAATCTATTATCATCTATCAATGCAAGGATGAACATAACCTTCCAATGGAAATTGCTTCCATCTTATGGGTCTTGATTCCAATCAATGAAGTTTATTTATCTCAAATGGTTGGAGGGAAACATAAGATTAAGAATATGCCCATTGTACAAGAGTTTTATTATGCCTTTCCATAGTAATTGTCACAACTTCCACCAAATCATGAAGAAGTGTTTTCAATTGAACTCTTACCGGGTGCTATGCCAATTTCAATGACACCTTATAGAATGGCCCTAATTGAGTTGCAAGAATTGAAGAAGAAACTACATGATAATCTTGATAAGGGATTCATACACCCTAGTACATCAACTTTGAAAGCACCTGTTCTGTTAGTTATGAAGAAATATTGATCAATGATACACTCTTTTGAATATCTAGAACATAAGAAGATCACTATCAATAACAAATATACTCTACCACGCATAGATGACTTATTTGACCAAATACGAGAAGATCAATACTTTTCCAAGATTGATTTTCATTCAGCGTATCATCAATTAAGGGTAAAAAGGGTAGATATACCAAATACGGCTTTCTGTACAAGGTATGGACTCTATGAATTTATAGTGATTTCATTTGGTCTTATTAATTCCCCTGCAATCTTCATGGATATAATGAATACTATCATTAGAGACTATCCTGATTAGTTTGTGGTAGTATTTATAGAAGATATTCTTGTCTATTCAAATAGTAATTAAGAACATGAAGATCACATGATAATTATATTAAAGACACTAAGAAAAGAGAAGCTTTAAGCCAAATTTACCAACTTTTAATTTTGTCTTCAAAAAGTTTCATTTTTGGGTCATATAATCTCGAAAGAGGGGATATCTATGGATCCAACAAAAACAGAGGTTATCAAAAGAAGGTCGAGACCAACAACAGTAACTAAGATCAAATGTTTTCATTGTTTGGCTAGCTATTAATGACGTTTTGTGAAAAAAAAATTCACTATTATCTAATCCACTAACCAGGTTGACTTGAAAAGGAGTTAAGTTCATTTGGACGAAGGAGTGTGAAGAGAATTTCATGGAGATAAAAAAATGTTATCCAATGCACCTGTTCTCACACTGCCTTGTAGTGGAGAATTGTTTTTGATCTACAGTGATGAATCCAAGAATAGATTTGGGTGTGTTATCATAAAAAATGATATGGTGATAGCTTATTCCTCATGACAGTTGAAAGTCTATGAGCAAAATTACCCAAATCATGATTTGGAGTTAGATGTGGAAATCTTTGTATTAATGATTTGGAGGAAATATCATTATGGTGAATTTTGTGATATTTATACAGATCCTAATATTTACAAGTATATTTTCACACAAAAGTAGCTGAATATGCCCCAAAGATGATTGTTGGAGCAGAGTATGGATTACAACTGCTCAATTCATTATCACCCTGGGAAAGAAATCAAGGTGGTAGACGTATTAAGTCGACAAGACCATGCTATCTTATCCATGATGATGATCACAAAAGAACCAATATTTGTGAATTTACAACGGAGGGATCGTGGAATTATAATGAAAGGGTAAAATCATATCGTTCTCAAATGAATGTTCAACCATCTATACATGTGATGATTAAAGAGGCACATAAAGAAGATGTAGAGTTACAAAAGAAGGTGAAAAATGTTCCTTAATTACACATTGATTGTGATGAAATAATAAAGTTCTGGAATCGGGTTTTTGTTCCTACAGTCCCATTATTAATGAATGAAATATTGGACGAGGTTCATATTTCTTCATTATCTATTCACCCAGGAAGCACGATGAAGTACAGGTACCTGAAAGAGTACTTCTAGTGGGATGGCATGAAAAGATATGTTTCTGAATATGTCTCTTGATGCTTGGTTTGTCATCATGTTAATGCTGAGAGACAGAAGTCTAAGTGGATGATACAACCATTACCCATACTGGAATGGAAATGGGAAAACATCACTATGGACTTTTTCACAGGACATCCTAAAACATCCAAAGGCAATAATTCTATATGGGTTATAGTTGATCGTCTTACGAAGTCGGAACACTTCATTACTATTAGAGGGGATTTTTATCTTCATTACCTTGCCATGAAATATGTAAAGGAAGTGGTAATATTTCATGGAGTACCACTTTCTATAATATCTTATTGGAATCTGAGGTTTTCCTCGAGGGTTTGGGAAGTCTTCAGCATACAATAGATACAGAATTCAATTTCAACACTGATTATCATTCTCAGATAGACAGTCAGTCTGATAGGAAAATTCAAACATTGAAAGATATGTTGAGAGCATTCTCTATGGATTTTAATGGTGGTTGGGATCAACACTGACCATTGGTAAAATTTTCATATAATATTATCTTTCACACCAGTATTCATATGGCTCCTTATGAAGCTTTATATCGATGGAAATGTAGAACTCCAACTTGATAGGATGATGTTTGGGAAAGAAGTATATTAGGACTTGATCTTGTTGATGTGATGGTAGAAAAGGTCCAATCAATTCAACAACACATAAGAGCAGCTCAGAGTCGACATAAAAGTTATGCCGACAACCGAAGAAAATACCTAGAGGTTGATGTGGGTGATAAAGTGTTCTTATGAATATCTCTTGGAAGAGAGTAATGAGATTTGGAAAGATGGGCATGTTATGCCCTTGGTATATTGGTTCTTTCGAAATACTTGATAGTGTTGGGAATGTAGCATACCGATTGGCACATCCACCAAATCTCTCTCAAGTTCATGATGTGTTCCATGTATCTCTCTTGAGAATGTATAAACTTGATCCTTCACATGTACTAATCTCACATGTTATACCACTAGAGAAAGATCATTATTATGAAGAACAACCGATAGATATTTTGGATCGTAGCGAAAAAGTTCTATAAAACAAGACCACTCGCTTGGTTAATGTTTTATGAAGGAACAACTAATTAGAAGATTTACATGGTAACTTGAGGATATGATAAGGGAGAGGTATCCTCATCTGTTTGTTATGAAGTGACGAATTTCGAGGGCGAAATTCATTTTTAGGGGGGTAGAATGTAACACCTTGAGATTTTATGAGAAATATTTTTCTTAATGTCTAATGTTATACGCCACACCAAGGGAATAATTCAATACACGCAATACTATCTTGGCTTGTGTTACACACAAGATCAACCTTCCTCGATAGCATGCATTATATGCAATACCAAGTTTCACTAAACAATGAAATATTATTATAATTTTACGAACTAGCCATTATGAATATTACTAACCTAATTTTGAATTTTATAACATTATAATTCATCTTACTTATTTTCTAGAATGAGATATGAAAACAAAATCAATTTTTCAGATAAAAAAATTATTTTTCAAAAAATGCAGTTTTACATCCTTTTGATGTCGCACCCATTTTAAATATAATTTTTGACAAGTTTAGAAGTTCCATTTTAAAAAATAAACAACTTATTTTGAATTATTATATATAAATTTACATTGGATTAATTTTTGAAACTTTTCTGTTAACTTTCATAATTTGATGAAGAGTAAAAATACGGTAAATTATTCATAAAAACAACTTTTTTCCTCAAGGTAATTTTTATGGTTAAATGATAAAATTTAATTATTTTATATTATAGATAGAGTATATTTTTACTATTTGATATAATTTATGTCATTAATATTAATTTAACATTGAAATAATAGTTAAAAACATTTCAATCTTTGACAATGTCTTATCTTTTAAAATCTATTTTCTTAACAACCATATTTATTATAAAATAATTACTACAACTTATGTGTTCTTAATTTTTAAAAATGGATATCATATTTGGATTCAATGGGTCCAAATTATGTTAATAGGTAACTTTTATTTTTTTTACATTATGAATAATAACTACGGTAATTTTAATATACTACAGTTAAATGTAAATCAGGTAATTATGGGTAAAAATAAGGTTATAAAATTACCCTAACACCTGCCAAAACTCTACTAGATGGATAAAAGTATACCCATATCACCTAGGGGTCAGAATATACTCATTTCATGGACTATTGACCATGAAAATTATATAATTTTAATTACAACCAATGAAAGTGACAACTTGTCACTCTCTTATATCTTATAAGTGTATTAATTTTAATTTAGTGATAAACATAATAAAACCCCGAATATAAATATTCTAAAAAAATATAATAAAATTACCTAAATTATGAGAATTTATTTCGAATTTTTATGGTTCAAATAATTATCATTAATGATGACGCAATAGTGATGTAGAAGTTATTTTATTGATTGAAATATCAAATAAAGTTTTTTAAAAATATTAAAATAAATATTATATAAACTAATTAATCTTATCCAAAAAATTTCTAGATTTATATGAAATATTAGGAATCTATTAAATAGTTTGGACTGAATATATTATCTGTGTGGATTTTATTTAAATGAAAATAAATGAATAGTGTCAAAATTGGAAGTATTATTATTTTATAAAAATATCATATTATAATTTTTTTAAATATCTCAAAAACATTTAAAAATTATAAATTGAAATTGAAATTGTCGAAAATGTAAAAAAATTTCCAATTATGGAAAATTTAAAACACATAATTAATTATTTATAATAATTTAGTATTTATAATATTATTACCACAGATGTAACAAAATAGATTAAATAAGGATAAATAAATTTGATAAGGATTAAAAAAAATTCCAAATATGTATAAATTTTATTGGATGATGAGATTACAACCCTATCTAATAGAATCATATAATTGATTCATTTTTGTCAGTTTTTAGGTGGGGTTTGATTTTATTATAAATTAATATTTCTTATATCGCCAATGGTGCCCCTCTCCTCCCTTATAAATGGGAACCTCCTCCCTCTTCTCCTCACAACATTTTGAGCCTTCAAACTCTGCCAAAACCTATTAATTTAACTTCTACATCTCCCTAGAAACATATTATAGGCATTGGTCTTCTTCAAATACCAACTTTATTGACCTGAGGGGAGGTTTAAAAGAGGGGCGTCGAAGAAGAGGTAATATCCTTTACCGATCCTTTCAAATTTATTTCTTCTTCTAATTTCTCTTATTTATTTTTTTCATTATAAAATAGTAACATTAGTATCACTCATATTCTTATATATTATTATAAGTATGAAACAAACCTATTTCACCATCTATCCATCCTACGGAAAATGAAATCACCGCGCGTGCGTACTTACGGAATACCGTCTCCACGCCGTTGTGTAATCTGTTTTCCACCACCACCTTACATGGATGGGTATAATAGAAGAATAACTATATATGATTATTATAACATGATACTAATTATGATATATTCTATCATCCACTCCATGATCATCCAATAATTATGGGAAACAAAATCGTCACCCGTGCGTACGTACGACATACTTTCTCCATGATGTGAAGTGATTCGTTCTAAATGATCTTCATTAATCCATGATTATGTAAAAGAATTGAATAAATAAATCTGATATATATTATACTAATACCACTATGTAAATGATGCAGCTATAATCTAAAAATAGGAATAATAATTTATTCGAAAAAACACGCATAAGAACATAATGCAATGACCACCCGAATAACAAGTAGTAATGATATATTACTAATAAAAAGATAAGAATATGACCATATATGAAATCATGATAACGAGTATGATTCTGGAATAATGCATTGAAATTATTTAAATCATTATACCGGAGGATTGGATACGTAAAAATCATATCAGACCTAAGGTAAGGGAAAATCTCACAATCTCATTTTCATCCGAGATTGTTTATTTTTCAAATTTTACTGGGGCATATTTACCATCCACATCCATGTTTCCTCAATATTTAATATTATTTCCATCCACCTACAATAGTTTAAATCCAATTTTACCCATCGGTGAATTATTATTAAAATATATGAAAAGAATCTTTGTCATTTTCAGTACACGATACTTTTTGACTTTTCCGGACAAAGTACGAGAATAATGTTTTTTTAACTTATATGGAAAGTAATAATTTTTATGATTTCATAGAAAATTATTTCCATGCAGATTACTTTACAAGTTATCCATTTTATTTTCAATTAACATTTTTTATTTTAAAATTGTATGACATGTTGAAAATGGAAAAATGATTTTGAAGTAGAAAGGATATTTTCCTCAAGAATTGAGTTCAAGTGTCTTATCAAAATTATTTCCCATCTAAGATAACATAGGTTTATGTTTCTATCACTATTATTATATTTATTTGATTATTTTATGATGGAATTATTTTTATGAATTCCTTTTATCTTATATGGATTATGTTGTGATGACATGATGTTTATGAATCTCATTTTATTACATGGGTTATTATATGATGTATGATTTATGATTTTAGGGCACACATAAGAATGGTTTCATTATGAGATGGGTGGGAAATATATATCCCTCAATGAATTTGGTAAAGATATATAACTCATGAAATAGGCTTTGCTGGAACGACAAGTTAATATGGTTCCATGATACATGACTGGAACGAGGAGTGAACTCTCTTCAGTAATGGACTTTGTCTGCTATGATGGTCTGGGAAATGAGTCTCGACTAATATGAAATGATTTTCTATGATTATGTGTGTATTCCACAAAGTTTCATGTCTTATGTTATGAATATTGGTATTACATTCCACTACTATGAATTATCACATGTCATGATATTTTGATCTTTTTTGAAGGATATGATTTTCAAAATTTTATGTTCTTATGAATATGATATGATTGATTTTTCCTTTGTTTACCCTTATTGAGCATTTGAGATCACCTTTTGTGTGTTTTCTTTTCCCCTGGTCAGGAATAAGGGTATTAAGTAGGATATGCCAAAAGGGACTCTAGATATGATGAAATAAGCAGGAGACAATGTAGATGATTTATGAACCGGTTGTTTATGTTTCCCAGTTTCTAAAGACACTATACTTATACAGTCTTATCATGGGTTTGTTATATATTGTAATAAGTATGCTTTAAATTATGAAGTAATAACAATGTATGTAAATTATGGGTCATTATAAATATTTTGATATTACTCATAATTAATAAAGAAGGGAGAGACAAAAACAAATTTTATAAAAACATTTTCTATATTATTTAATGTAAAAAAAGATTGGGAAAAAGGTATTAAAACATGTATATGTAATTAATAACCTGATTATAATAATAGTCATGATCTTTCATGATAGATAGATCATAATATTTCATCAATGGATGCATAATTATAAATAACACCTATATTGACAATATTATAGAAATAAACTCTTACACATCTGAAACTTTGAATATTAATCCAATGTGAGATGATGAAATTGAAATCAGACGAAAATATCTTGAAAATAATAATATGTATGATAATAGACCTCAAATTATATTTTATAAACCATGTAAAATTATGGTGTTCAGTAATATATCATGTGTCTGAAATTAGTAAAAATCAGAAAAAATTACATTAATGATTTGGAAACTTATAAAACATAAAACCCATGATAGAGAGATCATAAAATGGATATTTTAATACCCATACAATTAGTATAATATTCCCTAAATACATTCATGGTCATTATATATACCATAGAAATGAAACGACTTGTAAATAAGGAATAAGTCTCAAAGAAATAAATCTTAGACTTGCAATCAATTTACTACTTTAGTTACTTTTGAATCACGAGATATGTTAATGAATGAAAAATAAAAAAAAATTACACCATTAAATTAATGACATTCATGATATAACATGTTATAGGCTAGTATATACACAACATAACAATAATAAGCGGTGAAAATATCATTTATCTTATTGAAATTAATGTGAGATAACAAAACCCGTACCATATGTTATAACATTATTTACCAGTGTAAAAATCTATTGTATAATAAATAGAATATTATTTAAAATATTATAAATAAATATATTATTATATATAATACCTTATATGATTTTTTGTGGCTTTATATTACATATTAATTAATAATTTCATACAAAATTTATTATTCTGTTTTTAACTACTTTATTTCATATATCTTTTCGACATGTTATTCTTGATCATATTTCTTAGATCAGTGTTTAATTATTTAAGGAATGTAAAAAATGAAATAACATTTCATTTATATTAATTATTTTGGTATTTATTAAAATATATAATATATAGAAATATAAAATATAACTCACCTTTAATGGCGGTGGTAGGACATACTTTTGTTTGAATGTTGCTTCGAATTTCTTTTCTATTTGAAAGAAATAAAATAAAATAAAATATATATATAGTTAAATATTATAATTCTAGAATAATTTTTATGTACTAAATATGATAAAAAACTAAATAATCCATCAGTAACCTATTTATTTTTATTTTTTAATGAATCACATCCCATTGAGTAGGTGATAGAACACATGTCCACAAACAATGTTATTGTATTCACAAAAAAATAAAATCAAGAAGTTATGTGTAACATAAGAAATAAAGAATAATATAGTCATTATAAATATCATATATATCATATAAAATCAGTAATTACATCCTTATTACAATTATTGAAATGTGGAAATGGAAGAATGAACGACTTCCGTCAGTGTGGCGGTAGTCCTCTGTACACATGAATGATGATTGTGTAACCCATTTTTTGATGTGAGTGTTAGTGTTTTTCTTACTATAAACTTTTAAATATTTAAACATATTTATGATAATTCTTTTACAATATAATATTGATATAAGATTAATTGAGTGGATGGAAAATGAAATAAAACAAAAGTGATTGTGGAAGTAACTCTTCTTTGGGAAATTACTTTTGGGATGCATCAAAGTCTTCCTTAGTTCGCATTACTCCAATAGTGTGGCCTATTGACCAAATATAGGGAATTGTTTAGTATATTTCAGTAGATTTTTTATGAGAAATTTTTTTTGGGGTGTCAATAAATGGGGGGTTCTCTTTTAAAGTAGAGGAGGTGTGGAATTATTGTAAATAAAAAAGGGAAAATACTATTGAGAGGTCTCCCATATATCATGTACATACAATTATGGTGAATATTAAATGAAAATAATTATATGGTTTATAAATGTACATAAAATTGCTTCTTTAATTTTTTATACGTCACTTGGTACCTCATGTTAAATATTAACCAATATGTAAACTCATTTTTACCATAATTGATATCATTAATTTTAATTACACTCAATAATATTTTTCGTAAAAAAAACTAGTTAATCATTCTATAATTTATAAATAATTATTATTACATGTATGTAACCAATTTTAACAAAATGAAATTACATATGTGTCAAAAATTAATTTAAAATGAGCCCACATTCGAGACAAATGAACATGTTTTTAGAGTGAAAATGTTCAAAATATTGAAAAGTTTTTATGTCTAATTTCAATATGAAATTGGTTCCAATTAACTAATTGGGATTAGTTGATTTATAATTGAATTAGTTATTCATTAAATAAAAAATAAGTTATAATTTATCTATATTAATATATTATTCCAACATATAGTATTCAATTAAAATTATATGTTTTCAAACTATAAATGAAAATATGAAACTTCTTAAAAAATTACCAAACATAAACCCAAAATAAATTTTTATATTATGTTTTAAAATATAAATTTTTTTTATTAAAATAAAATTTATAATGGTGTGAAACATTATTATTAAAAAATGTATTCCAGTAAAAGCTGGTAAAATATATTTTCATAAGTAATATATTTTATATGCATGATTTTTTTATTCTTATCTCTTTCCTAAAAAACATATAAAATTTCCTTTAAATACGTTATTTATTATAATATCAATATTTCATAAAATTAATTTAACAAATGTGTTTTAATTAATTTTTTAAGTTAAAACATGTTTGATTTCACAAATATAGTTTTCCAAAAAAATGTTTTCATATATTATCAATTGTGTTTTATTTTAATTTCATTATTATTAATCACCATATATTTTTATTATATGCATGTTTAATAAGAAAAATTATTGAATAAATCATATTCATAACCACCATTCCAACTGCTCTGTGGAAATAATAGAAATAATAATAAGACATTTTAGTTTGAAAAAACAATGTCTTACATGTACCACAATCTATCAATGGAACATGGAATTGTGTGTAAGAGAAGAAGACATTTTGTTGTGTACATAGAACGAAAATCTAAGTGTTTCATGTAAGAAATGCATAAATCAGTGATGCATGTACTGCAAACCAAACATAGTGGTTTCATACTGCCCATAATTTATTTACTATTTCTTTAAATTAATAATATCTAAAATATTAAATTAATTAAAAAATATTTCAATAAATATCGGGGTGTTACAAGATGAATTTATCCTTTTGTATTCTCTTATGAAAAATCGATGTGGGTCCCCCCTCATATAAAAGGAAATTGTTTATCCTTTTCTATTCAAACATAAATTGGATTTTGGTTCAGTAATGAATTAATAAGTTATCTCCATTAAATCTATTAAAATGAACATGAGAAGTTTTTCATCAGAAAACTATACTATGTAAGATATTGACTTAAAAATAAAGATGTTATTTGAAAAATATGTATCATTTTTAACAATATTTCTGTTTAATTTATTTATTTGATCTCATTCAAATCATCTTCAATTGTGGTAAAATTGTATCACAAGAATCTACCATATACTAATATGTTATTATATTATTTTAATAACTTATATCCATCTACTCATCCTTTAAATTATAAATAAAATCATCGATCATGTTTATATAAGACCACCACCTCGCGAAATGATGTTATTTATTTTTTATCATCATCTCACATATATAGATAAAATGAGGGATTTTTGTTCTACATATAATATTTATTATATTATTATACTTATATAATTATAATATTAGAACTACCCTTTTACCTTACAATCCATTAGAAAATGATAACGTCGCTCACACATTGGTGTTGACTACCGCCTCCACGAAGCGATATGATACAATTTTAAATTTATTTAGAAAAATGGAAATAAGGATATATTTATTAAATATAAATATATATTAATTTAAAATAACTCTGGGTGAATTAATATTTACATTTTATTTTTTCCATCAATTAGAAAAATTGAAAAAATATTTTGGCCTACGTAATAGCTACCCTCTCCAATAAAACTGTAATTAAAGTTTCTATATATAAATTATTCAAATGAATATAAATATTTATATAATATTTATATATAATATTTTGATCATGATTTAAATTCTGGATATTATGGAACCATGATAAATGTTCAATGGTCCTGACATACAAACCAAAACATATATGAAAAAACGAAGTACTTATTAGAAAGATCATTGATTTAAATAACGATTGACTACTAAATAAAGGATAAAGTGTTATAATTAAATATTATATGGGATGATATGTATTATTATGGTTCTGAATTATAGTTATAAAAATATATATTTTTTAAAAAAGAATTTCGAACACATATGATGGAATCTGAAACTTAGGTATGGGATTTTTATCTAACTTTTATTTTTATGAGACCCAAGATTAATTCACCACCAATTAATTGTATGCACTGTATATATTACACATTATTTTCATTTAAATTATTCACATTAAAATTATTGGGATTTAAATATCCATATAATTTTATTTTCATTAAGGGGTACTGATTCAAAAATTACAAAAGTTTTAAGGGTTTTCTATTATATTCTCATTGTTTATAGAGATTTTTTATAATTATGATTGTGGTTGTGAAATTTCATGATCTAGATCTAAAAAATCTCATTAATTTTTTTCCTCTAAGATTATTTCTAGAAATTAAATTTTTCTTATTTTTTGATTTAATATATACTAAATATTCCAAGAGATTTCTTTTAAGGAAAGCTAACATTATTTCACATTTTGGTAGTCAATCCTTTTACTTTTGAAATAATATTGTATTAAAATGATTTAAATAATGTTTTTATATTACTCAAATATCTTTTAATTTCAAATTTCCCATATTTTTATGTTTTAAGAAAATTTTAAAAATGAATCATCTTCATATTTTCTGAATGTGGACCTTTTTAATTATCACCAAACATTCGAAATGAATCATTATTTTCATGTAAATGAAATGAATAAAAAATTTAACCTCCATGGGCAAAAAATTATATAAATATTCATTTAGTTTTACATGGTTATTTCCATTAATTTTTTTTAAATAAACAAATTGAATTTATTTTTATTTTAATGAAGTAATTTCAAAGTTTAAATGATACTTTCCTCATGAAATTTTCCATGTAATATTTTAAAATATTTTTCCATCTATGATGGAATCCATTGAATATTACAAGACATTATTTGGGTTTTGATCAAACAATATCATCCATATTTTTTTAGATATTTTATGACTTTGATGACATGATTTTAAAAAAACAACTCTTTTTTAATTGTCTAGTTTTATGATGAATAAATTTAAAATTTATGAAAACTTTTTCTCTATGTGCGATTACATTATAAAATGATTTTGAAAACCATTTATTAATCATGTGTTGTGATATGATGAATTTTTTTATGATCTTTTGTCACACATTTCGATGATTTTCATTATGTTATGGGTGGAATGGAAATTATATATCCCCGCAATGAATTAGTTAAAGATGGATATCTCATGATATAATCATTACTACAATAGAGAGTGAAAATTGTATATTTAGAGACTATATCTACTATGATAGTATTTAGAGTGAACATTGACTACTATTATGATTTGGGTAATGAAATCATTCCATAATGATAGTCATAGAAATGATGCTTGACTAATAAATAAATGATTTTATATGCGTATGGTTATGCCAAAAATCAGTTTCTTGTGACAATGTTATGCTCATATGGATCTTTATCTTTGATTTATTTCTAATTCATGTCATCTGAACTACCAAAATTAATACCATGAATCATGATTATGATAGATCATATATAGGTTATGGTTTTTCAATGACATCCTGATGTTCACATACTCTTATGCCTGTGTTGTTCTTAATTGATCATTTTTATCCCAATTGTTTACCCTTAATGTGCATATATGGGGACTATTTATAATGTATATTTTAACAATTTTATAAATAATTGTATTAATTATTAAATGTATAAAATTAGTGATATATATGAATAACTTAGTGGAAGATAATGTGGTTCATTTATGAACAAGTTGTTTATGTATCCTTGTTTCCTATCAAACTAGAATTACGTGATTCTTGAGTGGAAAATTATTCTATTTAATGATTATTAATCTACTAAAATATAATATCTATTGAGGAAGATTAAAATTTGAAACTTTTAGTATATAAAAAAATAAACAATGAAATCCTTTGGTATTCTCATATGAAAATGTTGGATGATGCATTGTTCTCCCCAAAAAGGATTCTTGTGTAATAGTATACCACTAGGTATGATGGTAAAAGTCCTTTCAAGGAGGTGTAACCACCCATATAGTTCTTCGATAGGTATCAATTATAGTCCACTTCTAAAAATTCCAGACAAATATATTTAGTATCATAGTGTAGTTTAATTATCGTGGGAAACTAGGATAAGAAAAATTTCACAAGAACCCTATGGATAAGTCTTTTTCCCAAATAACACACTAACATTTTTGGAAATGATCAAGTATAACAAAGGCTAAAACTAATTTGGGATATATTTACAGGAAATATTCAAGATTCGAACATAATATGAGTTCATTTTCATGAGTAATAACATTGATTAAATATGCCTTAGGATCATGATAACCATTTATTAGTATGAGATTGTTGATAAAATTATAATTATTATGTGGTAATAGGTAATCTATAATATTGATGAATCAAATTTGATCTTATATATGAATTCATTTATTGAAATAATTTATTAAGAAATGATAATTCATATCCTAAATAATTACATATAAAATTTGGATTGAATACCTCTTAAGATATGATGATCTCTTATCAAGTAAATTTATTATACTTTTTTTTATGTTTTTCAGAATGTGTATCCTAAAATTCATGTAATTCTCCCATAGGTTTTACATGATGTTAATTTGAGAATTTAATGGATTTATCTTAAAAAATTGAAATAAATTTCCAATTATGGGATGTCACATTTCATATTCCAATCAAAGAAATGATAATCAATTTATATAATTATAAGTAAGATTTTCCGATTGAAATCACATACATTATATGTTTCTAGATTTTTATTCAAAACATGCATATTATAACAGGTATGGAATACAATGTAATATGATAATGTAATCCAAAATGTAAAAAAAATCATAAACACCTAAAAATGATTTACCAACATTTCAATTACAAAAAATAAAAATAGATGAGACAACCCAGCTCTTCATCTCATTTCATAACCACCATATAAGATCTATTCACCAATGTATCACTATGATCATATGAAAGATCATATATCTTTTACATCCTCCACATATAAAAGGAAATTAGGAGGAAATTCCCATTCATGGGTGATATAATAGATTCCTATTCTGAGGACCTGAAAAATGTTATGGGGGAAATAGAAGAAAATATTGAATTAGTCAGCTCATCCCAATGAATGTGGAAAAATAAACCTAAAAAATAGATATATATTATCATATAAGAATCAATGAAATTAGATAATGGGGACCTCATTCTCACAACCCATCCCACCAGAACTGCCATTGAATGTCTCTATACATCTTCACTAAATTAGGACGTATAGCCAAATGATTATTGTGAAACTAAATCACCAACTCCTCTTGAAACATGAATAGAACAACTGCATATCCCTAAAAATGATGATTTGATTTCATACATCCAAGAATCCATCTATTGAATCTAATTAGGATATCTAGTAGTGTAGGAACTCATAGTTTATGTATCCTAACCGACCCTCCCTCAAACTCTGTTGAATCCAAGGTGTCGACACCATTGATTGAAGATAAGTTGTAAAACTCTCTTCCAATAGTTTTATCTTCTATAAAGTTAATTTATTCAATGTCTTTTATACATCATGAGAATGATATATCTTTATATAGAAATGTGACACTACATTAACATTCCAAGGACTATAAAATAAATCAATTCGACATCCTTATAGAATATTAAACTAGTAACCCTGACTCAGTTTGTTATCTATAATTGTGAAGACATACAAATATCTATGATGGTATGATTAAAAAAAGTTGACTACAAGAATATAGTGCCTATATATCCATAGAGTGAATAACATGAATGAAAAATCCATGTCAAGAGTCATGTTGTTATTCTCAAGTGGTCTCTACTTCCTATACCCATATGTGATCTCTCCCCACATCTACATCAACACATAGTTGAGCAAATCTCCTGATATATTGAAATATACATCATAATTCATTCCCTCATTTTTTAGTTTCAAAATAGTAGCACTAGTAATCATCGACCCCAACTATTCAAAGGATGTCCCGCACTGCTCAATCTGGTTAAACTACTTCCCATTCCATGTGAGAAAAATCAAAAGTGATGTAATACGTGATAATTAAACCATGAAATACCTATTTTCCCCTCAAAGATAATAAAACATCACACCTTTTACAATATCTACAGTGGATCCAAAGGAAGAAATGCATCAATATCATTTTGGAATACAATTAATCCATTCATAGAAATGAAATTCCAAAAAACGTTTACCACATGGATCTAGAATAGGAATTTCAGGAGTCATGTGGTCTCGTTCATGGGGTATCGACTACCTCAAATAATTAATGATCACTTCCTGCCTATGTGTAAAAATGACTTCAAGCCAATCTATAGAGGCATTTCAATACACAAAATACTCTATAACATACTTTGGTTGTCTAAAAAGAGTATCACTAATTAGAATCATCTTCAACTCATCCAAAGATCTCTGACACTACCCATTGTTGTTAAAAATCTTCCCATTTTTGTTCTTGTCAATCTATGGGGATGAAATCATGGAGAATTTCACTATAAACCTCATGTAGAACACACACAAAAACTATGAACCTATGACATGATTTTGGGTATCTCTCAATAAAGTGTCACATCAATCTTCACTATGTCCATAGTAAATCCATGTAAGGAATTACATTCCATATAAATTGAACATTGAGGATCTAAAACTGGAACACTAAGATCATCACATAAATAATGTTTCCCACATGAATGTCTAGGACCAACCTCAAGTGATCTAAATATATTTCCTATATGAAGAATATATTATTATTTCAATAAATAATAAAACATAAAATCATTATGTGATTCAATGTATTATCTTGTTCATTGGAGCCATAAACATGATGAGTGAATTCGTCAAACTAAATGGGATCACCATGAACTCATAGGGTCTATAGGCATATAGCAATTATAGATTCAAAATATAAACCTTGAAAACCCAAAAATGGTTGTATATAGACCTAATATAGATGTTTTAGAAACATATTATTACTCACAACTGATTTAAGCAGTCATTAATCCTCAACAAGCGGTGTTTTTGTTATTGTGCCCCAGTTCAAGAAGTGACACTCAAAAAAGATCTATAATATATTATCCACTTATTTCGTGAACAGAGATTTAGTTTCCAAGGGGACATACTATGTTTGATAATATCTTTCTCTAAAATTCTATCCAACTACACCCTCATAACATGGTGATCAAATGGACCCTATAGAGCTCTGAGATCTAAGGGTGCGATTGGATAACCATTGAGGGTAGGGTTTTATCTGAACTAGTGTGGTACCCTAGGAAAATATATTTTTTTATGAAAATGTTTGTTGACATATTGATTCATTTTATTTATTATCATAACAATAAGTAGAACAATATAGTTAATAATTATTTATTTCCAAGGATTGAATACCTATTTGATGATTTGTGAGGTGCCATATGGTTCTTGAAGATTGATATTTGGTCCGGCTACAACCAGTTGATTTTTTTGAGAATATTATTATAAATATAGAATTAAAATGTTTCATCATACACTAAGAGTTCCCAGTGAATTGTTTAATTATGGATAATTTCACTATTGTTTTTATGTCTCTAATCTACATGATCATCTTGTTGTACTTAAACTGATTTTTTGTTTTCTACTTAATGACATACTTATCTACAATGGAACAAAGGAGGATCATGTTGAGCACTTTATGATTGTCCTTGGATTACTTTTGGATAACTAGC
Source organism: Viscum album (assembly GCA_963277665.1). NCBI lineage: Eukaryota > Viridiplantae > Streptophyta > Magnoliopsida > Santalales > Viscaceae > Viscum > Viscum album. Next base: position 1,591,519,335 of record OY728131.1, read on the forward strand.
CTTATAGTAAGCATTTAATGTTAAAATTCATAATCTATGAGTTTCACGAATTAATTAATGTAATTTCTAATCATGGATTAGTTTTGAATATGATGAAGAATGATATAGTTCGTTCATAGAGACATTCACGATCATGTTAGTTGTGTAATGTTTTTTTGGAATGGAACAATACATCAGAAGTTTTTGGAGGATATTTGTAAGATTTTATCCACTTTGACCAACCAAAATAAAAATTTGAATCTCCATTCCTAGAATGTTAAATATCAAAGAGACGTCGAATTGTTAAAGATGAGGATTACTAGTGCTATTGTTTTGAGACTACCAGTGGAGGGAGTGAAATATTTAGCGTGTTGTGTTTCCTATAGATCCAGGATCAGATTTTTGTTGGTGAATAGAATTGAACTAATTGAATAACGGATATTATATGTCTAACCGCATGAGAAGAACTACATGACTCAAGACCATGGGTAGGAAGTGTTAGTCGTATATTGAAGGAAGTGAGGTAACAATATTTAGGGAGATAACATTATTATTTTATCAGACCATAAGAGTCTTAGGTATTTAATCATGTAGAGATATCATGACCTCAGATAGAGGAAATATTTAGAGGAACTAAATGATTATGACTATGATATTATATATACTTAATGGAAGGGAAATGTTTTGGTTTATTCCCATAGAAGTAAGGACCATTCACATCCAGTAGACATAGATTTTGAGAAATTTGGTTCATTTTATATTCCCCTATTAGAGGATAGGGGAGTATCCAATAGTGGAAAAAAACATTTAACACAACGACATTTTTCATGTCTCTTTTATATCTCTGACGTGAAAAGCTGTAAAAATCATTTTATCACATCAGTTATTGTATAACTGATGTGATAAATCGATGAGTATCAAATTTTAACATCATTTATTTTATAATTTACATATTAAAAACTATTATTAGATTTATCACATCAGTTATTTTATAACCAATGTGACATATCGAATCTAATTTCTTTATCTCATCGGTTATAAAATAACCGATGAGATAAGGAAAACCGTGGAAATTAATTATATCTGTAATAAAAGAACTGAAGTGATAAAATTACATTAATAATGTCATTTATAAAATAACTGATGTTATAAATATTTTCATCGTCTTTTATTAAAAAATCAACGTTATAATCATACAAAAAGAGTTTATCAAGTTGTCTGTTAAATATCCAATGTGATTATGATTTTAAATGATTTATCCCGCCACATATTCAGTAATTTTGTATTCATTAATCATTCGAGCTATGACTCATTTCTCTCATGTAGAAATCCTAGGAAGGATTATTCGAATTTGTTCCCTCTTGACTCGTTTTTTCAAAATCATTCAGCATATTTATTATCACTAGGGTTATTAGGTCAACTTGTAACCCTCATGTAACCCTTACACATTTAAGTCTCATTTTTTATTTTTTTGATTCCCTAAACTAGTTTTTTTAGATGTTATTTTTCTATCTTTGTTCTTTATATCATGGTATGTTTCATAGTGTTCATTTATACCATGCAAAAAATGTTCTGGTAAAATAAACCTTGGATGTGATATCATGAAAGTTTATAATTATTCTGTGTTATATCATGTGGGAGTGCAGGTACATGGGGTGTCCAAGGGGATGGGGGTGTCCACATTGGTGGGGGTGTCTAGGGGGTGGTGGGTTTCCAGGGGTGGGGGTGTCTAGTGTGTGTCAAAAGGGGTGGTGGTGGTGGTGTCCAGGGGGGTGTGGGGGTTGTCCAATTCGGTTGGGGGTGTCCAAGGGGTAGGGGTTCCCAGGGGTGAGGGTTTGTCCAAGGGGGTGGGGGTCTCTAGGGGGGTGGTGTCTAGGGGGTGAGTGGGCTGTCCATGGGGGTAAATGGTGTCCATGTGGGTGGGCGTGTCCAGGGGGTGGGGGATGTCCAGAGGGGTGGGGTTGTCCATGGGGCAGGGGCATTTATAGAGGGGTGGGGGTTGTCCATGGGTGGGGATGTCTTGGGGGGTGCTATCTAATGGGATGGTGGTGTCTAGGGGGTCTCCAAGGGGGTAGAGGGTGGTGTCTAGGGAGTGAGGGGGCTTTCCATGGGGCTAAGGTTGCCAAGGGTGTTGGGGTGGTGTCGAGGGGGTGAGGGGTCTGTTCAGGGAGTGTGATGTCCAGGGCAGTAGGGGTGGGGGTTGTGTTTATGGGGGAGGGCTGTCCAAGGGGTGGGGTGGTGTCCAAGGGGAGATTGGTCTATCCCAGGGGGTATGTGGTGTCCAGTGGTGGGGGTCGTCCATAGGGTGGGGGCTGTCCAGAGGGGTTGGAGGGTTGTCCAAGTGGGTGGGGGCTATCCAAGGGGGTGGTGGTGTCTAGGGGATGTCCAAGGGGGTGCGGAAGGGGTGGTGGTTTCTAGAAGGTGATGGGGCTTTCCAAGGGGGTGGGGTGTCCAAAGGGTGGAGGTTGTGTCTAGGGGGTGATTGGGCTGTCTAGGGGGTGGGGGTTTGCAAAAGGGGTGGGGATGTCCAAAGGGGTAGGGGGTGTACAAGGGTGGGGGCTATCCAAGGGGTGGTTTTGTCTAGGGGGTGTCAAAGGTGGTGGGGTGGTGTCTAGGGGGAGTGATGGGGATTTCTAAGGGGGAGGGGGTGTCTGGTTGGTGAACAGGGGGTGAGAGGGTTGTCCAGGGGTGGGGTGCCCAGGGGGGTGTGGGGGTGCCTAGGGAGGGTTCATTGGGGTAGGGGTGGTGTGGATCCTTGGGTTGAGGGGGATTTTCTAAGGGGGTAGTGTTGTCCAGTGGTGGGGGTGGTGTCCAGGTGTGAGGGAGCTATCCAGGGGGTGGGGTGTCTAGGGGGTGTCCAAGGGGGTAGGGGTAGGGGGTGGTGTCCAGGGGGTGTGGGTGTCCATGGGGTGGTGGTGGTGTCCAGGGGGGTGAGTGGGATATCCATGTGGGTAAGGGGTATCATGGGGATGGGGGTGTCTAGGGCTTGGGGGTGTCCAAGTGGGTGGGAATTTTTGTTTAGGGGAAGGGGGTGTCCAGGGGGTAGTAGAGTCCCGGGGGTGTCCATTGGGGTGGGGGTGGTGACCAATGGGGTAGGGGGTTGGATAGCCCCCTCACCCCCTTGACACTACTCCCCCAACCCCTCGACACCCCACCCCCATGGACACCCCCTCCCCCTGGACATGCCCCCACCCCCAGGACACCCCCTAACCGCATGGACACCCTGGACAGCCCCTATCCCTGTGGAAATCCCCTAACCCCTTGGACAGCCCGCTCTACCCCCCGGGATTTCCCTTACCCCCTTGTACACCCCCTTAGTATATATATCCCAACTATTTCATAGAAACAATAGTCATATTTTAACATCAGTTAGTGTATACCAACAGTTCCTATAGAATCGTTGGTATAGGTTTATTGCAACGATCATATTGCGAACGGTGTGTGAAACTGTTTGGGTATTCTATCCCAACAATTTTAGGGGATTTCTTAATGGTTTTAAATCGTTGGGATATGTGTACTTTTTAGTATTGTATATATACATATTTTAATATTTATACATCATATTTCATTTTTATGTAAGGGTGAATTTGTTATCCAATTTCACCAAGATGTATTCTTTGTGTACCTTAAAAAGAAAGGATGTAAGATGAATTTAAAAATGTTATATATAACTATATTTTCTTTTTTAAATCTTTTTTATGGATCTTTTTTTCAAATAAGTATAGATTTTTTTTATATTTCAAAACTTTTTAACATTAAAATTATGATTTTTTAAAATTAATATGTATTTATCTTATCTTAACTAGATGTATAAATTTGTTTTTATTGGTAATAATGAGTCAAAGATGGATTACGACACATCGAATGGGTCATGAATATGAGGAAGGTGTTGTTGCCTTTTGGGAATTTGCTAAACGAAATGTTCCAAGAAGTGACATTTTTCTTTCCATGCATGAAATGTCTGAATAGGAAGAAGATAAAAGTAGAGAGATCAAAGATCATCTGATTTTTAATGGTTTTAATCTGTGTTTTATCCCTTGTATTTGACATGGTGAAACTGGAAATAATGTCAGATCTACTAATGATGATGATTTTCCAGATGGTTACTCAAATGGAAGTGAAGAAATGATCTGTGATATTGTAGCATATCAAACTGAAATTGAACCAACAATTGCATGTCAATATGGTGAAGCTGAAAAACCATTGTATCCTGCTTGTATGGATTTTATAATTTTTTTGGAGGTGTTATGATATTTTAACTTGATGTAGAAACATGGATGGAGTGACAAGAAGTTTAACAGAGATGCTGCAATTATTGAAAGACATTCTTCCAAAATAAAAATATCATCTAGATTCACATTATACGCCCAAGAAAATATTATGCCTGATAGGATTTGGATACACGAAAATGCATCCCTATCTGAATGACTATATGATATATATGATGGAATAAGAATTTCTGTCAGAGTGTCCTGAATATGGGACATCACGGTATAAGTTAAAATTAAAATCACATCCTTGGGTATAGATTAGAAATATCCCTTCCAAATTTTGACATCTTCTAATATTTCATCATTTGAAACGTGTATTTTTTAATTCCCATGATGCGAAAAGGTTATGATGGAATGTTAATGTGCAGATATTTGATGATAAAATTTTTCATCTAGCCGATTTCCAATAATGGGAAAAAATTGATGAGCAGTATCAAACATTTGTAAATAAAATTAGAAATCTCAGACTAGGGTTATACACTGATGTAATGAATCCACAAAAAAACCCTCAGTAGCACACATAGTTCCTAGATTGTTTTATTTGTAATTTACAACCTCTCTCATGATGTATGTATGAAGTGAAAATATTTCATGTTGGGTATAATGATCTCTAGTTTGAAGCAACCCAGAAATGATCCTGTTGTTTTCATGTCACCATTGATTGATCAGTTGAAACTTTTATGGGAGGATAGTATTAGAGTGTACGATTCTTATAAAATGGAATATTTTCAATTGCATCCAGTGCTTATGTTCACTATAAATAACTTCCAAGCATATGGATAGTTGTCGGGATACAGTGTTAAGGGGAATACAGCATGTCCAATTTAAAAATAACGGAATTCATATTGTCAATTGAATCAATAGTGAAAAATAGTTTACATGGGTCATAAAATGTTTTTATCTACGTATCACTCATACAGAAGACTAAAATGGCATTCAATGGCTCACAAGAATTTGATATTTCTCCCAAACCTTTTTCCCTAATGTGTATTTTAAGAGGGTGGAAAAAACTGTGATGTGACATTGGGAAAGGCAATGGAATATTGTAATGAAAGATATATTTTGAAGAAAATGCCAATATTTTTTGAGCTACCATATTAGAGATATCGAGAAGTGAGACATAGTATTGATGTTAGGAATGTGGAGAAGAATATCTGGGACAGTTTGATTGGAACATTTCTTCAAATTAATGGAATGAAAAAATATTGGTTGAATGAAAGATTAGACATACTATCAATGGGAATACGTTTGGAGTTTCCTCCCACTCCTAATGGAAGCTGAATATTTTTCCCCCGACTTGTCATACATTATCCTTGTGGTAGAAAATAATCTTTTTTCAGAGTCTTCATGATATTAAAGATCTTCAATGTTATTCATCAAATGTAAAAAATTTTGTCTCTTTGATGGATTTTAAGTTGATAGGTATAAAATATCATGATTATCAAGTCATGATGAAACAACATATACCAGTTGCATTGCATGGAATATTTTCCATCCGTGTAAGAAAGACTATAATGAATTTGTGTTATTTTTCCAAAACATTTTCTAATAAGTTGATTAATATGAATGATTTGATCATTTTGTAAAAGGATGAAATTTCTATACTTTTTAAATTGGAAATGTATTTTCCTCCTTTTTTTTATGTAACTAGTACTCTGACCATGCAAATGCACGGGACAATTCAATTTCCATTCAAATCATCTGGTTTTGTGTCATTAAAAAAAATTTGTTGACGTTGTACTTAATATAATGTTTAGAATAAAACGACGATAATGAAGTTATTTGGATACCCATGATTGAAGGAAATGAGGGAAAGTGTAATTTTTATGGAGATAATACATGATGGAATGGAAGAGGTAGAGATAAGAAACGTAGATGAAACTAAAGGTGGAGGTGAGGGCAGAGGTGGAGGGATGAGGTAAGAGTGCGATAATTGATTGAATGATACCTAGAGATAGTTTAAATATGGAATCCAGAATTTTTAATATGGAATCCATTATTATAAATGTCCAGTGAAATAAGTGATTTCTGATAAACGGATTGTATGGACACAGAATCATTTAAACACTAAACCATTCAGATCAAATAAGAAAAATAAAAAAAATGCATACATGGGAAAGGCAATTACTAAAATAAAAAACGGATTGTGTGGACATGGAAACCAAAAACTGGAATCAAAAGGAAGACCTTATAATTTAAACACTTAAACACTGATATATGAAAACAATTGTTTATAAATAATAAGAATAAAAAAACGGATTTTCCAGACAGAAACATAAATAGTATTCAGAACACATGAGAACCAAAAAAGAAACATAATACATAGAAACCAATAAAAAAACCAAAAACATAAAACGAATACATGGAAACCAAGGAATGAAGTATGTAATAGGGTACCATAATATGTTTGTGGATGTTGTTGGGGATCCCAATAGCTGAAAACATCACACCACACTTTTTTATTTCCTATATTATAATAATGGTTAAAAGAAAATGAGCATAGAGAACAATATTAGATAAAACATGAATATAATATTACCTGACTGGTTAATGATCTATAAGCGCAATAACTCAAAAATAATAGAAGCTCCATTATGTGTACCATCACCATAAATTATATAGACCTATAATGGGACACAACTGTTATCCATCTATCATGCTGAAAATATAAAATAAGTCAACCGAAAGGTGCTGCAAAATCTGTAAAGTCCACTAAAATGGAAAACATATTTTAATATTTATACATAACTGTTTGAAATATTTGTACATGAAACATATGTGTACATTAATTTATGTACAGAAACGTGCATTTATGATCTCTTTATTGCATCTGCATTAAAATTTGAGGGACTTATGAAACCATGTTAACATATCAAAAATCATCAAAAAACCCATCATGTTTAACCTAATTAAAACAATATATCATTTCCTTGATAGCACACGTTACCTATATTTCAGTATCATATGGAAAAAATGCATTCTCAAGTGATGAACCTGCTACTTCAAAGAGAACAAGAAAAATGGGTTTAAAGAATGTAAAATGTATAACATTTATAACAGGGGTAGGATATTTCTATGGTCCGGACCCAACTTGCTCAAGTTACAAACTATGATGTAGAATTATGAAATATGATTATGTTTTTATGAATGTTTTTAAAAAATGGGTATGTTGGCTGGTTTGAATGAAATAACCAAGCATATTCAAGTTTTACCAAAAATCATCTAAATTTATGTGATTTTTTCTTGTCATGTTCTAAAATCTTGTCCGTTATGTTATATTTATCCCTGTAACAGGTAATTGAACTTGAATGTAAGTTAATGACAGATATTAGTATAAAAAATCGTAGACATGTCTAACTTTAGATGCATATATGTGACATGTTTTGGATTTTCAGTCCCAATCCTAAATGTTGGCTTCACATTATAATCATCTTTTTAGCACGAAATTGACATGATATATCATATAATAGGATAACATTTTTTCTGGACTGAGACATTTATAGTCAAAAAATTGGAAATCTAGGAACAAACATCATTGTTAAAAAAAGGTTCTTCTATTTTATAGGAATAAATCATAAGATTTCATAAAATGGGAAAGATGTATCACTAAAGGGGAACATGACTAATCTAAACATGTGAAATCTAGTAAACTGGAAACAAACATGACATAATGAAATGGGTATTATGTTTTACAGTAATCACTCATGTAGAAATAATTCATGTGATAAGAATGCAATGATATAGCTAATTTATAGAGCTGATGTCAGAATTATTGAAATATTGAACCTATTTTGTACATTATATATTCAAAAAGGATTAGTAGTAATGATATATAACCATATACTATTCTCCTACATGGCATAAAATAGGCCTCAAAATATGAAGTATTTTCCTGTCATTACCAAAAACATATCCAGCATAATTGTCACAACTTCTGAGTAATTGAAACAATATTATGCTCAAAGTATGATAGTATATTTCATGATTTGAACTATCATAATTTTCATTGAAATCTATAAAATAGATGATGAACACACCTGAAGAATTTGTTACAATGTTTTGAGTTTCATCAGTTCGAATCTGGACTGCATCATCAACACCATCTTGACCCATAAAATGTACTAAAACATCACCCATGATTTCCTAAATAAGAATGTGGGAAATGAATGTTAAAATATTTTTTTAATGAAATAATAAATGACCAGCTGCTCAATAAAAAATAATGAGTCATTGCTGAAATGAAATACAAGTTTTAAAGGCCTAAAAAACCATTCACTCTTCAAATTAAATACATCCAAATATAAATGACAGTATATGTAGTATAAAAGAAGATCAAAGACAATATTTAATGAAATTACACAGTACGGACAACTCCACAGTACATACAACTACATTAGAAATTGAAGGAATGATGAGATTATATGTGAAAGAAAGTAGTAAACTGATGGTACATGTTGTCCTTAGAATAGTTCATTTTATGTGCCAAGAAGATGCGTACCTTTGTGAGACTTTCTGAAAAAACATCCTTCTCGTAAATCTTTCATGAGTTGTCCCACCTTAATATTGAATATTCGCGAATGAATGTGAGGATAGTCCGATGGGCGTAGATTGTGAAATTTTAAAAATCTTGAAACTTCAGGCCACATGGGATTGCATGTAAATGTTAGAAGAAGATCTGGATAGCCATCCCAATTGCAGATTGACATAGCATCTTAGTAATTCTGAATCATATATCTCGGGCCGCCTGTAAATGAGGAAGGTAAGATGATTTGCTTCCCACACATAGAGCCATCTCAGTCACCTCTAAGAAAAGCATCTTGCAAACCATTGTATAGTTCATCTCTCAAATGTTTCTGATTGAAGCGAATAAAACTAAGTCTTTGAGATTCAATCATTGTATATCCTTTGACAATAAATTGTTGAAGCAGCCTCCTAGAATGAAGTAGGCAAGATGAATCATTGTAACAGAATTGAAGGTGAAAAGAGAAATATTCTCTCATTGTAACTTTACTCCTTTTTTCACTTTGATTTAATGGTGTCACATGATGGGATATGTTATCAACATATCCATCCTCTCCTACTGTAAAAATAAATGGATATTGTAGAGGCAGGTATAGAGGGTGAATCTCATCTACGTGCTGAAATTAGCCACTTTTTCTTTGAATGATGACATCTCTCTGATGATTTAGAACTTCAATGTCGCCAATAATCATCATTGCAATCTCAGATGTAGTTTGTAAGATGTATCTTTGTGTATCAGCTCCTCATTTTTTAATTAGTCGTAGCTTTAAATTTGTAGTGCCAGTACTATCAATAACACCCCTAGCCATTCTGATGTGTCGTGCTAAAGCATTTATTTCGTGGATCATTTCCTGTATTTTGAGAACAACAATTAACTATATAACAGAGCTTTGATTTCTGTCATCGAAGCTGCATATGGTAGTTTTAAGTTAAAATCAGAGGACGTAAAAAATGATAATTTACCAGTTAATAAAGTAGTCACCTGATAGAACATAATCTGTTGTGAGCTTCATTTGCAGTTTCATATAAATATAGTTGTGAAAACTCCAGTGGTTGTCCTTCATGGGGACATAAACTTCCAATACGATGGTAGTTTTTTCCATTTAATCTAAATAAATGCGGAGACTGTCCACAGTTCACAGATTTTTCTACGTTACCACCCAATGATGTGAATGCAAACATTGAATTGTAAATATTCATGTGATCTTGGAATGTTTTGGAATGTGTACAAGATGTATTGAAAAGTAATGTTCTAAGGTATTCTGGACAAGCAGGCAGTTGCTGAAAAGCAATTTTTTCATAGGGAGCAACATAAAGTAAATCGTGGGATATGTCTGTGGCTATATTTTTTAATCTTTTCTTCATACCAGAAAGCTGAACCACAGTACTGACAAATGTTAGAAGGGTCTCCATTGTCTGAATATTCTGTAGGATCAGAGTGTAAGTATATTTAATATTGATGGGAATAGAAATATCATACTAATTCAAATGTCTAGAAATAAAAGTTAGACAATTGAGTATAACATAAATGTATATAACCTGTTCCTTCAAGAGTTGTGTCCAAGTTCATTAAAGTAGTACATTCTGTTGTAGTCTAATTCAATGTTTGCAGTTCCTCGGGTGGATATGAAGTACCTTCATTCCATTGTGATTAATTTAAAAACAATAATGTAAAACATACTTTGGAAGTGTTTATTATTGAAAATAAAATGTAATCTATGAAAGACCGCTGTAGTTTATAACAGGAGGTATGTCGTAGTATGTTGAAGTAGTATTTTATGTCGTCGTCCGAGTCATGGCTTGTTGTTCATCTTGGAGTTCAGTAGTACCTGCATGCTAGCATTGTTATAACAACACCATTCGTGATATTGTTAATGCAACTTATAAATTGTAATTATATAAAGACATATAAATCAAATGCCTGAAATGGTAGTTGGATTGTAGTACTCGCTCATGGATGGAAATGGAACGCGGATTCCGATATCAGTATACGATGCACTGTTCATTATTGAAGGTAGATGTGCTGTAATTAATTTTGAACCGTCACAGAGGATTTCATCCCCTGAACTGAAATGTCCTTACCGTGACGAGGAGGCATCAGATGATTTCGTAACAGTATCTGCAGACATTGGTCGTTTATTTTTTCTGTTTGATCCACTGTATATTGTTGACATATCCGAACATTATTGGGCGACTGTGTAATAGGGAGATTAGAAGTCTTATCAAGATAAGATTGTGTTTTTTGAAGTACAATGTAAATATATATAAAGTGCAGATAGTACAAAGAATTTATCGTTGCTGCATATAGGTGAAAATGGAATGCATCTTCGTAATTCTATTTAATTAACTGGAGTGAAAACTTCAGCTATATATCATAGTCCCCCAGTTAGTTTTTCCTTAATGGTCACAATATATTTGGAATATAACTGGAGTGACATTTACTAGGTATTGGTGAATAAGGCAAGCAGATTCCATGTTGCCTGCCAACTGTTGGTGTCACAGGTTCAGCTGTATTATTGTTTTCAGTATACAAACGGCCTGTGGAATTGTAGACATCATAAAATTGAATGTTGATTGATGAGAAATAAATAAACAGTATTAGGTATACTGGGAAATCAGAAGACAACCTGATTATCGTTTCTGTCGTAGCAATCGTCTTTAAAGTCGTCCATCTTTGTATTTCGATGGGGATTGAATCCTTAGTGTCGTGTATATTTTTATATGATTGTAAAGGAAAATAACAAAACCAAAAAGCAGGAAACCCGTGAATGTGTTGAGATGCTTAAAAATATATATTCCACAGAAAAATGTGCTTTAGAATGTTCATATATTCACAGTCACCGGATTGTATGTCAGAACGCAAAAGTTGACAGTTTCACACTGGAAGTAGTCTAATAGAAGCTGTGATATATTTAAGCCAATGATGGTAAATAGGCGATAATATAAAACATGGGTAACTGGATGTAGGTATTCTGACAATGAGGAGGACATACAGTGTGGATACGTGCTTTAAAAGGTAGTAGGTATACTAATATTGAATGCATGGTTAGTACAAAATGTCATCTTATAGTAACTCTAGATAATATAATTCTCTATTGAATTTTCATCAAATTTATTCAATTTTTTTTACTTGAATAAACATGAGTCGCATAAAAGACTATAGTACAGGAAAACATAAGAAAAACAGTTTGAATGATGATGGATGGAGAATATTTAGTAGTGAATACGGATGGAAGACCGTAACTAAAAATTCTATAAACCTGAATAATCATTGTATTGTGATTGCAATGATCCGTAGTTATACCGAAATCAAAGAAACATATATAGACTACATAGAAAATATGAAAACAAATCTGCAAATTGAATGTAACACAATGCAGTAAAAGGTACCCAGATATGGATGGAAGTTTCACAGTGTTGTGCAAAGTGAGACTACACAGAAGTGATAAAAATTATTTTAAGCTGACTCCTTCGGACATCATATGGTAGAATGGAGGATTTTGTACCTCTATTCGATGTTGGGAGCTTGCCTAGATAGAAACCAAACCTCCATGATGCAAGACCGGCTGCACAGGTTAACAGGTGATGATTGTTTCCTTCACCGTCGTCGAAAATAACTGGTAGGAAGAAACCCTTATCTGGATGGAAGAGTAGAAATCACGTCGGGTACAGAATGACCTCGCGGGAGGTGTGACATAGATGAGGAAGACTGTATCGCTGATTATTGTCGAAGATAGCCGGAATGTCGAGACCCTAAATCAGATGGAAGAGTGAATATCTGACAGGGAGGAGACCGATTCGAATCGTGGGAGGGTCGACTTCTTAGATGAATGATTTCAAGATGGATGGGAGGAAGATGGTACTAAGGTTGAAACCCTAGAAGTTAGGGTAGATGCTAGAACGTGCGGAGGGATGGGGGAGTGGGGGGCACGAATGAGTATCGGGGGGGGGGGGGAGGAAGAAGAAATGTGAGGGATTTTGGATGGGTGGATGCATGGAAGACTGGTGGGGTGACACGTGGGGGTAAAAAACCTTATTTAGTAGGTATATATGTGGTGCATTTAATGATTCATCTGGTTCCAGAAATAAATCTTTGTTGGCCTGTATATCAACATTGGATGTAACATTTTGAAAGCTATATGAAAATATTAAAGGGGTATGTTAAGAATCTATATCGACTGGAAGCCTCCATTATTGAAAATATATTTATGAGGAGGTTTCATAGTTTTGTATGAGCTATATGCCTATGGTGGGGAACATAGGTTTGCCTCTATCTCTCTATGAATGAGTTAATAATGGGAGAAATGAGATTTGTCTCTTGAAAGTCAAATCATTGTCAGCTGAACAGATGAAGAAGATAGAATTATAAATCTTGAATAACATAGCTCATGCTCAACCATATATCACATTTTATATAAGTTATTTGATACAATGTGATCCAAATAAGAATGAAATGTGGATTTTGAATGATAACAACAAAACATTTTTGTCATGGTTTAAAAATACCTTTCGTAGAAGATCAGATGTATCAGATACATTAAGATGGTTAGTGGGTGGTCCATGTTTAAATGTGAAAACATGGTCTAGGTAAGTCATTAATGGCTATACATTTCACACGAAATCTCAGGACAACAGAAGTGCAGTTTAGAATAGTGGTGTATTGGTTTTGGTAGAAGCAATGCATTTTTCGAGTTCTGAATAAAAAACCCAATTTATGCATCAAGTGCATATTATGGAGTCATCGAAGAACTATGGGGGGTTGATTACATTAAAATTACAGTTCATGTTCATAACAGAGAATGGTTTATCTTTAACAAAAGTGACAGACAAGATGAATTTCAAATGACAGTTGTTAATCCAAATAGATTTGAAGACACATCAAATTATATTAGAATTGCAACACATGCAAAACATGTTTTCTATGTATTTTTTCAATCAGATATGTAGTGGTCTTTTGTTTTACAAGGGAAGAAACAATATTTTGGTGAAGATCAACTTGATGAGGATGCTTATTTATATGAGATCACTACATTCATGGAAAGAATAACAGAACATAATGATGAGTATGTTGAAGACATTGTTTGTGTAATAATGGATGATCATGATGAAGTAATTTGGGAAAACAAATCCATTTTTACATTCCTAATATTATAGGTAACATGATTTTTTCATGTTTACATATATTATTTTCATAAAATGTTAGATATTTTAATTTTTTTTCTATTTTAAAATGCGTATGAAAACAAATAATTATATGTTTTTGTTTATATTAATTTTGATTAGTTTAGTTTATCATGTTTACCATTATATAAATTATATATCTATTATTTCTATTGAATTAATATTACTTTACTTGGATTACCATGTCTACCCTGTTTACCAGGTCTACCTTGTTTACCATGTTTACCATGCATACCATGTTTACCATGTTTACTTTGTTTACTATGTTTATAATGTTTACAATAGTTTACCATTTTTACCATGTTTACAATGTTTTCCATGTTTACCATGTCTACCATAGTTTATCATAGTTTAACTTTACATAACTTATATTTTTTTTAATTTTTTTGAATTAAAATTACACTACCATATTTATAATGTATACCATTTTTACAATTTTTTAACATGCTTACCATATTAACCATGTTTACTATTGTGTAACATAGTTTAATTTATTATTTTCTGGTTACATTAGTATTGTAATATTTCAATTTGTATATTTGTGAAGTAGAGTTTGTTATTTTTTATTTGAAAGATAATTAAAAATGAATCTTTTGATCAACCACATGATTATGTAGATGAGAATAATGATCATACCTCTAGGGGGAACATTTAAATGCTCCTATTTATATTCCCCAATCATCCTATATTATCCCATAATGAAAAATTAGTGTTCAAGAATATGTAATTTTGGGTGCACACGTTTACCAAAATTATCACATTCTCGTACACATAACTAGAGGATACTCATTGAGTTTGAGGAGAATGATATTCATAGAGGTCCAAATAAAATAGATTTTATGTTTTTTGTATGAACTCATGGTTATACAAATGAAATAATTTATTATTATGATTGGATAGTTTTAGACAAATCGATAATATCTCATTTGTGTGAGATGATTTTGTTAAGATATTTTTCTATGGTTTTCCTATTCATTAAATGTTTCTAGTATATTATGTTTTACGTCAACTTTATTAGATGGAATTTGATTTTCTTTAAAATGGAGGAGTCAGGATGAAATGCATACTGATGGATGCTAGGAGATGAATTGATTTCGAATAAACCCTCGAATCTGATATCATTTTTGGTCATAGGAGACATGAAAATCCATGTCATAAGTATCCTTTCATAGATGAAACAAATAGAGTCTGTTTGTTTAAAGTAGAAGAATAAATTCGTTTTTGGAAAGGGAAATGTAAAATTTTATATTCTTTCTTATATAAATGATCTGATTAATGTTTTGTTAATGATGTATTATTCTTAATTTACCACAGAAAAGGAAATGTCATCAAGAGATCCAATCTAAAAAAATATTCCTTCATTTTTTTTCTTGGGGATGGTAAACATTATTGCAAAACACATGATGGTGGAAAATTTACAAAAACAGAGATGCGCCTTCCAACTCTGGAGAGGTTTCCCCTCCATCCCCTCTAACTAGACATGAAAAATGGAAGAGAGATCGGATGGGAAAAAGGGGTCGATGTATTCTGGAATAATCGAGAATCTTGGATAAAAGGATTGTAATATATTTATTTTATTTATTTAAGGGAAATATATTCATTATATAATTTGAATCATTACAAAAATGATCAATTAATTAAAACAGGATTCTCTTGAGGAGTAGAGCTCACAAGGGGGTATTTGCAGCTATTGGATGGCAAGATATTTTATTTGCATCATTGGAAAAGCTCTAACATCATGGTCGTGTATGAGGATATATGAATGTTGTACTATTAACAAAAGCATTGCCACGTTCTTCAACTTCATCCATTGAGGGTGTTTATAGAAAAATAGAATACTTAGTGGCTGATGGTCATAATATTAATGTGATGATGGGGGGAAAATTATAGCGTCAGTACCATCTATGTTTATTGACATGAAAATACAATTTTAGACTGTAGCTCCCACTACTCCACCTCCCCTAGTAGAACCCATTATTTATCCTCCACCTCTGCCAGTAGCTCCCACTCCTCTGCCACGCCTTTCTACATATTATGATTTTTATCTTGATTATCCTCAACATCATATAGATTCATATGGGCTTATATAATTTATAGTAGATACAGTTCATCATCAAAATATAGAGGTAGAGCATCATAGGATCACTGTATATGATACTAAAGATAGATCATCTCGAGTAGCATTACCTATAGATGATGTGATGACAGTTGGACATTGTGTCATCCATTTTTTAAATTAGTCATCGAGTCTTCTACGACTCATGACCATAGATTTATGTATGTTATACATTCTATTTTTTATAAATGTTGTTTTAAAATTTGAAAACTAATATATTTTTCTAATTATTTTTATAGGAATACTTCAAAGGAAAAGAAATATTGTATAGACAACAACAAAGACCATTAGTTATGACATCAAATATAGATTTTATTAGAAATTACAGATTTTCAAGATATTCAAAATTTTTGGTGGAAAATTATGGGTTTCCAATGGAAGGTCATGTTTGTGGACATGAAATAAATGTGGGGATTTTGAAAAATAATATCATGGAACTTTTTAATAGAGATAATTGGGCACCAATGTGGTGAAATTTTTTTTCCATGTATGTCTTAACAACTTTTCCATGCATTATATTTATTAAAAGTGTGTACATATGTCTCTTTTGTATTTGTCATCTTTATAATATGTGCTAGAATAATGAGCAAATAGATTTATATGGATTCATGGAACCACATTTTATTTACACTTTATCATATGCATTGGATGAGGAACCAAGAATGATTTATATTGTCGAAATATTTGAACAGAATATAATCCCACAGTGTTGGATGAATCTTTTTTGTGAGAGGTATGAAACATCTCTCTGGGAAGTATTTCATATTCATTTAACATAAAAAACCACTAACATTAAATTTTCTTTTATTAGTTATCATATGATGTTAGGTGTTTTTCCAAAAATAGAAAACACATAATTGGATAGTCTCTGTCCGTGGAGATGTGTGGGAACGATTTAAGAATATGTTGGATAAGTAAGTTTCAATTTTATAATAGTTTTATTTATTATAATAAAATAAAAAATTATCTCATTCGTATTATGTTCTAAAAGGGGATGTGTCTACATTTAAAAAACACAATGAAAAGGTGTGCCACGATCAAATATAAAAAAGTAAAGGTAAATATCCATTTATAAATTTTTACTTTTTGATGTATTACGTAAATATTTTTTTTTGTACAAACACAAATTTAAACTGAATTTTTATTAAAACAAGGCTTTTTCGAATACAGATATTATATGTTAATATTTATCAATGAAATAATTACAACTGGAACACTTGTCAACATTGACATGGTAAGATTTAATTTTAAATATTTCCATAATATTTCATTGGATTTATTAATTATACATGTTAACTAATGTCCACTAAATTTGTTACAATTTGATGACCCTCAACCCTATACTACTGAAGAGGTCAAACACATACAAGTGGAATGGTCAAATTATTTTACAGGTTTGATATGATTTTAGTTGGCTTATAGTGTAAACTGTAATTTTGAATATAGTCAATATAATGGTGTATTTGGTAGTCGTTTAGTTTGGATTTAGGTTTTTTTTAGTTTACATAGTATGTTTTGAAATATATATATGTTATTGTTTAATTTTTCTTT
Organism: Viscum album; assembly: GCA_963277665.1. Lineage (NCBI taxonomy): Eukaryota > Viridiplantae > Streptophyta > Magnoliopsida > Santalales > Viscaceae > Viscum > Viscum album. Next base: position 1,591,536,954 of record OY728131.1, read on the forward strand.
TCTTTTTGTTTTTTTATGTTTATGATAGTTTTTCTAGTATGTATTCTGGTCATTAGGGGGGGTTCCAGGAGTGTAGGGGTGTCCAGGGTGTCCATGGGTGTGGGAAGGTGTCCAGGTGAGTGGAGGGCTGTCCAGAAGGTGGGGGTTGTCCCAGAGTGTGGGGGGTCTATCCAGGGGGTGTCCAGGATGTGGGGAGGTGTCTAGTGGGGGGGTCCAGGGGTGTGTGAGGGATGTATCGTGGGGTAGGGGGTGTCCAGGGTGTCCATGGGTTGGGAGGGGTCAAGGAGGGTGGGAGGAATATTCATGGGAGTGGGGGATGTCCTGGGTGGTTAGGGGGGCTGTCCAGGGGGAATTTATGGGGTGTATAGGGTGTCCATTGGGGTGGGGTGGGGGTTTCTAGGGGTGTGGGAGGGATTTCCTGTGGGGGTGGGGGTGTCCAAGAAGTCCATTGGTGTAGGAAGATTCCCAAGAGAGTAGGAGGGATGTCCATGGGAGTGGGGGTTATCCAGGATGGTAGGGGGCTTTCTAAGGATTTCATGGGGCATGGGGATGTCAAGAGTTGGGGTGGGGGTGGGTTTGGGATCCAGGGATGTGGAAGGGCTATCCAGTTGGGTGGGAGTATCCACGAGGTTTTGAGGTTGTCCAAGAGGGTTCTAGGACAATCTAAGGGGGTGGGGGTTGTCCACGAGGGTGGGGGGGTTCATGGGGGTGTTCAATGATGTGGGGGTGTCTAGTGGGTGGGTGTTTCCACGGGTGTGGGAGTCTTTTCCAGTGGGGAGGTGGTGTTTGGGGAGTCCATGGGTGTGGGAAGGTGTCCAGGTGGGAGGGGGCAGTCGAAGGGGTTTCAAGGGTTGTTGGGGGTGTCTGGTGGGGTGGTGGGGCTTCAAGGGGTGTGGGAGGGTTTTCTAATTGGGTGGGAGTGTCCAGTGTGTCCATGGGTGTGGGATGCTGTTTTGGAGGGTATAATGGTTGTCTAATTGAGTGGGGGTATGATCAGGAGGGTGGGGGTCATGGTTTCATTGGGGCAGTGAGGGTGTCGAGGAGGGAGGGAGGGCAGTCTAGGGGGTGGGGATGTCGAGGAGGGTGGGGGATATCATATGCGTGTCTAGCGTGTCGTGTGGGGTGGGGGTATCTAATGGTGTGGGAGGGTTTTCCAGTGGGGTGGGGGTGTCGAGGGTGTCCATGGGTGTGGGAAGGTGTCCAAGTGGGTGGGAAAGCAGAACATGGGTTGGGGGATGTCTAGGAGGGTGGGGGTGGTGTTCAGGGAGTTTCCAGGGGTGTGTGTTGGTGGTGGTGTGCATGGGTATAGGGAGGGTTGTCCAGTGTGGAGGTAGGTTTCCATGGTGTCCATGGGGGTGGGAGGGTGTCTAGGATGGTGGGAGGGCTATCCTATAGAGTGGGGGATGTCCATGAGGGTTGGGGGTTTTCCTGGGGGTGTCTTGTGGAGTGGGGTGGTTTCCATGGGGTGTAGGGGTGTCTTGGAGGGTTTAAGGGATATCTTGGGGTGGGTGGGGGTGTCCGGGAGGGTGGGGGATATTCGGGGATGTCTAGGGGTGTGGGGGTGTCCAGTGGGGTGGGGGATTTTCAAGGTTGTGGGAGGGTTGTCCATTTGGGTGGGGCTGTCTGTGGAGTCCATTGGGGTGGGAGGGTGTCCATGTGGGGGGAGAGTTGTCCCTGGGATAAGTGGGCTATCCAAGAGGGTGGGGGCTGTCCAAGGGTGTCCAAGGGTGTGGGGTGTCCAAGGGGTGAGGGTTCCTGGGGTGTTGGAGGGTTGTAGAGTTTAGTGGGGGGAGTGTCCAGAGTGTCCATGGGGGTGGGAGAGTGTCTAGGAGGGTGGGAGGGCTGTCCAGAGTAGTGGGGGATATCATGGAGGGTGGGGGCTATCTAGGGGGTGTCCAAGGGTGTGGGGGTGTTGTAACATCCCAAGTAAGTAATGAATAATAGATATTTTTATCTATGTCTATTAATGATTAAGATAGTGTTATAGAGGCTTAAAATGAAAATAAATACAATCTTATGCATGGAATACACTAATATTCTTAAAAGATTGTTTTACTGCCTTTTGATGGAAAACCATTTTTGAATCTATATTTTGACAATTTTATAAACTATATTTTTCAAAATAAACTTATTCTTTATTATTGGGACATCAAAATTTACCTTGTGTGAATTTTTGGTATTTTTCTGACAATGTTCATTTTTTAATGAATAGTGAAAAATACTGCATTTTACATCAAAACTGCTTTTTAATCTAATTTATTTATATGATTAGATTATTTTTTGAATTGGTTTTGAAGTGAAATTAGAATATATTTTTACCATTTTATCCAATGGTGGTCATTGGAATCAATTTCACTTTGAAATTAGACTTAAACTGGTGTCAATCTTTTGATACTTATTGTTTTGTAAAAACACGCTATTTTCTCTGGCAGCGGGAATTAATTATTAAATTAATTAATGTGACCTATATGTTTTGAATTTTGTAAAATAGACTTCATTTTTGAATTCGGAATATCAAATATACCTTAGGGTGATTTTTTGGTAATTTTCTGAAAAACGTCAATTTTTGATGAATAGTGAAACCACTAAGTGGTAATCAAGCAAACCGATTTTTCAATTAAATGAAAGTTTACCACTAATGTGTATTGAATTTTTAAAATCCGACATACATGGTTTTCATTAAGAAGTAAAATGTGGTTCAATGAGATTATAATAATTTTTTGGTGAATAGTAACTTATTAAGTTCTTAATCGCGATTAGTGGTAATTAGTGTAGTTTAAGGTATAAATAATACTTTAATAAAATGAAATGACCTAGGCACATGTACCAACCTCATTGGTTGTGTCATGGCCGACCATGAAATGCCATGGGTCAACTTGGGGACCCCATGGATACATTTTTGTTGGGAAATGACATAAATTACTTTTTATTTAATGTTAAAGTGAAAATGACACAAACATAATATGTTTTACGAAAACAATTTTTAAGTGGGGTTATACAAGTCCATATTTTGATTATAAATAGTCATTGGAAAGATAAAAATATATCCTATATCATAGTATTTTTTATATAATTTTTAGAAATTAAATAAATTTAATTATTTATGACATAATAATGATGCATCGATGATATCATTATTTGACGATTTAAATAAAATATAAAGATAATGTAAAATCTATGAACTACACATGTCCAAAACCAATTGGATGAGTGTATTTCGAACCCTTATCACCTTATCCACGAAGTCTATCAATGTGGGACCTTTTAAAACAGAAACACATTTTCAAATAAAGTAATGTTTCTTTACTTTCCAAAAGTGCCCCTCCTCTCCTCTTATAAAAGGCCCCCACCTCTACCTCATTTCACACACTCTTCAAGCCTTTGGCTCGTCCAACCCCTGCCCATTTTCTCTCTCCACATCCCTCTCCTCATCCTAGAGGATTCCCTTTGGGCAGAATCCTTTCAAAGGAAGCCTTTAGGCTCAACTCAAAAGGAGTTACACTTTTAAAGGTAATTCATTCTCTCATGTTCATTTGTTTTATTTTGCTTCTCCAACCCCCTAAACTCTTATTATTTACTTCCTTTGTAAAAACAACAGTATCTTCAATATACTAGGATTTTGTTATAAGATTTATTTGAGCTACACTCTCACACAACTACATCAAATGGTTAAAGAACATACGGTTTCCGTGGATGGCGAAATTCTGCCTCCCGAAACGATGATTTTTCAATACTCATTTAACACCTTCAAAGGTGGCCATAATGATGTCACTATTTTTATATATGATATATAATATGTTTATGTTTTTATTAAGCTTCTGTTTTTTTCATTTTTGGCATACCTTTATGGTTTCCATTATGGGTAACCACGATATCTTCATTTTCGGAAGTGCGGACTACCGCCCCCTCAAAGTGATTTGATTTGTTAAATACCATATGTGGGACATATAAAGGATGGAACTATGATATTATATATGATTTTATACTGGAATTATAATATACTCTTATATCATTATGATTCAATTCCAGAAAATATGAAATAGAAATGAAAGTAGCGTTCATGCGTACGTACGGCTTACCGTCTCCATGAACGGTGTATTTCATTTCTTACCTCTAAATGATTATGTAATGTTATAAATGAATGTATGTATTGGATATATATGACATATATGATGTCTACATCATGAATATAATTATGGATATAATGAACCTTTGACCAAATTAACAACATGTAAGTGTAAGAAGTCTATTTTTGACTTAAGAACCAAATACTGACAAAATGAACATTATTAACTTAACTGATTACATGATGTTCATAACATGGTATAAAAGGAATAATGAACTTGAAAAAGGTTCATAAGCAAGTAGAGATTAACTCATGTTTATTATTCAGGATATTAATGAACGGTCGGGTCAAGTCGGATACGAGGTATGGGACTTCGTCTCAATCTCCTTTCGTTGAGGCATATTTTATTTTATACACAACTTTCTTTTATACGGTGTATAAACCCCTTTGACTTTTACGTTTATTCAAAAGGAATCTTTTTTATACGAAGCGTTTACTAAACAACAAAAGGGAATGTTTTTGTCGTACGTATGCGGCGACAACGACTTCTCCGCCGTCGTGACCGTTATTTGAGTTTCGGCTTCCTCTACAAGCCATACCTTCTTTTTAAAAGAAAAATAAATACCATGTTTTACTTTTATTTTATTTTAGTATTGAAAATGGTTTTCATAATGTTTTTATATCAATGTGTTTTATTGATATCTGGTGATTGAAATGTGGAAATTTTATGTTTCCTTTATGCATGTTTTATGTGATATGATTATGTTATGGTTCTTGGGCATTATTATGAAGATGGGTGGTTCCGTGATAAACTATGGGCGGGTGAGCCCGATATAGCTCTCCAATGCATTGGGTAACGCGAAGGAGTGAAACGTTAAGGTTTCTCCGAAGAGATTTTAGGGAATATACTGTGATGAGTATTTCAAACGTAACCAAGAGGGTTACTCCCGACATAAGAATGTTATGAATGCCTCAAGTTACCTTTATGTCTTATGATTTCTATGATTTATTCATGGTTTTATGAGGTATGTTAAAGTGCCAATGTTTTATGGGTAATGTATGATTTAATTCTTATGTATATATGAACTCATGTTTCCTTTCCATGTTTTTTTCTTATAACCCATACTGAGTTTTTATACTCATCCCAAGTTTTTGAAATGGTTCTCACAGGTCAAGGGAAAGGTACATGATAAGATGATAGAGTCAACAATGTGTCAAGAAATAATCCATGTTCTATTTTAAATGTGTTTCCATTGATGGGAATGAAGAATAATATCTTTATGTAACCACTTTGTTTATATGTGGAATGTAAGGCAACATTTATGATATAATTCCCTAAAACTCTAAACCTGAAAAGATCCTTAATGTGAAATCTTGTAATAACTCAAGAATAAGAAAGGTTTAAGGCTGGGGCCTTATAGTTGGTATCAGAGGTCGGTTTAGATAACTTTAGGAGTTAGAATTCTATTAAATGATTATCCAAAAATAGTTTTTTTTCGAAATGATATAGCATTTAAAGATTACCATGTTGCTTCATCTAAGACATGTTTGTTCAGAATGGTTTTCCGCAGAGGAAACAGGGAAGCAGTGCTAGGAAGGCATACAGAAGGAAATAACCTTCCGAATCAGCATCCTAAGATGGTCGGAATTGGAACTGAACAGTTTGTTGCAGTAATGGTGCAGTTGACTCAAGCGATAAATGGCGGTGGTATCTATGCACGAGATCAGCCAGATCAACCGCAGAGGAACATGTCAGTGGTGGAACATTTCATGAGGCAACATCCACCATCATTCAGAGGATCATCTGACCCTGTGCTAGCTGAAGGGTGGATTAAAGCACTGGAGAAGATTTTTGATGTCATGTGATGTTCAGACAATCAAAAGGTTAGTCTTACTATTTACCATTTGGAGGGTGAAGCATATCAGTGGTGGTCCATGGTTAAAAATATCAGGGACGCCGAGGAGATTGATGCTCTTGACTGGGATGAATTCAAAGGTATGTTTCTTGAGAAGTATTTTCCTAAGGCAGTTCGACTTAGGATGGAAAAGCAATTCTTAGAATTGAGGCAAGAGGAAGACTCAGTGGCTGCCTAGGAAGAAAGGTTCACTCGATTGGCAAGGTATGCTCCAAATTTTATCCGGGACCTTGATAGTAAAATAAATCATTTTTACTCAGGATTAAATCAAAAATATCGAAGGGCATTAGCTTCTCGTGAGTTTAAAAGTTTTGAAAAGCTTGTTCGATGTGCTGAGAAGGTGGAAATGGAGTTTGCCGATGACCAAGTTTTCTATAACAACTAGAAGAAGAAGAGACCGAGGGGGGCAGGAGAAAGGTAAGAATTCTTCAAAAAAGTCTGATGGTAAGAGAACTAAGTTTCCAGTTTGTGATAAATGTGGCAAAAGGCATGCTGGGGAATGTCTTCTGAATTCTGGAAAGTGCTACCGATGTGGTAAGATGGGACATAAGGCTCGTGATTGCACTGAAAAGGATCAAGCTGAAGGTAAGAACAAATTTGATTTACAGTTAGTGAAGTGTTATAAGTGCAATGAGATGGGTCACTATGCAAATGAGTGTCCGACAAGGAGCTTGAGTGATGGGAAGCAGTTAGACTACAAGCAGAAAGGGGTGGTGAAATCCTTTGCAACTACTTCAGCAGATGTCGGTCCATCAAATGAAGTTGTATCAGGTACTTTGTTTGTTTTTTCAGATTATGCCAGTGTGTTGTTTGATTCGGGGTCTACACATTCTTTCATCTCTGAAACCTTTTCTAGTAAAATGGGAATACCATCTCAAGAAATGACTCCTGAACTTTTGGTAAAAACACCTGGGGGAAGTGTCGAGGAAAAAAGAATTTATAAGAATCTTCCTATCCTTATCTGTGGAAAGAACCTACTTGCAAACCTTATTGTTCTACCTCTAGTTGAGTTTGATATTATCCTGGGTATGGATTGGCTCTCTATTTACCATGCTAAGATTGACTGTAGAGCTAAAGAAGTTTCTTTTCAGAAAGACTTTCAGTTTGTTTACAAGAATGAACCCTTACTTTTGATAACATATCAAGAGGCCGAGAAACTTGTAAAAGATGGAAATGAATGTTACCTTGCACACGTCGTTGAAAATAAAGGAACTGTTCAGATTAATGATGTGCCAGTGGTAAATGAGTATCCTGATGTTTTTCCAGATGAGTTGCCTGGAATAATACCAGATCGGGAAGTTGAGTTTACTGTTGACTTAGTTCCTGATGCTAAGCCAATTTCAAAATCCCCTTATCGAATGGAACAAATTGAACTTTTAGAGTTGAAGGAGCAATTTCAAGATTTATTAGAGAAAGGTTTCATTAGACCTAGCACATCACCATGGGGTTCTCCTGTTTTATTTGTTAAAAAGAAAGATGGTTCTATGAGACTTTGCATTGATTATAGAGCGTTGAATAATATCGCTGTTAAGAACAAATATCCTTTGCCTCATATCGATGATTTGTTTGATCAGCTCCAGGGAGCTCAGTTTTTTTCAAAGATTGACTTGAGATCGGGGTACCATCAGCTGAAGGTAAAGGAGGCAGATATTCCGAAGACCGCATTCCGTACGAGATATGGCCATTATGAATTTGTAGTAATGCCTTTTGGGCTAACCAATTCACCTGCTGTATTCATGGACTTAATGAATAGAATTTTCCATGAGTTCTTGGATAAGTTTGTGGCGGTTTTCATTGATGATATTTTGGTGTTTTCTAAAAGTAAAGAGGAGCATGAAAAACATTTAAGGGTTATCATGCAAACCTTAAAAGAAAAGAAACTGTATGGGAAATTCAGCAAGTGTGAGTTTTGGTTGCAACAAATTTCTTTCCTTGGTCACATTGTTTCTAAAGATGGAATAAATGTTGATCCTGCAAAAACAAAAGTTGTGGAAGATTGGCCAAGACCCACAAATGTAACCGAGATTCATAGCTTCCTTGGTTTGGTGGGCTATTACCGAAGGTTTGTTAGAAATTTTTCACGGTTATCTAGTCCAATGACTAAGCTAACTCGGAAGGGTGTTAAGTTTATCTGGACAAAAGAATGTGATGATTGTTTTCAGGAATTGAAAAGAAGATTGGTGAATGCTCCAGTTTTGGCACTACCTTCCAGGAATGGTGAGTTTGTTATATACAGTGATGCTTCATTGAAAGGACTTGGTTGCGTCCTAATGAAGAATGATCAGGTAATTGCTTATGCTTCACGACAGTTGAAAACTAATGAGGTAAATTACCCTACACATGATTTGGAATTAGCTGCTATTGTTTTTGCTTTAAAAATTTGGAGGCATCATTTGTATGGAGTAAAGTGTGAAATATATACCGATCACAAAAGTTTAAAGTATATATTCACTCAGAAAGAGTTAAACATGAGACAGAGGAGATGGCTAGAATTAATCAAGGATTATGATTGTACAATTCATTACAATTCGGGAAAAGCAAATAAAGTGGCTGATGCTTTGAGTCGAAAAAGTAATGCTTCATTAGCAATGTTGCGTTTGGAACGTGATCCTTTGGTTAACGATTTGATTAACTTTGGCATAGAAGTTGTTGGTGAAAGAAGTCCTTATGTTTTGTTTCAGGTATCAGTGAGATCATCTCTATCAGATAGAATCATGCAAGCACAGAAGCAAGACAGTGAGTTGCAGAAAACGGTAGAGCTGGTTCAGAAAGGTAAGTTGCCTGAATTCAACATTGATAGTGATTGTGTTTTGAGATTTGGGAAGAGATTGTGTGTGCCTTGTGATTCACAGTTGAAGAGAGAGTTGTTATGTGAAGCTCATAGTTCTCCGTTTTCAGTTCATCCGGGCAGTACTAAGATGTATAGAGATCTGCGGGAGTATTACTGGTGGGATGGAATGAAAAGAGATATTGCTGATTTTACTATGAAGTGTTTGACTTGTCAGCAGGTTAAAGCAGACCGGCAGTTACCGAAAGGGATGCTTCATCCTTTACCAGTGCCAGAGTGGAAATGGGAGAATATATCCATGGACTTTGTTGTTGGATTACCGAAGACATCTCGAGGTAATAGTGCAATCTGGGTTATTGTTGAGCGCTTGACCAAATCTGCTCATTTCCTTTCTATACGAGATACTTTCTATCTTGATCAACTTTCCCATTTGTATCTTAAAGAGATAGTCAGGTTACATGGAGTTCCTCTCTCCATTGTATCGGATCGTGATCCCGGGTTTACTTCTAACTTTTGGAAAGGCCTTCAGAAGTCGTTGGGTACTGAATTAAATTTTAGTACAGCTTTTCATCCTCAATCAGATGGGCAGTCAGAACGAACAATTCAGACATTGGAGGATATGCTACGAGCTTGTTCTATGGATTATCAGGGAAGTTGGCACCAACATCTTTCTTTTGTTGAGTTTTCATATAATAACAGTTTTCAATCCAGTATACAGATGGAACCATTTCAGGCATTATATGGGAAGCGGTGTCGAACTCCGGCTTTCTGGGATGAAGTGGGTGAAAGGAAGTTGATGGGACCACAATTGGTAGAAGAGATGGCAGAAAAAGTTCATCTGATTCAGAAACACATGAGAACAGCTCAGAGCAGGCAGAAGAGTTATGCGGATAACCGGAGGAAGGATCTATCTTTCGAGGTATGTGATCATGTTTTTCTCAAGGTTTCTCCTTGGAAAAGTGTGATGAGATTTGGTAAGAAATGAAAGTTGAGTCCAAGGTTTATTGGACCATACGAAATTCTGGAAAGAGTTGGATCAGTTTCATACCGAGTGGCTTTACCTCTGAGTTTATCTCAGGTACACAATGTTTTTCACGTTTCAATGTTGAGAAAGTATATGCCAGATCCATCTCCTGTTTTGAGTCCAGAGGTAGTTCAGCTGGAAGAGAACCTATCTTATGAGGAACAACCGGTCCAGATTCTTGACCACAGGGAGAAAGTGTTACGGAATAAGGTGATTAAGCAGGTAACGGTTTTGTGGAAAAACCACATGATTGAAGAGGAAACATGGGAATCCGAAAATGCAATGAAGGATAAGTACCCCCATTTATTCGATAAGTAAATAAATTGCGGGGACGCAATTTTCTAAAGGGGGGAAGGATGTAACATCCCAAGTAAGTAATTAATAATATATATTTTTATCTAGGTCTATTAATGATTATGATAGTGTTATAGAGGCTTAAAATGAAAATAAATACAATCTTATGCATGGAATACACTAATATTCTTAAAAGATTGTTTTACTGCCTTTTGATGGAAAACCATTTTTGAATCTATATTTTGAAAATTTTATAAACTATATTTGTCAAAATAAACTTATTCTTTATGATTGGGTCATCAAAATTTACCTTGTGTGAATTTTTGGTATTTTTCTGACAATGTTCATTTTTAATGAATAGTGAAAAATACTGCAATTTACATCAAAACTGCTTTTTAATCTAATTTATTTATATGATTAGATTATGTTTTGAATTGGTTTTGAAGTGAAATTAGAATATATTTTTACCATTTTATCCAATGGTGGTCATCGGAATCAATTTCACTTTGAAATTAGACTTAAACTGGTGTCAATCTTTTGATACTTATTGTTTTGTAAAAACACGCTATTTGCTCTGGCAGCAGGAATTAATTATTAAATTAATTAATGTGACCTATATGTTTTGAATTTTGTAAAATAGACTTCATTTTTGAATTCGGAATATCAAATATACCTTAGGGTGAATTTTTGGTAATTTTCTGAAAAAAATCAATTTTTGATGAATAGTGAAACCACTAAGTGGTAATCAAGCAAACCGATTTTTCAATTAAATGAAAGTTTTCCACTAATGTGTATTGAATTTTGAAAATCCGACATACATGGTTGTCATTAATATGTAAAATGTGGTTCAATGAGATTATAATAATTTTTTGGTGAATAGTAACTTATTATGTTCTTAATCGCGATTAGTGGTAATTAGTGTAGTTTAAGGTATAAATAATAATACTTTAATAAAATGAAATGACCTAGACACATGTCCCAACTACATTGGTTGTGTCATGGCCGACCATGAAATGCCATGGGTCAACTTGGGGACCCCATGGATCCACTTTTTTTGGTAAATGACATAAATTACTTTTTATTTAATGTTAAAGTGAAAATGACACAAACATAATATGTTTTACGAAAACAATTTTTAAGTGGGGTTATACAAGTCAAAATTTTGATTATAAATATTCATTGGAAAGATAAAAACATTTACTATATCATAGTATTTTTTTTATAATTTTTAGACATTAAATAAATTTAATTATTTATGACATAATAATGATGCAGCGATGACATCATTATTTGACGATTTAAATAAAATAGAAAGATAATGTAAAATCTATGAACTACACATATCAAAAACCAATTGGATGACTGGATTTCGAACCCTTATCACCTTATCCGCGAATTATATCAATGTGGGACCTTTTAAAACCGAAACACATTTTCAAATAAAGTAATGTTTCTTTACTTTCCAAAAGTGCCCCTCCTCTCCACTTATAAAAGGCCCCCACCTCTACCTCATTTCACACACTCTTCAAGCCTTTGGCTCTGCCAAACCCTGCCCATTTGCTCTCTACACATCCCTCTACTCATCCTATAGGATTCCCTTTGGGCAGAATCCTTTCAAAGGAAGCCTTTAGGATCAACTCAAAAGGAGTTACACTTTTAAAGGTAATTCATTCTCTCATGTTCATTTGTTTTATTTTGCTTCTCCAACCCCCTAAACTCTTTTTATTTACTTCCTTTGTAAAAAAAACAGTATCTTAAATATACTAGGATGTTGTTATAAGATTTATTTGAGCTAAACTCTCACAAATCTACATCAAATGGTTAATGAACATACAGTTTCCGTGGATGGAGAAATTCTGCCTCCCGAAACGATGATTGTTCAATACTCATTTAACACCTTCAAAGGTGGCCATTATGATGTCACTATTTTTATATATGATATATAATATGTTTATGTTTTCCTTAAGCTTCTGTTTTTTTCATTTTTGGCATACCTTTATGGTTTCCATTATGGGTAAACACGATATCTTCATTTTAGGAAGTGCGGACTACCGCCCCCTCAAAATGATTTGATTCGTTAAATACCATATGTGGGACATATAAAGGATGGAAATATGATATTATATATGATATTATACTGGAATTATAATATACTCTTATATAATTATGATTCCATTCCAGAAAATATGAAATATAAATGAAAGTAGCGTTAATGCGTACGTACGGCTTACCGTCTCCATGAACGGTGCATTTCATTTCTTACCTCTAAATGATTATGTAATGTTATAAATGAATGTATGTATTTGATATATATGACATATATGATGTCTACATCATGAATATAATTATGGATATAATGAACCTTTGACCAAATTAACAACATGTAAGTGTAAGAAGTCTATTTTTGACTTAAGAACCAAATACCGACAAAATGAACATTATTAACTTAACTGATTACATGATGTTCATAACATGGTATAAAAGGAATAATGAACTTGAAAAGGGTTCTTAAGAAAGTAGAGATTAACTCATGTTTATTATTCAGGATATTAAAGAATGGTCGGGTCAAGTCGGATACGAGGTATGGGACTTCGTCTCAATCTCCTTTCGTTGAGGCATATTTTATTTTATACACAACTTTCTTTTATACGGTGTATAAACCCCTTTGACTTTTATGTTTATTCAAAAGGAATATTTTTTTATACGAAGCGTTTACTAAACGACAAAAGGAATGTTTTTGTCGTACGTATGCGGCGACAACGACTTCTCCGCCGTCGTGACCGTTATTTGAGTTTCGGCTTCCTCTACAAGCCATACCTTATTTTTAAAAGAAAAATAAATACCATGTTTTACTTTTCTTTTATTTTAGTATTGAAAATGGTTTTCATAATGTTTTTATATCAATGTGTTTTATTGATATCTCGTGATTGAAATGTGGAAATTTTATGTTTCCTTTATGCATGTTTTATGTGATATGATTATGTTATGGTTCTTGGGCATTATTATGAAGACGGGTGGTTCCGTGATAAACTAAGGGCGGGTGAGCCCGATATAGCTCTCCAATGCATTGGGTAACGCGAAGGAGTGAAACGTTAAGGTTTATCCGAAGATATTTTAGGGAATATACTGTGATGGGTATTCCAAACGTAACCAAGAGGGTTACTCCCTACGTAAGAATGTTATGAATGCCTCAAGTTACCTTTATGTCTTATGATTTCTATGATTTATTCATGGTTTTATGAGGTACGTTAAAGTGCCTATGTTTTATGGGTAAAGTATGATTTCATTCTTATGTATATATGAACTCATGTTTCCTTTCAATGTTTTTTTCTTATAACCCATACTGAGTTTTTATACTCATCCCAAGTTTTTGAAATGTTTCTCACAGGTCAAGGGAAAGGTACATGATAAGATGATAGAGTCAACAATGTGTCAAGAAATAATCCATGTTCTATTTTAAATGTGTTTCCATTGATGGGAATGAAGAATACTATCTTTATGTAACCACTTTGTTTATATGTGGAATGTAATGCACGTTTTATGATCTAATTCTCTAAAACTCTAAACCCGAAAAGATCCTCAATGTGTAATCTTGTAATAACTCAAGAATAAGTAAGGTTTAAGGCTGGGGCCTTATAGGTGTCCAGTGGGGGGTGGCGTATTTTTGGTTTTGTATTGGTCTATTTCAGGTCTTCGTGGTAGTGGATAGTTGTTGTTGAATGGTTTTATTAAAAAAATTGGTTTTTAACTCTGTTTTTTTATAACCGATGTATAAAATGAATGGGGATGGGTTTTAATGTCACTTATTTGAAAACCGACGTAACTTTTTCAAGTGAATGGTTTTTTATGTCGGTTATTTGAAAATCAACGTACGAAATGGAATGGTATAGTTTTTTATGTCGGTTATTTTATAACTGATGTAGTATATATGTTTTCACGTCGGTTATTATTTATCTGACATGGAAAAACACTTGGCGGACTAGTTTATCACGTATGATATTTTCATAAACAATGTGATTAACCCTTCAAAGGTGCAGTTTATTACATCAGTTATTATATAACTGAAGTCATAAAGTATATACCATGTAATTTATTTAAAAGATGAGGTAATAAGTAAAAACTCTGCAGCATTTTCGATGTCGTTTTTTAGGAACCGACTTGAAAAAAGCTTCGTATTTTTGGTTTTATGTCAGTTTTTAAATTACTGATGTAAAAAACAATATTTATAACATCTACTATTATAACATCGACCAAAATCTAATGTAAAATATTAAACATAATTGTCGTTAAAAAAGTTTTATGCAATAGTGATCTTATCATTTATTGATAATTTTTAAATATTCTCTCCTTTATAGAGTGAAGCATAATTACATTGGAAAAATCAGTTGTAAATTCCTACATGAATTGATATCTATATGATAATCACTAAATTGATTTTGTAAAGGATATAATCATATAATCGTTATCTTGTGGTCGGACGGCGTATCCATTCTTGTTTTGATAGGTGGTGAAGACAAAGATTCCTAATTACCCTTTAGTTGTAAATTCATGTGTAGGGGAGATGTATAGAGACTTGCAGTGATATATATTGTGGGATGGGATGAGGAAGATAATGGCCAAGTTCATCTATCATTTTCTCACATGTCAACATGTATTGGAAGATCGCCTTGTTCTGGTGAGTCCGTTGTAGCATGTTGATATTATGGAGTGGAAATGGGATGAAAATTCATGTTGACTTTGCGATAGGGATTACATAGATATATAGAGTACATTATTCCATCTTGGTTATAGTTGACCCAATTACCATGTGGGAAATCATTCTTAATATCTGGGTTCATTTTTTTGTGGTGATTTTGTGGAATTTGTACATGTTGCAGATCATATTCCTATCTGGGGTTACCTTAAAGCTTGTAACTCATTAGGATTCATGTTTCATGTCATGATTATGGAGATTCATGTATGAGGAAATCAAAAACTAGTTGAGGATAATTAAATTATTTCACCCTAAAACGAACGGGTAGACAAATCACACTATCTAGTTGTTGGACGAGAAGATGTGGGAAATCATTTTAGACTTTGATTAAAGCTGGCAGGACCACATAACATTGGTAGAGTATTCTTATAATAATATATATGACTCTAAAATTTTCTTAAATCATTTTTATTCCCTATATAGGTGACCTTATAGGTCTCCATTATAATAAACTATGTCTTTTGAGGAATCTCTTATTAAGCAAGAAATGACATGGGTGATGATGGAGACGTTCTAGGTGATATATGAGTAGGTGATTAAAACCAACTCTGACATAAATCATATTATGATTGATAACATATTCTTTTCAATTTTTATTAGGGAGAACACATTTTATGGATAGTTTCCCACAATGAGGATTGCATAGATTTATCTAGGGAGGCATGATATTTCCATGTTTTATCACAAATTTTGAGACCTTATAGACAGTTGGAATGTTTTATTAGAACCTAGACATGGACATATATTTTTAGAGGGTAGATGATGTATTCCATGTTTTATAGACAAGGAGATTTTTTTATGATCCTCTAAACATTAATGACAGGGAATATCTATACATAAAGTATATATCCTCTATCATGTAGTACATAATGTAGATCGAGGGTTGATAGGATATGATATTAAGCAGAAGAACTATTCCCTTGGTTTTTTTGATCTGGTGGCATGACGACAAAAATACATCTCCTTGGAATCATAGAATCACATATGGGATTGGTATATCCATATATTTATTAGGATTTTGGTTTTTGGGGATGAAAATATTTATGGTATAAAATAATATTGAGATTCTATTTTTTCCGTATTAGACACTAAAATATATTAATTATTATTTTTAGACTTAAGAACTTTTATGTTGTGATATTTAAAGGCTCGATGATCCCATAATTGATATTTTAACGATATTAAATATAATTATATCATGCTAAAATGTTTTTCAGAAATACAGTAATAACTATGTAATTGTTTCTCAAAGGGAAAATACAAGAGTACGGTTGAATTCAGAGTGTCTTTTTTACATAAGACATGTAATATGGTTGGTTGGTATAGAATGTTACGCTGAGGAATTCATTGAATGGTTTATTTAATTAAAATAAATAATTAAAATATTTGTTTGTTTTACTAAGAAACCAATATAAAAAACTCTATACATATGCCCTTATAATGGTTTTACAAAGTTTATCTACCTAACACATGAAATATCTCAGAGGTGTAAGATGATGTTTTTCCTTATTGAATCATCAATGAATGGAAAACTACAATCGAATATTGGTGGAGCAAGAGAAAATAGACACATCATATCATCGTCATCACTGGAAAATTCTTTTCTCACCATCAATCAATACATAATCTATATAGGTCTTTTGAATTCTAGTTTCTTACTTTTATGAAATGTTTAGTCATGGATATATTTATTATCTTTTTATTTATACTATTATCACCCTTCACATGATTCCATTTTCTAATTGAATTTTATTATTCGATGTATTGCTTTTATATGTTATGTTTTCACCCTATTTTCACAACATAAAATTATTTTATTTGAATGCCTTTAAAAATATTCGCATCACCCTTTTAATGGTTTTTCTCCCCTATAATTCTTCTCGTTATTTTCTATTGACCAAAAATAACATTTTTCGATATGTTGTGGTGAGATCAAGCATGATCGAACTCCCATATTCAAGGTGGTTTTGACAATGATGACTGGGATGGTGATTTTCCAGTGGATCGAGATCCATTGTGAGATTCGAATGATGATTCCAATTGATGAGGGACAATGGAATAAGAAGTTACAGCTGAATGAGAGGTGAAAATGTGTAGTATTTTTTAAAATGGATGGAATCCCATTTCATTCCACCTGAGGATAGAAATCAACAACCGAATGAGAATAACCATGATTTCATGTTGTCAAATAGATGAAATCATGGAGAAATATAAAAAAGGAGCATGAAGAAACATTATTTATATGAGAATCCCAACAACATTGAAGGTATTGGGATGAACACATGTTGTACATTCACCAAACTATAATGGATGAAATTTGTGAAAAAATATAAGTATTACATAGATGGTGGAATGGAAAGAAACATTGTGACACTCTATGTGTATTGAGGTTGTGTTCCAAATACACACAACAACGACCCAATGTGGGAGGACACAACATGTACTGTAGGAGTCTGTGAGTATGTGCCAGCACCTGGGCCTGGCAGGGTAAACAGGTATGTAAACGACATAGAATGAATGAAAATGGAATAGAGATGAGATAATGAGCATCCCGTGAGTGGTCGAGACACACCATGTGGTACTCATAAATTCTATGTATGATTACTTGACCACCAAGAATTGATAATAAGATAACATTTTTAGGTAGTAGAGGGAGACCCAACATAGTGTGAACCCCATACATACTATTATCCCCCTTTTGAGGATCTTTTATCTCATGTGTATCCTTTATTTTGGATCATATTTTCTACCATGGGTGAGCTATCATGATTTTTTAATATAGAATTAAGTCATGGCCTTCATAGAAGATTTTGAGATGTGATGAGACATATTCATAGTGAATCACATATTTAGGAAATACTAAAATATTTCAGTTATCGGTTTGGATCATTAGTGATTTAAAATAGAGAATATATTTCACTATGACATCAGGGATATGACCTCATTATATAGAGATGGTACCCCCCACATCACTTGAGAAAATTTCCTCAATACATGTTATTATAGGCCGAGGTGGAACTCCACTATTGCTCTATGCTGTGGTTCCTCTATGCATGGGGAAAATAATCCATTATACACACCAGGGTATTAGTCCCCTATATGATTTATACAAATAGAGATGGTACTCCCCATTCTATAGTGGTTGAAGATCCTCTATATATTGAAGTTTTACCCCCTTTCCGTTGAATCTCTTGTGGTGTGCGGATCTCCCGTGACTGTTGTGGCTCCCTTAGATATGGAGACGAGTTACAGGGTGCTAGACCCTCCACCCTTTTTAGGAGATGATATCTTCATCCTCTATCCATGGAGTAGGTACTCCGATATTGAACTAAGTATTTGGGATTCCATAATCATTGTTCAGATATTGAAATTTGTCCCATGCCTGCCCCGTGAACATGTCCAATATCTATGTGGATGGTACTCCCCTATCAAACATGGGAAGTGTACCCCATACTCATTAGTCCTTATATAAATATGGAACCACACTAAATTAGAATATGTCCTGTATAATTTGTATATATCACTCGCTTAGCATATTGAAGAGTGAAGAGGTGTGGGTGATCCTCTCAACTTTTTTGGAGGGACACTTGAGATATGGGGCATATGACGATGGATCATGGTAGTTACAGAAAGGATCATTGTCCAATGATAGGATATGAGATGGATATACCCTTTTTCATTCTACTATTTTTCTTAAATTAGAATATATATGTGTGTGTGTTTAGGGTATTTATTCCCTCTTGATTTTGGTTGAGCTAATAGCTTCCATCAAGCCTTGTATTTCACCCTCATCAGTTCTCTAAGATTAAAAATGGGTATTTTTATACACCCACATTTATGGGATTTTTCAACATGCTTTGTGTACTTTAAATAATACAGACATATTAACAGTGATTTCATAGGATCATAGTGACACTCAGTTATATAGACTATGTACAATGGTCAAATAGTTTATATATGTAGTGCGCTCTAAAATTCTGCCTAGAGATGGTTGGAAGCATACACTAATGAACTATTTTCTATTCTATTCAGTTCATTACATGGAAGTAATTTACTCAATATATAACTATATTATGTTTTTATTCCTCAACAATTCTTCCTAGAGATGGTCGGAAGCATACACATAGGTATATTTGGAAATGTTCTCCCATTTTATCAATTTATTCTCATTGCATATTTCTATCCCCTGGCATATATAGGAGGGATTGCTTTTTCGGAAGCCTAGACATTAATTATCCAAGAGGCCCCAAATAGGTATGGACATTACAGTTTAGTAGAAACTCAACATTGAAGATATTCCCATTATAGAGAGTTTTTAATGGTTTTACAAAAATATATTGTTTTTGTTACCACAAATTAAGAGGAATATATTTATATAGAAATCATTCTTAGAGAGATGTGTAATTCAAAGACACCATATAGATTCAACCTGATTAAGTTTCATGAATTAATGAATAAATTCAACGAAAATATTGAATGGGGATTTCTTCTAGAAAGTGTTTCAAATTATGGTCCAACATTTCATTTTTTATGAAGAAAGACGGATTGATACAATTGTGCATTGATTATCCGGAATTGAAAATGATCAACATCATGAACTTGTATCCTCGACCCCATATTTACGATATGTTGGCTCATTTATATGGAGCTCTTTTATTATCAGCAATTGGATTTTATTTTGGATATAATCAATTTAGGGTCAGGTAGGTGGATATACACAAGACAACATTACTTAAAATGTATGGACATAATAAATATAATGTGATTCCATTTGGTATTGGAAATTACCCTGCATACTTCATGGATTTAATGAATAGGGTCGTTAGAGATTACCTTGATCAGTTTGGGGTTGTGTTTGTATAAAATATTCTAATACATTCATAGAGAAAATAATATGATAAATATCACTATAGAATTGTGCTACAGATTATAGGTATTGATATTCTGCAATAAACAATTACCAAGGGTGAATTTTTTGAACACATGTTTATATTTTTTGATTATATATTATCATTATATTATAAATATGATGATCCATTAAATAAATAATTCATTTAAACTTATCTTAAACTAATCACTGTGACTAAAACCATAGTTATATTGGTTTGGATGGATATTATTGATGATTTGTGTATAATATTTCATGAATTTCAAATCAACTCAACAAGTTAACTTAGAATGGACCCATGATTCATTGGAAAAAATAATTTGTAAATTGTATTAATGAAGTTAAGATAATTTTAATCAATATACTTTTGATTATATCACCCTATATAATTGATGGATTTTTAATCAATATTGATTCATCATTAGAAGGATTAGAAGTCATTCTCATGAAGAATGGCATGATTATAGATTATGGCCCACATCAGTTGAATTTTCAAGAGTAAAATTTTCCAACTCAGGATTTAGAGTTAGCTACTACAATTTTTGAATTATTTATGTGGATACATATATTTTTATATGAATACATTATATATATACTAATCAAAAAATAATTAATGTTTAATTTCATATAGAAATAGATAAATATGCTACATTCAAGGATGGTTGGAGTTTATTAAAGATTATGATTGTTCAATAAAATACCTTATTGGGAAAGAAAACAAGATAGTAGATTCTCTCAGTTCAAATGATCTCTCAAGATTATCTATGCTATGGTTAAAAAAATATACAATATTTCATGATTTAAAAATTCGTATTTTAAAATCTCAAAATATGGATGAAAATATTATAATCTTAAAATGAATGTTTTAGAATCTGTCTTTAAGAAATAAAAGAGTAGATGAAGAATGACATAGAACTATAGAGGAAGTTAATAAATGTTATTGAGTTAAACCATTGTTATAAATTGATGATAAATATTAGGTACCATGTATGTGTTTTTTCAATAGTATATTTGGAAGAGGAGTTTTTAGTTTTGGCTCATAGTTCATCATTCTCTACTGATCCAAGAATTATATTTATTTGTAATGATATAGATTAGTATTTCTTGTGTGATAAAATGAAAAGATGTACAGAAAATTGTGTATCTCAGTGCATTGTATATATATGAGAAAATTTAGAGAGATATATTTATAGTATGATTTTATAAATATTCCTAACCATGAATAGAAATATAAAAATATCAACATATATTTTTTCATCAGACTCACAAATACATCAAAATTCGGTACTAGTAGTTTCTATAGCAGCACTGTAGCTGGAACTATGCAGTAATGTAGCGGGAGCTGTAGCAGGAACTGTTTGGCACTGTATCAACTGGGAATATGCCCCCATTTGGGTCTTCGGGCCACTAATTTGGTCCCTAAGTCCTGTAAGGCCTTCGGGCCTCCCAGGCCTTCGGGTCAGTAAGGCCTTTGGGCCACCTCAAGGACATTGGGCCACCTTCAGTGTAGATGCAAACCAAACAACCTACAAGGAACAAGCTCTAAAAGGAGGATGAGCAAGGAGATTTCACCACAGCAGAAGCTAAACAGATTGCATGAATGAGAGGGTATCGCACCTGCCATCGGGACAAGCCAGTGCATGCACAGGAATGCCTAGCATAACATCCATGCGAAGGTGGAGAGGTGATTTCATAATGAAGATGATGGGGATGAGCAGTTTCAAGTAGTTAGTCTGGGTTGTATGTAATGTTTGAAGCCTAAAGGCATTGAATTCCTCTAAGGCCTATAGTCCATGTAATACTTATGCCTACGGGACTTGTAAGGGTTCCACCTCACCCATTGAAAGGTGGATTGTCAAAAATCAATAAAAAATGAAGTCCTTCGGGCCATTGGAGTATATGGGGTCATATTGATCACCTCAAAAATGAAACACAGTTCATTAATATCAGATGATATTTATCTCTGGATCATTATTCATCAATTTAAATTAAAAATTATTTATAGTAAAATGGTTACCACATTCTACTGTATCATATTCAGATATGCAGTTTACGCCGAAGTTCTAAAAAATGTCAACATGCTCTGGATAATGAGTTATGTTTCAGTGCTATGTATCATCCTCAAATAATTTTATAGTTTAATAGAAAAATTAATTAATATAGTATATTGTGATACCTTCTTCAATGGATTTCAATGTTTGTTTAGATTGACACCTTCCTCTATTAGAGTATTCATATAGAAATAGTTTTTTATCAATATAATGATAACATATGAATTCATCTCTAAAATGAAGTGTATAAATACAATTTTATAGGATAATTATTAATAAATAAATATATTTTAACCTCATATATATTTGAAAATTGAATTAAAATTTAGAGCCATTCAAAATAACATCAGGGAAACTCTGAATTTATGGAAAATTATGCGAACAATTATCGTAGTGGTTTTTCTTTTGCCATTGATGAGAAGATTTTTTTAATGAACTTTCCATTGGAAGGTGGTTTTAAATTTTATAAACATTGTATATCAAAGTCCTATGAATATTGGACCTTTCAATATTCTTGATGGAGTAGTGACGATTGCTTATCTATTGGAGCATCCACCGAACCTATCATAATTCAATGATTTGTTGCATATATCTCTCCCAAGGAAATAAAAACATGACCAATAAAATATAATAAACATAGAGGTTTTAAAAATATATAAAAATATTTCCTATGAGGGGAAACTTTTGGGACTCTAGATGATATATATAACGTGTTATGAAACAATACTAGTGATATATAAAAAAGGTTTGTTGGAAAACTAGAAATATGTGAAATCTATATGCGAATCTCATTAAATGATGAGTCAAAAGAATCCTTAATTATTTTTAATAGAGTGAATAAATTTATAGGGAGAAATTTATATTTATTATTCCTATAATATTCTTCCTCAAAAAATTATGAAATATATTTTTTCAAATATATTTATTTTCATTGATAGCTTGTTTCATATGCAACATGGATTATAATAAAATAGTGATATACGATTAAATTAATATTATTTAAGGAGAAAGTTATCAACTAAAATTTACATTTTAGGAAATAAATATTAGTAACTACAAAAAATTGTTTAAAAATGTATGAACTAAAAACATTTTTTATCCATTGAGTAGAAATAAAAAATAATTTCAATATAAATTAAATATTTTTCTAAAAATACGTTTCAATGATGTAATACATATTTTTAACCTAAAAAATGAATCAACATTTTAGTGGATTCTAAAATAATCAATATAAAACTTATTCAATCAATTTTTTTTATCATTCTCCTTATATATTTTTTTGAATTATAATAGATTAATTCTAGTATATGCTTATACACTGAAACATTTAAAATATTGATTTAATTATGTTTTCATACATTATGTTAATATCAATCCATTCCTACAATTATAATTTTATTTCTAAAAATTAATTTCACTTTTTATTTAATCATTTCCAAAAAATGTTAGAATTAATTTTCTTAATAGTTTAATTTTTTTATTTTAGTTACAAATTATGATTATTATTAAAAAGATTGGGATTTGTTTAATTAATTATAAAATATAAAGTATTATTCTAAATTAGTTAAAATTTTAATTTGTTCATTTATATAATTTTTAATCTAATTTTTCTCATTTGAATATATTTTATTATGAATTTTGATATTAAAACATTTTACACATAAGAAAATGTTTTCTTTGGAAAACAAAATATTCATCAAGATTAGGAATTTAATATTATATTTAAAAATACAAAATCATGGATTGAATTTTTTAAAATATATTCTTTATTTGGAATCACTAAAAATAATATTTTGATATAATTTCAACAAATTTTTTTTTATAATTAATAGTGAAAACAATAAAAATATTTCACTATTGTAAGTATTAAAATCTGTTTACCAATGGTTAACTTAATTATAAGTGAATTTTTTCATATAAAACATGATAAAATATAATTTTATAACTTTTTGTGACATTTTTATGTTACAAAATCAAATATATGTCCATTTGGAAGTATTTGGGTCTAGAATGAATTTATCATTTTTTTTTCTTTTGGAAATATTCAAATTGGACCTCACCCAATATTAGGATAATAAAACCACTATAAAATAACATTCAATAAAAAATATTCTTTTAGTTCACCCACTACCTAAAAAAGTACCTTCCTTTCATCCCTAAACATGATTTATATTCCATGGTTTAATCAGATAACTGTAATGGGAATGCTTTTCCAATAAACCTAATGTGCTTTTCAGAAGAATTGGTATCATTCCTAACCGAGTTTTTTTATTTCTTTGTCTACAAGTAAAATTATTATTCATCTATTATTAAATAATAACACATATATATATCACATCATATGATATTTAATTATGATAATTTCAATAACCAATCTATATCCCCTTTTATCTAATTAGAAATGAAACAGTAAATTATCTAAATGGAATTCAACGACCTCAAAAATCGATGTAATTCATCTCCCAACATCACAAATCATATTTAGATATTATTATAGATTTATATGAAATATATATTTTATATTTATGAAATAAATTCACTTCCCTAATTACAATATAACATAAAACTTCTAACATTCCTATCTGTTGGAAAATGATAATCTCCCTCATGTATAAAAGTGGAGACAGTATCCAAAAAGTGAAGTGATATGTTTTCCATTTTATTTTTATATGGATGGTAATAAAGATAAATTTAGTTAATATTTATAATATATTTTGTATAAAAAATTATTTAAAGGTGAATTAATATTTTCTCTTCTTTCCTTACATCTATCAAAAAAATTGAATCTATGTTCGTGAGTAAATATGGCCTAAACTATATATGA
Source organism: Viscum album (assembly GCA_963277665.1). Classification (NCBI taxonomy): domain Eukaryota; kingdom Viridiplantae; phylum Streptophyta; class Magnoliopsida; order Santalales; family Viscaceae; genus Viscum; species Viscum album. The sequence goes on from OY728131.1 coordinate 1,591,561,558, forward strand.
ATGGTGAAATTCATTACCTATCAATAAATTTTATGAATGAATTTATATTTTTATATAGTAGTTATATATTATATTTATATAATTATCAATAAAATAGATATGATTGGACCGATAATAATGTACAATGACAAGAAAATCAGAACCAAAACATAACTGGACAAAACAAAGGTGTTAATATTCAGAAAATGGATTAAAAAAAATTATAAATAGTAGATAAAAAATTGTAGTTGATTTAAAAAAATTTATAATATATCTTATTATTATTTTATATCAAATTTATAATAAATATATATTTATTATATAGGGGTTCCAAACACATATAATGAATATGGGACCTGATGTAAGGGATTTTATTGTAACATTTATTTTTATAAGACACATACCATATTCACCACTTCTATCTATTATTTGGTGTATATATGTCCTATGAATTTGTTTTAAAAATAATATTAAGAAATTAATGATGTAATTACATATCAATTGATGGTCTTTTCCTTAATGGGGGTTGTGAATTGAAAATTACCAATGCAGTGAGAGTTTATGTTACATCTCATTGTTTACTGAGAATTTTTATTATTAAACTAATGTTGATGAAATTAAATGATCTAACTCTTAATAGTCTAGTTTATTTTCTTATACTATAATAATTTTTTTAAATTACATTTCTCCACTCTTTATCTTCTATTTTTATGATGTAAATACTCCATGAAAATGTTTTTATGGAAAACATATTGTATTACTGTATTAGGATGAAAATCATTTTTATTCCAAGAAAATATTATTCATGAATGTTTCTAATACTACTCAATAATTTTTTAGACTAATATTTATCCATGTATTTATTTTCTCAAATAAAATTCCAGGGAATCTTATTTCCTTTTTCTAATGAGACATTTTTTTTGTTTTACCAACAATTTACGGGGAATTATTATTTTATAACAAACAGCATGAAAAATATTTTATGATGTCACAAACAATATATTACTATTTTATTCTGATAAAAATTTCCTGTATATATTTTCAATAATATATTTTCCCTAATATTTTGGAAAATTTTATATGTTAAATAACTGATTTCAAAGTGGATGTGATATTTTTCTCCTAAAATGATCTGATAGATCTTTTAATGAAATTTTTCTTTTAATATGACCTCCACTAATGATTCCTAAAATTTAATTGTGTTATAATCCCATGGTATGATTATTATATTTATAACGAAATATTTTAATTTTATTATGACAAGACGTTTACAAAAAAATATCCTTTTGCAAGGGTTATGTTCTAATGAATTAATATAATTATTATGATTCCCATTTATTTCCTATGGTTTATTGGATTTTGAAAATTTTATGAAAACCATTTAATATTCATGAATTATTATATGATACATATTTTATGATATTATGAAACACATCAATATGATTTTCATTATGTGATGTGTGGCCCAAGAATTATATATCCTTCTAATTAATTCAATAAATATAGACAACTAATGTGAAAACAATTACTGGAATAGGGAGTAAACATTGTTAAATAAGAGAATATATTCACTATGATAGTCTAGAGAGTTATACATTTCTACAATGATGGATTTAGGAGTACTCCTATTTCACAATTGTAGTCCTGGAAATGATCTTTAACTACTATGGATAAAATCCTCTTTTCAAACATGTATTCCAAAAAAGAAAGTATTATGCCCATTTTATGAGGTCATGGATCATGTTATTTTATTTATTGATGATTCATATCTTATGGACTACAATTATTTATTCCATGACTCATGATTATGATCTATAATCTGTAAGATATGGTTCTAAATTTTTTTATGATGTTCTCATACTCTTGTTATCATGTGATATTTATATGATCAACGATATTTCAATTGATTAACCTTATTGATCATATGAGATAATCATTTATTATGTTTAAATTCCATAGGATATGAATAAATTTATTATGTACGACATATATAATAAGGGATATAGTTTTGAAATACATAGGGGGAGATCATGTGTATAACTTTAGACCATGTGATATATGCATCCCTGATTCTATGAGAACTAAAACAATATGATCATTGTTTGGATCATTATATTTTGTAATGAATAATCATGTATTAGGATTTAATATCCATATATTAAAAGATTGGGTTTCTATAATGTCATATTACTTTGGATTTCAATTGACCCTCAACATCCATCTCTAAATGAATAAAAACATTACAAATGATAACATCCTTTATTTTGGTGTGTGTGGTTGTAATTAAAATAATTTTATTAATCACAAGATATCGTCTTCCTTGATTATATATTTACCATTTAGGTAAAGTTACTAGAACACATTTGGATTTTTGGGGTTTTATAATAGAACACAAGGGCCATTATGGATGGTTTCATATTTGTATTGGAGTGGTTTCATTGGATATTTTCATGTGGTACTGATCAATTATAATCTATCACGAATCGTTGAAATGGGGAATATTCAAAATTAGGTATGATGGTAATAATATCGTATTTTCATTTCTTAATGGATTAATAATGATATATTAGGTAATTAAATTGGTATCTTTCACTTATATGTTAATGAGATGGTCTTATATTGCACATCAGTGGCCGTAGATACATGATCATAGTCGAATAAATATTTTTATATACTATTTTTGTTTTTTAAATTTGATTATTATGGATTTTGAGGCTGTATTGTAAATTAAAATATGGCTTGGGTGAATTTCATCTATTATATAACTTGTGTGATTCTATTCTTGGTTAGTAAAAGAGAATGCCCAGTGTTTATCAAAACGTATGATAAATTAATAACATGTGGGCTTTTTGTGAAATGGGATATGATGTAGGTGATATCATAGTATAATATTGAATCCTAGGTTGAATGAAAAATGAGAATTGAATCATTAAGAAAAATAGGAGATGTTACAATGTTTGACTCAGACCAATTTAAGAGGCATTAGGATTTCTCCATAAGGCTCTAAATCTTATCACATTATGAAATACTCTATATTTAATGACACTAATATTTTTTTTCAATTACCTATATAAGATAGTGATTTTTTTAGAAATTACCATATCAGACCTTATGATAGGGTTCATACATATGATTAATTTTAAACTAATTTTGGATTAAAATTTCTAGTTTATGATACATATATCCCCACATCAACCATTATTTTTGTCATAATCCTAAAATGAGGATAAATTACTTTTTTTTGGAAATAATGATAATGGTTTATATTTTTTTATAAAAGATAAGGGTTATGCATTGTAAATATCAGATATTAACGACTTAATAAAGTATAAATAATTTATATTACTATATGATGTTAATTATATAAATTAAATAATAAAATATATATTTATTATTTTTAATTACTATTTACTATAAATTTATTATGATGTGTAAATATTATGAATTCTATAATTTGGTTATAATGGGATTCATTAAAAATTGGAATTTTAAGAATTACATTAAATGAAAGGAAATATAACATTTATTTTCATCTAACATTAATTTGGATTATAATTATTGTTATTATATTGAATAAAGTAATTTAATATTGTTTATATACAATAGGTATTATAGTTATGCTATTAGTGGAATATTTCTTGAATAATGTATCCATGGGATGTGAGAGATTGGATCGAAATTCAAAATGGTCTGAATTTTTATATCATATTTCTCAAAATAAAGGATATTGTATTTGTGGATCCTTTATTACCGATTTGGGGATTTCAAATTTCATATAAATCATAACCATTATATTAAATGTTAATATTTTTCATCAATAATTTACATTTGGATATATTTTAGTATTAGTGGCCTCTATTTTTTAGTTGAGTAACTAAAAATGTGAGTTGTGTAAACCGAAAAATATTAATATGGTTTTGACATGTTAATTTGGTTTTTTGGAATAGGTATTCTAGAAATAAATAATTATAATCATGCTTAAAGAATGTAAAAACATGGGATAATAAATATTTCATGATGTAAATGTATTATGAATTTAATATAAATTCGTTTTATATTAAATGAATTATAATTTTAAACAAATCCCTTTAAATACTAAGTGTGATATCCCTTACAAAGGAATCATATTTCAATATCTCATTAATATTACAAGATTTTTCATGCTAAAGTAGGCTACCCATGGATTATATTATATATGGTATACTCTATATGGGTAACCCTAAGACAATTATTTTCCCATAGTCAATTGAAATCTTATGGTTACACTTTAATGGGAGACCCTAATATTATTACTTGATCAAAAGAATATAGTTGATTTTATTAATCTGATATATTTGATGAATGGGTTTCCCAAAATAATATCTAATAGTTATATGTTATATGATAGGATGCTGGATAACTAAATGTAATTTTTTATGGGGTCCTTATTTTACCAGGATTAATTACATTAAAACACTGGGATTAAAAGATATAAAACATGATTATCACATATAAATATATCCTTTATATACATTCTGGGATGAATCTTGTTTGTATTTTATGAGATCAATTATAGATATGAACTATAATTATATTCAAAAAATATATATAAGGTGGAGTTGTGATCTCAAGTAAATAATTCATAGAATATGAATGTTTATATTGTAGAAATATATTTCCCATACACTGAATCATGGGTATTCGATAATAGGTGTGAATAAAACGTTTTTATAGATTAAAAAAATCATAGATATGATATAATATAGGAAAGGTGATGTATATCACTGTGTTGGAAATGGGAAATTGGTATCAACATTTTTGGATTACACATATTACATATGTCTACCATGTTGATTAATTCAAGAATTTAAAAACCATTATTATGATCCTACAATTAAAGAATTGTTATTTGTATCTTGATCGGAAATAATGCTATTTATATTCATTATTATATACAATACATGTTATATATATTTGAATAAAATATCCTCTTTCATTGGGAATATATTAAATTTTTTATTCTGGACATTGATTTTTCGATTTCTAACATTCAAAATAATAATTTCAAGGATTCATTTAACCCTATTAACTTTATAAGTGCTTCCTTGGATATATAAATGAGAAATAGATTTGAAGTCTCTATTGTGATTTATTTTTTAAATCATAAATTATGAATCATTTGATAAATTTTAATCATACTTATTAATAATTAAAAGAAGAATTTGTAAAGGGAAAAAGGTGAAAGGTCTTGTAGACTATTAGTTCATACATATAGAGATGTATATGAAAATTTATGACTCAAACAAGTAGTCGGATTATATACTTAAAAAAAATTTAATTTATTTTGTATGGATTTTTATAAGAAAAAATTTGGAATATTTTCAAAAGATCAAAGTGATTCTGAATGATGTAGAAATAATATATTTATAATTAATATTATTTTCTAGTTTGATAATTGTGTTGAATACATAATAATGTAATTCAAAAATCATCTATGATATTGTAAAATTTTACCCAAACTCACTCCACTTCAAACACAGTAGGGAAATTGTGTGTCAAATAATTGAAATGATACACTATTGAGTATGGTTCAATTGAAGATGATTATGTATGACATTCTTATTTAATTCTAGAGGATTTATATAGAAACTATGTTATTCCATCATAACCATGTCTAAAATAATCAGAAATAAATCAACTATATGAGATAGAGATTGGGAAATTTGTAATTATAATATTATAAAGAGTTGGAATGGTGAATAATACCTAAAATGGTTATTTTCTCTAAAATTTAATCATAAATCCTACATCTGATTATCTATTGGTTATCATAATAAAAATATAGGCGAATAAATCAATAATTCCAACTAAAACAATGGGATTATGGTAATAATTTTGTATATTTTTTTAGAATGAAAATATAGTGAATGACATATCTGGTGGAAATCTAAACATATATTTTATTATGAATAATAAGTAGGATGTTTTCCAAAGATAAAACATTATTCAATACCATAATGAGATGAGTGGCGGAAGAACTATCTTAGGTAAAAAATATATCCTTGATGGTAACGTAGTATTTATTAAAAGCTATAGGTATACATATTAGTAATGAAAAATTATGATGAATTAATTTTCATAGAGGATGAACCTACTATATATGGAGAGGTCATTGAGAATTTTTATTGTGATAAATGTCTAAATAATATTAAATTTGAATTGAAATCAATGTATAATGACCATTTTTTAACATAGATGATTCAAATTCATGGTGTAGAATGAAAGAGAAAAATTGGTTTTCTTTTTACGAAAACTAACATTGATGATAATGTGTGTACCTACAATGCTCACCTTTTGAATAATTTTTACAATAAATTTATGGTATTTAATATGAATTTTATTTTCTTGTACTATTATAATGATAAATATCATTATCATATTTCCATACAAAGAATATCATTATGATTTTAATCCTCATTCATTAAGTGGAATTTAGTCAAGGGTGTGTATATTATATAAATTTAAGGTTTTGATATTCTAAATGAGTCCAATGAAGAATGAAAATTTCACATATCCATATATAGATTGAATCAATTCTCTCAAAGTATAAATATTTTTATTTTTGATGTAACAAAATATTAATACTTCAAAAAGAATATATAAATTATTTTTATTTAAAAAATAAAATATGTGTGAGGGCTATGGTATTTCTACTATTTTATGTCGATCACGTACTAATAATGAAGAAATAATATCTTGAATCTACACTCGAAATTTATTTTTTTGGTAATATGCATCTAAATGAATGATATGGGTGATGAAACATTAATATATCATATAATTATTCATGTAGAAAGATATAATCAGTTTCATGGAATGATCCAAAACATATATATTGGTAAAAAAATAAATTGTATTATCATAGATATATTTATGAAGGGGTCATTTCCATGGTTGTTTAGATGGAATGTTAAGTATTTTAAAAATCCAATTTTTTTGTTTGAATGAATAGATATAATTCATTATTATTAAATCAAAGGATTCATCATGTATTCAATGTTGTGTAATAAATCAGATTTTTCTTAGGCTTTTAGAGTTACAATTAGAAAATATTATAATTCATGTTAGAGTGAGTAGATTATATTAAATAATATCCTTCAGAACATGAGATGAGGCAAGGACATGTTCTCGACCATTGGACTAGATATAAGTTCACTATAAAAGGTTACAATGATTTTAGATTCAATTGTAAAAAGGATTTATGGGGTCTCAATATTAGTCATAATTTTCATAAATGGTATACATATCGTTCAGATGAGTTCTAATCAAGAAACTGTAGTTTAATTTATAACAAATGTATAGTACATCACTACATCAGACTCCATGAAGGAATCAATTCGGTTCAAGAAGATTATTTTTAATAATTTGTTATTTCATGGAAATGATGGTGATTTTGATATTTTATTTGATAATAATGGATTTATTTCATAGATCATGGTACCATGGTTTAACTAAAGGGCCAAAAAATCCAATGCAAGTTCCATGTCATTTATGATATCATTGATATGATTTATGTAATGATATATTGGGTTTCTATAGAATAGAGTGTAACATATCCTTTGATTTTTTTTTACAAAAACAGAATAAGGATCATGTTATAAAACAATTTATTAAATGTAGAAATATTAGATAAAATGGATAAAAACACGTGTCGTTATTTATAATCAAGGAAATACTAATTTATTATTCATTAATGTATTCTCCTTTTATATTACATGAATATAGGAATGATAATATGACCATAAATGTAAACAATTTAGTTATCCCTAATTAATGGTCATCCTAAAACTTTTTGGTTATTTTGATATTTAATAATTTCATGATTATAATATTGTACCTGATACATAGGTTATTATGGGATACGATGAATAGATTAACGAGGAAATATGTTGAATCGTTTTATTTAGATAACCACCCAAAGCATATCCCATGCAATGCCATAGAGACATTCATATAATTAAGGGTGCATAAATTTTATGGACCACTATTATATTTGGTAAAATTTATTCATGGAATGATAAACGTTAATCACTATACAATAATTTTGATAGAATTGAATAATAGTGAATCTTATTGTGTCCATGTATATTGATTATTATGTTGTTGGTTGCATCTTAATTTTGATCATTTTGACCTCTACTATGAATGGAAAATATGTCTATACCCTTGATTGAATGAGATCGATGAAATTTATAACCATGGTTAGTTATGTTTCATATTTATTTCTGAAATACTTGGTTGTATTACATAGGTTGTATTCATTCATATCACTCCATCTATATTAGATAATGAAGGATATATGAGTTTACCTATACTATTTTGAAATGTTCCATGTCTATATTTCACTCAATATCATCGAAATAATCCTATATAAGGGAACATATGATATATATGATACTTATTTTGGAGGATATATTCATATAGATATATGTGAATTATTTATTAGGATTACAGTTGAACCATTTTTTCTTAGGTATCAGTATAATTTTTCTAGATACTGATTTTTTGGTAACATCTAGGAAATCCTGATTTTTAGTTTTCATTTGATGCAATAATATCCATTTTGGTTGCATAACTATGATTTGGCATAAAAATAATATATCGAAAAAAATTATTTGGGTCTATAAAAAGAGAGTTTTATATACCAAATTCAATAGTGTATGGGTGGATTCAAATAGAGATATAATGTTTTCTGTAAATTCATTATGGTATTTTAGTAAAAGTGGGTGATTATTATATATGTATTAAAAATGGGTGCATAATACTGGAACATATTCCATAATAAACATCATGTGATACAGAAATGGTTTATATACGAAATTATTAGAATTCACACATTTCTTATAACATAATTGGTGTATGGATACATCTAGATATTCTTAAACGATTTACCATCATCTATAGATCAGTTGGGTGGTTAATTTATTAGATTCATAATCATTTCAAATCTTCAAATGAACATAACCTTGATGTTCATGCATTATGGATAAATACCTTACAACTTCTATATTATGGAAATTGTCTCATGAATTCCTTAATTGAATAAAGGAGGCTTATATAATGATAAGATACTCTTATTAACAGGTTGTGTGGTTCTGTTGGATTCTACAATTCTTATGTAAATTATCACTTATATACTAACTATTTATATTAAACAAAGGTGATGTTTTTAAAACACAATTATACTTAAGGTATCCTTCTATACAATACATGAATCATAGTGACTAGGTTAATCCTTGTAATAGAGAATGAATATTAGATATATATATATATAGATTCCCGAAAAAAAATCCATCAAGAACAAAAAACACATATCATAATTTAAATGACACTCTCTAGTTTTGTTTTATATTTGTTGATATATGAATATTTTATAATGACACATCAAGTTAAAAAACGGGTTTCTTAATCTATGATGATTATAAGATGATTTAACCAAAAACATCAGGAAGAACCTAAACGATTGAATAAGTGTGGTCTTAACATTTTTTTCATTGAAATAAAATTAATGATGTATTTTGAGGAAGAAAATAATCAATATAGAAAAATAAATTTAAAAATATAAATAAATTATAAATATGGAATGATTAATTAAATCATGGGAAATGTAAATAATGCATATTGAATACATTTACCATTCATTATTAAAGGTAATAATAGCATTCTTCCTCCAGTCATGATTAATATCAAAATAGAGGAAACTAAAATTATTTTTATTATAGATGGATTCTTGGGTTTCACTAATTCACAACTTTTATGATCAATATAATCTATTAATCCGTGGCATACATGTTTCATTGGATGACTTAGGGTTTGGGGGAAGATTAGTATTGAAAATCATTGATTATACCAAGAAACTAGAAAGCTTACATTTTTTATATCATGATAAATTCCCCATTTAAATCCTATGATAATGGTACTCGTGATGAAGACTCTTTTATTGAGTAAACAAATTGTTGTCTCCTTATTTTGGTAAATAAAAATATACATCATATAATAACTATGTAACTTAATATTTATGTAAGTTTTCATTGTTATATCGATGGAATTTCTAGAAACTGAAATAAAAAATAATTAAATAATGTTTCTTAAAAAAATGTAGTCTAAACCATCTTAAAAATTTTCATTTACCAGATTTATTATCATTTATGTGGTGATAGATTTACTCAATAATATTTGTATTCATATGAAATTTTGATTGGATGATAAAGATGATGTTTCCCACACAATTATAACTAAATCTATCTTAATTGTAATATTATCATTGATGTTTTCCACAATAGTACCTAAAATATAACATCACATATAGTGTTGAATGTACCATAGTGGTTGAGAATTCTGAATGTTATCAATCATTTTGATGTTGGAAGATTTCTTCTTTTGATGAGAGTTTCTGATTGGGGAAATTATTTTCAGTTTAAGTATCACATAAAAGAGATATATCATATGAGGAATAATTTTAATTCAATTTTCATTATCACTTATATTTATGCATTTAGATATCTAGATTTTTTTGTGGGATTCTGTGTCTTGGAATATAGAATATTGAGGTCAAAAATAATCTACAATATAGCAGATTATGTTAAAGGATATGGGGTTTTGTAAGGCATAAATCTTTTTATAGGATACAAATATAGGATAGATAAATTTAGGTTTAAAAACATAATTAAAACAAGGGTTAAATAATTTGGTTTCACCTGTATCTTTTATAGGAATATTTGCTTTATTTACAAATACATCATATATAGTATTAATTTTACACTAAATATGATTATGAATTATAATTGTGATTAAATTCACAACTTTTACTTTTTGATTTCTTATTATTAGCTTCTCATTAATATTTTAAAAACTTTTTTTCTAGTACTAACTATATTTCATATAGTTTATATTTTCACAACATGCTCAATTTTAACTATCATAGTTGGATCGTTCAATATAATGTAACATTGGGAAATGTAGAACATGTGGTGAGGAAAATTTTCACCTAATTATTTAAATATGTAATTCAACCCCAATTGTATATTTATTTTTTTACATTTATTTTTCAATATTTTTTTATTGGATAATGTCTCATCCGGATTAAAATTTCCATTTTTATTGTATTTTCATCTCTGATTCCATACACTAATTGTTTTTATAGATGGTAATCACTTATGTCCGAAATGATTTCCAATCAAGAAAACATTAAATTTTCAATATTAGCAGACCACTTATATTTTTTGGGTAATATGAAGAATACCATAATGATCGTAAATTCAATTGTTTATTAATACTCGAGTAAAAATCATTATTATGATGAGTGGGAAGTACAATGTCCCAGAGAAATATATTATTCACTTTTCTCATGTTGAAAATCTATAATATTAGGTAATTTAATTTCTTCAAAATATTTTTTTAGTTTTATTTACTATAAGCATCTATAGATGATATCATCTTTGAATCAGTGAGTGAAATTAAAAAAATAAAATAATTACTAATTTTAGAACTAATAATGTTTTAGATTCTCTTAGATACTTTTTTATATTATATTATTAGGCAATTTATTTTCTATGTACTGAAATAATTAAAAAATTATATAATTTTTTTAATATCAAAAATAGATAACAAATGTTTGGTGAGAAAGAGAGATGATAATATTATGTTATATGAAATATTATTTTTATTATTCAAAATATGATGGAATTAATGATGACAAATATTAATTATATAATACATTTTTTCTAAGATATTTCAAGATGAATTTTTTATAACTCTAACAAAATATCAATATTGAATGAGGATATATTATGAGAATATTAGGTAGAAAAATATAGTGTAATTCTATTTTACTTATATTCATCTTATTCACATTATGTTTACATTAGGTATTAATCACTATAAATCATTAGTTTATAAGGGAGAGGAATGAATTCACTATGATCAGCATAGATAATATGAGAGTGATTGTAAAATTTCATAACTAGATAAATGGATGAATAAATTAATAAATAATAAGAACATTCAATATATTAATACAAGATAAAATACATTATGAATTCAATGATTCGATGTTTTAGATAAAACATCCTAAAAATAGTCGCACAACCCCAGCATAACAGGTGTAAGAATTTTTAGGATTTTTTTCAATTGAAACATATTTTAAAATACTTATGATAATTTATCCACAATAAAAATGTACTAGATATAGATACATAGATCTATTAAGTTATACTCGTATTTATGACCTACATAATGAAAATATAAATAACAAGTGACCTCAAATGATCAGTATGGGTTAACTTTTCAACATTTCATCAAGTATTAGTTCATATTCATATGAGAAAACATGGGAAGGGAGACATTTCTTATAAAATGGAACATAAAACAATAAAATATTCCTATATTTTATTATAAAAGGATATGTAATCCTAAATGAACAAATATATTTCCCTAAAAAAGGATTTGAATCCCAAGACATCAATCATGAGTCATTAAGAATAGTCATAGGAATATTTATATATATAATTTCATTGAATTATATTATAATAATTAACTATGGAAAAAACCAAAGCATAAGAAATATTTCAAAAAAATATTGATGTATCCCATTCACACAAAAAATATATATATATAATTCTTCTCACATATCATTCACAGAAAAAAATTGTTCCTTAATCTTCAAGAATTATATTATCAAAATTAAATTTTGAAAAAACTTCTCACATTTCATTGATGAAAAAAATTGTGAACAATTATTCTTGAATCTCTTTCATAACATATACTTGTGAAAAAAACATCCCATATCTCATCCAAAAAAAAAATTCGGAACACTTCTTATAGTAGATCATTAATTTAAAAAACGTTTTCAAAAGCGTTTATATAATTTATTCCGGTAAAATTTCTTCATTTCATGTGATATAACCCAATACAAAATGAATTTGAGGGATATATATCAACCCAACCATCATCATCTATACATAAGTGTTTTATAATACCTATAGATTTTAAAATATCATGAAAATCCATGGGATGGGAAATGGTATCATTCGTCCCATCATAAAGAACCCAATTGAAATAAAATTGATTTCAAAACACTTTTAGAGTTTATCACGGAAATTTACCTCAAACATGTAAAATATTAATACCAAATATTCAAAAACCCATAAATAGTATTTTCTATGAAACATTAGTACTTATATCATCACATAAAATTTTGAAAGAGAATAATATAGTAGAATAGAATTAGAAAAATGGAAGTGAAATAATAAAATAGTTTATAGAATATTCATTTATCTTAGACGTAAAAGAAGAAGTTATGGTCACATTGAAAAGTTATCTTTGGAAAAGATAAAGTAAAATAATGTTAAAAGATTATAAATATTAAAAACAATATTTAGTAAATGATCTTTGATTATAAATAAATATTAAGAAGGAATTTTTAGGGGATTAAAAACCCATTTATATTGAAATGATAGAAATACCTTTTTAATATTTAATGACATTGTAAAAAATGATATTGTAACAACGTACTAAAAATATGATTTCTAAATGTGAAAAATAGAAAAAGGTAAATTGTGGTAAAAAAATAATCTTTTTATATTTTATAATATAATATGATAGGGATATAAAATTAGGGACAAGTTTTGGAAACTACCGATTAAGTGGAAAAGAATAATTCTTAATATGGTTTCTTTTTAATGAATTAAGGGAGTATATAAAAAAAGATGATATAAATTTAATGATTTCTACAAGGATATAAATATTGTATAAATATTAAATGAATGATAATATTTATGGAGGAACATTATAAATCAAAAAATAATATTGAGTAATGAAAAAATATAATATTTTATGAAACATAACAATTATAGACCACAAAAAGTATGATTTTGGATGAATGTGAATTTTAAAATTTAGAAAATAATTTAATATATAGGAATTCAAGGGAAATTAGTAACATCATAAAAATTATTATTGGTTCATAATATCAATGTATTCTTCAATGGAGGCTAGTTTAAATGATTACCCGGACAACATAACAAATTTTTTAACAAAACCTCATAAAAATAAATGTAGCCTAATATTGATGTTAAAATACCAGGAATAAAGATAATTTTTTATATTATAATCCATTTGGATGTATAAAACTCTTTAAAATAAATTATGTGGTTAATAGTAAATATGTCTCAAATAAATTTATTTTCATATGAAACCATTATTTTGACTTCCTTCTAACATAATTGTGTTGTAACATCGTTAGATCTTTGAGTTTTCTATTGGAAACAATCCATGGAAATATAAGTCCGGAGAAAATTGAATGACAAGTAATTCATAAATATTTTGGAGAGGATTCTAGGAATATTATATTGTAATGGTACTAACAAAAAAATTAATTGATAGGTGATTATTTAAGTTGTGTATATGTTACACGTCTATATGTAAAGGGAATTGTAGTTTCAGATAAAAAAATTTCCTTTTCATTATTTTAATGTAAATATTTTTTGGATGATTGCTCCAAAATGAAAAAATGAAGGTGAATTTTGTTTAGGTATAGATTTTCCGAATTCACCAATTTTGGAGACAATCTACTATGTAAGGAATTAAATCGTAAAAGCCCATTTTTTTGTAATTGTTGGGTGTCATATGAACCTTTAGTTGGGGGGGTTACAATGTGTTACGGAATGAGTGTTTGGGGTTCTACTTCCATTTGGGGCTTGGAAATAGTATGGATCATTTGGCTGTAATGTATTGTAGGTGATTGTTTCATAGAGCTAGTTGCTACATCATATCATATTGAAGTGGATATTCAAAATATATATGAGATAGAGTGTGGTATCTATTATTTGGAATAGGAGTATCTCACAGATATTTTCAACCCTAATTTCTTTTTCTGGGGTAGTTTTTCAATGGTGTTTGGGTTGCAGTGTAGACTCCCTATAAAAGAAGGGGGTCTGTGGTGTTATGATTCTGCCTATAGGATCACCCAAAATATCATTTTATAGGATATGTTCATTTTTACTCAATCATATGGGTTTCCCATGGGGTTTATGACATGGTTCATTGGGCTATGTTGTATAATGATCTATATTAGGGTGGGCTGTGGCATGGTCCTATGGGATGTGATATGGATTTTAGAAAATATCTTTTACTACAAATACCCTATATTCAAATTCAAAAACCCTATTTCTCTAAATTTTTTCTCTCATACCAAGCAACAACATGTTATTTATTTAAGTATTTTAATCCCCTTTAGATATAGATTTATCCATCATCTATAGAGGTCAATATGTAGTAATCCAATGTGAATTATACATATTTTTCTAATGGTTTATCTCTATAAAATTTTTTCCCTCCGGATATTATTCCCTTATTGGATGTTTGATATCCAATATTATAATTGAATTTTTATTATTCTTGTATGGTCTGTCTATGGCATGAATACTTTTGGAAATCATAGTTTTTTCCTGGGAGAGGTGAACAACAGTCTATATGATCATTCCATTTATGTTTCCTAGATGTCAGAATATTGAGGTAGGGGATTGTTTACATCTATTTAATTTATGTGGAACTGTAAATTGTCCCTGGTTTAGTACATTCAATTGATGTGAAATTAACCTAATTAAAATTAATCTAGATTAAATAATATTTAATTTATGATAATAACTTTTTAATAGTATATACCATGATAATGGATTCCCCTAGTTATTCTAGAGACTGTATTATATATTTATACTTTTTTATCATATTCAAATTGATAAAATTAGTGGATAGATAGAGAGATGTAAATGATTAGTTATTTGGATAAATAATTAATGAAGCTGCATGTTTATCAAATATGGTGTTTCTTATAATTTGATTCTAATAAAATTGATGAATGTATGCATGTTTAACTGATATGTTATTCTATGTGGTAATTATAATGGATGGATAACATTAGGAATTAATTGTTCTTTATAAAATTAATATAATTAATTTTACGAAATTACTTTTTTTTCTATATATGGTTTATTGAAAATTGAATAAATTCTTATAAAAATATTTAATAAACATGATCTTATTTTAGTTGATGCATAAGGTTTATCATAATTATAATGCGTGAGATGTAAATAAGAAAATTCAATAAGTAATAAAAATGGTTTTTTAATAATGATAAATTAATGGGTCCAAGAGTAACTATTATATATAAAGATTGACACAATATATTGGGTCCATAAAAGCATGTTGACTAGTAAAGGATAAATACAATTTTAGGGGCCTAGATTTCCCTATTTATCATTTTTCAATGACTATTCTCTTCAATGATTTATATATATGGGAATTATGGCATGATATGAGTCTTGGATGGCTAGTGAGATATTGGAAAGTAGGACTGAGTTTTTTGAATACATTGATTCTTCTAATGCGAACATTCGTGGGTGTACGAATTATGGTGTTAAGGGATATCATCAGGATGAGTGAATTGGTTGAAGCTAGTATTACCCACTGATGTGTTGTGAGATAGAACCATATCTTATAATATTTCAAATTATCAGCAATCAATTGATCACATTTTATATATAATCCCTTCCCCAATACAATGATCCTTCTAGATATACTATTTTTATCTCTCTTAGTGTTATCCTTGTATTTTTGCCTAATGAAATTGTCATTATATAAGGATTAAAAATAATTAATACAGGACATAACCCAGGGGGTTAGTTCTGGATGGATTTTTGAAACGATGTTGATCATGAGAAATAATAGACGAGGTGGGATTATTCTTGTTGGGGATGGACTTCACTATGTTGGATAATGGAATTTATCTTGTATTAATGTTATTTAATACCTAATGAATTAAATAAAAAGAATAAAACTCTTAAAAAATGATGAAATCAATGTATCTCCCCATTTTCTTACCTTCTTATATCATATCTAGACACTAGAACTGGGATAGGGAGTCTGAGTGATGATAATAAAAGTTGCACTTAATAATAGTTTATTCCCATAGTGTGGTTTGGATATATAATATATCAAAATGTTATATTGATTTCATATGTTACCCCCCACTATGTTTGTTACGGAGATTGAATCCCAGTGGATTATAGGAGGGTGTGTTCCCCAACATTCTGATGGTATAATGGATGGATCGCTACACCCTATGGGACCACTCTCTCCTCTTAGTGGTAATTTGAATTGGAATGAATTTTGGATAGTTTTACCATATAAGTTTTTGGAGGGATATGATGGATTATGGTTATTTCATGAACATGTATCTCTAGATACAATATCAGAAGTATTATTATAGGTATTATATGATATCGTTTTGACGACTTGATGTATCTTACATTGAGTATGGGATATGAAATATATAGATATAATATCGAAAGTATGATGTACACCATATGGGCAGTGGTGGCTCTTAAAATATACTTGGATACTATATAGAGATGTGATATGGGATTATGAGAAGTTTTGATGGATTATGTGCATATTGTGGTCCTTTTCCCAGTTCTTTTCAGACATGATTTTTTTGGAGATAGATAGGTCAACACATGCGATGTTGGGGAATAGTGGAAAATAGTGGGTAAATTATTAGGGGAACCATTTTTGTTATATTATATTAATATTCAATCTCACTTGTATGAGATTCTTTGTGAGAGATAGCCATTGTGAGGTAGAGAACTATGTATACATGGTTAGGTGATGAGATAATTTCACTTGTATTTCAATGGGATTTATTTTTTTACATATGGAACGATATGATTAGGGGTAGATAATATTGTGTATAATTTTATTCTCACCCACCATATATATGATTTTTTTTATTTCAATAGGATAAGGTTTGATATTGGGAAGAAAATTACTAGATCATGGTTTTGTAGGAGCTTTTTTAATTTTATTCTTCGTTACGTTTACCATTATTTTTGTTATAGTTTCACTTTCCATTTTTCCATTATATATAAATGTATATTTACCCTTGGTTTTTTCATTTATATATGTATCTTATTATGATTTTATTGGTGTAACATTTTTTCCTCCCCCTCTTCATGTTTCACTTATATGTTATTGCCTCTAATTTGTATGCATGATATACCCTCAGTGATAGTAAACAACCAAGTGCCTACAAGTGGTAGGATATGGGAAATCAACACTATCCTTATTTCATTTTTCGGACATGGTGGGGTGCACTTTAGTAGAATGAGGTCCTTAAAATGCAGTATATAAGGTTTATATTAAAGTATTGGATAGATTTGGAGTTAGCAACAGGTGAGGACTGTGTAGGTTGTTTGAGAAAACATATCAATTAAGGATAGTAATTAATGTAAACATGGAAGAGTGGTAAAGACATGGGTATTTGGTAACACATTTGATATTATTTAGATAAAATTATGTATATTAAGATAGATAAAAGTAGTGATACTGGTTGTGAGGTAGATATTTAGGAAAATATCATGCATCATTCTTCCTTTCCTCTATGTTTCAAATGGGTAGGCATTAGGATAGTGGATAACCCTAAAAAAGAAAAATATAATTATATAACTAATATTAAATGTTCTATATTCTAGTTTTTTTGGGTTTAATATTTTTTTCTTCATATCTATATAGATCTATGTTTACGTACTCAACATTTTAACACTAAATATGTTCAGTAATATATTATAGATGATCATCACATAGTATAGGTTGTTTAAAATTACATTTGAAGGAGGACACTCCGAGAGTTCTAGTTCGAGAGAATGAATAATTAAAAGGTCTCCAATTTATACTCAGTCATATAATACTGGTTGGAGGATGTCGACATTTCATTCAGTTCAATCAGTTATTGAAAGGAGAATTGTGATTTTTGGGGTATAATGATGATGTATAGTGTAGCAAGGGAGTGGAATTTATTGTTCCAACGGTATCATGAGGAGTTGGGGTCTCATTGGGGGATGTTTTGAGACATGATCCAAGAATTGTTTTCATTATTTGATCATGAAGAAGGACAATAACTAAGATATTCCTTCGATTTGATATGGGATCTCCATTGTTTGGCTGTAACAGATTTATTTTAGGACCCTTCTATATTCCGATTTAATCCTATTACTAGACATAGAGGCAAGGGTATGAATATTTATGAGGTTTATCATCTTGATACCAAATTCTATGTCACACCATTAATGTTTTTTAGATATCTATGGGCTTTGGGAAGAGTTGATGTTGTTGAAAGGATTCTAGAAAGAACTAAATTGTAATGCCCCGACCCCAGTTACCTAGAGTGGGTGAATTATTACATAACATTTAAATGATCACAAAATATGATGTCTCGAAAGACCTATTAGATTAGTAGCCTTGGAATCACTAGATATATTCATAAAGATTACATTATATCATAAAGTGAATAACTAAAACAACATCTTGTCTCCAAAGACCACACTCATATCCCCTCATACTATCCCAGTAGGTCATTCATAAAATAGTTATTCAAATCCTGGAACAAATAAAACATAGAAAGGGGTGAGCTCAGATGCTCAGTAAAGATACCAATATAGTGGAAACATTCATAAATAAGCATAAATACTTAAGGCAATGTATAATAAAAACAAAAGCCTTTTAAACTTGAACGTCAAAATAATATGGAAAAATAAAATGAAATAATTCCATTTACTTTTTCACTTGGATATTCTACTGGTCAAATAATTACATGCAATATCATTTACCACATTCATAATGATGGAATGCATAATGCCAGAGTATCATAACCATATAGTCAAGGCCTTGTCCCAGGACTACAAATAAGTTTTTTTCAAATCCTTGTGCCAAGAAACTAGTTTGTCTCATGAGACCTACCGATGCATCTAGGAGCTATAGCGGGCTCCAACCATCACTTACCAAGTCCAATGCATTCCGCATACGATCAGGTTAAACATAACATAAACATTCGTATTAAAACTAGCATATGAAATGTCAATACATTCTCAATAAACCATGAATGGAATAAAAATAACACATCCACAGTCAAACATATCACAAATCCTTCATTACAATATGGATGTTTTGTATCATAATAAATCAACATCAAAGAATCTTAAAATCCATCAAAGGATGTTATTATAGATGAAATCAAAAATATTTGAGAAAAATATCTCAATTTTTAAAATCATTTAAAAGTCACATAATTATAAAATAAAACATTTACTATGAAAAAATCATTATAATCTTGTAAGGGAAGCTTCTATGATTTTATAATGGCTGAAAATAGCTGCACCCGCCGTATATGTAAAAAAAGACATTTTTACCTTATTTTTGTCGAAAAGATTAAAAAGGAAAATGTTTGGAAAACAATGAAAATATCTATTTATAAACATATTATAAAAAGTAAATCAAGGGTATAAATGACTTTAACACATAGTCTATAAAATAGTAAGAATGATTTGAAATACATTTTTAAGAAACATGGATGTGGATGATAAAGAGGTCCCAGTAGATAATTACATATAAAAAACATCGGATAATGAAGAGATTGTGAAATAAACCCTTACCTTATACATTTACATGGTAGAGGGTAGTTTAACCTCCTATATAATGGTGAAATAATTGTTTTTAAATTATACATTAATCATATACATTAATATGATATCATATATGATCTTATAACATTGCTTTGTTAATAATATCGTTGTATTATCGTTGTTTCGGGTGTTAACTGATTCGTTTTCTTTTATATGATTTGTTAAATAAGTCATTTTTGTTATGGATATGTTGTATATTATTCAAATCTAGAATGATATTAAGTCTTTAAAAATTACTTTTATCCATCAAATGAAAATTATTCTAGAATGGATACGATGGGTAATGAATTTCATCACTTTCGTGGAGACGGTAGTGCGTACGTACGCACGAACGACAATATTATTCTTCTGATATTAAAATAACATATAATTGGATGGTGTATCATATATAATAAATAATTATCATGATATATTTATTATTTATATGAATTACACATCATTTTTATACCCATCCAAATAATAATGTATTGAATAACAATTACACCACGACGTGGAGATGTTAAGTCGTACGTATGCATGTATGGTGACATGTCAGTCAAATGATGGATAGAATACTAGATATGGTTGTACCATATTTATAATAACATCAAATTATATAGAAGACACTGGGGTTGTTGTTTTAGAATATAAATAACAAAGAAAGAAGAAGTGGATGAAGAACGGAACATGAAAGAGGGTGGTGAAAACATTACCTCTTCTTCGGGTTCTTCCTTTTTATTTGATCAAAAGGGCTCCTTAGGTTGCCTCTTTGATCAAAATAAACCCTCTAGGTTGAACTGGGGTATGTTGAGAGGATATTTGGATAGGGTTTGGCAGAACTAAAAGGATTTGAAAGTATGAATTGAGAGAAAGGGGAGTGCGCTTTTATAAGAGGGGTGACGGGCACCTTAGTAAATGCTAGAAATATTATTTTATAAAAAAATTATATTCGGTTTCTAATGGATAAAAAGTGACTTATTTTGAGTCTAATGTGGTTATGGGTCGAAATACACTCAACCAATAGTCTTCATACATGTTTGGGTCACTATATTAATCTTATCTTTTAGTTTTAACTCTTAGTTAATTAGTTTGACATTTACTATGTCTCTTTGTAATTTTATATTATATTGTTAATAAACATACTATATACTTTCAATAGAACCCCATGTGGTTCATTTATGATAATACTATCATTATATATGTCTTTTGGCCAAACTTTGATTTCTAGAAATTTAATATCAATTAATAATATAATATTTGTTTTAAAAATTCTTTTATATCAATTTTGAAAGTATTTGGTATTTTGTTTTTTCCTAATTCATTAAGGCAATATTACTTAGAACCTAATTAATTTAATCAACCCTAACATGTCATATTAACCTATAAAATTCGTGTTATTCATTAAAAGTCTCATATTATATTTATTTCGGTATTTCTAATATCAATTATTTTAATATTTCATTAATAAGGTAATTACTGCATCATAATTGTGTCATTAATAAATTAAATTATCTAATGTCTAAAAATAATAAATAAAATACAATTATATAGGAAATATTTTTATATTTATAATTTATATATATAATCTATTTTATCTTATTGATAACCCTATATTAAAAATGTTTTAGTTATTAAACATTGATTTTAACTCTTTTAACTCTTCTTTGAATTAACTAATACTAAATGTCCTAATCTAATACAAGTGGACCAAAGTGGTTAATATTTTATTCTTACGGGTGTTTTTGGTCTAATTATACTTAGCCAATATCATTAAGACATGTGTTATGGTAACAATAATATAATTTTTACCTTTAATTACCATATTTATATTTAACTGTGGTAAATAAAAGTAAAAAGATATTTTTCACCAAAATTTTTTATCTTATTGAACCAAATTTTACTCCTTGATATTAACCGTGTCTCAGGGATTTTCTAAATTCCACCCACAGAATTGGTAAAATTATTTTTTATGTGAATTTTCAAATTCTACTAGGAGGTGGGTAAAAGACGGGGAAAAGTTCAATAAAATTTTTATATATCTATAAGTATTTTAAACTAACTCCAATGAATTACCTTGAACTTATATAGGTATTATGTATCTATTATGACCTAAAATAAATTTAAATAAAATAAATAATTAATAAAAATTTGGTTTTAAATTATAAATCACTATTTTTCACTATTCATCAAAAATTAAATGTTTTTAGAGAAATACCGAAAATTCACCCTAAGATAATTTCAATATTCCAAAAACAAAAATGAAGTCCATTTTGAAAGATAAAATTTAAAAAATTTCCAAAAGTGGGTATTACTATTCGTTACGGCTAGTTTTATTGGTAGTGGTGTGTGTTAGAACTCGAAGTTTCATTCAACACACACAACTGTATTATTCAACGCGAAGCGTACCGTGGAAGCTTGGGGTGTTACATTCTCCTATAATTCAAATAATTATTTACTCAAAATTTATAGAATATTAATGCATAAAATGACTCGTGTGGTTCTTCATCATAAGTTCCTCTGGATCCCATGTTGCCTCTTCCATTTTATAGTTTCTCCATAGATATTTTACCAGACGAGTCGTCCGGTTTCTCAACACTTGTTCTCTGGTATTAAGAATCCTGACCAGCTCTTCGATATAGGATATATCGTGTTCCAGTTCTACATCCTCATAGGTGAGTACATGCATTGGTTCTAGCATGTATTTTCTCAACAGTGATATGTGAAACACATCCTGAACTTGGGAGAGATTTGGCGGCATTACCAAATTATAAGCTACAACCCCAATTCATTCTAGAATTTTGAAAGGTCATATGTACCTGGGACTCAATTTACCTTTCTTACCAAAACATATAACTCTCGTCCATTGATATACCTTCATGAAAACATGATCTCCTACCTAATATTCCAAATCCTTCCTTCGGTTATCAGCAGAGCTCTTCTTCCTACATTGAGCTACTTTGATGTGGTTTTGGATTACCTTCACCTTTTCTGTCGCTTCCTCCACCAGTTCTGGGCCTACGAGTTTTTTTCACCAACATCATCCCAACAGGTTGGTGTGTGACATCTCTATTTGTATAACGCTTCAGATGGTTCCATCTGAATACTTGAATGGAAGCTATTGTTATAGGAAAATTCCATCAGAGGAAAATATTGATCCTCCATACCCTTAAAGTCATGTGAGCATGATCTCAACATGTCTTATAAGGTTTGAATAGTCCATTCTGATTTTCCATCAGTTTGGAGGTGGTAAGCAGTGGTCAAACAAAGTTCAGTATCCAAGGCCTTTTGAATACACTTCCAGAATCTTGATATAAAACATGGATCATGATACGAAACAATTGATAGGGGTACTCCATGAAGTCTTACAACTTCATTAATATATAGTCTTGCTAGATGTTCAAGTGCTAGATATTCTCCTATAGAAAGAAAATGTGCTGACTTGGTAAGACGATCAACAATGACTCATATTGCATCGTTCCTTCTAGGATTCTTTGGTAGCCCCATGCCAATGTCCATCGTGATGTTATCCCATTTCCACTCAGGTATGGGAAGAGGTTACATGACCTCCAGGTTTTTGCCTTCTAGCATTCACTTGATGAAAATCCATACATCTTGACACAAAATCCTCAATCTCCCTCTTCATGTTGTCCCACCAAAAATGATCCTTCAAATCTCTATACATTTTGGTGCTTCCAGGGTGCATAGAGAAATTGGAACTATGAGCATCGTCCAACAATTCCCATTTTAGATCAGGTATATCGGGAACAAAAACTCGCTTCCCAAGTTTCAAAATTCCATCTTCATACACAATGTCACTCAATCTCCAATCATTCACACCATTAATTGTCTTTTCAAATTCTTTATCATCGGTCTGAGAACTCTTAATCTTTTCTAGTAAAGATTTTTTAGAAACCATTTGAAAAAAGCATTGATGTTTCACCTTCCATGGTTATTCCCATGTCCATCTTCACTAGATCCATGAAAATAAGATCCATTTAAATTCTCATATTGTTCAAAACACCATGATCCTCTCTACTCAAAGCATCTTACACATTATTTTCCTTCCCTGGGTGGTAGTGTGTCGTGAAATCATAATCCTTGAGTAGTTCAAGACATCTCCTTTGCGTCATGTTGAGTTATTTTTGTGAGAAAATATACTTCAAACTCTTGTGATCGGTATATATCTCACATTTTTTACCATAGATTTAATGTCTCCATTTCTTCAAGTAGAAGAATACAGCAGCTAACTCAAGATCATGAGTAGGATAGTTTTGCTCAGTAATTTTCAGCTCTCATGATTCATAGGCAATAACTCTATCATTTTGTATATGGACACAACCAAGTCCTTTCTTTAATGAATAACTATAAATAACAAAGATGTCATTTCGCAATGGTAGAGCCCAAATAATAGCATTGAATAATATTCTC